>CM023482.1:89667071-90267071 GCA_013339685.2 Hyalomma asiaticum | reverse complement strand
TTCCATGCAGACTATGTGAGCCTGGGCTTAGTAAATTCGGGACAGCTTTGCAACCATTAATATCTGACCACTTTTCTGCAATGTACTGGACACTGGCTGGCAATGATTAGAGTATAGAAAGAGGCACATGGGAGATGGCACATGCATGAGATTCAGAAATTTATTATCTCTGTCTTTTCATGCTGTACTGTCGAAATTAATACTAGTGATTTTATACTAAGAATACATGTATACATAGTTTAGCTCGACTTTTGGTGCTTCTGCAGGTTGTGGATGAGGCTGAGCGACTTCGTGGCCAGGGTCTGTTAGGTGCACTGGCACGTCTGCGAGAACTGTCTGGTCGGCTTTTGTGCTGCATACTGCTCTCTCGTGTTCCCTGGGAAAAGTTTCGGGAAGCTGGAGTCAGTACACCATACCGCGTCCACTTCCCACAGTACACTGCTTCCGAGCTCAGCCAGCTGTTGGGCGGTGATACCCTGCTGCCTACTGTACTGGGAGGAACCACCCTCAGCCTCAGGGAACTACAGCATGCTGCAGTGGGCATTGGCACCACCCCAGAAGGTGACGGTGGTGCTTCTTGGCGGAAAGAAGTGGCGTCGCGCCTCCGTCAGCGCCTCCAGTCTGTCTACCTTCGAGAAAGCAGGTAGGCATTGAGCATTATTGTACAGGCAGGTTATGTCCTTCACAGCTAGCATGAAGGTGTGTGGCTTGGCTACTTAATCTTATGTGTCCTTCTGGCGGAGAAGCCTGCTTTCTGCCATAAGCATGAAACCGGGCCTCACTGTGCAGCGAACACCTTGAGATAAGTATAAATTCTTGTAAAAGTGCACTGGATGTACAGGAAGTTGAACAAAGGTTCCGTGACTCTCCCTTATCGAAAGACTACCTTTGCGACATTCATCTTGAAGGTACTCGGCTGCAATATTGCTGATGCACTACGTCAGATGAAACAGTCAGGAGACACTTCATGTTCTCTTTTAGATTCTTGTAGTGAGAAGTGAATCCGCTTATTGAGTACCATATTGATATGAACATAAGGGAAGGTTTCTTTTTTCCAAAAATCCCAGCATGGAAGTCCACCTTTGCTTTATATTCAAAGTAAGGAGCTTTAGTGCAGGGAAGGAGCACTGCTGTTTTCTTTGCATAAAAGTACAAAAATTTCTTATATTTATGTTAGGACATATTACTCCAGAAACCAAATGGATCATTGTCAGAAAAGAAAAAGTGATCCAATGGCAGTTGGAACCCCAGAACAACAGCCGAGAATGTTGCATTGCATCATTGATCTCAGAACCACCCATCAAAACCCAAAGCACATTCGGGCGTTGCCTCCCATCAGAGGGGCCAGATGCGGTGTCATTGCCATCACAAAATGGCGGCTGGGCAAGTTCACGTATCGTTAGTACAACACCTCCACTAGTATTAGGGCAGGTTCATTCAAGAAATCCTGCTCTTCGAACTCGTTGGACGCTGTCGAACACACTGTGACAGCAACCAGGAAAACACTATTGTATATATTGGAGGTGACAGCTTGTGATCGTTGGATAGTTGTAAGTTGCAATGCTAAGTTCTTACATAGTGGCCTTTTGTGCCTTTCAAGGGCTTCAACTCCTCCTTCCCTAATAATCGTGACTGCCTTATATTCGAATAAATATGGTAACTACAAACTAGTATATTATACTACAAAATGATGTGTCATCTGGTGTGCTCTTGCATGTCGATGGTGGTATTGGACACATTGTATGGTAAATTTCTTGAGCTAATGCTAATTCACACTGCAAATAAAAACTGCCATGTTGGATTGATGCTAAAGTTGGCATGCATAATGTAGCTTTTAAAGTTAGAATGCACACAACAATGTTTGGATGTTTATATTATGGAGCATAATAAGATGGACCAATTGACCACCATACCTCCTAAAATGTCTGTGATTCACCTGAGTGTCCACTAAATTAAAAGGGAGAAAACAATTCTGTTTTGGTACAGGCTTTATAGGTGGCCATCACACTTCAGAGAAATTTATATATATATATATTTTTTTTTTGTGTGTGTGCACCATTACCCTCACTCCTAAGTTATTGGCACTGCCAACATTCTTGGATTTATAACCTAAGTGCCTTGCTGATGCACAATTTTATATAAATCATGTGCTTGTTTTCTTGAGAACGTGTTGTGAGCACAGGACAGACAGACACAGAACTTTTATTTGGTCCTGAGAAGACGAGTGCCCCCATCAGGGGGTACCGTCTGCGGGCCGCACCCACGTTGGAGCCGGGAGGTTGAGACTCACGGCGACTTCGCAGGCTCTCTGGACAGCCCTGAGCTGCTCTTCCTTTGCAGAGCTGGTGATAAGTCAGAGCCAGTCCTTGGCAAGACCAATGAAATTGGTCTGCTTATTCAGCAAGTCAGTTTAAAGAAAATCTAGAGAAAACACTGAAGTGCACCATGTACTGACTCTTTTGGAACTACTACTATATTTATTTGATTCTAACATTCTCTTGAATTGAGTACATACAGGCTCTTTATGGGTTAAATGTAAAAGGCTAGCATAGAATCACCAATGAAGCTCCTAAACGTAGCATAAATGTAGTGTGCACCCATTCTTTTAGTAATATAAGTATGGACTTGTCTGTGATTCTGGCAATTGGAGAACAATGCAGCCAACAACCTTTGCCTTCACAAAGTGGAAGTGCATTTACTAAGGGTGTGCGAATGTTAGCAGATTTGAATATATTGGTTCGAACAGTGTCCCATTTGGTCCGATCCTCAAATTGAGCAGCTGTTAGCATAGACCCAAATATTTTTTAATAGTTCTGAACTTATTTAGAGTGCGAGCTGTACTGAGATAAACACGAAATCGGTGTGAAGGTGCAGTGAATTATGTCCTTACTGTTATGTCATAGGTGTGAAACAGAGTTATGTAGCGCAGCAAGCTACTTCATCGGTTATACAAGAATCATTCACTCTTTCTTAGCAGCTCCTTTTTAACATAGCAGGCAGAACTTTCCTGCTCTATTGCATGATTCACTAATGCATGAAATGTATGTTCCAAGACAAATTTATGCAGCATATTTTTATAGTAACCTCTAGTTACAAATTACCTGCATAAATAACTTTTTCGTGATACGTTTAGTAAGCATGTTTATTAGGACGGATACTGGAGGAAAGAGAATTTTTTTCTCTTACATTCGTTCTATGCACTTCAGTCTGACATGTGTTCTGCAAGGGGCAAGAAATACAGCAGTTATTGGATCACCCCAAAACTGTCAGTTTTCCTGCAAGAGGAATGTCCGTAAGGTGATTACCATTTACCAAAAGTCTACTGTAACCTTTCTCTTTTTGTTGAGCTCTCTTAATGAAAGACTGAAGTTGGCAGTTGTTTCAACTATGCGAGAATTGCTTCCATTGCCATTTCGTGATTGCATTGTCACTGGGAGTGGCTGGGCAGGCTTTCACAGTAGCTTGTAAAGGCTGAGAAAGTGGTTTTGTTTTTATATCTGTTTGCTTTGTGCAGGAAATTTTTGAGCCAATTTGCATTTCTTTTTCAATGGCCTACGTAACAGTAAGGTAGATGATGTAATACTTTATCATGAGTGATGCTTTTTTCTTTCAAGGGTATCTCCTTAGGGCAGAATGAAATTAAACACTTTCAAAGGGAAGAAATCTGATTTATAGCACCACCCATACTGGCATTGAAGCCATTGGGTTCATGATTATGCCATTGGCGTCATAATTATGTAGTATTCCTCATTGAGGCCAAGTGCATTTGTTCTGACCAGTTTTGATCAAGTTACCCGGCTACAGTGGTCTAGTGGCTGCTGACTCAAAGGTCATGGGATTGAATCCCAGCTGCAGCTGCTGCATTTTGATGGAGGCTAATTGTTGATGCCCATGTACTGTGCAATATCTGTTGACTTAAAGGAACTGCAGGTGTCAAAATTTCCGGAGCCCTCCACTATGGCATCCCACATAATAATAGCATGGTTTTGGGACATAGAACCCCAGAAATCAATCAAGTTTTGTTCAAGTTATCCTATGAGGACCACTTTTATGGTTTTAGAAAAGGAAATCTTTTACCCGTTGCAACAACGTATTGTTTGGCAACACCCAGAACCTCTTCTGGAGAATTAACTGAAGAAATGACTAGGCTGAAATTGAATTGAATTAACCAAAACTTGCTGTTAACTACAAATTACAGGTGGGATATGCATGCTCATTATATTCGGTTGTTATCACATTCTGACATAGGTGGCGCCAGTTCTGTCTAAAATCTAAGTTACGGTCTCATCCAGAACTTAACCTTTCTTGGTAAATGTGGCACTTTGGTCATTCTGCACCTACAAGCTATCATATTAATCTTACCTAGCATCCGCCATTAAGCATTCCTGCAAAAGTGAACATTGAGGCTCTGTGTTTGTCTGCATGTGTGCCCAGCGGAAGCCAGCAGTCTGTTCGAATCGAGCTGCCGTTCCATGCACGGTTCCTGCTGCTGGCAGCTTACCTGGCATCGTACAACCCTCCAGGCACAGACCGCAAATTCTTTGTCAAGGTGACCCTTCACACACCCCTCTCTTTATCATCAGCTCTGTAAAACTCTCTTGGAAGTTTGTCCATCGGGTTCTTGGGCTGTCTCTTGGGACATTGAAGCATGAGATTGTTCAGTTTAGCTTTGATGTAGTAGGGCTACATGTCCACCATAAAACTCCCACTTTGATTTGCCATAGCTCAAAGATTTCAGTTTTCTAAAGAAATTCTCAACGTCAATTCTCATATAGAAACAGCAATGCTTCTGCAAGTAGTGCCTGCGTCTGAGAAGAGGCAGAGAGCTGTTTTCGGAAATTCTTGGGAAATTCTGAGCAAGTCATTTTAGATGGACAAGGTTTATTGACTATGCTGTCTTTTCAGAATTTTGTGTGCTGTGGAAACTGCCATTTTCTATTGCTTTGCTTTTCTGTTTGTCTTGTTTACAGCACTCATGCTGTGCAACACAAGCTGTTGCAATTCCTGACATCATTTTTCTTTTATGCTCCATCAGCAGGTGTTCATAACATTATCTTGTGAATGGCATGTATACGTGACTCCATGTGCATGTAGGTTGATCTTGTCTGCATTTTTTTTCACAATTTACTCATAATTTTCCTGGGAACAATTTCCACGACAGGGTTCTTTTTTTTTTTTTTTTGCAGTGTATGCAACTTGTAACTTTACAAGACGGGGCCTTATAATTCTATACTTAACAGATGTGTGTCATTAATTTACAGCAAGCGTTGTTGCCTTGTGGCAACAGTAGCGTGTGTCTCCCCTGTGTTGTGGAGTCAATATTCCGTTGTGATAAGGAAATGCAAGAAATAAACTGGATGCTTACCACCCAAGTTGCATGGAACATGCTTCATCAGGCAGAAATGTTATGGCCTGCTAATAACCTGCAACATATGAAAAAAATCGGATGCACTTGCTACAGCACAGGCTACGAATGCTTCTGAATGCCAAACATGGCTTATTTGAACACTTCTATTAATGATGCTTCATGCTGGTGTTGAATGTCATGCAGATATCACATATCATGCTTCTTGACCTTCTAGAGAGCACAAAGTTCTCACCATTATCATACACTTGCATATTCACAAGTAAGCTAGGAACACTTCCTTAAAAAAAAAAGAAAAGAGAAGAAAAGAAAAGCTGGTGATGGCCTATTTCCTCTGCAGCTAGGTACTTCTTTGTGGGTATAGGTCACCCTGTTGCTTCACTAGCCAGTATGGCCACCCCTTTTGTAAGCTTTCATTTGCTTTCAGTAGAAGTGTTGTAACGACGTTATTCCGCTGTAAGCAAAGTGCATAAAATAACGTTAATGCCTTTTAATGTCGAGCAGCAATTTATGTGTGTGTCAAGCAACATCTAAGTCACTTGAGACATTGTCCGAATGACTTGCTATAGACGGCTTCTGTATTGAAACACCTTTGCATGCTTGTACACATACTGTTTATTTCTCATGCAGGCACGAGGTGCAGGGACGAAGCGGCAGAACAAGGTTAGACTGGAGGAAATACTTTGTCAATTTTGCAAGTCAAGTTTTACTTAGGAGAGTTTGAATTCCAGTGTGAAGCTTTCTGCGTGTCGTTTGATTGCTTTGGGTTCCGGAGTCGGTGATGTGTTGGCTGGGTAGAGGAGGGCACAGGTTATAAAAAATGAGAAACATGCACAAAATTAAGGAAGGCGAAAGAAGCAACACATGCTGATTGGTTGACACAACTGACGACATCGTCCACTTGTAATGGCACAGTGGAGAAAGCATGTGTACTGAGGACGTGATGCACTATCGTTCAGTTTGCCACGGCTGTAAAATGGATACTAACTCTTTGTTTTGCATTGATTGCTGGGGTGCATTGGGATCTGGATGATCTATTTAGGGTAGAGCTGGTTACCCTCTCAATATGGAGGAAAAACGGTGAATAGGCATAGCAGTGCTTGCTTGCAGTAGAAAAATTTCAAGTCTTTCATATTTTCTCTCACACAATTGAGGAAAGAGGAGTGTGGAACAGCAGAATGTTATCTAATATAAAGTGAGGCCTGAGAAGGTGTTGGTCCTATTGGTAGTGTCAGTTATTCCACAGATTATGAGCTCACGACATGCTGCCCTGTTGATATTGGTGACCAGCGTGATGGTGATGTCGCCAGTCAACAGTGTTGTGCTCTTTTGTCGGCATGTAACATTTACCAGCTTTTGTAAGCAGCTGCGTTAAATTCAATTGGACCTCTGCACTTGAGCACCCAATGATACAAAATTGCAGGCATGCCTGTCAAGTCTTGGACATTTCTGTTGCAGTGCTTAGCATAATGTAACTGTATTGCAAACGAAGGAGCAATGGGCATGTGGCTCGAGAAAGAGAGAACAAGTTCGAGAACTTTGTTCTAGTGCTCATTTGCCTGCATTGCTGCTGTGCCGCTGCTGTGCTAGTTGTGAACGCTTACGTACACCCAGAACATTTCAAGACATTACCTTTCAATCACAGTTCTGAATTGCACGGTACTATAAGCTGTATATGTTAAGTCGTTGAACAAAGTAAGGAAGCAAGGAACTGAAGAAGGTAGGATCAGCTCTTAGTTGCATGTGAAATTTAATGAGTGCATTTCAAGAAAGTGGAGAGGCTCAAATGTGCAGGGAAGTCGCTTTTTTGGAATGTATGCAATAAACTTCATTTGTAAGTGGCCACCAGTCCTGTCTTTGGTTTGTTTCTTCCTTACTCCCCTCAGCTACCAACTATCCATTTCATATGATGGACCAACTAGCCCAACAGGCAACAGTTGTGGTGTAAAACATATTGCTTGCCTGGTTTTATAGCAGTCAAAGCCTAGCAGTACTACACTGCCACTAACTCTAACTACTAATTTCCAGAGGCCTTAATGTTTCCTGTGCAGATGCCACTAATGCTTTCACGGCAAGGCTATTGAGTCTGTATGCTGTAGCCGCAAGGTTTCTAGTGCTACCAATAATGTGAATAATGTAATGTGAGACAACCTAAACGTATGCGAAAAAAATCACGGAGGAAAGAGTTCAAAAGATAGTGTTTCTCATGTTCAGGTTTCAACAGCACAAAGAACGGCCCTGAGCTCATTACATTGATAAGGCAAAGAAACCAGCCGAAGCCATTGCAGGGTAGTCAGGAAATAACAGTTACCTTATAAGGTAGCTATTTAAGGACTGTCAATTTCTTGATCCATAAATTGGTCGATTTTTGTTATCTTGTGGGAATTTTATTTCTTTTACTTAGTTGCTTGAATTCGTTTGTTGTCATGGCATATTAGTTAGTGCAGTGCCAATTTCTTGGGCATTTACAAAGCAGTTGCCAAGCGACAGCAATGTTGGTGCTTAGTATGAAAATGACATGGTCTCGTGTGTGCTCTCATCTGGGAATATTTGTGACTGTAATGCAGCCTAACCAGCTGAGCCAACACTTGCTGGGTCCCAAGCAGTTTCCCCTCAACCGACTGGTGGCCATCTTCCATGCCATTGTGGATGAACACGTAGCCCCCTCTGCAGTGACCCTTGCCCAGGTGAGTGTGCACTGACTGCATGGCCAACAGAAACAAGCTGCACACATAGTATGTAGTATCAATAATGCAGCTGGAGGTGTCTGTCAGTGGAGACCATTGCTGAGTGCTTTGTTTTGTTATGTTTAGACCAAAAGGGACGTACAGCTGTAGTGATAAAAACTTGCACTTGCGACCAATGACTGAAGGGGCAAGATCATTGCACTCGTGTTCTGAACATGTCGGCAACGATTGTCAGTTTGTCACGGCTGATGAGTGTCACCTTGTTGTGAAGCCTTGATAGTGATGGTGATTGTCTTTCAGGTTGTGGTATGTAGCCCTCTGCTAAGGTGCACTGTATTTAAGGCTTCAAATTACAGTCTGTATATGTATATAAAAACAAGCCATCTTTGCCTCAGTTCTGTGCTAACTACATACAAGTGAAGGGAGCTGATGCAAGGAGTGACGCTGCTTTTGATGGCGAATAGTAGAACTGGAAACCCATGCTGAGCCATGCTACGTGGTTGCAAAGTTTCTCAGGTGCCATGCACATGTGCTGCAGCTTGACGGAGCATGGTGCAAATACGCTCGGCTGTTGGCATCGCAGTGCACATCTTGTATGTTGATACGGCCAGAGAACTTGCATAAGAGGCCACGAAGCCAAAATAGCTTCAATTACACTGGTTACCAGAGCTCGTTGAACCTGCTTTTCTTTTTGCTTTGTATGTCGTATGGCGGCCGTGAAGAGGACTTCATATTTGTGGCATCAAACGAAATTGCCAGATCTCTGGTTTAATAAATGTTTCTTTATACCTTACTGAGCTTTCTTACTTTTATTTTTTTAACTGCCTCATTGGTTGAATATTCTTGCAGCATGTTCCATGCAAAAGTGTATTCATAAGCAACAATATACATTGTATAAAAGGTAGAATTTCAATTTAATGAAGTTTGGATGTAACAAGGAAAATTGCCGATTTTACTGACTTTGTTGTGTCGATGTTTAAGTGTATTTCAATAACTGTAGTATCTTTGGTTGGATCTTGCGGAAATGACCGCCTTGATATTTCGGATATTTTTAGAACTGCAATACTTTCTAGGTTAACTTATCCAGGAATATTGTTTCCTTTGCTCTGTCTCACAGTATGTCAGCAAATTATCAGAATATTTCATTGCCTTGCATAGATTCTCCTTGAAAATTCATGGTCTTGCCTCTTTAATTGCCCAGGTGGAAAGCCTAGTCTCGCTCCGTCTTCTGGCACGGGTGAGTCGGGAGGAACAGCTGAGCACACCTCGCTACAAGTGCCTAGTCGACCTGGACTTCATCCGTGCTGTGGCAAGGTTTGTAGTGCTGTAGTACTCACCATAGATTTAGTATAGCACTGTCATACTGATGCTAGAGTTTGAGCACAAAGTTTCAGAAATGAAAGTTGGCCCTTTTATTCCGTTTTTTAAGTAAATTTTTGCAGCGAGCCTGGCAAAAGTATAGCATAAGAAATACTTTATCAGCAGCGTGTCTACCAACCGGGAGAACTGGGAAATTTCAGGGAATATGATTAGTCTGGAAAATCTCAGGGAAAACTCAGGGAATTCGGGCTTCTGTCAGGGAAAAATCAGCTGAAGTACAAAAGTCATGGTAACGCTGGCTCTAACTATGCATCTTGCGAGGGAGAGTCTAGCGCAACTCGCAGTAACTGAAGGGATGAGTGCCTCCCACTTCCTCCCCGCTCTCTGTCTGCGATGTGAGTGATGCTGACACCAAAATACTGCTCCTGATTCTTTTTATAATGTTTCTCCAACCGTAACCCTTTTGTACATTCAAAATTCTCAATTTCACAATTTAACCATTTGGGAACGCTTTTTCGTTTTCTTTTTTTAAATTTGACACATGCTCACTAGTGATGGCATTGAGTGACATGGTGCCTACCCGCATCGACATGAAAGAAGTTATGTGCCACTCAGGGAATTTAGCAATCTCAACTTGGTAGACACCCTGATCAGTCTAAATAAATTTGGTGTGTTTATAGCACTGCTTTGAATTGTCATGTCTGGCTAAAGATTTAAACTTGCACTCTCAACGACATCTGAAACAGTGAGCGTTATTACCTTCAGTCTCTGCATGTGCCAGCCACATAGATCTCCTGAGGTTGTTCTGTCATGTTTAAAATCGTCGCCTATGAGACACAGTTATAACACATTATCTAGCAGCAGCTTTATCAGTCAAACAAGCTCATGTCCCTATATGCCAAGTTATCTAAATTTCTTGATGTGGTGCTCTACGGCCTTTGTTGCCTTGGTTCCATTAGACAAAGAACCTAACTTTGAAGCGAGTTTGCTTTTTTCTGCTACTGTGGCACTCTTCTTGGTGGCTAGCTGTGCTTCTGTGCGGATAGATTGAGTAAAGCGCACCAATTTGAGAAAGGGATGGGAGGCCCCACTATGCCCCAAATGGCTTTTCCTCTCTCCCACCACTCTCCCCTGCTTTTGCAGCATTGTTTGTCGTGGGATGAGGGGAAGGCAGTCATAATTTGTGCTGCTAGTTGCTCCTAGAAAAGGAAAAGGACGCACACGCACATCAAATTAATTGTAGCCCCCTATGCTGCTGCTGCTAAGTGCTTGTATCTGGCTCTGTCCTCAGTGGAATTACACAATGAAATAAGAAATAGTACTCAGGTATCATCATGGATATGCTGTTAACAGAAGTTCAGAGGAAGGCGGAGGCTTAAAGTGATGAAAGAGAATTGTAGAAAATGATGAAAAACAGGGAATATTGGTCATGCCAATATGTAGAGAAGTGGATTTGTTTTTGTCAGGGCAGTGATGAGGACAAAATCCATTTGTTGAAACGTTGGCTCTAGTGACGTTTCCAGTTTTTCATCGTTCTAAATTTTTTTTTTTTCATGATGTCACAAATATATAATTCTCACTGCGTCATTCCTTTAATAAAATGACTAGCTTCGTAGGAGCTTTGCATTGCCGTTTGCTCCAAGAGTTCAACGTTGCTGTCGCATGCCTTTTAAAGGTCTAGGAGCTTTGCCTTTTTATTCATTTTACTCCTTGCTTTAGGCAGTTTGATAATTCACCTCGTGCTCATGCATGATAATACAAAGAACATGTCTAATTGCCCTACTGTTGAAATGTGTACATGAAAAAACTAGCTGCATTAATTATCAAAATTTTCTTTGATGACTGCTATGACATGGTCTGTTCCTCACCCATTAAGAGTTAGAACAACAATGTAGGCTCCATGCCATGTAGTACTGGTGTCACACGGGCGCTTCGAAGCCCTTTGAACCGGCGGTCCATCGACTCAAAGGTCAAGTTTGAGTTGCTACACGGGCGGTTTCGACGGCCATTGAAACTGCCCGTGTAGCAGCTGAAACATGACCTTTGAGTCGATGGACCGTCGGTTCGAAGGCCTTCGAAGTGCCCGTGTGACACCAGTATTAGAACACCTCCGGTACGCGGCAAAACATGGTTCTAAATATGAATGTTCGCGCATTCATGTTCCATTGTTCATTTACACAGGCAGTAACCATTGGTAGTTTCGGCGCATCTTTATTATTACCGGTTGACAGATTGTAAGAGTTGGTGACTCTTGGCTGCTCAAGGGCTAGCCCATACATGAGGAGTTTGAACATTCTTGATGTGACACAAAGTCTAGTGTGTTTATCCGATCGTTCAGAAACAGTTTTGAAGGCACAGGTATTGTGTACTTAAACTAGTCACAAGTGCTCTTTGCAATCAGAAATGTGCTTCAGAAATATGTATCAGAATGTGTTGTATATTTTCCAGTATTGATTGTGTTCAACGTACAGGTAAAGTGTCTTATATAGCAAGGGAATTTCTGTTTTTTTGTACTTTCTTTAAACTGAATAGGAGTTGTCAATCTTTTTGCAGGACAGTTGCATTTGATATTTTGGGGTACTTGAATGACTTTGCCAGCTGAGAGACTCACCATTCAACGTAACAGCTCAAGTTCAAGAAGAAGCCAAAGTGCCACAAGCCGCTTAGTGAACGGTGAATCAGCGACAAAACAGAATGTTTGTTCACCACCTACGCATGCATATGTCTCAAGTCTATATATATATATATATATATATATATATATATATATATATATATATATATATATATATATATATATATATATATATATATATATATATCCGCCATCTAGTATGAACATGGCACTTTCATTTGCAAAAACAAGAAATTCTTTTCTTTTGTGCTTTGCTCACTGGAACCTATCATGGCTGAATGCACATTTTATGTATTTTAGGCTGTTTCTTCTATACTGGCATGACATGGGTTTTTCCTGTATATGAAGTTATGAGATTACATGAAGACATGTTTGAAAAAAGAATGCTGTGGTGGAAAGTTAATGGCTGAATTGAAGTATATAATTCCATGGAAGTATGCTGTTCATGCAATACGTATTCTGATGGTGGGTGTGTTACTGTTTTTTCTACCTTGATTGTTCTAGAAGGTGACATACAAATATACGCTCTCTCAGTGGTGGTGTTCATTAGAATTGACGCATTCTATTTTAGGTTGCTTAGCATAATGCATTAATAGTATTGTATATAAGTCTAGCTTCTTATGTTTTCACTGACCATTTACGATGATTGTTATTTTTCTTGATGTTCATGTGCATGTCACTGATGTACATTTGATACTTCCCACCTCGTAGCAGTGTGCATGTGATGGGCACCTCGTGAAATAGTTTAGTATGCCATGTCCTCCTCCTACCACTTTAAAACTGGTTAAGAGGTACTAGGTAGGAGTTAAATTAAGGGATAAGAGGTGCATAGTAGTAAAAATAAAAAATTGTTTAGTGTCTGATGTGAAAGTTGTTTAGTAACAAGAAGATGCAATTCAGCGTTTTCTTGTCTGTTGCAGACATGCTGTGTAAATAAAAGATTTTCCACAAATAATGACTGTGTTCTTGATTGGATTCAATTGCTGCTTTGGAAGCGGGAACCGATGTAGCATTGTCTGTGGCATCAAAGTGCTGCAACAGCCCATCTCAAACACTCCAGCATTCTTTTTTCTAATTCTTTTTTTTTTTTGAAGATTTGTCCCAGTTTTTTTTACCAACTGCTTGGGCCTTAAAATAATGGATATGTGTAGGCTACATGTCAGGTGAAATTCTCTACTGAGAGCGCATTCAAAACTTCCCCAAATTTGTTACTGGTTGAAACTGTAAAGTATGGTTATTTCTCACTGCTTAAATTAGCAGCAGCAACAACTGTAGCAAACCAGCGAATGTCCATAGAGAGAGCTTCGCTCTAGTAATTTATTAGTGTAAACTAGGGCTGTGCAGATATTTGAAATTTCAAGTATGAATAAAATATTTGTTTTCAAAACATATTTGTTTCAAAAATTGCATTAATTGTAACAAGTATTCAGAAAGCTCTCAATATTCAAAGCAATGAATTCCTAGTACTACACATTACTTTTACAGTAGAACATCGTAATACTAGGTGCATGCACTCATTCGAAGGAATATTGTGGCATTCAAGTTCGCTTCGACGAACATGTAGAATTTCCCAAATTCAAGGTATTCAAAAGAAATAGGCACATTTTTCGCATGTAAGCTGCCTGTACAGGTGGTTCCGCTTTAACGTAGGGTTGCTATGCCATGAAACTGCCTTTACAAAAGAAATGTGCACTGCTGTGAAGCCACAGCTGATGGTGAACTCGACATAGATGAGATGTTTGTTGATCTTTTGTGCGGTTATGTGAGCCTATGTTGGCTAGGTGTGTACATTTTGAAGTGTATCAAAATTTACCGCTTGTAAATTACACTCACTACCATTCAAACCCTGCTGGTGTGTTCTATTTTGCTTCCTTCCGATAAAGTCAATCTACACAAACCTAGTCTTCTAATGCTTCTTTCGTTCATTATTAGCTCTTGAAAGGAGCACATCTTGCTAAATGTGGAGTGGCTATTGTGTGTTGCCGCTTGTTGCCTGCTTGTAATGAGGCACCTTCCTCAACTGCACATAGAGTGGCTAGTCTGTAAAAAGCTACTATAGGATAAGATCCTAAATATTTCTATCAAATGATTCTCTTGGATGACTGAATAATTGTTACTGGTTGAAACTGTAAAGTATGGTCATTTCTCACTGCCTAAATTAGCAGCAACAACTGTAGCAAACCAGGGAATGTCCATAGAGAGAGCTTCGCTCTAGTAATTTATTAGTATAAAATAGGGTAAGTGCATGATTCAAGGATTTGCAAGGGACAAATTCGATCTGATTTTGTTCTCCGAACATGTGGTCACTATGTATTTGTATACTTGTTTCAAAACTTCAGTGCTGTGGACTATTCATTTCGGACTAAAATATTACTATTCACACAACCTTAATTAATGCCCATTTAGAACTGTAGGGGTTCCACAACGTGTTGCCTACGGAATGATCCACAACGTGTTGCCTACGGAATGATCCACAACGTGTTGCCTACGGAATGAACAGACGCGGAAGGGACGGCGACAGCTGAGCATTCACACTGCACCGTGCCAAATCGCAGAGCACAGTAACCTTAACTAAAGCCTTCCGCTCTGACGACTGGCTAGAATTAACGCAGGGGCGCGCAATCGCTCTCCTCTGCTGTTGGGGGGGTGCCACTGCCGACGCGCGTAAACACGGCGCTAACCGCAAAGCTGGCATGATACTGTGGCCAAGCTCGTACAGACCGCGCAGAGTGAACCCCTTTCTTCTCCCAGGCCACGGCTACACAAGCCGCTTCAGGCCCTCAACCCGCGCTCGTCGCAAAACCAGACAACGATACCGCGCGCGCGCCATGTGCAGTACCAACACATTCAGGCGCCTCGCCTCCCGGAGGCGAAAAACAAAACCGCGAAAGAAACTATTTACACTATGTACACATGGGTCACTCTGCCGTCAACTACGTCGCTCTTCGGGCCAGCGAAAAAAGAAAAAGAACAACAAACAAGAAAAAACCAGATTCCGGAGGTGAGCCCAGTGAGGGTAGACCCCCTCTTTCATCCTTTCCCCCCGACCGGCCGGCTGATTAACGCCACAATGGCGTCCTTCTCTCCCGCCGCGGGGACGCTGGAACGCTCTCCCCTTCTGCGTGCGCGAAGAAACAGGTGCCCAAGGGCTATTCAAGGAAGAAGGGTCTCCTTCTACTTCTTTGTTCGCCTCAGCGGCCTTTCCGCCATCTTTGCCTCCCTCGGTGCAAGTCGGCCATGTGCAACCGAACAGCGCCGTCAACTTTTAAAGAAAAGAGACTTTCGGCGACCCGGGCAAGAAATAGTGCGTCAGCTATTCTTTTACTGGTTCTGAATTTAGTGAGGAAAGACGCGCAAGACGCAAAGTCTAAAGAAAACCGTTGGACTCACCGACTTGAACGTCGCACGGGAGACACGGTGGTCAATCTCCCGGCCATGGCATGATGGAAGCCTTGGTGAATCCAACGAGTTTCCGCCACCAAGAACGAACTGCTGCATCTCGGTAGCAACTTGCATCACGCCTTTCCTCGTCCACGCTTCGCCTCACACAACTTCGAAGCGGGTTACCAATCCGTTTGAGAAGTGACATTTGCCTCTCCTCACACCACGATACAATGACAAGAGAAAAAAGGAAGGACAGACAAAGAAAGAGATACGGGCGGTACACGGCAGAGACGGCCAACCTCAACCAAAGCGCATTTGACGCTGGGAACCGAACGCAACTTCCCCACTCTGCCGACACCTGCTTGTCGTTAGAGCGACCAAGGGCAAGGCCCCTGGCCCCACGTTGGGCGCCAAAATGTAGGGGTTACTTCTACTAATTACTACTGCTAGCAGCGGCATCGCCGCTAGCAACCCCCTGCAGTGGGTTCGAGCACTCAACGAGCAGAGAATGTGGTAGTCGCGTTCGCACGCTAGCTAGTCTCAGCCATGCCATCGCCGCGCTGCCGCGCGCGTCGGCCCGCGGCCCGACTCTAGGCAGGGAACCGTCGCACGCGGCGAAAGACGAGAACATTAGGCGCAACTCTCCGTGCATGGTGATTTAATGAACGTTAAAACAAATAATACAGGGCCGAATGTAAGATCGAATTACCTATAAACAATAACGATAAACAACACGCAAACACAAACAAGGACGCAAACAAAGGACAGTAACAAAGAACAACACGCGAACACAGAATAGCACACAAAAATACACAGACCATGCAAGAGAGAAACCGCCTAATCCCCGGCCAGCGTACCCGCGACCGCGCCCCGAGAAAAGGAAAATAGAAAGAAAGGAACATACGTAGATGGGCGCAGATCGCCGGCCGCTGCCGTGGGTCGCTGGAGCCCGAGACGACGCGCGGTCCGGGCAACGAGGCCTCGCCGCCCGGAGAGCCGCAAAAGCACGTACGCATCGCCCCGAGACCCAGCGTGTTCTCCCGAGGCATCTCCAAAACCAGAAACGCCAGAACGCGCAAACATTCTGGGAATTTCTCGCTGCCCAATGGCAGCCTATGTTAAAACCACATGGGCGAAGCGGGCGGCCGCCGCTCCGTCCAGCAGGGAAAGGGGGATGCGGAGCATTTCGTGCAAAAACATGGCGTCCAGCGGGACGCGGCCCCACAGAACCTACTACAGTTAAAATGTAACGTGAGGAAATGTACTTGCAGCCATGTTGGCTCATCCTAAATCTACAGGTTACTGCGTACTGCGATCGCACATTTTTGCTAGAGCGTTGAATGTAGCTGTCAATAATGTTACAGCATTTTAATGTTTGGAAATAGAAAGACCTGTGTGAAAACACTACATCGCATCCTACCACTTGGACTATTTCCAAATTCTGAAGGTGTCTTTCCCACTTTTGTTTGTGGTGTTATAGTCTGCAGATGCAGAGAGCACTTACTTTCTGAACATGTCTACTGTTAATTTTGTTGCATTATAATTTGTAATGAATGTATTGCCAGAAGTCCTTTGACCTTATTGGAGTTTCAAGATAGGTGCGAAAGTTATTTGCGCTTCCTGTTTTGTAACTTATTAAAGATACACCCATATTTGATATTCAATTTGATATTCAAGGGCAGTTGTTTTACCTTATTCATATTCAACTTGTATTAGAAAATTTCAGTATTCCTTAAGTGTCTCACTGAGTACGCTTTAGAAGAGACAGTAAAGAGCGCAATCAATTGCCCAAATTTCCTTCAAGACTGAAAAGGTTACTATATCTTGACTATATCACTGTGTCTTTACCAGAAAGATAAAAAGAACTGCACAGGTTGCAGTGTTGCAAAGACTTTCTGGATCCTTGTCGACCGGGATATTATGTTCTGGCAAATTAATATTTTGTTAGTAAAGCACAGCAGCACTGTATCCTAAAAAAAGCCAAACCGAACTTAAAAGGTTTCCACTATACTTTTATTCAGCTACTATGGCCTAAAACACCAAAGTGCATCTAAATTCCTTGATCCATTCTGACATACTGGTGCTGGAGTTTCAGTATGAAATTCCATTGGTTCAGCAGTGTTAAATTGCAAATAATAGTGTATTTCTAAAATACTGATGTGGTTCTAAAGAGAGCTTTGTCACGTACTGTTTCTATATAATGTCCATTTGAGATTGGCCATAGCCTGTCAATGGTATTGCCAAGTGAGCAAATTGATTTATACATTTTGTGCCTACTCATCCATGTCTGATATGCCAATTTTGAACTTCGTTCAAATCACTACAACAAGGAGCTCTGGCGTGTAGTTTAGTTCTTGTTCCCCTACCACCCCCGTGCAAGATGTGCCGGGTTGCTGTTTGGTTTCTGACTGTGCCTTCTATATATTAAACAGCAGAGGCACAGTGCGCACTGTATTTTGTCAATCCAACAGTAGTCAGGGAAAAAACGGTCGGAAATTGGGACTGACAATAAGAATAAGGCAGGATTAACAGCTGTGCTAATGTGTGGAGATGTCAGTTGGCCTTCATGGTGGAAGCCCAAGTCCCTCAACACAGTCACTGCACACTTTTGCAACTGTGCACTTATGCTTGTGTCTTGTTCTCTGTACTGCTCTGTCGCAAAAGAGCCAGTTTGAAGGAAAGTATGAGCAGGACATAAAGCAAGTTGGGTTTCCAAAGCACTTTTAATTTTCGAGCCATCAGAAGAGAAATATTTCAGCCGTGGAAATCTACTCTAAGCAGACGCCATTGTCTGTGATTTTCTTGGCGAATAAATTTCCTACATTCCACTTTAGCCGCAATGTGGCCGCTGTGACAGAGGATCAAGCCCACAACATATTCAGCAGCGGGATGCCTCAGCCGCAGTGACCCCAGAGTGACCGGGCACATCATGCAGATTTTGGGGAAATGGTGCGACAGGAAAAGGGGTCTTAGGATAACGCGTAGTCAGTGATGCCTCTTCTTGGTGATTCAAGCTCGTCGAGGTATGGGGTCCGCACACGGATAGAATTTAATTCGCCACACATGGATGGTGGCTGCAGAATGTTTATTCTCAATCAGGGGTGGCTTGTTCGGAAATTCCGTGCCGCTGGTAACAACCTGCAAAGGGAAGCGTGTTCACTTATTGTTACAAAACAGATAGTATAATGATTGCAGCTGTCTACGGAAGTTAAGGAATGAGGAGAAAAGAACATCATCATCATCATCATCATCATCATCAGCCTATTTAGGTCCACTGCAGGACGAAGGCCTCTCCCATCGATTTCCACTCCACCCTCTCCTGAGCGAGTTGGTTCCACTTTACGCCCGCAAACTTTTTAATTTCATCGCTCCATCTAACCCTTTGCCTGCCTCTGTTGCGTTTTCCCTCTCTTGGTATCCATTCCGTCGCTCTTACTGTCCATCTGTTATCTGTTCTCCTCATGACATGTCCTGCCCAGGTCCACTTCTTTCTTTTAATTGATATAATAATATCGGCTACTCCTGCCTACTCCTCCGGAATTGTTGCACTGCATTCATATTTCAAAAATTAAAAGAAAAGGCGAATGGCAAATGCAAACCTCACTCAAGGATATTCATTGTCTTAGTATCTGCAGTAAACGTGGGGGACCATACTTGTTGTGCATGTACTGTGTACGTGTAGAAGATGATGTCTCAACGAAATTTATTGTGACCCCCAAAAGTAAGAAAGAAGCAGTAGCATGGCTTTGCTCTATACGCGTCACTGTGTGGGTTTCGTTTTTTTTTTTTTTTTCTGTCTCTGCGTTTGAATTTCCTGTGCAACTTATATATCAGCATTGAGGCCCAGTCTTGCTACCAAATGAAATGTCAGCATATTTTCGAGTGCATACACTGGGGAGTCGATTGCGACATAGTTTTTCCTGCGTAAATTAGCCCATAAGGTCGTGTCACTTGACATGTTTGTTCCTATATCTCTAGTATATTTAAATATCTGTTCTCGCTGGTTCAGACATGAACTCCAAGCACGTAACAGTTGCCTTAAAGTTAAATTTCAATACTGCCTCGTGCACGTCCGATCATATCACTTAATCCCATCTTTAACACAGCAAGAATGTTCATAAGCTATAGCGAAGGGATGGATTTCTTATCAACAGGTCCCTTATCAAAGCTCTAATCATTGCACTAAAGCAAAACTTGGGGCAGCCGCGCGCTAGCGGTGCGACGACTGAGGAAACAACGGAGCTGGTGGTGTTCTCCTCCTCCTCACTCTCACTTTCCATTCCCGCCCCTTGCTTTACCCTCTATGTTCTACACCATTACTTCCCTCTCCGAGCGCTTGCTCATGCCTGTGCTATAGCATTACCCTCTTCCCTCCCCCATTCCCTCTTCCTCGCTCTCACATCACTCCTCCTTACCTTCTCTTCCCTTCTCCACCCCCTTTGTTATACTACACTATACAATTGCTGTGCTCTGTTCCTGCACCTTTCCCTCCTCACCTTCTCCTTGCTGTACTTTACAAGCCCATGCTATGTTTTCTTTCTCTTTCGCTTTCTTTCGTTGTCCCTTCTTTTCTCTCTGTTTCTCCTCCTTCGTCTTTTTCTGCCTCTCCCTCCCATAGCAACTCAATTATACAGTTCCCATGAATGCCTGTTCAGCTACCGTGCCTGGATAGCCGAGCGCTTACAACGCTCGCCTGCGGACCGTGGGTACGCGGGTTTGAGCCCCGCATCGCTGACAAATTAATAATTATTTTGTTTCATTTATTTCTTCTCCCATCCGCTTATGCTCAGCGTGTCTACCGACCGGGAAAACCGGGAAATCTCAGGGAATATGATTAGTCTGGAAAATCTCAGGGAAAACTCAGGGAATTTGGGCCTCTCTCGAGGAAAATCAGCTCAAGTACGAAAGTCGCGGTAACGCTGGCTCTAACAACGCACCTTGCGATTGAGTTTATAGCGCAGCTCGCAGTAACCCCCCCCCCCCCTCCCCCCTTCCTTATCACTCTCCGTCGCGCGAATCGGCTGCTTTTTTTTTATTATTGGCTTTGCTTGTCGCGTCTTGTTCTATGTAAAGTCCGATGTATGTGTCTGGACGCGCTACGGCGCACACACAGCCCGTGTGTGCGCCGAGCGTGTGCGTTTGCTTGCACGCAGTCTTTTCCACAAATATTGCGGAAAAGACTGTGTGGATGTAGAGGATGCGCGGCTACACGAACTGCGCGCCCTCTCCATAGGGAGAGGACGCGGCGCCGACTCTACACGCCACGCGGTGACGCAGTATAGGTGTTCTGTGGTGACGCGTTGTACCGCGTACGTCTGGTTACGGCCGGTCTGGATGCGCGCGCTGAGCGAGCGCGCGCGTCCAGACCGGCCGTGGTCTGGTTAGGGCAGTGGGTTTGGGCTTTGCTTTCTTGCGGAGATAAACAGAACTTATTTCTAGCGTGGGCGCGCCGTGCGGTCTGCGGCAACGCCATTTCGTAGTTTCGGTTTCTCAGCGTGATTGCAACGGAGGCGCGTGAAACTTGATGTTTATCTTCATCGGCACGGCACCCCTTTGTGGAGGCGGCGGAAGTTGATTTTCATCTGTATTGGCGTAGCTTTCAGATTGTTTGTTATCGACGCTTATGATCGGAGGGTCGCGGGATCGAATCCCGGCCGCGGCGGATGCATCTCGATGGAGGCGAAATGTTTGAGGCTCGTGTACTGTGCGATGTCAGAGAACCCCGGGAGGTAAAAATTTACGGAGTCCTCCACTACGGCCTCTCATAATCATAGCTGGTTTTGTGACGTAAAACCCTACAAATCAATCAATTATCGACGCTTACGACGGATTCTTGCTGTACTTGATTACTGAGTTTACTCTGCCCAAGGCAGCCACACGCAGAGAAGACACCGTGTGTGTGCCAACACAGCTGGTTGCTCCAAGATAGAACAGAGATGCGTTTTATGTGCGCAGACTGCGATAAGGCGCTGTGCGTAGACCCGTTTTTCAAGGAATACCACGTGCTAAAATACTATTGAACAATTTGCAGTATTTGCTCGATTCTACCGCGCCCTCGATTGTAACGCGCACCAGTTTCCCGCGACAACAACAACAAAAAAAAAAAAGTGAAACATCGATTGTAGTGCACACCCATTTTTCGGGACATAGGAAAAAGGGAGACCTTAGTAATCAACCTTCTCACATTAATAAAACCAGATGCCGTACTCGCGTAATGAACGTACTCACATAATAAAAGCACAACTTTAAACCACTGCAGTAGTTGATCCGCGGCGTCTCGGAAGACGTTCGGCGCGCCGATTCATAGCTCCTGCGTCTCGATGAAACTTCCGCACGTTGCCGGACGTAGCCGCGTGCAAGCGGCGGTAACATCATTTACTCGCAGTGGTGCATTCCTCCGTGCAATCGCAGTTCCCTCACGCCTGCTACCGCGCGCTGCCATGCGTGCTGCGCAGGCTCGCGCAGATAAGCCTAAGCACGGTCGGGGCGTGATCTCCGAGATCACATCGCGGCAATCTCGGACGTCAAGCAACGCGCACGGCTGAGAGGCTCTGTCTCAGCACGGATATGAGGGAGGAATGCGATAGTTAACTTCTTCCTCCTCCGTTGTTCTTCGCCCGCTCATCCCGCTGTCAGCGAAAGGGTTGACAAGCTGCCGACCAGGGGATTGAAGGCGGGCTCCTTCACCTGCTGGCACCTTGAGGGAACGACGGCGACATCTTGTTAAAAACAACGTTTAATGAACAACCTCTTTACAATACAATTCACCGGGTTTAATACACTTCTCGAACAAAAGCACTCTCGCAGTCCAATCAGAATAGGAAAATGTCCTCCTCTCTCCAACTTCTGGTTGGCTGCCGTTGGGATGTTACATCCTCACGCCCCTTCACCCAATGCCTTCATCGCCGGTGCGCCTCTCTCTCTCCTCTCTCTCGAAGTCTGGGGTCCCAGATATGAGCCGATGGGCGATCCTCACGTGACCGCCAGTTCCAGTGAACACGCTTCGGGGTTTCGCCCGCGATGCTGCACGTGGCCTGCTTCCCAGACCGTGTTCCTTTGTGCCCCGGCCACGGCTCTCCGCAGGGGAAATTGGCCGTCACGCCGCCAGTGTTCAGTCCTGGCCGCCGCAGGGGGTGCAGGGGAGCAGGCCGCCGCAGGGGATGCGGAACGCTAACCGTGCAAGATGGTGACCGCGAGGAGCCTTCCGGTGGCTGCTGCGCGCTTGTGCCCAACAGCGATGATGAGCCGTTTTGCGTAAGTCGATGGGAAACTTTCTTTCGTTACGGCCACCCGCAAACGCCATTGAAAGTTCGCGCCGCTGGGCATCTCGGACTTCGGTTGGCCGCAAAATGGCCAAGCTGACGCGGCGATTATCATCGGCCTACGCGTCATGTGCGTCGTGGCATCGTTGCGTGAGAGACCGGCGGCGACATAGAAACTACAAAAACCACACGCGCCAAAGAACGCCGCGCCGCTAGTTCGTTTTTTCGGCAGTAACCGTTCGGCAGCGCCCGAAGCGCGTAGGAGGCGGCCATTTTTCTACGCGCCTCGGTATGGTAACGGTGTCGTTCGTTCGCACTCGATTGTAACGCGCATACAATTTTTGGACCCGTTTTATCGAAAAAAAGTGTGCATTAGATAGGAGTAAATACGTTATAAGTGATGCTGACACCAAAATACAGCTCCTGATTCTTTAAAAATAAACAATGTTTTTTTCCGACCTTACGCACTTCGTACATTCAAAATCCGCAGATTGACCGTCTGGGAAAGCTTATTTCCTTTTGTTTGTGTTTTTTTGTTTTTCTTTATTTGACCCTCAAAGAGCTCAACATCCTTATTAGTGATGACATTGGGTGACATGGTGCCTACCCGCATCGACATGAAAGAAAGTTATGGGCCACTCAGGGATTTTCGCAAAAATACTCAGGGAAAACCTGGAAATCTCAGGGAATTTAGCATTGTCAACTTGGTAGACACCCTGATGCTCTCATGCTACGTTCCTTCCTCGAACGCGTTGGTAGGGGAAGCGATATACCATATAAACTTGAGGCCGTTCTTGGTGATGATAGCTTCCTGTCCGCACTCCACGGCCCAACTCTGGGAAGAAAGGCCATCGGTAGGCAAGAGGTCAGCCTTTCCTCTTTACTCCGACAATGCAAGAAATAATCCTACACAGCTGCTGCTTAATTGCTATAACCGTGAACAAAACTAATCTAGGAGGTTGTTATTACGTCACGCAGCCAGCCTTGGCAAACGAGGAATACGTAAAGCCGTTTGCATCGCTGTTTGCCTCAGTATGGGACCAAAACGTGGCCTCTGGGAGCCACCGTATTGGACAAGAACATTTGTTAGACCGTGCTGCCGCAACTTTGTCTGCAGTGCACGCGCGCCCTGACACGACGGTACCGGGGCTAGTAACGACAGGCATATGCGGGGCCGATACGTTTTTTAAGGGGCGAAGCTCCTTAGGGTGTGGGTCGTTCCCTCCTCTGTAGTAGTAGTAGTAGTGGTAGTAGTAGTAGTAGTAGTAGTAGTAGTAGTAGTAGTAGTAGTAGTAGTAGTATGTATGTAGCCACCTCGCGCCGCCGGGAGGCTCGCGCTCGAGAGCTCGCGCGCCTGGAGGCTCGCACTCGCGCTCGGCGCGTGCCTCCCGGCGCGCTACCTCTCTCACTCTTCCATCTGCTGTCTTGTGAGAGAGAGAGAGAGACAGAGAGAGAGAGAAAGCGAAAGCTGCGCGTTGACTATGGAAACGCTCTTTCTTCGATGAACGCTCCACCAGCTCGCAAGTAAGGAGAACGCGCCCTCACCCGCGAGAGACAAGCTTGACGCAGGCATCGTCTTCTAGCGAGTTTCTTGATTGAAAAATACCGACTGCTCGCGCTATATATATATATATATATATATATATATATATATATATATATATATATATATATATATATATATATATATATATATATATATATATATATAAGCACTGGATCTTGACTTGCAATGAAGTGCCGGTGGCAGATTTCACTTGTGCGTATAGTTGAACCATAAGGATTCGTAGCGTGCGCGTTAACTAAATTAATCCGGAACTCGGCACGATCTACGATGAACCTCCGGAGCTTCGCCCACTCATCATCATTCACTCCGTGGATATGCTGTGAATTTCTTTTCTTTCGCTTCAGCCGGGTTGCGCTACGCCCTTCTTCCCCCGCCATGGTTATAACGGTGAACAAATGGCCGGGAAGACGCGAAGAACGACAGCGTTTTCACAAGCTGCACCAAGACTGGGAGAACGCGACAAACGCAAACGTAAAATATAAGTCTGGCTATCCGCCAAGAAGCTCTTTCTCGGGGGTTAGCTACTCTCAAAAGGAGGGACACTGGCCAGCTGAGCAAAGACGACAATTTTATTACGCCTGTCAGGAGCTCCCAATACAACCGTTCGCTCTTTCGTCGCGATACGCAAAGGCTTTCAGCAGCAGTAGCATTCGCCGCGAACGGTCCAATAGTGTGCTGGGCAGCAGAGAACTTTCAATGTACCGCGTCTGCGCTATATGCGGCCTCTGTTTGTGGTACAACATTGTGTGATGGACTTCTAATGTAGAATAATAGACAACCGTTACTTGCTATCTTAGTGAAGTTCGCGGGACACGTCGCCCTTTGTGGCATTCTGAAAGGCACAGCTTTGTTTACGAGCTTTCTCTAGTATTCTTGTAAAATGGGTTGGGCAAAGGGAGCGGGGAGGGCGGGTGTTACGGTGTTGTCGCTCTATGCATTATCACGTACGGTGTTCTTTTTATCTATTGTGTTCTTTTTATCAGAAGTGCATTCATTTGGTCTTGACGCTAAACATCGAGATGGACTTGGCGGAAACTACTACTCTGTGCTTTTTATATTGAAGCTCATGTTAGGAAGTGGTGTGCTTCCGTTAGAACGCTGCAGGAAGCCATTCAATGGCCATCAACAAGCGTTCTTGAGATAAAAGTATCAGCGGCCTACGAAATGGAGGCACGATGCAAAACGTTCTTTACGGGATATCCGTTGCCGCGTGTAACAAGGGCTTGCGTATCGCTTAAAAGGGCGCTCTTTCAACCATCAGGCTGCATGCTTAAATCGGCGCAGGAAGGTAGACTTTCGCAACAAGAGTTTGCCCTCGCGCGTCAGCGCGAGTAGCTTCGCCGCATGGATGAGTTCCGCTTTCGCAAGAAGTGGTGCGCGCATAAAAGAGAGGTTTTTTTTGTGTGTGTGTGTGTGTGTGGTTGTTGTTCCTTGAGTGGGGGCCGGGAGTGAAAGGTAAAAAAAATTGAGTTCTAACATGGTTATTCCAGCTGTGCTGGATATTAGCAAAATGCTTAGTTGGTCATGCTTCCATCCGTTTTAAAAAAGTAACTTTACCGCATAGACATCTTGTGTGAGGCAAAGCACCCTTTACAGGAAGCGGTGCGACGCACGCGCGTGCACACACACAGACACACACACCGGCAAAATATCAGAAAATATTTATAATGAGCAACGAGGCATTAGGATAACGTGGACAACAAAACATCGCAATTTTTTTATGGAATCGCTATAATATCTCGATACATGTAATATGGCGGGGGAAAGGGAACAATAAAGAAAAGAAAATACCCCGATATATCTCGATACAGTGGCAGAGTGGACAGGTCACCCGTACTGCTTACCGTGGCAGCGTTCCTCATTCTTGACCGCTGAGCATGCCACTACGGCCGTCGCCAGCATACGGGTAGAGACCCGCCGCCTTCTCCAGCTCGGCCCTCTCGAAGAGCTGCGAGTAAACGAATCTCTCTCGTTTACATAAGCTTATAGTTGCAGGGCAAAGCTAATTCGTGCAACATACAGCGTTGACAGTGTCGAAAGCCTTTACAGCATCACATACATCGTGTTACGGAACATTGGACGCTGAATGATCTCAGATGTAGTCAAATACAGCCCTGTTGCTTACTTTAAAAAAAAGAATAACAAAAGAGAGTCGTCGAATGGACGCTGTTTGCCTTATGCTAATCTGGGGCTATGTTACCAACCACATTCTTCTTTCTTCCTTTTAATAAAGTTTTAATTTTTCGACCCACATCAGAGACGGCGTATTCAAAGTCTATCGATACGGTACAAGCCTGGGGCCTATAGTAACTTCTCTACGTAAGGTCATTGAAGCGTTTGGCTTTTTTTTTTTTTGTTACCGACATCCGGGTAGTTCATTTTACGGCGTTATTTTCGGAGCATAATTCATTTATTAACGTTTCAATATTTGTTCATTGTTTTTATTTGTTTGGGTTATTCTGTGACACTATCTTCATCGCCTCCAGTGTAGCCATTTCCCCTCATCTATACGAACCATTGAAACCACACCAGCATAAGCCAGCAGAGCGAAGAAAGTTTCATGAAGAGGAAAAGATATGTCGCTCATCCGCTTCTGGCACAAAGCTACTAGGAAGTCCGTCAGATTTCTCGGAAAGCTTTCCGACTGACGAAAAATTAACTCGCAGTGCATCCTAGACTAGGGTGCGTTTTTCGTCGACAAGAAAGCCTTTGTTTTTGAAAACTCCGTATGGATTTTCTTTGAACCTTCATGCTACGAACAAGTGGATAACAATTTGTCCCTTCCATGGGTAAGATACTGAGGTCACAACGGCAAGAGTAAATTTAGTAGTGTGTACGTAGCGACCGTAGCGGCACGCTGCGTCCGTTACAACGCCACGCCTCGCATATCGTGCGTACGCAGTCGTTGTGCACATGCACTCTATGCGAAACGCGACGTTCTTACGTACGCAACGGCGTTGCGGACGCCACGTACGCGGTACTAAAGCCCGCTAGCAACGAAGATAGGCAAATGCATTCGTTTTTGTTAACAGCGAGCACAAAATCTTCTAGTCCACGAAAAGTGATTGCTACACAGGGTGTGAGATGGCGGGGCTGAGATTTGTAACGCTCGTGTACAAAGCACCGCAGCAGCGAAGGCGTGGCGCGTTCATACGTACAGTCCTAATGAGCTCCCGCAGGCGTTCCCCGCGTAGCTCGTCGCCGGACCTGGTTGGTAAGTAGCGTCCTTCGGCCACCACGAACACCAGCGCCCACAGCGCCACAAGGCTCAGCAGCCGGTACACCACTGCACACAGGAAAGAGGCGCGCGCTGGTGGTGCGCCACGTGTGGGCGCGCATGCGTCATTAGGTTCAGTCATGAGAACGTTACCAGCAAATAAACAACAGCGTTACAGTTGGAGTCGCTTAGAGCGGAAATGTGGTCAACTTTCCGACAAACGAACTCGTTACAATTCCGTTTACGGTCGCTTAAGCGGTGTCGTAATTTGCGCATTACTGTACTAAGCGTAAGTAAAATGGCAAACGATACGTTGTATTCTGCTATAATTCCCTCGGCCTGTGGTATGATGAAGCACTATGGGGCCACAAAGAAAGACGAGAGTCGAGCACCGTAGCTCTGGAAAGGAATGTGACGCATTTCTTTCTCATGGTCTCTTCACCTCTTCGCGAGCTGTTGTGTACGTTATACCAGCATATAACTGCTGCAGATGAACTAAGATACGCTAAAGTGTCCTTACGTGCATTGAATGTGAAATCTATTACTCTGCACATGTTCATGTGCTCGGACTGAGTAAGCCCATATTGGACGTCGTTTTGAATGTCGCGTGACATTGTCACATGATGTCGTCACTTAGCCATTCAACCTTTGCGATTCCACACGTTCCAGTGCAGTCACGGGGCGCGATTACTCGGCCGTGTGTTCGAGTTCATTCAAACGAATTTTGAAATTGGGCGCCGAAACCTACGTGACGTTGTCGCTTGGTCACGTAAGCCTTCTAACCATCGAATGTTAACGCCGACTTACGCAGTTTTTTTTTCTTTTTTTTTTCTTTCGTGGGCATGACATGCTTTCGCATTAAAATTGTTTTACGATTATCCCTGAAATACGAGACAGCGAGAGTGGGGATTCCATTCACAGTCTTACTTACCAGTTATATTTAACTGTGCTTGCATTAACGCGCTTCTTTAGGAAAGTAAAAGTTAAAGAAAAAGCATATTACTAACTCGGGGGTCTATTGCCTGAGCCTGTCGCAGGCCGAAAGAACATGTAAAGCCGTACGTGAACATGAATGCCATATCTTTTCTCTGTTGTTTAAGTATAAAGGAGAACTGAGGTCAGGCCACGGCTGATGACCCTCCAGAGATAACTGGCCCGCTAAGAAAGGGCAAAGCTCTCTCTCTGTCTCTTCTCTACCCCTCCTCTTTTTTTTTTTTTTTTCGCATACGTATTAAGGTACGGGTATCTATACTCCGCAAGGAGTGTGGCCTTTCTTGTTGCTGCCTCAGACGACGTTAAACGCGCTGACGAGCGTAACGACCTCCATAAGTGGCTAATGGCTAACCCTGTCTGGCGCCGTTTCGTGGCTTTACATATACACACAAAAGACAGTAATAATAACAATAAAAAAGGAGACGATAGCACGTTCCCGATGCCTTCGGATGCATATGCGGGCCAAGGCAAATTAGATTGATCTCTCGCGGCATTACGCTGTGGTTCGGCGAGTGTGGCTGCAACGCTGTTGCCCTGATTGAAATTAAATCGAGTTAAGCCTTAATCCGGCGCCGAGTGCGGCGAGGCTAATGGGTTAATGAGCGAGAGCCACGACATAGCTCGCTTTTTCGTCTCGGTTCTGCCGGATCAGAATCGGCTGCTCAGTCTTCGCTTACGGCAACCGCCAGCTACGCTCTCAACGAAGAACAATGCAACGGCATCGAGTTAGGTCGAAGTGTTGCCGTCACTGCGGCGACGCTTACTCGAATGCTGAGGATACACGAATCGCATTTGTGTTCAGTACGTCGCATTGTAAAATGAACGCGCACGTATTGGGCATGGAGAACTCGCTACAGTTCGTGCAAAACTTCGGAAAGAAACGAAAGAGACATCCGCAGCAAACCTTAGAGAAAGTGAGAGAGAGGAAGAATGAGAAAAGGAGGCAAGTCAAGTTTTACAAAGCTTTAGGGAAGGTATACACACCAGCATTGGCCCTATCAGCGAGCGAAAATCCGTTACAGCCAGCAACCAGAAGGTGTATCACAAGACGTCACAACTCCTCAACCAGTCCGACACTCATTTGCGTGCGTAATATACGCATTACCTTTACATGGAAGTAGAGCCCCGTATATGAACTAAACATGTGCTCCAGAACGATAGGATAGCATGTCATTCAGGCGCTTTGATCCGTTCAAGTTGCGCCGCGCGTTCTAAACGATGCTGCTATCTGCTGTGCTGCGATATTCGGAAAGCCGCTTGGTTAAGCGGTATAGTCGTGTTTAACACGTGAACGACGCGATGTGCTGCAGAAATATATCGTCCCAGAGCCTCTTCTCAAGCTCGGCCTGTTTATCACACCATGCTCGCAGTCATCTCCGTGTTCCCCGATGCCATCCCGGCGTCGTTATATCGCGTTATGAGAACGCAACTTTCCCTTGAAAGTATGCGGGGCGCTGACGCGGGAGTATTGCTGGATCCCGAGTTCTAGTAACAAAGTTTAACGCTACTGGTAATACGCAGTAGTAGGAAAACCAAGACAAGCTATTGAACGTTGGGTTCGCTTAAAAAATACGCTAAAACGGGCTGTTATAATGCTACAAGCAATATAAACTACCCGAGCTGTCTAGGGCTCAGAACTGATAATTTTATTTCTTCTTTCTGTTAGTTTCAGCGCTGGTATACACAACTCTCACTTGTGTTATTAAGGTTTCGGATTGCCCTGCCGAGGGATTCGGGGCCCCCTCTCTAAGTTCTTGACCCTTCGTGTGTCGTTTACTCTTGTTCCGAGAGGACAGGAAAAGTAAAGAAAATAAAAGGGAGGTGGCCTGCGCACTTCTACCTCGGAGACATGGTACCCCTTCGGTGAGCTGAATGGAAAGGTGTGCATCCCGAGAACCCTTTTAGTCTTCGTCCTTAAGACTCGGGTAAACTCCCCCGGGGAAGCCACGTCTTCTTTCACACAGGCAAACCGTGCTCGTCGTCCATTTTCCGGCCCTGATGGCGGTCGAAAGGAACTCAGTCAGCCACAGGGACCTACGCTGACGAAAAGCCCTATACGGCCGCGAAAGAGAAAACAAACGGGGAAGTAAGCAGTCTCTGACCACCAGGGTGCTCTTATGGAGTTCATTCGGGGCTCTGGTTTACGACAGGCAGCCTTGGGCCGACACTGATTTACGACACTGCTCGCCGCGGGCCGGGTCAATTTTCGCGGGCTTCTCCTCTGCGCGAAACACCGTGGTGCCCGGTGCTTGCGTTGTATGCGTGGTCTTTTATTCGCGGATTGAAGAGGAGCGAGACTCAGAGCCAAGTGTGACGTCACATGCCGCGTGTACATGTTGTCACAGAGAAGAGGTGCGGGGAAGACGGGGACGAGCTTTACGAGCTACGCTCGAGGTTTTGGTCAGGCCCGCGGCGGCCCACTGTCGCGGGACGGAGGGTATTATTCTGTCTCGACAAATAGTTCCTCCGATGGGACAGCCTAGTTCACGCGTTCATATATCGTCTGTGGTTAGGCTACAGGCCATCCCGTTAATTCTTGTGCGGCCACAGCCAGCTACAGCCGTGGCTCAAGTGAAAGAAGGAAGGGGGGGGGGGGTTCAGCGAGCCTCTAGTGACCGCGGGTCAGATTACGATCGCTAACGGTGCCGTCGCTTCACGGAAATGTGCAGCCGTGGAACAAAGGGCAGGGGAACGCCGTTGTAAACTCAACCACCGGCTTTTTCGAATCGGGGCAATTGCACGCGTGAACGAGATGGGTGGGGTGTGGTTTCACTGAAGTATTTGCTGAGGAACGGCGCTGAAATGTGCGCATCCACCGGCGTGTTTACGCTCACGTCAAAGGTGTAGTAATAACAGTGTCTGTATTGCGTGAATTGGAACGAGCCTATATATTCCGGGTCTCAATTGGTTTGCGGAATCGATTATGACCATCTGTGTGCCTTCGGCACTGCTCGGCGATCGTATTTAGAGCTGCTTCAGGAGAATCGAACGAGAGAGTAACTGATTCCCCGACGAAGTCGCGAGTTCAAAGCGAACACTTATCCTTGCGGCGAATATGCTTTCTAGTGTGACAGCCCAAATGATGTTGACGGGCGTGCACGTTTGTGTATCGCAGGGTTGTGTTCCTCTAGCTCAAGATGCCTTTGCGCTCAATATCTTCCCATGTGAGCGCGAAACAGTAACGCCAGCCAAGTAATGGACCTCTGAACTATATGTATGTGAAAATGCGAAATACAGTAGTCACTCACTACTATTATGTGAATGGGATTGGTGCGATTGAGGCTCGAGCAGAAATATTTTGTGGCGGAATTGCATCAAGGTCGCCGTATCATGCACCGCAATGTCACGCCTGACGTAAACCTGACGCAATGGAATGAATGAAGTTTTTCCTAGCACGACTTATAAGCTTGATAGTTGGAGAGAAAGACAGGCAATTTAGAGCAAAGGCAAAGGGAGACGTCATCTCTCTGCAAACAGGATGCCATAGCCGACCCACGATGCTAGTCTCTTCCTCATCTAACCGAACCTCGAACTCGACCTTGTTTAGGTCGGGTCTTTGTCACCAACTTCTCAAGCAGGAGAACACACGCTTCCAGCGTTCTTCGAAGACAAACACTCAAGTGCGCTAATGCTGCCGTGTCCCGATACAATAGAGAGCTAGCACTCCCTCGTTCGAGAGTGCCCGTGGAATAGCCAACAAAAGATCGACGCATCATAAGGAACGGAGCGCGAACATGATACGGGAGAGAGGCGAAAACCCTTCCCATTTTTCGACAAGAGGCTTTGACAGGTGCTGTAGCTGTCACAGCGACCTATTTCTGGACGATGGTGTTCTCTAGCTGTCGGGGAGCAACAGTACGCGTTCCGAAACTGTCACAGTCTGCCACTTGAGTAGCAACACGAGGTCAACAAGATTGACGACGCTGGTTCTCACTTTCCTCAAAGAGGCGTTCCGTCTTTTTCGGACATGGAAATTTATCGCTTAGTCCCGATCCTTTTCAAACTCCATACGAGAGAACCTGCGTTCACGAGTGAATCTAGCAAAGTGGGGACGTCGAAATTTTCACAAAAGGTCACACTATAGTATACGGTTTGTCGGCGCTATCCTTTCAACACATCACCATCGCCGAATCACAGAACTTCCTTTGTAGCCGTTCCGATCTCCGCGGGGTGCGCGCGTGGTTAATGAGCCCGAAACCGTCCCGAGTGCCGCTTTCAAGGCTTACTCCACGCGTTCGCAAGCGGCCGCTCTCCGGGACCCACCATACACGCAGGCGCGGGCACAAGCGCGCATGTTCTCATAAGCTATATATTTGCCGCGACGACATTTAGGGACCGCGAATCATCCTGCCGGCGTATTTCGTTTTTTCCTTGAATCTTGAATCTGTATTTTCTTTTCTTCGATCGTTGCGCTTTTCCGGAATGGTGGTGTATGCCTAGATGAGAGACAGCGTGTTGGCGCGCTGTAAACGCCCATCGTCAATTGGACACACTTCCCCTTTCATCTTCGGCGAGCTTCCTCCGACGCAAATTTTCCAACGAGATCTTTTCTTCTTCTTCTTCTTACTCATTCCTTCCTCCGGAATCACAGCGGTCCTTCCGTTGCTGGACCGACGACCAGCGGCGGCGGCAGGACGCCTTGACCCGAAAAACGGCGCCTGGACGGCGGCCAAGCCGCGCGCTTTTGCGCTTCAAACCACGACGATGGAAGCGAGCGCGCGTGCGCGTACGCAGCAACAATCACAACAGTTGCTCGCGCGCTCACACTCACTCGCGAGAGAGAGAGAAGAGGCAACTTGTAGACCGCCGCCACGCTACGGCAATGCGGCAGTCCCACTTATTTTGTTCTACATATACGCAGTGGCCTTCAACATTTCTTATCATTCCATTAATGACGCTTGCGTGGCGCGCTGGGCGTCGTTGCTGTGCCGGCTGCTCTGTATACACAATAAACCACTTCGCGCTGCCATTCGACCGTTTGCTCTTCGCAAGTGCCCCGTTCGTACACAAATTCTTGCCGCTGCGTATGACACAGTCAATGTCCGCATCTGTGAGATAAAACATAGATCTGTCGTATAGGAAAAAGGCGGCCTGCACTGAACTGATCGAGACAGAATGAAACGTGCCAGCGACAATAAGGGCAAATGTACGAACAAAAAAATTGGCCGCGTATCTGCGTGCTTCGCTGCAAATGTCGTCGAAAGACGATAGCCTTCTGGCGGCCGTACTACGCTGTGTCAGATATGGACGCCATATGGCAGCGCCGTCGGGAAACATGAGCTTGTGCAGAATCACTGGGCAACTGCCAGGTGGCAGCACCAAATCGTCGGCAGAGGCGTTTTTCGAGCATAGCGTCGCATTTTTAGCCCATCCTAAGAAACACTGTTGTTGTTTTGTGAGGTTTTACGTCCCAAAACCAGTTCTGATTATGAGAGACGCCGTAGTGGAGGGCTCCGGAAGTTTCGACCACCTGGGGTTCTTTAACGTGCACTGACATCGCACAGCACACGGGCCTCAACATTTCGCCTCCATCGAAATGCAGCCGCCGCGGCCGGGATTCGATCCCGCGACCCTCGGATCAGCAGCCGAGTACCATAGCCACTAGACCACCGTGGAGGGCCCTAAGAAACACTAGGGTCTTTAAACACTAGGGTCTTTAGAATTACGTATCTATGTGTTTTCTAGTAAAGGAACACACCACCTAATCTTACGTATTTATGTTGCGCCTCAGATATGCGTAATATTTGCTTTTTGATCGACAATGTTCACAAGTATGAATGCAGCTACCAGTTCAAGATGGCTGGCAAGTGCTTAAACTTTGGGCGGGTGGCTGAATCGTGTGACAGACAAACAGAAAGATAGACTAAAATTTCGGCGTTCAAATATCCCAAGAAAGACTATCGTCTTTAAAATATACGCGAATATACAGGAGACTGAACCACACGCGTAGCTGATGCTAAACGTACGCGCAGTAGCTTCAAGTATAGTTGCTAATCTGATGCGAAACTAACCTTCTCAATGCGCCGTTTTGTGAGAGAAGATCGCCAAACGTGTTTCCCGACAAAAAAAAAAAAAAAAAAGAAGAACTGATTTTCATGTGGGTTCGACAACAATGGGGAGAGTGGATATGAGAGCGCTACGCCGAAGCCGTCCGCCGAAAGTAATCCGATCTGACCGACGTAAATCTAATTCGTGTGTCTTCTTAAAGGGGAGGGGGGATCACGCTTTAGTACAATGAATCGAATCAGACTGGAACACAGCTGCACGGAGAGCGGCAACAGTCGAGCAACCGCTAACGAGAGTGTTTGCCCTCTGATACAGAGATATAAATGATGGCGGGGGATAAATGAAGGGCGCGTCGATGCGCTTTCTCTTGAGACGTGACTGGATATCGCAATCGCTACAAAGTGTAGCTTCTCAGCGTTAACAAGAATCGCTTGAAGCACGCACGGAGGAAGGGCTGCTTTCATTTCAACTCGCCCGAGGGCTGGTATTTTTTGGTCTGATCGATCTGGATATAATCGAAGCGAAGAAAGGACAAATAATCCCGAGAAGAGAACTTTTCGTGGTTAAATTTATTACATTTGTCTGCTTACAATAATCGAATGCGTGAAAGAAAAAAGTGCAGGGTGAAATAAAATAAAATAAACACCCCGTGCATTTTCCATCTCTTCTCTTGAAATATTTTGATCCGGTTACTTGCAAGATCGCTTGCGCGCTGAGAACGCACAAAAGTGAATGAGCCAAGGCGCACGGTGCAGTACTTTGTATGATGTATGTGCGTGTGTGGCTCTGTGCGCGGCTGTTATTAAGGGAAGCGAAAACGATAAATGACAACTTTCGCGTACAACCGAGACAGGCCATGGCAACAGCCTCCAGCGTGGACGGAGTACCTTCCTTCGTGTTTCGAAAGTTGCAACGGATCTTTATAACAAGTGGACTCGTAATGCATTTCCAGCGCTAACGAAATAAAAGGGAAGAATATATATATATATATATATATATATATATATATATATATATATATATATATATATATATATATATATATATATATATATATATATATAGGAGAGTGGAGAACAGACAGACAGAAAGCTGGTCTTTCAACGCGAAGAAAATGGAGAAAACAAGTAGTCTTGTTTTGTTTTCTCCATTAGTTCCTCTCGGCTAGATTGTGCAGTTATACTCTTTCTATGAGCTGTAGCGCTATATGACGCGGAGGAATAAACCCTTGCAGTTGTAAAGCGCTGCCTACGGAAGCCGGAAGACATATTCACACTGTCGACTTATCCGCAGCAGTATTTAACAGTGACACTGTGCACAGTGCGCATGCCGTGTTCATCACGTCTGTTGTGTGTGTGTGCGTGCGTGTGTGTGTGTGTGTGTGTGTGTGTGTGTGTGTGTGTGTGTGTGTGTGTGTGTGTGTGTGTGTGTGTGTGTGTGTGTGTGTGTGTGTGTGTGTGTGTGTGTGTGTGTGTGTGTACAGCGCCGCAAGAATGTGCGCCCCCGCCGCGGTGGTCTAGTAGTTATGGCACTCGGCTGCGGATCCGAAGGTCGCGGGATCAAATCCCGGCCACGGCAGCTGCATTTCGATGTAGGCGAAATGTTGAGGCCCGTGTGCTGTGCGTTGTTAGTGCACGTTAAAGAACTCCAGGTGGTCGAGATTCCGGAGACCTCCACTACGGCGTCTCTCATAATCAGAGCTAGTTTGGGACGTTAAGCCCCACAAATCAATCAATCAACAAGAATGTGCGCCAAGCGTTAAGGAGTTCCCCTGTGACAACAGAGCGAGTTTTCAGGAGTTCCTTTGTGATAACACAGTAGTTACACCGCGCAAAAAAATCGGAGTCTGTCAAACTGTCTTGCACGTCCCTATGTGGTCCTTTCCTGCTATCTATCTATCTATCTATCTATCTATCTATCTATCTATCTATCTATCTATCTATCTATCTATCTATCTATCTATCTATCTATCTATCTATCTGTAAAGTTTTATTTCATTTCAGCTTCCAGAATTCCTGACTGAATAAAATATATGTTTCTGGCCATAGTTATCAAGAATTTTACATGTTTTACTAAGCAAAAACGAAGATAAATGAAAGCGTTTAAGCACTTGCACTTTCAGCTGATTTCTGTGGCCGACGCGTGCCTGAATAGACTACGCATAAAATTATAGTCCTTTTAAAGATATATGCAAAGTGGAAGCGTACGCCTTCCGCTTGATTGATTTGTGGGGTTTAGCGTCCCAAAACCAGCTCTGATTATGAGAGACGACCGTAGTGGGGGGTCTCCGGAAATTTCGACCACCTGAGGTTCTTTAACGTGCACTGACATAGCACAGCACACGGGCCTCAACATTTCGCCTCCATCGAAATGCAGCCGCCGCGGCCGGGATTCTATCCCGCGATCTTCGGATCTGCAGCCGAGTGCCATAACCACTAGACCACCGTGGCGGGGCTCCGCTTTCACGTCACGATGACTCTACAGATTTAATTGGTACTTGTCTAGCAGATAAAGTAATGTTGCGGTAACGGCCAGTATGAACAATATTTATTTATGAGCGAATTTTTACATCGTAGCTGCCATCAAATAACATATTACATTCGAGGTGGTAAAGACAAGCAGAAGTCAGCCCAAAAAAAGAAAAAGAAAAGCCCGGCGTACATGAAACTTCTTTTTCACACACGTCTTTCTGGCGTTTAAACCTTCGTTTCTTTTATTTTAAAATTTAGGCTCCCTCCTCTCTCTCCCTCAAAAAAAAAAATGCGCCATCGTTTCGTAACAATGAACAGAGCGGTCTTATTTCTTGCTGCCTAGTTCACAATGTAATACGCGGGCAACTTGCCAGTTCACACATCGCATGACAGCCTTCATCCTCGGGTAGACGCACTCTGCTAGAGACATCCAGAGATGAATGGGGATGCTATGGCATAGATCAAACCGAGAATCATGAAACGAAACAACTTCAGCTTGTATCCCAGTTCAAAGCAGGATTTCTCATATTACTTAATATGCAAGTGGTCATGACAGCCGTATAGCCGGGCACCATTTCTAGCTGGCGTATACTGCCTGACAAGAATCAGAGCGGCGATATTTCGCAATGTACGACGTAAGCAAAGAATATATTTCAGAGGCTCTGCACCGTTTTGTTTTCAGTCAAACATGTTCTAGACAAGGGCAGGATTCAAAGGACCCATGGCCACACATTTTTCCTAATCTGCAGTTATCTGCTCGTTTAATTCTGCGTTTTTAAGGGTAATGACATAAAATTTCAAGCTACCACATGACACTACTTGAACGAGCATGATTTTTCACGCGCATAGTTGTGTATATTGTGTATATCGCTGCGCTGTCCCAGTGCTACGGGCTGTATTCAGTGCACGCAGTAGGAATTTTTCCTTTTCTTTTTTTTTTTTTTTGTCACGCGCTTCACCATTTCGCAAGCCTGCATTGGTTTAGATAAGACAACAGTCCGCGATTTGTTACCAAGTTTCTTAAAACCATCGGTATTAAGGTAGCACCAGCGTTGAATCAGCTCTAGAAAACGAAATAAGAAGAGCACTTTATAGTACGGTCAGTTGGTAGAGCTGTAGACAATCGGCTTCACGCGCCAATGCTGGCAATAACCGAAAACCAGAGGTAAAAACACGGAAACACGCCTTTTCTGCGTTTTGCTTTGCCGCACTATTAGTTTGTATAAGGAGGTGCAGCCTTTACAGGAGAAGCTGGCCGACGAGAAATCTGCTTGCAGATTAGAAGGATTGTTTGTTGCCAATTTGGAAGGATTGTTTGTTGGACGTGTTGGATTGCTAGGCGAGATGTTCATGTGTTTCCGCCCCTTATATACGTGCTTCTTTAATAAAGATATTCAGTTGTGGGTATGCGTTTGTTGTGTCACCTTCTTTGCCCTGTGTTAAGTTTTTCGCACAGCTTCGTTCAAAAAGAGCCAGGCCTGCGCGGAACCGCAGGACAGTGACAGCATAAGCTGGAGGAGCTATCTTCTTAGAGGCCATTTTAAACGCTTGAGGAAACTAGTGCAAGTAGAGGTGGTAGGTACTGCCTGCGCCATAACTCTTATCATTTCGCACAAGTAGGGAAGTACCCGCTACGCCATAATTGTTGCGGTATTGTACCGTGCACATCTGTATAACTGCACATCGTAGAGAGTGCAGTTATACAGATGTGCAGAGATAAGCCCAAACCGCAGCTCGGCCCGGCGTCGACGGCGAGCTGCGGTTTGGGCTTCTCTCTGCACAGCTGTCTGTTGTGCCCGACGTTGCCCTGCTGCAGCCGCGGGCGCAGCTCTGCGATTCGCTTCTTCAGCAGCGATCCGCACTTACAAGAAGGCGTTATCAGGTGGGTTCCGTCACCTTCCTTGCCTTGTGTTAAGTTTTTCGCACAGCTTCGTTCAAAACTGCTGGCACTAAAGTGCAGCAGATAAACCACCCTGGATTCCCTTAACAGGAATAATCAATCACCCACTTTGAAGCGAAGTTTGCATTGGCTCACATGTGATGCATTCACATATACTCCAGGGCACACGTGCTTCATGAGCACCGGCGTGGGTGCTAAGATATTCGACCACCGGATCATCAATTAGTCTTTTCATCATCATCATCACGTGAAGCCGCTGTCCATGGCGTACGAAACAATTCCTTGACGCGCGAAGATCAAAATTGCACGTCTGGCTGAGGACTCGAACCACGGACCGCCGGGTTGCGAGACAACCACACGACCCAATTCAGCCACTGCAGGTTTACCGTACGCACGCTTTGAAGCGAGTTTTTCTACGAAAAGCAGATGTATCCCAAGGCGAGGGCCCATAACACGCGCACGATCAAACACGTGCGAACGAAGATATGACCATACCTGAGCCAAATAAATAACTCGGATTTTCTACCAAAGAAAGAAAGGAAGAAAGAGGCACGTACACGCCAAGCTTCCCTTGCCCCCATTTTGCCAATAGGGATAGGGTTTCTAATTTTTGTAAAGGTGTTTGCTAGCAATCTACGTTTGGACCGACCGTTAGAGCATGGCGCCACGGACTCTCAGCGCAAGGCAGCGTTCACCAAGCAGAACGCCGGGTCTACGGAATAGAAAGCACCGGAAGGAGATGACTTAATTTCAGCTTTCCTCCTCTTTGCTAGAAGTTCAATGACTGATTTTCCGAGAGTACGTACCGAAAGTCATCATGAGGCGTTGTCCCGCTTTGAACTTGTCGTCACCACACGATGAAACTTAAGCGTAAAGCGAGATGTCACGCAAAGTGCACTATTCGATACGCGCCGATCTGCAGTGGAGTAGTCGTGGTCCCTTCGCTGGTCGATCGGGACCAAGTTTCCTCCGGAGGCCATGCGACTTACGCTTCCGCGGTCGATGCCGTTGTCGTGACATCTGGCTCGGTGCCATTGCAGCTTGTAGACAACAACTAGTTTGGGAATAGATTGCATTTTATTGCTTCAATCTGTTCCTCCGGATGGGGACACAATTGCGCAGAGTGAGGTGATGGACGACTGTCAGGATGAGGACTGCGGTAGTGTGAAAAACGTGCTTCGCGACAACCATGTCGCTACATACGCTGGAAACGTATTACATGGCCGGGAGGGCGACGCGGACGCTGAACCCAGAGATTTATTTCTGGGGTTTTACGTCCCAAAACCAGCTCTGATTATGAGAAACGCCGTAGTGGAGGTCTCTGGAAATTTCAACCACTTGGGGTTCTTTAACGTGCACTGACATCGAATAGCACACGGGCCTCAACATTTCGCCTCCATCGAAATGCAGCCGCCACGGCCGGGATTCGATCCCGCGACCTTCGGATCAGCAGTCGAGTGCACTAGACCACCGTGGCGGGGCAACCCAAAGAGATCATTTTGAAGAGTCATGCATGGAAAAGAAAAGAACCTTGAGCTTCGCTGGCGTAGACTGCAATCACAGAATTCTAAGCGTTTGAATGTTTCACGGATAACAAAAATTTCTAGGGTTTCACGTCCCGAAACCAGCTCTGATTATGAGAGACGCGGTAGTGGAGTTCTTCGGAAATTTCTACCACCTCGGGTTCTTTAGCATTCTCTGACATCGCAGAGTACACGGGCCTCAACATTTGACCTCCAAGTGCAGCCGCGGCGGCTGGGATTCAATCCCGCGACCTTCGGATCCGCGGCCGAGGCCCATAGCCACTAGACCGCCGTGACGGGGCAGTTTTCTCAGAAAAGCTTTCCGCGAGTCAAGAGAACACGGCAGTTCGCACCGCCAAAAGAGAAGCTCCCTGCGTAAGCTCACGACGCTTCCGGTGTAAGTGCTCCGTCGGCGCTGTTCATCGAGGCACAGTGAGGTCCACTACTATTTAAGACAACACTCGCATTCGCGCTTTCCTATTGCTGGCGCCTCAACTGCGAGTGGGTGCGGAAAATAATCTCCGCCGATGGTTCGGATGTGTCGAAAGGGGTCAGAAGTACTAACCGCAACTTATGTGCCACCAATATATGCGAATATGCGACAGTACATGTGCGGGATTGAGAACATACCCGCGTCTATCAAATTCTTTTGCTCGGCTCAGTGTATGACGACACAGATGTACGAGCGTACAGATGCGTTCATATTTCGCATTATACGCAGTACCATGCCCGTCGGTAGTTCTCTTAAACTATGTTTGTGATCGGCCCTCTTTATTGCGAGTAATCTACCATTAAAGGATTCCTTAGCTTCTACTTTCTTTCCGCTCTGAAACGCGCTGGTACTTTCAGTTACAAAGGGACGGAAACAAACAGTCGGCCTCTGGCATTCTTCATCCCTAAACGCGTCCGCGTAACACTCTCCCCACCCTCTTCTTCCTTTTTTTTTTCCATGCAGCCAGTTGTCATTGTCAGTCCAAGGTCACACTCTCGGCTCATTTCCTCGCTCAGAAAAAGAAAAAAGAAAAGCCGCTGCTTCCTCAGTTCAAAGCTTATTCATCGCGATGGTACAGCCCAACCTTACCCGTATTGCATGCCAAAACGACAGCACGGCATCTCTCTCGCCGCCATGGGAATGGGAGCAGGAACAAAAACAATAGGACGATTGACATCGTGAAATTCAAAGCAAGGGGCTGAAGACCAGAAGCTGTGGCGCCAGTGGTGGCGACCGTGTCGGCGTAGCGCACCCAGCGCGAATACAAGAACAAGGCGAGGGTCGGGCGTAAGAATATAAACGAACTTGTACATTCACGCAGAATATATATATATATATATATATATATATATATATATATATATATATATATATATATATATATATATATATATATGTCACTTTAACGGTTTTACTTTAGGCCACCACGCGAGTCTCGGAGGCGCCACGTTTTGCTCGGGAAGATGCTTCGTCTGTCACGAGAAATAACACAACAACATAGATCGACACGACGAAGTTGAGACTCTGAAGACTGCGGGTCGGTGTCGAGACGAACGCCGGGGAGGCTATTGATGTGTAAATGCGAAGTGGCAGGAGCCGAGGGGACAGATTTGCGCGTTTTTCCTTATCTCGCTTTGGTTCCGCTCGTCGAAAAGGGAGCGGGAGCAAATGGTGTGGAGCAAGGATGAGAGCGAGAATTTATACGCCACTATCATCGGCGAAATCGCGACGAGTGACCGAGGAGAGAAAGTGTGGTCCAGAGTTGGTCTCATCCTCTTAGCTTCCTAACGGCGCATCCATAGAGCGCGCCTTTGTTCTATAAATCTCTTTCTCGCGCACTATGCTTTCATATTTCTCTTCCGAAAGGTCAGACGCTGCTTGTTTGAAAAAGTGGGACAGGTGTGCTGTTGTCCACTCCTGCATATGTTAAAGCGTTCAACTTCACGGCTTCGTATAGCATGTGGCGCTCAAAAGCCACACGCACAAGCATGCCCCCCCCCCCCCCCCCTTTCCACTTGCTTTTTCTTTTATTGATGAAGAACTTGAAAACTTGTGCCAAGATGCTAAGGGAGCCGGTTATTTGTTGTTTTTTTGTACTTCTCATTGAAGGCAGGCAAGCACAGGTCTTACCTAAAGAGAGAGGCCACAGAAAATTCTTCCCTCACATTTTTGTTTTCTTTATTTCGAGATACCCCCTTGTAGGCGAAAGAACTACTTTTATTCTTTCCTGTTGTTTTTGCTTTCTTTCTAAAGGAGCATAGGGAAGAAGAGGAAAGGAAGCAGGAATTAAGGGGAGTGGGAGGGGAGGAATGAGCGGAGAGAGGAGAGACAGCGCATTTACAGTTCTATGCGAATGTGATTGCACGTGACGCTCAGCGACGTTATTTTCCCTGAACGCTGACCTCTGTGGTGCGACACGTTACAATTACGTTCGCCAGGCACACGCCATCAAGTTCGTGGCGTAAAAGGAGATGTCACATTTACAAAGCTATAACATAGTCCAGCCTCCCCGGCTGGACCATGTTATGTTACGCGTGGGCACTGCTGCAATAAACTAGAAAGCGCGACCATTACTCCGCAAGTTACTTTCAGTTTTGATGAACGAAGGCCTGCTATGCTATATTTGGCTCTGAGAACTGGGACTTTAACGTTCAGTTCTGTGGTTGTTTAGGAGAGATCCTGAAAGCAAACACTTGGCGTGGTGATGCATCCTCATGTACCCGCAAATAACCAGTGTGTTGAGCAATTTAAGTTGCTAGACTGGCTCTCGGTGCATTCGTAAAACGATACGACGACTATGACGTGTTGTAGTTTTAGTAATCTATAGTGACATTTTGCACGCGGGTTGGTACAGAAAGCTATATGTTCGAGCTGATGGATGGCATAGAAGTGAGGGAATTCGCTTGATATGTGATGGTCGTTTACAACTTCCCATCAATCTTTTCTGAAACACGACGGGGCGTTACACTGACGCGTCGGCTGCTCGTAGGAGCAGCCTTCGCCGGCCCGCGCAGTTATCGCGTTGGACTGGCTGACTGACCCATGTGCGTTAACTGCAAATGGGAAAGATCATCGATCACCTCTCTTGCAACTGTTCCTATTTTTACAAGCAACGCAGGATTCGACAGTGTGCCTTGAGCACCATTCGATGATCGTCCCTTCACGACAGAAAATGTATTTTAAGCTTGGCGCCTCACAGCTCATCAGCCCATATAGCCATACGAGCCATTCTCCGATACTTGAAGGTGGCTGACTTAAGCGATCTTCTGTGGCTACGCATGCACCGTACATGTGTATTCCGAATCATCTGCGTTCATGCTTTCTCTCTCTCTCTCTTTTCTTTTTCTTTTCTCGTTCGCTTCCCAATATGTAGGGTTATATAAGCTGAACAAAGCCAAATTAATCTTCCTGTCCTTTTTTGTTCCTCTTGCTCTCTGAGGGATATGATGACGTACGGGTCCTCAATATCAAAAGTAATTACTCAGCTCCCTGGCATACATATATCATGCTATTTTTAAGCCCGGTGGATTACTTTAGTTGCACCTGTTCCTACTACGGCAAGGTGCGATTCGAATAGTTTCTACGTAAAGTTAAGACTGAATGACGCTTCGTGTTTCGTAGTATTTGATGCAGACATTGTTTAGGCGTAACTTCTCTGAATGGCTGGTATCTGTGCTTGTCTATTTCCGTGTACGTCGCAATTTGAACAAAGTGAAGAGTCTGGGAAGAACTTGTACAAGAGCGGCAGTATCTTTTAATAAGGGATAAAAAGAAAAAGCGTACACCAGCACAAGTTCGTGGATTATTGTTACTCTTTAAGGAGTTCACAGTAATTGTCTTTGCTGAGATTAGCGACGCTGGCGTCAATGCCGTGCGCTTGACGCACATTCGATATCCAGTTTGAAATACTGAGTCGCCGTATCGAAGATAATCGTCTGAAGTTAAGATGACTTGCCATTCTCCAAGTGCACTCGAGGAGAGAGTTCGTGGATAACCGCATTTCCGTCGTCCGTCCTTGATTTCGCAAGACTTGAAGGTGCGAAGACGACATTTTTTAAGCGCTTAGTAACAAGCAGGTAGTCTTGTCCTTTTTTTGTTTTTTTTTTCTGAATCTGTCGTTACCCGATCAATTGTGCCTTATTCGCTGCAGCTTACTTGTGAACATAATTGTATTTTCACGTGGGAAATTTTGCGCTGGGATCCCTATCCTAATCGGATTGTCGCGGTCACAGTGATCAGCGTACGGTAATCCCTGTACTCCGTCTAGTATCATACAGACAAGAAGGTGGCATATCCTTTATTGTAAGTTTTATGTAAGTCCTTTTGCAACCGCAATGCATACGAGTACAAGCCGTTTTTAAACCGTTATAAGGGAACGTGATTGCATATTCAAGTAATCAATAGTAGTTAGTAAGCTTTATAAATGTCCATCCATTGCTACCTGAAGATGGGGCAGCTTGGACACGTAGTTTCTGTCGTCGGCACGATGTGTTTGTGAATACTGTCAGCACCACGTACTGTCTTGCCAAGCTAATGTGGTTCGTCTGTGTTTAGGAACAATGCTGACTGACTCCGTCAGTGCTGACGGAGAAACAGTGCTAAGAGAGCATAAAATAGGGATGATAATGACTATTATGTTGCTGCAGACACAAACGTAGCTTCTAGTGCTGCGATAAGAATCTAGTCATCTTAAGAAACAATGCTTGCCGGTAATACGTCGTGCTCAAATTGCAAACCTAGAATGGTCAGTCTTTCTTGGAGGGGACTGGAAGCGACATCGAGAAACTATTTACAGTGGTAAACGTAACGAATTTGTAAATATTTATTGCAAGTTCTTACGCGACGTGAACCTGTATCAAATCGCATAACGGATAGGGAGCAGTGCAAAGCCAACTCCTTCAATAGGTATGAGAATATATGCACGCGATTTCGTATAATGTCGCGAGTACCAGAGCGAAGACGAAGATGAGGTGTGTCGCGGTAGCATATCTCCCTTCTCGCGATGCTAAAGAGCTGTAATCAGAGGACAACACTTGAGTGTCATGTGATGTCCTGGCGTTCTGCTTTTTCTTTGTGTGTGTGTGTGTGTGTGTGTGTGTGTGTGTGTGTGTGTGTGTGTGTGTGTGTGTGTGTGTGTGTGTGTGTGTGTGTGTGTGTGTGTGTGTGTGTGTGTGTGTGTGTGTGTGTGTGTGTGTGTGTGTGTGTGTGTGTGTGTGTGTGTGTGTGTGTGTGTGTGTGTGTGTGTGTGTGTTATTTATTCGTATGAAGCTAACAACAGACGCACTAAGAGCCACACGTTCAGACCTTTCCCAGTGAGTCCAGTGTTGCTCTCCATCCGTCCTTTTGCTGTCCACCAAGTGTCCACCAAGTTGCTCAGGAATAAAATGCGCACGTGGTTAGTGACGTCATCGAACAGTGACATAATTCGGTTCGAGAATTTCCTTCATCTCTTTCACAAAGACTCGTCCGAAGGACAGCAAAGAAATTGCTAGCCGAGATGAGATGAAAACACGTCCTTCAGCTGGCCTCGGGATCAGCGCCCCTAAGAAGATGGAAGCTGCCACGTTCAAATGCTTACACCGCGAATTTATCTTCGATTCTCGAACTCTTGCTTGAAGAGGCGAGCCGCTTTAATTGGTTCTGCGGGATGGGAACGACACGGTCGATGGAGGAATGACTGGCGGTTAACACAAAGCGGCTGAGAAGGCTGAATCATTCGTGGAAAAATGGCAAGGTATAAGCGGGCAGTGTTCCAGTTATGCTGGCCGCTAAAACGAACGGGACGTTGAATCAGAGCACTCGAAAAATACCGTATTTAGTCGCGCACAAGGATCGAGGCTCCTTATTTATTTGGCTTCCTTCTGGCGTCACCTCTCCGTTTTAACGCGTCATTCTTACCTGTGCCATCGTTGTCACTTCGACCATCAGCTTGTTTATATCCAACCGCAGAGCGGGGGACCCCTAAAGTAATGCCATTTTCGGGGTGTGATTAAGGCACCAAAAGAAAAGAATTATGCCCCTAGCCTTTGCCTCCGGCAACCCCCGTCATTCGCAGGTGAATCCATGTTATGCGCATCTGGCGGACTAGTTATTTTCTACGGTTATTTCTTACTCAAATCAACTCTAGTTGGCTATTAAAAGCGCGTTTCGCTATCACTTTTACGGGTGCATATTCTACAGGCGTGTATTTCACACACAGTCGCCTTTATATGCGTCACTTTTTGCGTTCTGGAGCAACATGCTATGATAGACTTATGAACTGAGGAGAATCTCCAGCATTCATCAAGACACATTTCTTTATATTCTAATGACATATGTGCAAAATTCTTAAAAGTTATGGTCGTTCCCTCTGAATAGATACCGCCACCGGCTGCACATCATTCGCTACAAAAAGTGTTCTGTTACCTCGTTAGACGACGGGCAGCCTGTCCTGCGCATCATACTAGCCCTTCTCAAGTTAAACCCGTATAAAACCACGTTAGCCCTCAGGTACCTCAATTATAAACTCTGCATGGTATACTTCGTTGAAGACTCGTCGTAGATTCTCTGATCTTACAGAGGTAAATAGTGAAACATAACAGCCGGAACTTGAACTTCGTCGTTTTCTTCGTTCTCATCACAGCGATTCTATCACGAGCGGAAGGGGAGGTGGAACTGTTGAAGGCTAGCAAGTTATTCACTGGGGGCTTTAAGAAACGTTCTGCTTCCTTTTTAGATGCGAAGCAGCTTATGGCGGGTAATTGTTCGTCCCTGCTTCCCGCGTCCGACGCCCCGCGTCCCACACCCCCACAGCGCATGCGCTTCCCCTCTCTCTCCTCTCATACGCTCCCCCTTTCTCTCCTCTAGGAATCCTCTACTCTACGGAGCGGCGCCCGCGTCCCGCGTCCTACACCACCACAGCGCATGCGCGTCCCCTCCCCCTCTCTCTCCTTTCCTACGTTCCCCCTTTATCTCCTCTAGGGATCCTCTACTCTACGGAGCGGCGCGCACGTCAGGTGGTGCGACAGCTTCATACTCCGCTGGGGGCCCCACGGTAGTTCCGCGGTATGAAAAGGACGAAGCGCGCGCGCCTCATTCTCTCTCCTGTGCAGCGCCGCGATGAGCGCTCGGGACGCTGCCGCGAAAAATTACACCATCTCCCGCACAAGCTAACCATCTCCCCACTGCTTCGCATCCACACGTTTCCCTTTAGCGGGAGAAGCTCCTTAGGGTGTGGGTCGTTCCCTCCTCCGTAAATAGTATGTAGCCACGTGTAGTTTTATGAAGTGCTCACTAGATGGCGTGATGGCGCCGCGGTGCTCGCTTCATTTAGATGTGTGGGAACGCGTAGCATGGGAGTCTGTCTGTCTGTCTGTGTGTCTGTCTGTCTGTCCGTCCATCCGTCCGTCCGTCCGATCGTCTGTCTGTCCGAGCGCTGCGGTGCTGCTGAGCTAGTACGTGATTTGATCAATAGATAGCGCGGAGGTGCTCGCTGCGTGCTCTAGTGTGATAGCAGAGAGCGCTAGATGGCGACACACAGTGTTTGTCACGTCTCTGATGATGTACTGGGCAAGATTCACGGAAGATTCACGGTTTTTACCGATGAACCTTCGGAGCTTCGCCCACTCATCATCATTCACTCCGTGGATATGCGTGGATTTTTTTTTTCGCAGGATGTCGCAGTCAAAAGTAATTGGAAGGGATAGAGAACGTGTGCGTGTATCCACGCCTTTAGGAAGTGGAGGGGCACACCACACTTTTTGCAAGATGGACGTTTTGTGACTCCTTCGTTAGTACAGTCTGTTTGACATGTTCTAGGCGACTCAACATTGAGGCGGCACGCACAAACAGTGTCGTGCTCTTTCTTGAGCCATGAAAGCGAGCTAACGGGCAACCCCTCTATTCTTATTATGTGCGAGACACTACGGGACGTTCGCAGCGGCTAATTTTAATCGCATTATTAAGGAGCAAAGACAAAAAGAATGAAGTTGAACTCCGTTTTCTTCTTGAAAAGTTGTTTGATCAAGGGGCGTTATACCACTAAAGAAGGACCCCATTTTTTCGAACAGCCGCTGTCATTAGCGAGGTTTCACAGAATAAGGAGAAACGAGGGAGTCAGCCACACGGAGCTTCGATGGCATCTTAAAGGTGCTTCACCTGGAAGAATCCGGAATGGGCATGGGATGCCGGCGCGAAGTACCAAGTGAAGCCGCGTGAAACGGCGCTGACGCGGCACCTTTCACTTTTGGGAAAAAGCGCGAAGGTGGAAGGGGGGGAGACACGTGGAGGATGCGCTGTGGCGTGGAATTCTGCAATACTTTGCAAAAACGCTGTTTCATCGGAAAATGCTCGTTCCGCTGTGTTCCTCAGCTGCTTCTGCATCGTCATGAATAAAGCAACAGAGATGGACGGGATCTGTCGATTTCTAGTTTATTTTCATTCTTGCGATAATATATATGAAATATGGCGGTGAGGGATGAGAACACGCTTCACCCACCAGCATCGTACCGAAAACGTCGAAATTCCTTCCGTTTCGTTTATTAGAGATATAGATGCTCAACGAATTCGGTCAAAGGAAGAGGAAGTGTTCTTAACCTGAAAGCGTTTTTTGAGAAGAAGTTCGTCCCGCGTAAAGTGCTGCTCAGAATACCTGTGTAGGCGGGCGTAACCATGCTTATGCGGAAAGTTGAAATGGGTGCAGCATTGACTTATGTTAAAGTCGACTGGAGGACGCCATATTGGGGCGGGAAGGTCTTGACAACAAAAGAAATCTCCTTCATTGATATCGACGCGATTTCTGTCGGTTCATACTCGGGAGTTGTATTTTTTTTTTTTTGCCCACTCAAGCAATTCTTAAAGACTAGATCGCGGCCTATTGCCGACGCAGCATTCACCTCGGATGCAGCATTCAGCATTCTTTCCGACTCACTAAAGGAACTGAATTAACGAAAGGGAAGGGGTCAAGGGCTCGTTCTTTATTTGTTAGAAACAACTAAATGAGCAAACAGACAATGATATTGTCTGTTTGCTCATTTAGTTGACAGAACAATATCCAGAGATATTGTTCTGTCATTGTCTGTTTGCTTAAAGGAGCTGAATGTTATCTTAGAGCTTCTATATAGCAACGTGACGTGCATCTTCGCGCGTTTATTATATTGTCGTTTAGATGGTGCTAAGATAGCGCTTATTCAATAATCCAGAGATATTGTTCTGTCATTTCCAAAGAGACAGGACGGCAAAGAGATAAAAAAAACGAAAAAAGCAGTGTGGGTAAACATATCTGCATTCGGTTGGATTTACTTCGCGTAGTCAGTAAAACTGCGCTTCATTCAAAACGCAACAGTCAGAATAAGTATGGGCCTACGAAATGCGCAGGAATCAAACGTTAAGAAGCACGAATGACATCTTTTATTTAATTCCTTGGGCGAGGGATTGGTTCGTGGTGAAGTAGGATGAAAGGGTACCTTAAATATCAACATGTGAATTAAGAAACGAGAAGTGTGCAACTAGCGAAAGCAGTTGGGAAGTGCGCTCGTGTATCCAACCACGACGCCATCTTTTACAAAAGGGTCTACGACGCTCTAATAATAAGTCGAGGTTCTGCTCGGCAAATCAGATGGCCAGTGCGGCCGCCTTTGTAACTAAGCACCGGTACCAAGGGAGAAACTTTCGTCACCACAGCAGAACCGTCTTGTCACAATACTGAAGCGGGTGACGTTGCTTTTTCTTTCGAACGCACCCGCATACTACTCAGGCTCCCCACTCCCGACAACGCAGAACACGCGCACAAAAAAGAAAAAGATTGTTATGCGAGCAGCGGCTTACCGCTTGCTTCGTCTTCAACTGTCGTCCGCAGTGCCGCCGTCGAAATCTCATAAGCTCCTTTCGGGATAACGCCTCCACGACCGCGAAAGACGCTGGCCTAATAATAATGCCTAGAGAAGGTGCCAACTCACGGGTCGTCCATTCGAAGCCTGGGGCGCGAAATATTATTTTTTTTTGTTCGTGTATGATGAAATAGGCTGATTGATGCTACCCACAAGAAATATACGGGGACAGAGCCATTCTTGGAGCACTGAAACCACACAGTAATGTGGCACAGGCCGCGGTGATTTGCCGCCTGTTTCTGGCGTACTTCTATCGAAAGTCATTTGGAAATCATTTGCGGAAATATAGTATTGCGAGTCAATAATAATAATAAGAGAAAATTCTTTTCGAAAGAACGGCGGACACGCAGTGACTCGTTAGCGGAGATCTCGTAAACAACAACAGAAAGATAAAGATCGAAAAGGTTCGAGACAAATAACTAAGGCGAACTTCAGAGATTCGAAAGGGTGGAGCTGTATATTAATGAGTTGTCGGAAAAAAAAAAACGTAGCAAGCGATGTTCCCCAGTCCGACGCCATCTTGTCGTTCAGCGCATCCTGTGAGACTCGGTAGGATGTCGAGACGATGCTTTAGTGCCGGGCACGCTTCCCTCTTAAAAAAATTTTTATAGAAAAAAAAGACACACAGGCACACGGGCTCTCGCCAGACCAGTGCTCACAAATGCAAACCGTAGATCGTCGTTAGCCTACTTCTTTACGACGCCCTCGATGGCGTCCATTGACTCTAGCTGTCTCACTTTCTTTTTTAAGTCTCTTAATTGCTTAGAAATTTTTCGAAAAAAATTTGTTATTGGTATTCGTCACAAGATATTTTTTCACACATTGGCAGCCGCTCGCGAGGCCTTTCTTTTCTTCTTTTTTGTCTGTCTTGTCCTCTCTCTTTCCCTCGCCCGCTGCCTTCGCACTTAAAAGCTGGCTGAATCCTTTCTTCACAAGAGCAGTAACGTTTCAGGGAGGTCCTGTAAGACCCATTTTATTTCCTTTTTATTTCGTTCGGATTACTGATAGCCGGGCTTGATATACGAGAATGAGCGAAGTGTATCTGCAAAATGATTTAGATTTAACACGTACCGTAAAGCGAATGCGTTTGAGTGATAGTGAAATAATAAGCTGGCTGGAACAGATCGATTATGGCGGAAAGAAGGATGCGCGTGTAGAAAAAGTAAGGTTTACCTCAGCGTGATGCCTTTTAAGTGATCATTTCTTTTTTTCCTTTTTTCAGAAACGCAAGTCGATTAATTATACATCACAAAAAGCAAAGAAGACGCTATTACAAGTGCGCTAAAAAAAAAAAAGAAAAAGACTAGTGTGCTGTCCCGGCCGCGGCTGCAGCATTTCGATGGAGGCGAAATCGCGGAGGCCCATGTACACTGTACGGTCGAAATTTCCGGAGACCTCCACTTCGGCGTCCCTCATATCATATCGTGGTTTCGGGACCTAAAACCCTAGAAACCAATCAATGAATGTTACGCGTAACACTATAAATTCCCTTCATTCATGCTAAATAATTTTATCGTTTTTTTATTGCTCCACAGCGTTGCAAGAAAAAAGTAAAACAGAAGTATCGTGAACACGTTGATCTTCACTGAATTCAGAAGTCGCCAGGGCCAAAATTCAATTCATTCTATTCAATTCAAGTGTACTGAATTTATTTTATTCTACGAATGGTAAATACTTGGGCGCCCTAACAAGATGTTGAGTACGCGGTTTTTACAGGGGCCTAGGATATCCGCTACAAGGCAGACACATCCAGAGATGAGTTCGGATGATAAAACTAAGTGGAGTGAATAGCGAGCAGAAGACAATAGAAAATGACGAATCTGTTTATTCGCTATCAAAAACCAGGGAAAACAACAATAATTGCAACTTTAAGAATTGGTGATAACCACAAGTATTCATAATAGTATGCGTGCATGTGCTGCCGGTTCTCGTTTGTTTATACACAGCAAACTTGTTTATCTGTACATAAAAAGAAACAGCAAGTCGCGCAGCATGACGGCTAGAATTATCTCACGTGACAAATATAAGTTGCTTTTGACCATGTCGTTGCGGTCAACTTGCAGGTTCAGTTCAAGGCGTCTCTTCTAAACATTTACTTACTATACCGTTGAAGTATTATGCAGGTGTGCCACAGGAGGAGCGCGCATTCTCTGTATCTCTCCAGTAGCGGGAGAACAGCCATTTGACCAGTCACATGGAAGAAATGCGAATGCTTGCAATCCACCGCTGTTCGTAGTAGCACATATTAGATGATATGTATTTCCGCAGCTTGTGTTTCCTCTATTCCCTTTTTCCTGCATTAAATCGATAAAGCTATTCCAACCATTCAAGTAGAGGTAACCGGCAGAAACTTGAACATCCGAAACAGGCCCGTATAGCCAGGAATTTTTTTAGGGGAGGGCCCACTTGCTGGAGGCCTTGGCTATTTGAGAAAAACATCTATTTTCATTACTTATTTTCGGTAAAAATTGCATTTTTGTACAATAAGTGTGTTTTAAAATACAACGTTATTAACAGGCTCAAATGTTATGTTATTAGCCCCACACTATGTTATGAACCCTACCTCCCAACCAGAATTTCGGAAGGGGCCCGGGCCCCTAGGGCCCTCCCCCTGGCTACGGGCCTGATCCGAAAACAACGCTACGACGGGTCACCGAAAATGGTGACAAGGCATGGCGCCCTGTCTTATATCGCCTGTGTCCCGTCGTAACGCTGTTATTGTATTTCAAGTGTGTAGCAACGAGCACGCGTTGACGCAGCTGAGCGGAAAGTTATGCGCTGTTCTGTCAGAAGACCGAAGCCTCCCGCTCTCTTCCTCTCTCTCTAAATCGTCTCACTCTCTTCTAAACTCTACAAGATGTACATTCTCATAGAGACGGCCTCTGTTGCAGCTTATGTGCTTAAGGTTGAGAAGCCTCGGGCACCTTCAGCTTCGACAGCTCATCCGAGCGTGCCAAAGACAAGCGTTCCGCACGCGTGTTCTTAATTCTCGCTGTCGCCAGTGTAGACGCAGATCTCGCATAATCTCGCACGTAAGTTATGCGCACTGAGAAGTCGCCCGTCATCAGGCAAGGCGTTCGTCTCTTCGTCGCTGGACTCTCGTGGACAGTCTTTCAAGGCGCTTCGCGCACCACCTCACAAGTGTTTGCACACCGTGCATATATATACAGTTTATTCACCTGCCTCCTTCGGCATAGTGTACATACAGCGCTAATCTTTTAATCCTTCTTATCCAATTACTCATCTCCGAGCTCCGTGGGCAGTCAACCGGAGTGAACTGCTTTCATTAACCCACGTGGACTTTCTTACAACATCGGCCTGTCGCTCACGTGGTCTTACTATTTTTGTCTCGTTTCGTTACTGGCATTTCCAAGAAATCCAAAGTTAAGGGTCTCGAACCCGTGGACCGTGTAATCTTTGTAAATAATAATCCCGATTAACTTAAAGCTTAGAGCTGCGTAAGAAGTGGTGCCTTTCCAACGTGGGAAAGCAAATCATAAGCGTGAGTCTCACTAGCTTAATATTCGTGCATATAAAGAGCCCCAACGCTAAGTCCCCATCAAGTGCCCGTGTTCGCCTCACGTGTATACTAAAGAAACGAACTGGAGAAAAAAAAAAGAAAACACTGCATGAGTCCAGACAAGTGGTGCGCGGTTTGTAACTTGCTTGTAAATGATGCAGCGCTATACATGTTTCCGTCGGCCGAGGCATGCGTCTATGGCTTATAATGGCTAGTATATCAAGTTTCTGCACTAGAACTGCTGAGTTCAAACATGGTGGTCGCATCATGTAAAGTACCACCGAAGCACTAAACCCGACGACCGGATGTCATACGTGCAGTGTTACCAATAGTACACTACTCCTTATTTTTATTTCGTTTCCGTGTAACTAATTACAACGAAATGAAGAGATCCACTTGAGCGTGGTAGAGCCACAGTATCTGTCAAATAAAATAAATCTTTATTTGTGCTGCAATTTAGCAAGCTTGTAGTTTGGCAGGCCGCACAGTTCAGCTTTGAAAAATTTGTGCAAATTGTGTTTTGGTCAGATAACCTTTCGGTGAAAGCAGATCGGTGGACAACTTTGTCGAAATTTAAATATAAGGATGTTGCTTTTGTAACAGTGGAAAGTGAAAATTGGCCGGTTTTAGCTAATATTCGCTAGTGCTGGGCACTGCCAAAACAACCAATGCTATGCAATGCTATCAGCCAGGTCATCACCAGGGTACCAGTCAGGGTATCAGCTAGGGCATCAGCTTGGGTATGGTCAGAGTATCAGCCATGGTATCAGCCATGGTATCAGCCAAAATATCCACTGCTGGGGAACCTTAAGCAGGTCTGGTGGTAATCTAATAATTACAGTAGCCAAGAAAGGAAAGAAAGATTCGACACAACTTAAAGTGAAGCAGATGTTACTGTGGACAAGGTAACAGCCGCTACTGAAACTCCGTAGAGGAACTCCAGGAAGGCATATCTTTAAAAAGAAAGGTCGTTCGTCTCAGCTGAGCTTGAAATGATTTATATCAAAGTGCTCACCACTTCTCGTGCGGCAGCCTGTGTTAGGGAAAGCTACTTGTATAACTGAATGTGCGTTGACTGAACGCGAGAAGGAAGATGCACTTACCGCACCAACAAGTCATTTATCTGATGGCGTGGTCCTCCTAGCCTGATTTTCACAACACATGATAACAGAACCTATCAATTCGTGCTTTTTCCTTGTACTTTCAGTGTTTAGTGGATAAATGGCACCACCTGTGCAATAGATACAAGAGATTTCTTTCGTGAAATCTTTATATTACATTTTACAACACCGCCCCCCTCCTCTCCGCTGTTCCCTGAGACTGGGTCGCGCGGAATGCCCCCATTAGATCCTTGCTAATCTCTACCTCGTTTCAATGTCCTTTAAACCATGCTGTCACTGCGCAGGGAGTGCGACGAAGCAATCACTGTGCAACTGTTAGCTAAGAAATGGTAGGGGAACTATGCCCAGAAAAAGGAGCGACTCTAATAGAACTGTAACACCACAAGTAGTCGCTGGTCGTCGATCTTCGAAGTCGGGTCCCGCACGCCGCCTGTTTCCCCTATAGTTCTCATAACGTATTCAGCAGCAATTATTGGGTCTTTGTTAAGTGCGGAAATGTACCGCATAAGTCTCAGGAACGGGTGGGGGGAGAGGTGGGGAGGGGGTTGCTACACGTCTGGTGTTTCATGCTGCAAGCACGATTGGGATTCAGGAGGCAAAGCCAGCCGCCACTTAACGTGCCAGTGTCCTCAAGCGCAGCTGAACCTGCTCTGAAAACACATTGACAGGTTTTTCACACTGTAAGTGCGAACGAATGAAAACGCTTGAGACAGGGTGCTGCAGTGGTGCAGTGGTTACGGCCGCGGCGGCTGCAGTTCGATGGAGGCTAAAGGCCCGTGTGCTCTGCGATGTCGGCGGACGTTTAAGAACCGCCGTATAGTCGACATTACCGGAGCACTCCACTATGGCATGCCTCATAACATATCGTGATTTTCCCACACAAAGTTCAGCAATTATTTTACGCTTGAGTTAGCCAAAAACGAGAAAGAGGGTTGCGTGAGAAGATCTCGGATTCTGTTAGTGATAGAGGCCGACAGACAATAAAGCGGATTTGATAGAAGGTTGCCCGTTCTTTTTAATTGAAAATTATAAACGACAGGGTGAACGTGTGGTGAAGAATGACTTAGGATGACGGTGTCGCTATCGCACTTTTAGCTTAATACCTCATCATTTGGGAAGCATTCGAGGCCTTGAGTACTTGGTCCTGAGTATTTTTCTTGGTGGCACCCAACTTAGAAGTGCTTGCCGCTGGGTGTGCGTCAGCAAGCATTGCAATCTATAACTGGTGTCTGTGCAGGCGAACAGTGTTCTCGGCCTATACCAGACGCAGTGCTGGTCTATCGTTACACACACAAAACAGAGGAACAGCCCTGTCAAGTATACGATTAGGCAATAGGTGACAAAGTAACCAGTGCCACTGTTCAATTTCGGTAATTGTGCGGGATATCAGGCCGACAAGGCACTGCTTCGAAGAACACTGCCTAATGACAGCGGTGTCCCAGAGAAAGAAGGTCGCGGAGTTGGCAACGTCTCCAGTGGGAAGATACATGCGGTCGCAGGATGCAAATGTGGCGCTTGTTACGAAATGGTGTTTTACCATAGAAGCCTGCCGTCAGGCGGGACGAGACTAATTTCTTCCGAGTGCACTGCTCAAAAGGATAGCGCAAGAGCTGCATTTGAGACAAGACATTTGAGTCCGCGAAAGGGTAATAAAAACGTCGCAGTGACGCCGTCGAGTGGTACGACGGGATTTCGACATACTGGACGACACGTAAGCAACGAAATGAAAAGTGGTAGTGCGCCGGCACAATAGCTGAATGGGACAGTGTTTGCTTGTATATACGACCGACCAGCTCAACTGCGAGACTGCCTGCAGACGCTGCGGAAATGCACGGTTCCGCTGAGTTGGGGCGTACTATTTCATTCGCAGGCACGGCGTGTGCCGGCCGCGCCGCCGAGGCCAAATGCTTGAGCTCCACGCGGCGCAGACGCGTTTCGCAAGTGCTTTAGGCCAAGGGTCAGCCGTTCAGTGTATAGCCATCTAGAATGCCAAGGCAGGCTGACCTTCGGTAACGAATGCGGCCGCAATGTGTAGGGACACTGGGTAGCATGAATTGGAGATCATAAGGTGGCTGCTAATACTGAATTGAGAAACTAAGAGAAGTGACGCCAGCTGTGCGATGCACGGAGCCGATAGCGGCTTCGATCAGGCAAAAGTGCCGGAAACTGCGTATGAATAATCATCATTCATTCGAAGCAGGATAACGGGCCTGGCGTAAAGGTATAGAGATAACGTACAATATAGAAATTAACCGCGAAAGGTCGGCATTGTTCGCGATGGGCGTAGATTGTTGAGAAACTTGGCACTCCCGCAGACGACATCTCTGTTACTGCAGTTATGCTTGCCTTTAAGCCCCAGTTTTCGCAAGAAAGACGCCACCCTCCTTTTTCTAACCAGTAATGGAAAGGAGTCACCCGAGTGTTTGCGTCATCCATGTGCATTATGGCAGCCTTTTCAGGGTAAAACAGGCGTCATTTTGAATTCGCGACAATTTATGTATGTATGTATGTATGTATGTATGTATGTATGTATGTATGTATGTATGTATGTATGTATGTATGTATGTATGTATGTATGTATGTATGTATGTATGTATGTATGTATGTATGTATGTATGGTCACGCAGCGGTTCAGACGCGCACAGACAACTCATCTCTGCAGAGAAAAGCGTGCCATATGGTACAGGCCTATAGATGGGCGGGGTCTATGGCAGTCTCCCAACTGCGTTCCTCGTATGCGTTTTCTTTCCCGTGAACGTCAAAGACACTTGAAGGAAATTTAACTAGTGCGTGCAGTGTTAGCTACAGTGCAAAGCGTTCACGTTAACCGGCCGCGCGCCACGAAGAATTCAGTGACGAGGTAATGGTAGTCGACTCCGTCTCCATGGTTACCGCTACAGCCAGGCTGTGCGTCACGCTGACGTCGGTAATCGGCGCACTAATGACGGGCCGGCTTCTGCGATTCGCCGTCGCTCGCTTGTCGCATCTGCTTCCCATTGGTTCGTGCGCTCCGCAACATCAAGACTATACACGAAGCAGAGGGAAAGGGACCGTGGGCGGTGTCTCGAGCTGACAAACCTAGATGCGCACAGGGCCTAAGCCTATTTTTTTTTTCAGACGCTTGCCTAAGCTTTCTTGTCAATATAGTAGCCTTCGAGAGTGTTTCTAATTGAACCCGACATTGAGTAGTCACCCATTTAGCATAAATGAGCAGTCTGTCTTATCCGGCCCCGGCGGTCGCATTTCCGATGGAGGAGAGAATGCCAGAGGCCCCTGTACTGTGCGTTCTCAGTGCACGTTAAAGAACCCCAGGTGGTCAAAATTTCCGGAGCCCTCTACTACGGCTTTTCTCTCCGCTATATCTCTTTCACTCCCTTTCCCCCCACCCCCACGGACGCTTAGCCGTGCTCCCCACATGGGCTGCAGAAGTTGACGTCCTTTCCTTAGCGAACCACGATCATCAATCTTATGTGCTGCGCGTGGTTTATGCAGGTATATGAAGACACCGGGCCGAAACGTACCCAACGCATAGCAATCCACTTGATTCTTGAGCCCTTGCAGTTGATCTTACTGGCGGTTCTCTGGACTGGTTAACATCCCTGTCTTTCCTTCTCTCCTATCCTTTCATTCCTTAACTATGGTTTCAACGTGTAGTTGCTAGCAGTGCAGTTAGGACTAGCTTCGTAGCGACACTTTTGGTCATTTGAACGGCTTCCCTAATTATAATATACCGAATTAAATTTCGCGCGTGTGAGCCACGTGCTTATCCCAACACCTAACACAGAATAGTAGGATACCTCGGGTGCGTGGGCACCTTCGTGATGGACTTTCTTTTGTGAGAATAGACTAGGTGTCCTATTCTTAAAACTCGTAACTAAGCAATTATTTCTTTTTCAACTCGTTTATAAACGAGCTGAATGGCCGCGTTTTTTTATTACAAGCACCCTGCAATAAAATAACTTACTCAAAAGAGCACCCTAAGACAGTGGTTTCATCATAAACGGACATCAAGCTGCAAAAATAATGCGATGGATTTTAATGATAATGAACGCACGAAAGCTCCGAAAATAACAGGAAGGATGGTGCACACTGTTTGCTAAGCGAATAATCACGGTGAACGAGTGGAAAGGATGGCTTTGTGTTTTCCTATTAGGCGACTCCTGAACAAGAAAAGGATAATGAATGGTATGTAGATACTGGAGTCCCGAGGCCGGAAACCTATACGGACGAGGTGTCCTTAGCCATAGCCATGGCTTAGAGTAATGTATGAACTGGTGCGCGGACAGCAATGCGCGATTTCTAAAGCGAGCGTACACTTACAACGCCTTTGCGGATCGTCTAAAACAGGCCCCAGGTTGTCTGTTTCTGTGTCAAGGAGTCTAGGAGCTATAAGCTGAAGCAATACCCACACTGCAAAGTAAGTACAACTCTAGCCTTGATGACGCACAAGAAAGAAATCAATGCTGCAGGCACGACGACCAGCGTAAATGAAGTCAGTGGTTCCAATCAGTTTGGTTCGCTTATCCGCTGCAACCGTGTTGCAGTCAGAGATGTGGTCTTCGATGATTAGATATGATGCATAGAAAGCTCAGCCTCAGCACACGGGGTTGTTGGTTTCTGGAATTTTACGTCACAAAACCACGTATGTTTATGGAGGCGCCGTAATGGAAGGCTTCGGAAATTTCGACCACCTTGGGTTCTTTAATGTGCACGGACATCGCACAGTACACCGGCCTCAACATTTCGCCTCCATCGAAATTGCAGCCGCCGCGGCCGGGATTCGATCCCGCCACCTCCGGATCAGCAGACGAGTGCAATAACCACTAGACCACTGTGGCGGGACAATGTATATATGATGAATTTTATAAGTAAAGGTCAAGCTATTCATCGTTAATGTTAACTCTTCCTGCATACGACGCTTATATACGTTCAAAGGAGCTGTTCGCGATTATAGAAATCGTATCCTGTCATGACATGGCAATTACTTATACGTGTCGTTGGTTTCTCAGTAAGCGAAGAGGCTGTTAACAAAAACAAGAATACATGGCAAATATTTTCAACCCCATTGTCAAGATACACGGAGCGCCAGTGATTCAAGTCCTTAGATCTGTATGACGAAACATCCTCACGACCAGTACGGCCCGCTTATCGATGGTGAGCTGTCTCTTCAGTAACCGCAAAATGCTGTCATAGCTGGCACTTAGCCGCATCGCCTCTTGCAAAGCGTTAAGCTAACGGGCTACTCCCCGATGTGAAGAACTCGTGAGCCAGGCTTAAAGAAAAGGCACCTCAAACGAGAATCAAGGATTTCTTCTCTAAGGCTGGGACGCCGGCCGAGCCTAGCACGGGGGCATGTCATATCACCTCTCATATAGCTGTAAAAACTGTTTCTCAAGAGCTGCGGCGACGCCTAAAAGGCAGATTATGGTCCTTATTGTAGAACATACCCCCTACATTTAGGCGTACGGGCAAATCCGATAAAATGATTCAGGAAGAAGAACATTAAATACAAAACGCGACAGCGGTATTATCCTCGTTTGAGGGCCCAGTTCACAAAATACGCAACATTGTTGCGATATTGTGCATTTCTTTTTTCTAGTTTTATATAGTTTGACGTTATACGTACTTCTGATGCGTCCACTTGAAGTGACATTTGGACGAAGGGTGTATGAAGCAATCATTATTTACCACAAAAAAAAAGACATAAAATTCAGGTTCAGAGAAATGATTTCCACGCGTGCGTTATCGGACATAAAAATACAGCAAGGATATTGTTACGTAGCTGCACATTCATCTTTCGGCCTACATTGGTTTGGGTGTTATGGCGACAGGTCCGATGAATTTGGGCCCCTGTAGGTGAACTTCCATGGTGGATCATCGGCCGTAACCTTCAGCTGCTTTCCACTAGGTCGCGGGCTCAATTACTGGTTCCTGTGGCGGCAGTTCGAGGGGAACGCCTGAGTGCTCTCGCACCGTGGGTTCGGTGCAGGTCAAAATGACTTCGAGCAGTCGGAATCAATCCCCGCCTTCCTCCTACCTCGATTCTCGCAGTTCACGTCCATTGTTTCGGCATGTTAAATAAGTACACACATGAAGTGCAGGCTATATTTCTCGGCAACGCTCGCATGGAAACAAAGGGAAGAACACATACATGCGGTACTTACTACTTCCCTGAGAAGTTCGGCCACGAGTTCTACCATTGTCCTGTTGGTGCGATGGCGCTCGTTTAGCATCTGCTACGGCGACGTCATCCTCGCCTAGCCTATCAGCCGTCCACGTCAACTAATGCACGCTTCATCGAGAAGAGACGCTTGCGAATGATTTCCCAGTGTTGCTAATGTACTTACTACAGATGCAAACAAGTTGCGTCAACGTAGACGTCTTTAGGCAGTGAATCAGAGTGGCATAGGTTTCGCCCGTCTCCGTAATGGCTGAAAAATGCCATAAGCCACGCGCCGGAAATTTAGGGAGGCCACAATATTTTACGTAACCGCAAATATTACGCGAAATCTTCGCCGCTTTGTTGTTCCGGCATCTGCCACAGGCACCCTGACCCTATTCAAAGGCGGAAATGTGTCTTTTTTCAATATCAAAACGGCGTTCGACTATGCTCGCAGCACTGTTGCTCGAGACATGTACGCTTATTGTTACAATTTCTCTATCGTTTCTTCGATAATAGGCATAGGTGCATGTCCAATTTTCGCCAAGAACGACGGGCTTCTCCTTTCTGCCTGTCAGCTTTCACCTTATCGGCCACTTCCAGCCGTCACCTCTCAATCTTCCTTTCTTTTTTCCTATGCGACGTTTCCTATACAGTTTGACATCACGACCTCTGCATTCACAGATGGGAACCGTCTCCTATATCGACATCCATGATCAACGCCACGGCCTTTAGGATTCCCTCTCGCGAAGGAAGAGAAAGAAAAACTCACCCATTGTCGTCGTGCAGTCAAGCGTCCCGTCCGAGGATCGACGTGGGGAAAACTTCCCGCCGTGGGCCTCCTTATATCGGACCGCGGGACGGCCCGCCCGCCCGCGCGCCCGTCACGTGACCCGCTTGACGTCACGCGATCCCTCCTTCCCGACCCACTGCGCCACTCGAGACCCGCCGTGGCCTCCCTCCTTCCATACCCCCCAATTCTCTCTCTCTCTCTCTTTATCCATCTCCGTCTCTCCCCATCTTCCCTGTCCAGTCCCTCCCGTCCCGTCCCGGATCGCGCCGCTGCCGCGGACGGCGACAAAGACTGCGTGAAACTGCCGCGCATCCCACGCAGTTTGAGAAAAAGTACGCGGTCCCGACATCTGGCCTCCTTTCCACCGTTTCCCAATATAATTTCTATCCCCCTACGTCTACTTGTATCACCCCCTCTCTCTCTCCCTTTGTTCCTCACTCTCCCGTCCGAACTACAGAGAGCGTCGGATGTTTTGGCGTAAATGTCGGATGTTTTGGCGTGTAGGATTTCGTTAGGCCCCACGGGTCAGGGGCGGAAAATGAATTCGCCGGGTAAACAAGGAACTCGCGAGGAATTGTTACGCGCTCCAGATTCCTTCAGAATGTAAATAATGTTTTGTGATTTCCGAGTCCCTTTTGCGCTAAAACTGATATGCGTTGCAATGAACGATCACGGCTTTACAGAATGACGCGCGCGTGGTGGGCTAGCTGATATACGTGAAAGCATCGACGAGAGCTCGCGAAGGAAGCGTGCCTTTCAGTGGCGTAGGACCGAATGGACCCGCCATAGCCCCAATTGGCGTAATGCGCTTGACACTAAAGAGCCGCATTGAGATGGACAACGTTATAAGTATATGCGTCTTGCGCTGTACTGGACGAAAAGAGATAACAAATATGTGCTGTGGGTGTAGCGTACCTTCTGGCATCTGTCTACCTAGTGCTCTTTTTTTCTTCCGTGGAATGTCTTTTTATATTATTTTATTTTTTTCATTCTGATCAGGACAGCAACAGTGTGTTGTCTACAGAAGCTTGCCTGCACAGGTGATGCGGATGAATAAGCCACCCCGTTGAGTGATTTCATACCACGCCGTTTGCCCGCGCTTGCATGTTCGAAGAGTACACTACACCTTCCAAATGTTTGCGTGTGACCAAATTTCCGTCGGCATCTATGCCCAGACAACAAGATTATTGCACCAAATAGGCTAGAATTATTTCGGAATCACAAGCATCCCAACAAGCCCTTTGCTAATCAAGGAGTAAAGAAAAGTGGCCTTCCGAAAATTAGGCGTTCTGGGTCAAGCTTTCCCGACTTTCACTCAAACAGGATTCTATCTGCGAGAGTCACTGATCTGCAACGCTGTAACACGGTACATCTGTCAAAGCAGAAGAATTGGGTCAGCAAACTGGGAGGTTCACGAAAATTAGAAATATAACTTTCTATTCGTAGGAGGGGGATGAGTCTATAACAATAGGCTGCTGGGCGCTGCACTAGACGAAAATTGGCTATAAATTTCACTTCACTCTAACATCGTGATGGGAATAATTGGTAATAACAAATGTGTAAATGTTCACGTTCTGCTACTACTGCTTGGCAGAAAATAAAGAATAAGCAGGCAAGTCAACAATAAACAGGTTCACCTTGCTGCCAGGCACTGGCGGAGGGGGTTCAGAAAAAGCAAAAAAATAAATAAATAAATAATTTAGCCTGGTGAAGGCAACCCCATAGGCGCTGTCACAAATGAGGCCAGAAGGAAGCGGGGAGAAGAATTTGAGTCAGGCAGGAATGCGAGTTGTAGAAATCGCAACAACGCTTTTGCGGTCTTCTAATAAAATAGCAAGGAAGCAAATCTGTCTTGCCTATATACTGCCGCACGTTTTGCTCTGATTCCAGGCGGAGTCGACATTCATGAGAAAAGCATCGGGAACAAGCGCAGTTCCTAGCCTTGCCTCAAGACGCGCCCCAGGTACCACATTCATTCATTCATTCATTCATTCATTCATTCATTCATTCATTCATTCATTCATTCATTCATTCATTCATTCATTCATTCTTAGGAAAACGCAATGAGCAGGGACAGCAGATAGCTCGCGGGAAAAACGAAAGTCGAATCGCGAGCCCCTGAGTCACTTGTACGGTCGGTGGTCAGTGTAAGAGGCTGGTGAATATTTTAGCAAATGCAAATGCCTCAACCGACGCACACCGTCTAGAAGCGAGGCCATGTCTAGCTCGGAAATCTGCTGCTTCTGCGCCTGAGCAATTCGATCGAGTCGTGCGCGACGCAACAGGGAAGTTTCGGTGACGACGCGCCAAGGGAGTTCACTGCCGCCAGTGACTAAGACGGCCGAATGCAAATCAAAGCAGAACCGTTGACCCGTGTACTCTTGGCTAGGTAGACAACTGGCGCCAGTGTTGTGTTTGCTGATTGATTGATTGATTGATTGATTGATTGATTGATTGATTGATCGATCGATTGATTTAAAGAACGAGTGTGGCAATCCGGGCCTTGTTGGTATTGCATAGATGAACATACTAGTAGAGCTGACACAGAACGCGGACAAAAGAAGGCGCTCACAAGCAGGGTTGGCTGTGTTTTCCTGTGCACCATTTTGGTCGCGTACCTTATGTCCTTACTTATTGACTGATTGCGCTCCCCGTTTAACATCAAGCTGCGCGCTTTACGGGAAAGCTCGGCATATGCTGATATATAGATGCAGATTTGGATCTGTCACTCCCTTGTTTCAGCGTCCACCTATTTTCGCGAATGGACGCTAATGCCCTAGTGCGCAGACCTGCGCGCAAAGTTGCCGCTGTGATAACGGCATGAACTGAACGAACCAGTCTGTACTGCGCATGTCCCGCGATAGAACCATTACAAGCAGGTGAGCGATAAGCTACCCACCTCACCTACCTACACTCCTGTGTTTTGTGCAATAACGTATTCTTGCAAAGGCTGCTGCGGCGTCTACACGTCGGTAATAACAGCCGCAGCATATTGGGCTTCGCCCTGTCATCGTCATCGTCGCCTACATGAACCCCCTCGAAGTGTGGAAATGTGGATGGCACTCATCATGGAGAAATGCTATGCAAGTTTGCTTCGTAGATTGCGATTAGGTGTGGCGTTCATCCGAGCGCTATATTCCGCACTCCTCGCAGTCGGAACTGCGAGGGGATGCGGGACTTCCGAGACGCTGGAACACCTCCTGTGAACCTTCCCGCGATTTGATACAGGGATAATTGCTGAAAGGGTCGTGTCGAAATTTGTTTCTCACCCATTGATTGAGAAGGTTCTGTTGGGACCTTCGCCCGATCCCCGTCGCCAGCCTGACAGCCTGACAGCCTCAAAGCTCTCGACAAGTTTTTGCATGAGAGTGGACTGGACAAAGAGTCTTTGAAGAGTTTGGCCGCGCAAGTGTTTCAACCACCATCTTCATCCTCATAATCCATGTCATCTCTTTCTTTCTACGCATATTTCCCTTCCTCCTAGCGCCGAGCAGCAGGTCAGCGATTCAGGCCGACCTCCCAGCTTTCCCTCCGTAATAAATTTCTCTCTCTCAAACGTCTGTGCCGCCTTGAGAGTAAGTCATTTCACACAAAAGTTGCGGTATAAATGCAACAAACTGAAACAGTAACGCGTGTACGCGGGAATTTATTGCACTGGAGTGTTAAAGAGAGACTATGTGAGGAGGCAGCAACAATAACTGACGGGGTTCTGCGTGCAAAAACCACGACTAGAATCGTAAAGCACGTTACTTGGTGGAAGGCTCCGTTGTAATGTTTACCGCCTAGGGTTCTTTAAATCTAAGCAAATCTAAGTAAGTGTTTTTTTTTTCTTTAATCTAGCCTACATAGAATGTGGCCGCTGTGGACGGGATGATGCCGGACCTCGAGATTCGGAAACCATCACCTAGCTAGTCGATAAGCTACCATGTAGCCAGCACGTAGCTACGCCAAAGAAACTGTGTAGAGTAATACAAACGCAAGAAGAAAATTGTGCATTAAAAGGAACGCTTCATTTAATACAGTATCACTGCAATGCTTGACAACATGAGGGACTGTCATAGCCGAAGTAGAAAAGTGTCAATTCTGTACCTTGTGCTTTACGTCAGCAATAATAATAATAATAATAATAATAATAATAATAATAATAATAATAATAATAATAATAATAATAATAATAATAATAATAATAATAATAATAACAAACTGGCTGCTTCGTCGCGATGATAGATGAGCCAAACTTGCTCGTTCGTTGTCGCAACAGCGTTAGCGAACCGAATGCCCGAAGTACACTTGACATGCTGCCACCACCGCATGTCACGTGGAACGAACTGTACTTTTTGTGGAAGTTAAAGTTAACGAAATAAAAGCACTAGTTGCTCGTGGAGATGAGCTCTATTGCGTAGTCTATGCTCAGGCGTAACGCTTACAACCGACCTACAGCTCCTATATTCGTTAGTATCTTGCACTTTGGGGCTATATTATAGTATTCCGATCTACACTAAGCACATTGTCATATAAGAAACTCCACTTGGCAAAATGTGGCAAGCTGCCCAGCTAGGCATAGCAACAGTGACAACCACAATGAGAAGGAACGGCATGTCGACATACACGCTTGTTCCTCGTTGTCATCGTTTAGCCAAGCGGCAACGGAGATCACGCGGCGGAAACTCCATCAATCATTTCGCCGTACGCGAGACGCTATCACGTATATGCGTGCAGCGTTTCGAGTTTACCGCATTTTAAGCCGTCCGAACATGTGGACAGGGCAGGCAGTCATCGCACTGTCTTTTTTTTTTTTTTTTTTTTAGCACGAAAGAAGCTAGAGCTCTCGAATCACCAAAGCGTACGATCTGAATTTTTGCACGAGCGCCATACGCTGCCGTATCAAATGACCTTGGCTCCGTCTTTATTCTTTTTTTTGGGCGCAAGCTCCTTAGGCGTGGTCGGCGTACCCGATGTCTAGTTCGAGAAAGTAGTCGTATAGTAATTCATGAACACGGCGCGTGCCTGCCGGAGGCACGCACGCGCCGGGGCGAAGCGTGCACCGGCGCTCCCACAGCCGCGATTCCGGAGCCCGCGCTCCACTGCCACTCGACACTGCCGCCAACGCGAAGACACGTTGGCGCAGGCACTTTCCTACGATTTTTGATTAGATCCGATCTGCTCGCGTCAAGCCCTCATCCTACTACTGCATAAAGGCGGGAGCGTTTCATCAGACGCTGTAGCAAAAGAACACCGCCACAGCTCTGCCTAGCTTCGCCTGAATTCACTGGATGTCTTTTTTTTTTTCAGTAAATATCTAGGGACTTAGCTTCGCCGAGGTGCGGCTTCGATGCATGTTGCGCGGAGTCTCACCACGACTGCGGAAGTGCTGTCATCGCGCCGATCTTCGTAATAAAAGCTCCGCGTCACCTGCGCGGCGACAGAATGCCCCGCTTCTCCGCACCGAGCACATCGTCGTCAAGATAGAGGCGACTGAAGAAGTGCGTCCTTCCCGAAGAAGTGGAAGAGCAGGAAAACCGCCTCGCCGCTATTTGAGAGCGTGTGAGACGACTTCGGACCGACCCCGAGTACATCGGGGCCTACGTCCTTGGCCTACTGGTCTAAGCAACGCAAAACAAAGCTACCAACCAATCAAAGCAACATAACTCTGGGGTTTCATTTGCTGATAACAAGACATGGTCATGAGCTACGCCGATGCGGGGAACTTCGGTTTAACATTGATCACTCATGGTTCTTCAGCGTGCATCTAAACCTAAGCGCGCCGGTGTACTTCTGTACCGCCCCCTTGATATTCGGCTATTGTGGCAAGGGACTGAACCTTCGTCGTCGAGCCCATAGCAGGGCTACTTCTGAACTTCAGACCTACCAAGGCGTGCTTCTGAGTACAGACAGAGTCTACATTTCAATGAATTAAATGGGAATAAAGGACTACGAGTTCTTGTTACGAGTGCACGGTAGTGGACTACCGACAAACTACTGCGTGCGGTAGTGTTTGCGATAAAATCCAGTTACCTCACGGAATCAATCGAAGCGGCGCTGCTGCGACCACAAGATGCTGTACAAGCTGTGTTACTGCGTTGCTGCGTTACTGCTGTGTTACTGCGGTAGCGATAATTGCGCGAATCCAACATATGCGTTGCAATGCATAACAAGCGAAACTTTTACGGGGAATGGTTAATTAAAACACATACATTCGATCATGACATGCACCGCGTTTAGCACGCGAGCTGTTACGCTCCTGCCCGGAAAGAGGATAAGACAACCCGGATACATGACCACCGTCACCGCGAATTATACTGCCTTTGAAGTCGGCCTATCACAGTGGACCTTCTATATATCGTCTCTTCCTTACAGTCTGGGAGTGGCACTGTAACTAACGGAGCTTGTTCAGTAACGTATGATAAAATGACAGTGGCAGAATCGGTTACCAAACCGGCATTTGGTAGTTCGAATCGACGCTAGCTTTTTCGTGCGACGCCGGCTTCACCAGACCTCGCAAGTCAGCCAGTACAAGGTTCGCTTGAGAAGAAGTTCTGTTTGTCTCGGTTCTCTTCTGGGTTAAGTTAGCTTCTGGTTGATCGTGATGCACAGTAAGAAAGCACCAACTGCAGCCCAGCAAGACTTCTGCTAAGTCTCACTTGACCTAAGTGTCAAGTAAAGTTGTTTCCTCCTCCTCCTCCTTCTGCTAAGTAAACTTCACGGTTATACAGCTATACACTCACCAGGCAGAAGAACCTAATCTCAGTATGCTATGTCCAGAAAAGATTGCTCTCGATGACATATGTTTGTTACATAAAGGACATTTGGGTACCGCTCGTCGTGTATCAATGTAGTTCCATAGATGGCTAAGCGAGAATCCAGCACACCTGAAGAGGTAGTGTCGATCGGTGTGCTGCCCAATGTGTGATTGTTTAAACAAGACACAGGCATCAGCAATAACAGCGCGAAATGGAGAAAGGGAAATAAATGAAAAAAAAAAAGCTTTACTTGAACCATGATTTAATTACGGTTGATGGCAGATAACTCGGAACGTGGCATAGCATTCTAATGGAAGGTTTAGTTTTGAAGAAAACAGCTATGGAGGGCTGCTTTCTAATATGCATCCCACACCATCACGATTGCTGAGCTAATTGTCGAGCTTGAAAAAACGTTCTTGGGCAGCGCACGCACTTTTGAAACTTCACGCTTGGAGTTTCGAATCTTCTCATATATATCTACTGGTTCTTGCGCTCAGAAATCCCCCCCCCCCCCCCCCGCACACACACACAAAAGGAGTGCGCCTTGGAGCGGTTTGAATGTGTTATGTATACGTTAGCTATTGCGCATCATACGTAAGTTCAGTTCGTGTAGTACGGAAGCAAGCTAATTTCGTTTTACGAAACTTCTAAACGTTCCCTGATCAGTGCAAACTTCCTGGTTGCCGAAGTCTTTCAATGGCCGGTTAGGAGTGCACGTTTGTTCGGCTGTAGGCGTGGCAGAAGGCGCGGCAGATTAAACGGTTGAGGTTTGCGCAAACTGAAAAATTCTATGCTTGGTGGTTAGAACTCGCGTCGAATGAATTAGCTCATGAATGACTTGAGCGATTTTCGCATCCTCCATTCAGCGTCTGTACACGGTGCAAGCAAAAAAAAATGCATTTAACTGAGTGTATTCCGCGGAAACCTGTGAAGCGCAGATGGGTGCACGATGTGCAAAGGCGTCGTCAACTTGATGGTAGCATGTAACTGTATTCATACGCGATGAAGTTGCGTACGCTTTCCTCAGACAATCAAGAAAGTTCGTGTTTAGCTGATTGTTTAGCTAACTTTCGCGTAAGCGTTCCAAATCACGTGTAACTGGTACTTGCACGGACCATACATCAATGAGAAGATTTAATATCATAGGAAAAAGAAAATTATTGAATGTATATGCTTACTTAACAGAAAACGGATGGAATACCGGCCTGGGCGGATGCATTTCGATGTAGGCAAAATGTTGAGACCCGTGTACTGTGCGATGTCACCGCGCTTTAAATAACCGCAGATGATCGAAATTTCCGGAGCCTTCCACCACGGCGTCTCTCATAATCGCATCGTGGTTTTCGGATGTAGAACCCCAGAAATTATTATTTGTTTAACAGAAAACGTACTAGCCAGCCAAAACCGGTCCCGTTCCACTCGAAGTGAACTAACACAGAAGTCCAGCTCGAAACTGCCTTCGCAAACAGTATACCAGTAGCCCCCCAAAACGTCAATATCATGCTTGATTCTCATCCACGTAATAGTGCTTCATGGTGGCATAGTTTCTATTTTTATTCTTCTTTGAAAAACGCTACGGCATCGAACTTAAATTTTGACACAAATCTATTGTATCCCATTGCTAGTGAACAATCAACTCACCTGCCTGGTGGGGCCGTCCAAAGCCTGCGTGTCTGTGCGTTTTCTTTCTTTCTTTTTTTTTTTTTTTGGTAAAGGACAGAAAGCAGAGCGAGTTGGTAAGGATTCGTTATGTAAAGAGAAGGCGTTCGAAACATGGACACAAGAGAAAAGGAGCGGACAACTTTCCTTCCTTTTCGCCTCAGCACTCTGCTTCAGTTGATAGCCGGCGTTCGTGTTGCGAACTCCCCTTCCCTCGTGTCCGTGTTATCGCACGTCTTTTCATTACATATAATGAATTTCTCGTAAAGCTTGCTGCAAAATAGGGGTTGAGTAAATCGTTGCAAGGGCCGACAATTATGCGAGTAATATTTTTACTTAGGTCCAGAGTTTAGTCCAGATTTCAAACGGTCCCATAAAAAAAAAAAAAACGGCGAACTAGTAATGGTACAGCTCGTCCTCCTCCTTTTCGTCTGCCAGATCAGCAGCTCACGACAGTAGATTCTGTCGGTATTTTCTCTTTAACTTTTTAAAGAGAACAGCCTGCGTTTTCATATTAGTCATCGTCTACTTCGCGCTATATCTTACGTACCCTCATTGACGTTTGCGATGACTTCAGCGAGGCCGTGACAGCAGCCATATGCGAGAACTCGATTAGCGCCTTTGATGGCCAAACTGATCGGTCAGCACGCATTCTCACCTGAAGAACGCGCGGGTGCGGATGACATTGACGTTGCAGGATAGTTTCCGGCGCTGGCGAAGTTGCTTCCTGCTTTCATCGGACGGCACCGACTTGGGCTCGACGGTTTCAGGGATGTTGGTCGCGAGGGCAAAATGCTGACCGGGCTCCCGAGCCAACAATGGCGTCATTAATTCTCGCCTCTAGAGGGGAACGGCCACTGTTCTTTCCAAGCTGTGTCCGTCATCGCGTGAAGGAGTCCCCGTAACAGCTGCTGTGACAAAGGAGCCTACGACATCACGCTGGTTCAAGCATAGCGAGCGGAGCGAAGAATGCCTCCCCACCACTAAAGCGGGAGAAGGAAAGGGTGTCACGGCACGTGCGTGTGCTGCGCACTGTCCAGAAAGAGCCGATGCAGCAGTTTTTCTCCCTAGCACCGTTCTTTTGCCCACTTGGAGTCCTTGTTACGACCGTGTTATGACCAGTTCAGCTGTCGCACTTAGCGTATTTCTCTGAGCGATAAAAGAATAGTGCTGCACATCATTTTATTTCAGTGTTGTGATTTCAGTGCTGTGCCATAATGAACAACTCGCATGTACTGATAAACAGTGCGAGAGAACATGCCAGTGGGAGCATTGAGACTCTTGGGCATGTTGGTGGCCCATAACGCAGCTCGAGGGCTCACTTTCCGAGCTGCGTCAAAGGAAGACAGGACATCCCGATGAATGGAAATGAGAAGATAGGGGAGATCACGTTCAAACAGATTACCGAACCCTACAAAATGCAAAGAAGTATTTGCCTGCCACCGCACCCGAAACTCAACAGAACACAGGCGATCCAAGGGTGAAAACTACAAACCAGATCATATAAGTACCAAGTACCAATACACGCTATATATTTATGACATTTTTGCAACAGGCAAATGCGAAATATATAGCACTATAGGGCAACCTCGGCACAGATGCTGTAGAAGTGATGGGGTCTGACAGAAAGTAACGATAGCGATACAATTTTATCGACAGCTTCCGCATGAAACGGCATGCGGCGCTGCTCCGCTCGAACCTGACCGACCAACCCTAGGCTATCCAGACGATTGATTGATTTCTGGGGTTTTACGTGCCAAAACCACGCTATGATTATGAGAGACGCCGCAGTGGAGGGATCCGGAAATTTCGACCACCTGGGGTTCTTTAACGTGCACTGACATCGCACAGCACACGGGCCTCAACATTTCACCTCCGTGGAAATGCGGCCGCCACGGTCGGGATTCGATCCCGCGGCTCTCGGACCAGCAGCCGACTACTACAGCCACTAGACCACCGTGGCGAGGCCTATACGCAATCCAGCAGGATGAGGAAGCCGCCAAAATACCATTTTGATTCGGAATAAGTTTACGTCACTCACTCACTCACTCACTCACTCACTCACTCACTCACTCACTCACTCACTCACTCACTCACTCACTCACTCACTCACTCACTCACTCACTCACTCACTCACTCACTCACTCACTCACTCACTCACTCACTCACTCACTCACTCACTCACTCACTCACTCACTCACTCGTGTTTCGAAGCGTCCAACAAACAACGAGTACATGCACAATCATTGAGAAAAGTTGCGTTTTTAAAGCAGCACTCAGTTTGAAGGTGATGAAGGCTTCATTGCGATTGCAAAGCAACAGGGAGTTTAGGCAAATTTATGTACTACCCATCATGTCCATGCTCACTAAATTGCATCTCTCGTAGACATTAGCATTAGAGATCCCGCTAGTAATTTCTGTACTCTCTATTACATTTTCTTAGCATAACGAGTCCTTTATTCGATGTTGCAGTCATGCTGCCAAAGCTCCAATTTCTCGCACCCATAAGTATACAGCTTTATGTGCTAAGTTGATAAATTTTCAAAACGTGTTGGCATGCCGCCATGGAATTCCTACTCTCGACACGTACAGAGTGGTGTGTTCGTGACAGCCGCGTTCTGCTTTAGACTTTGGAGACCAATATGAAACGAAATTCAAGTGACACGCTGCCACTGGCAGATATATTCTTTTAAAGTTTCCGATGCATTACTTGCCAAAACCACATTCAGAGAGGACGAAGTTTGGGACACCGGATTGATTATGACCGCCGTGAGTTATTCAACGTGGGCCGATATCAAAGTTAAACTCTAACGAAACGCAGTTGCCGTGGCCGGGACCCACGCCGTCGCTCTAGGGGTAGTGCAATATACAGATCTATTAAATGCAAAGATTTTCTTTGCGAACTTGAGTTAATCTATCTATCTATCTATCTATCTATCTATCTATCTATCTATCTATCTATCTATCTATCTATCTATCTATCTATCTATCTATCTATCTATCTATCTATCTATCTATCTATCTATCTATCTATCTATCTATGTAGCCGTCTGCGTCTCGGTGTTCTCCTGGTCGTCTCGTTCACCTGGCATACCCCGATGTTTTGTAGGCAGGGTATAAATACATGACGAATATGAATGACTGGTCCTTTCATCACTAAGCGATATACTCGTCATAGAAGTCACGATAAACGACACTGCAATCACTTGTGGCTCATACCAGTAGTGCTCGGCCCACGGTATGCGGCTATGCGCCACAGGTGTTTCAGTCTTGTAGAACCTATGTTAACCAATGACCCACTAAAACAGACATACAAAATGCCGGGACTACGGTAGACACATGAAACGATGCGACTGCGGGGATCGAACCCGTAACTTTAACCGGCGCCTCAAGTTTTCTGTAGCTCACCCCGGTGCAATGCTTCCAGGATCGGCCCACATTTCTCTGTTCGTGGTTGACACACGACAGGCGGCTCAAAGAGCTTGGCTTATAAACAAGAAACACCGTTTGCGGTAGGTTGTGATTGAAATGTAGATATAACAAGCACATAGACACATATGCAACCTACCAAGCTTTAGGGCGGTATCGAACATAGGCCCTCGACTTTCCAAGCAAGAACGCTACCACTAGGCTACGGCGCTGCTTCGCCCGCTTGGTATAGTATATAGTAAATATACCCATTGCACCAGCAGTCGTAATGATGGTGCATGCGTAACGTGAATTCCGCTTCTAACGTGCGATAAGCACTATCATAGCAATAAATATGACCTGCTACCATTCGGTATGTTCTTGTGCAACATTGCTCGATTCCGTAGGAATACTTCAATAAACGACGTTTATGATAGCACATCAAGGAACCGTATAGTGCTTTTTTTTTTTTTGACAAAACATAAGTCAGTGCTTTGGACTAACGTGAGTTCCAACGTTACATTGTACCAGGAGGTCCCATTCAGAAGCCACGGTCGTGTCGACGTTCCTGGTTGTCCCATGTTAAAAATATTCATGAGTGGGTACATGTGCTTTGTACAAAAAGCCTTGATCCTACTCGTAACATTTGGCTGAATGCCAAAGAATTACATTCGTCTTAGGCAATTTCCTCGTTCACTGCTTCGCATGACAGCGATTCCCACAGTGTGTGGGATCTGCAGGATTTTTTATATTTAGACCCAATGTCCGAATACTTTTCCGTATCGTTCTCACGTGATCGAAGCTAATTTCGCATTACTGCCTATTATACTATCGTAGTATAATACTTCGGAAAACAAACTGAAGTTTCAGGCTTCACTAGGAAATTTTAATAATCAAGGACAGCATGTTTTTACATTCTTAACTCAATAATTTCAGCCTTCGTTGGCGAAATTTCAACTGCAATGCATACTGACTTGACCGTATACGAGATTGCTATGACTGCTTCGTATCAAAAGAATAGTAGCGGTGCACACTCAGAAGAAAGAGTAGCATCTTGTCGAACTAGAGCACCAGTGCTATTCTCGCGTAATGCGCCCTAAGATCAAAAGCAACGGCGTGGCAAAGGTCACAACGCACATCTCGCTCGCGGCGTGTTGTGGCTTTGGCCAATAGCTTGGCCATTTTGCCTCAGCAGCAGACATGCCTTTGTATGGCAAGCAACGAGAATTCTATACGGGCTGTATGTATATGAGCCGGCCGTTCTCTCCGACTGAGCACAGTTGTCGTTTTGTGCATGGTGCTCGTCTGTCGGTGTTTCTGTGCTCTCATATCGCGGCCGACAAAATCCGATTTGGCAAGTAAAGAAGGCGGTCGTTGAGGGTTACTGAGCGCCCATCGTGACGCGAGATGGTTCTCTTCGTCCGTGTCCGCCATCACCCGCAGTCTCAGTTGAAAGAACCCCGCGTGGCTTTGGACCTTTCACGGATGTTCCTCGGGAACGCTAGAGGGCAGCAGTATTTTTTTTTTTTACGAGACCTCTCTCCTTAATTCAATATGCCGTGATCTTTGGTAACACGGCTGCAATTGGGCGATGATTGCGACAAAGGCTTTCTGTGAAAGGCTGCTCGCGGCCATCATTTCATTTTTTATGAGAAAGAAAGAAAGAAAGAAAGAAAGAAAGAAAGAGAGAAAGAAAGAAAGAAAGAAAGAAAGAAAGAAAGAAAGAAAGAAAGAAAGAAAGAAAGAAAGAAAGAAAGAAAGAAAGAAAGACGCTTCGCACTTAAAAAGGGCACTATGCTGGGCTTAGTGCCAAGTTTCTGACTTCCCAGAGCACCTTTTATTTCATTTTACATCCAAGCAGTTATACTGAAATTCATAACCCTCCCCATCATTTTATTTTCAACACGTGACGCAGGAAACGGGATTCTTGTTCGTGTTATTTCGATAAATGAAAGAAAGCGCAGACGAGCTCTGCTCTCATGATGTGACTATACGTCGCAGACAGAACCAGCGGAGTATCGAACACGCAGCTGTATCGCAACCTAAAAAACGTCAAGGTCCCGTTAGTTAGCTAGCCTTTTTTTACTGCGTTCGAGCGCATATACAGTCGCATTACATCGTCACCCTTTCGCTCCTTTATTATTTAATTTTTTTTCTCTACCAAAATCAAGGCGCGTTGACTCAGGTCGACCTTTAGTTCTGCTGTAAGTTATGTTTTTTCTTTCCTTCGTGTGCCCTGTTCCGCTCTGGTTTCTCAACTCTGGGACATCGCCTGCCCTGAACTCATTTATCCCTTAACTCTAACTGTGGGTCTCGCATTTGTTGTTTATTGAAGATTTTTTTTTTGTTCTTGTTGTTCGACTAGTTTACGAAAGAGCATAAAACTTGGGGTGATGCCAAGAAAGGACTTTTTACTCCCGCCATTTTCGAGATTGAGGAAACGCACACATAACCCTGTGCCCCCGCGAAAAAATTAGTCGCATCAATATTTTTGGCACATCGAAAAGGAAGGACTGCTTTTCGTGTAAAGAAAAAGGCTTAAACGACGATGACACGGGAGAGCACATATTATGCAGATCATTTTGTCTCACGCACATGCAGCAAACTATCGCCCGTCTCTAATGCAGTTATAGTTAAAATGTGTTGCGTCAATGTGTCTCTCCTTCGCTAAACAAGAGGCATTGAGAAAGGAAAAAAAAAAAACTCAAATTCGAGGAATTCTAAAGGTGACGCAAGCCTATCGTGACGCAAGCGACGACATCCGTGAGTGTGACGCAAGCCTATCCTATGCGTAAACGAACGTCGTGTCGTCCTGGCACGTTATACAGTCCTGTAACACTTGCTTGACGATTCAACACGTGTTTATAACACACCGTTTATGAAATACGTGCTTATGACATATCTGCTGCAGTGTTAAGTTTAACACGACGATTACCAAGTTACCAAGGTGGTTCCAAGGTGGCAGTGGCGCACCGACGGGGGGGGGGGGGGGTTCGGGTGTTGTATCCCCCCCCCCCCCCCTGAGGCCGACCTAACCACCCTCCCACCCATAACTGCTCCTATGTCCTAGAAGAATGTGGAGCTAATTCTGCAAAACGCCGAAAAAACAATAAAAATAATCATCATTATTGATGTTACTATTATTTCGCATTTTATTTACTTTTTTTACACACGCAACAACTGTGTAATCGCATGCCCGGCCCTTCGTGAAAAATTGAACCCCCCCCCTGGAGGAGATCCTGGGTGCGCTACTGCAAGGTGGTTCCTTTCCAGAGTGTGTTCATTCAAAGGGCGAGAACACTGCGTCGGTCCCCTCAGGCAGAAACACTATATCGGTCCCAAATCGCTGCCGAAATCAGTACAGTGGTACTGGCGGTAATGATTACGATGGTGATATTGATTATGATCTTTATCTTGTTGTTGGTGCTGATGACCATGACGATTATGCTTACCGCTTTTGACTCTAACCGGTCACATGCGAACATGAACACCACGCGCCACGGCATAACAAGTACCACTTCCGCATATACGTGCTGCACAGCCGTGTAATCAGGGACGAAACAACAGAGGCCTCGCTTTCACGTTTACTTTAACGGCCCCTATGGAGCCAAGACTATCGCGAACTGCTTCGAAGCAAGGTAAACAGACTTAATTGGGGCCCACGCTGAAAACGCGGAGTTGGGCGTCGTCCGGAGATCATATCTGTAGTCTGTTTCAGGAGTTCCGTGCAGCAGAGCCAAGGCTGCGAGGCCCATCGGGCGCAGAATTCTTCCGAGGCGAGACGAAATGCCGTTGTTAGGACACGCACACCCCGCTTCATCTTCCTCCTTGCAGGGCTGCACCTGCCACTGCAGCGCCCGCCATTAAGGCAGATGACAAGCCGCGGAAGGACACGTTTAACAGGTGTTCGCCCTCCGGATTGGCCGAAGAGGCCTGTAGCTGCACGGAACTTCTGAAACAGACTATAGCCGGAACCCTGGCAGTGTATAATCAGTGGTGTTGTATTTTTGTGACGGAGTCTCTGCGTTACGCGTCTTCTCGTGCACGTTCCTTCGCTGCCTATTTATTCTTTTTGTGTATCACCGCGCAAGGTGGCCATACTGAATTTCTTCTACGAGCATTTAGCTGAAGTGTTATGTATCTGTCTTCCTTCTTTCGCCGTTTTGCATCACGACTGTTTCTGCAAGTGGAGATTCAGAAGAAAATACCGAGTTTAGTGCAGGCACATCAGCCGAAAAAAAAATGAACTGAATTTCTAGATTACGTCAAACAAATTTCATATTTGTATTTTACGCAGTACTTTCTTCGCCGTATACCACGGCTTTCCTTTACGTGTATTTTACGATATTCGTGCGATTACACAGTGTAAGGCTTTAGCCCGCTCGCACGAAACTGCGGCCTCGATGAAGTACTTCTGCTTGAACTGCGTGTACGAAATCTGAACTACTTGATTGCTCGATGTTTGTTTCACTAACCTGACGTTCAGTTAGTGACTTGTATCGCATGGCAGTTCTATGCACTTTAAGTGGATCGATGAGCAAGCCTGTGCTCAACTTTATGATACCAATTACATAGTATCTGCCTTAGTTCGCATCTCGCTTTACATGAAGTATGTTAGAATGATCCAGTAACTGAAGCACGCGACACACTTATTACGTAATAGTTGAGCACGCCTGTAATCGGCTAAAACTTAGTCTTTCGACATCCATCCGACGACCAGTTGGGCCGGAGCCTTTTACACTTCTAAATATTTTTTTTTTCTGATACGTATCCAAAATGGCGCAACAGGCCTTTTTAACGCGTGCTTCGCATAGGCGCATCACTCAATGCAGATATTTACATTCAGCGGTGCGTTCGTCGGCGACCGTAAGTATAGCGGCCCCCTATAAAATTCGCGGGGAGACCAGCCACGTGACGTGTCTCCTTCGCATAATGAAGATTAATTGCGCGAACTCAAGTAAAGAAAAGCGCAATAAAAAACACAAACGTACAACGTCGTGTAAACGGGACAAGCAGGGCATTTAATATCCGCTCGTCTTGATGCACTCGCCCCTCAACTGGGTGCGTCCATTAGAGGGAAAATAAGGAGTGCGACGTAACGGCCGTTAGGGCGGTAATCACGGCTATCTTCTGTCTGTTGGACTCGAAGAACCACGAACGGCCGAAATGACTAAAAAGAGAGTTAAAATAAAAAGAAGCAAAAAACAGGAGGGCGCTAAATAATCCCCCTCCCCTCTTTTTCTTTTTTCTCTCCCAGTCGTGCTTCGAAGAGGAGAGAGCGAGTTAGCTCTTGCATTCCCAGCCCTGATGCTCCACTTGAAGATGTTAAAATTGACTTTAGTCTTGTTTTTCACTATTCCCTCCTTTGTCTGTTTGTTTTTATTTTTTTTTTAATTTTGAGTGGAAGTAATGTATTGGGAAGGAAGGGCAGAAGCAGAAAGTAAAGGGGCAAGGGAGGCAGAAGAGAGATGAGGACGAGTGCTCGGCGGCAAAATGTTTTTTTGCGGAATGCGAAGCCGCGCGAGAGAAAATGTTCTTTTTTTCCTGCGCGATTCGAAGCTGTGAGCGTCTTCGAACAACGCGCTTTCGATGCCGTCCACGGACACCAATAGCAATCCCGGAGTGCCCGATTCGTTGACATCCGTGGTCGGGCTACCAACTTTCTCGGTTCCTTTTTTCGCCGGCAGCAGTGATCGCAAGAGGTCGTCTCGCAAACTATTACTTTTTTTAACGCGAATAAGTGATGTTTCCTGAGTGATATTGGGGTTCACTTAGAAAGGGAACATTTTTTTTAATTGGGGAAGGAAAGCTGGGATGTAGCAATGTGGGAGATAACATGTACAGATAACGAAAAAATAATTAAGACGAGATAGGAATGAGAACATTAGATAATTGCGCAAAAAGTAACCTTCGTTATGAAAGCCTTTGCACCTATAGGTGTTGACAGGGAGTTACCTAGGACACATAACTGCTCCGGCTATTGTTGTCTGCATGGAGGAAGGAATCAAGCTAGGAGAAGCCAGGACGTGACAATTCTGAAGTCTAGCCACAAAAACTAAAGAAAAGAAGAATTAGGGGGAAAATCGTGGGACGCTATAGGCAAGCGATCCCAAACAAGCGGTCCCAAACAACCTCGAGTGGTCCGGCAACCATGTGAGCCTTATCCTACCCAATATGCATGGAGGAAAAATAAAATTAGGAGGCGGAATCACGTGATTACCCATCCTCGGCAAGACGGTCAGGACGATAACTGAAGCTCAATATAGGGTGTTAACACCCAAAGAAATCGGCACGCGTGTGTCAAATGCAAGACGCTTCTAAATACTACTAAACACCACTAAAACACTACTAAATACACTGCTACGTAACGTAAACGATACTGTTATAAAGACACCACTAAACAGTCGTTTTACTGTCACTTATAAGGGTGTTTCTGAAATAGGTCCGCCTCTGGGGAGTGTACATTAAAAAATTAAGATCATTGTCCGGACCATCCCCTCCGCCGGAGTGCTGATCACCTTCCGTAGATGACTTTCGAGGTATTGCGTATCGCCAGCAGTATATCATACACCGGTCTTCCCATAAACGTGAATAAAATGGGGGAAAGGGGGGGGGGGGGGAGGGGGAGGCCTCCTGCCCGTCTCGGACTCATTTGAGGGAGGCACTGCAGCCTCCGATAAAGTTCGCTACTCAACTTTTCTCCCTAAAACCGAGGAACCTCAAGGCCAGAGCAAGAATAAAGGAGATAGCTCGAGCATTGCAAGTAAAAGCAGTCGAACAAGCTCATGTGATAACAAATGATAACAAATTCGTATAAAACAACTTCGTGCCCCGTAACCGCCCTTGTCCTGCCGGCAATTCATAATAGCAATACACCGAGCGTAGCTCATGTTGTAACTCTGCGCCCCAAAAGCCGGCGGCGCCTCGCGTGCTTCTTGGAGACGTCGCCGGCCGGTACGCACGGCGAAAAGAGCACTTGTCTGTCAAAAAACCCCGGAAAGTCCGCTAATTAGCGAACAAATGAGCAGTGCAACAAGACAGGCTGCCTGACGAGCAAGACCGAGAGCGGGGAGCACCCACGCGAAGTGACTCGCTTGAAAAGGCGCCCGGCCGAGTCATACATCTTCGAACGAAGCCAACGTGTATACGCAGGCCCGCAACAAGCAACAAAACCTTGTTTACGTTGCGCAATCGGTCCGAGTTTGCACGGGTGGTGAGCGAAGGAAGCCTACATGCTTTGTTTATTTATTGCACATTTCGCCCCGTCTTTCCGCTTCTACATCGTTGTGAAATCTAAAGTAGCGCGTCCCCCAGCTACTACCAGTGTTCTTAAGACGGAGTGTAGAGGATACGCGTTGTGGCACCCGATCAACGGCATTGCTCTGGACACGCTTCGAGAGTAGCATGACGTAGCTTATCGGCCAGACAGGACCTCTAATCGACGTAGCTGGAGACTAGTGCCTCTTAGCAGCCGGACAAATAATACCGCGAGCGTCTCGAAACACAAACAAAAAGAAAACAAGGTGCTAGTCTTGAGGTGGTTGGGTTTTGCACGATTCGCAGGAAGTGAAAGCGGGATACCGCTCTCACGCAAGGTACGCCGCTCCGTGAGTTCGATATGCAGTCGGCCTCCGTTGATGGGCGGAAAGGGTTGCCTGAAAATCGGGAAATTTGGCCATCCTGCTGATACGCAGAGATGTCGAAGATAAGGACATAGTTGTGGTTTTGATTCGTAAGATTCCGGACGCAGCAAATCTTCCTGATGTGCCATGATACGCTACTCTTGTGCGTGGTCATTAGTGGTAAAATAAATATCCCCAAGGGGGAAAAATTCAATGCGAAGTCCCGTGCTTCAGCGCGCCTATAGTAATATTAGCATGCTGGCATGTGGACACTAAAATTGTGTCAAACTTGTCATTTATTATGTATTAGTTGGAAAGCCAATCTTTGGCCGACATTGTATACATATATCAGTATAAATAGCAGGGAACCAGAATGTGCCAGTTCATTGTGGAAGTAGAAATGAAACAAATGACAAAATGTGGTTTGCGCTTGGTTACTAAAGAACTAATGTATATATTTCATTTGACTTCGGGAAGTAAGTAAATAAAAAATAGGGCGTAGGACAAAGACGATGCCCCAGAAGATGCGCTTGCTTCCAGCCGATAATTTATTGGAGCTTTATGCTGCTCGATTAAATCAGCTCCATGTTAGCACTGCTCATTCTAGAGTACGTGGCGCGTTCGAAACGGGACCGTTAAAAACAGAATACGTTCCTTTGCTCTGCTTTACATCTTTTGACCCTTTTTGTTTGACATCTCGTATGCCCATCGCTTAGCCCACATATGAGGAGTCCGAAGTTTTCGGGTCATTTACATTTTCGTTCCGTTTTACACTGATAGCGTCTTCCTTCCCCCTTTCTCGTCAACCAGTGTTCGAGTGTACATTACCGAGAGGTTCATATATGGTCGCTGACACAGTTATGGTAATCTATCGGCGCCTTTTTTTTTTCTTTTGTATCTAACTGTACTGGGTCAAACAAAAAGCTTCTTTTATATCGTCATAAACTTAATGTATGCTTTGGTGGCGCCAGAACACCGAAGATTTTCTCTAATAGATTACCAGCACGAGTGGAGAAAAAACAAGAAAAATGCATTCCGCCTTTCTTTGCATAGCTAGAAGCCGCTTTCGACCTTCGCTGTGGGAGACTATAAGGCCTTGCATGCCTTAGCTAGTGTCACAGAATTTTTATTTTTTTTAAACGCAGAATAACAAAATGAGCAGCCAAGTAGAATAGTGAGGACACTGTCAGCCTACTTCGCATGGTCGTTTCTCGCATACATAACCAGCCTGCCCGCCGGGAATTAGCTCGCTCATCTGACGCTCATGGGGGCTTGTTCACTCCAATGGACGAGGCTTGTTCACTTGTAGACAATACGCCCCCCCACCCCCCACCCCTCTTTTATTTTCAACTTCCTTTCACTCTTTGTTTGCTTTCTGCCTTTCACTTGAATCCAGAATTACTCGCTTAGTTGTCTGTGGACTCTGCCGTCTTTGCTTTAACTTCCCTGCATTTGCTTTTTTTATGCTGCTGGTGTTGTGTCGTGAGCTCCACTTGAAAGCTGGTGTTGATCATTTGCGTTGTAGCGTCGCTGGAGCTCGCGAGCTGTTTGCTCCGAAAAGTTAAACACGCCGCGCCTGATTTTTTTTTTTCTTTGCCACCCTCATCCACCTTTTTCTGTCCAAGTTATCCGCCGGGAGCACATACAGGACAAGCAACGAACGCGCTGAGCTTCACTTCTCTCTCTCTCCCTATCACTCCGTTTATTTCTTTCTCTTTATTTCTTTCCCACATCTTCCTTTATATCTCCTGTGTTTTTCACAACACTTCCGGCGCGACGTCAAGGGAGAAAGATAAGAAACTTGAATGACGTTATTCCCAAGAGCTTCCAAGACGTTCATCTAAGCGCAGCTTCAGCAACACGCAAACGATGGGGAAACAGGGCAGGCCTTTTCGGTTTCGCAACATAAGGTTGCAGAGGAATCGCTCCCACAGAGTTGGAAATGATCCAACTCCGCAGTGGTCAGTACGCGATTTTACGGCGCTTGTACTTACATGGCTCATTACACCACTGCTTCTATACGTCGGTGTCGCTGACGTTCTTGTCAGTGTGAAACACTAATGTCGAAGGCTTGTACGTGAAACGATTGCTCTGTTTCCGGAAGTGGCCCATTTGTACGGGTGCTACGCTTTGTTGCATGTCTAGCCACAAAGCCGGCACTGACAGCGGGAGTTGGCAGACCCCATGGTGGCTAAGCTCGCCTCCCGACCGTGAATTAAAGTTCAAAGGCTGGGACCCTTGCCAGACAAGAAAAGCAGTTGCACTCAGATTTCAACCTGGGAGTATGCAGGAAATACAGAAAAGACAGTTTCCAATAAAAGGAGAAGCCACGCCGACGTCGAGAACCGGAGTTGGCTTTGCGCTTCGCGGCTCCTCGCTAAGTAAAACATTTGTGGGGAAAGCAGAAGACAGGAAAAAAAAAAAAAACTAATGAGACAAGGACGCAAAACCTTTGTTAAAACAATACAAGATAAAATTTACTAATTGCATGGATATTACGTGCCAAAACTACGATATAATTACGAGGCACGCTGCAGTGGAGGGCTCCGGAAATTTGGACCAGCTGTTGTACGTGTACTGACATCGCAAAGTACACTCGCCCCTACAATTCTTGCCTTCATCGGAGATGCGATCACCGTGGACGAGTTTGAACCTAGGGCAAGAGGTGTTGCGCTAAATCGACGGGAAAAAGGCAAGACACAACACACACGGCAGCCAAAGGCGCCCGTGTGTGTTGTGTCTTGTCTTTGTCCCTTTAAGTTCTCGTTCTTTCACTTACTTCCCTTCAACCCCACGGACGCTGAGCCTGTCTGCAGAAAATAGCGTTTTCTTGGACGAATCACAGTTATATAATTAGTGGATGGTTGGATGAAACAAAGGCACTACTGTGTGCCGAGTCGATAGTCGATAGTCTACCGAGCCGATAGTATATATCGAGTCGATAGTCTACCGAGCTCGATAGACTATCAACTCTACAGCCATCGAAACCGCCCGTGTACAGCTCAAACATGACTTTTGAGTCGATGGACCGTTGGTTCGAAGGACTTCGAAGCGCCCGTGTGACACCAGTATTAGGCTATGACGAAGACGATCTCAGCTGCGCGCGTGTTGTTGGTTACGCCATCTTTAATGCAGCTGCTTCACTTTCCGTATGTTGTAAATATACCTTTCCCTTTCCCTTCTTGACTGTGTGTGCTTCTCAACGTAGACTCTACAAGCATTGCCTATGCACTTTTCCCGTTATCCTTGTAGTATTCTTAGAATCATATTAGTAGCCCGTGCCTTGTTGGGCATAAAGGAACAGGGAAACGTGGGCCTGGGGGTCTCTCAGATAGCTCAAGTGCTACTATGCTTGTGCAGTACCGTGGTGATATGCAAATAGGCTACAGTCGCGACATTGAGTGAATCGCAGATACTGAAACTCGCGGTGAATTGTAGTCAATCCTTCGTGCTGTCAACTAAATTGCACATTTACAGGCAAACGCGTCAGTGGCCCAGAGCTGGACCCAAAATAAAACCACTTTATTGCCTTTATCTTCCATTACCGAAAAGTTCCGCCTGATTCTTGCCAAATCTTCTGTTTCGTCTATGTGGCTGAGTAAGAAAGACTATTATTATCGCAGTTGTCAGCACCACTACTACTACTCATCATCGTCGTCGTCGTCGTCGTTGTTGCTGCTGCTGCTGCTGCTGCTGGTGTCTATAAAAGTATATGCAAAGTCGTTGTTGTTTATTAATTAGCCTTTCACTAGACAACGCACAGCCATTGCATCATTATCATTGTCATGGTCACGTATACTATGTTCACAAACGGGCTTGCGTTTGAGACCACGCGCCTGTCCGCGCAGCATCAAGGTCATTGCGCCATTAAGGACAGCGGCATTCTGTCTAGTCAATTTTTGCGCTGGCCTGCCTGGGCCCGGCGAGCATCTTCCGGAGCTTCTGCCGCCGCATTCGTCGCTTCCTACCTCACCGACGATTGCCAGCGACACAATTCCGAAGGATTCCCAGCCAACAACGCACTTTCGGCGACCGCCAGCTCAGTATCCAACTTAGCGCGGTCGGGCAGTGTGCCACGTTGTTTGCAAGAACGCGTGCGTAGGTACGAAATGCAGCCTTCTAAGATTTTTCGAGCCAGGAAGGAAGACTGTGGGATTCCGAAGCCGCCTGCATTTCGGCCGAAAGGGAGGAAGCAATGTTATGAATCTCCTTCAGACAACTCATCAATGACCAGCAAGAGCTCGACGACGCATTCCAGTGGCTGCTGCTGCCACGCCGAACGACACCGTGCGATCGGGGCTTCCGAAGAGACCACACTTTCGAGGACAACCAGGTCGGCGAGTTGTGAACGGAGGACGGAGTCAGCGGCAAAATCCAGTCGGCCTATCGAAAAGGCAGTGCGGGCAGCTTTCCTTTCAAGTAATCACCCAGAGGACAATGACGGGCTTGCTCTTGTCCGCCCGAATCAGAAGCTCGGTGCCGCAGAACTGATGCCGACCGCAAGATCAGAGCGTACGGTCTCCGATCAACTGCGAGGCTACGACGGATTCAGCGAAGCTTGCCGAGGACAGAGCACGCCTTCCGAACAGCGCTGCTCCACAGCGCTTCGCAGCACCAGTTCGCGCTACCGACGCCTGTTCGAACGCTCGAGTGGCACGAGTTGTTTCGACCTGATTAACACTGAGCTATCTTCTGACAACCAACTGGGAACCGTCGAAACTGGAAGCGCAACGCGGCCTACATTACCGGAATCGAGCAGAACTCTGTCGACGCCTCTGGATTCATACCCGTATGTGGAAGAGAATGTCGAATCCTCGAGCAGAAATCTTTACCAGAATAATGCCAGTTCCCTGCAGGCGTCACCCGGTTCAGCGAGAGCCTCGGACTACAGACGTTCTGACAGCCCATGGGACGCGACCTCCCTTGCAGCTAGTTTCATGGACGAGCTCTCCTTGCACCTGATTGACACCGGTGACCTGCTCGAATACACGAACACGCGCGATCAGCGCATTGGAGGCACTGGTGATCGAGGTCACTGGTCAGCACTGGAAACGGGAGACAGGCAGCAGCCAAGAAGTGCCGCTCAACAGGAGTCCGATCTTGAAGAAAGACTGGCCGCATGGGATCCTTGCCAAGAGGACAGCTACGACCTTTCCGTCACCGGAGAGTTGGAACTGCTCGAGCAGGAACTGTTCGACCCACGACGGCCAAGGACACCCGTAGAGAGGCGGGACGGCGCCTCAACGCCCTTGACCCGCTCGCCAACTGGCATCGGAACTTTGTCCACTGCCCTACGACAGCGCAAGAGAGATATGGCCGCGGAAACCAGTCCAGACACCAGCATATACGATGATTTGGAGTGGATAACTGAAGAGACCGGAGCACGCTTGTCTGATTGGACAAGGTCCAGTGGGTTACACAGCAGCCGAAGAACTTTCCAGGGTTCCAACGCCTACCGCTGACGTCGAGGCGCATGAATTCGAGGCGACGTGCACCGGCCCAACGCCGACAGGCTGTTGCGACAGACAACCAGCGGCAGCTAGATCAAGCGCTGGGGCACTTCCTACCGAGAATACGGACAAATCATCGGTCGCTTCCTCAACGTCCGCGGACTGCTTTTCAGGAGGAGAGGATGCGTTCATCGAGTCAGGTACATGCGACACGTCGGTCGGCACGGAGGTTGTGTGGAAGTCGTCTGAGCTGCAACGTGAAGTCGCCAGTTCGTTCGTCGAAGAGGAGAACGACGCATCGCTTGACGAAGTCGGGCCAGAAGAGTCAAGCAACGATGACGACTTTGACCACGGCAGCAGCGCACTCTTTCCCCTCGATTCTCCGAGCACGACGCCTGACCGACCACCCGTGGTAGCCGCGGCTGAGAACCAAGCGGCGCACGGTGACAGGGCTGTGTTCCGTGATCGCACACTGCACGTGGAATTATAAGTTGCATCGGCAGTCACAAAAGCGATTGCAAGGCCAAGTGCCAAGAGTCGCGAACGCTTCTGGTCGTGTCATGGACGAGTGCGTGTCCAAGACGGCGTAGGGTGTGGGCATCAGTTCTCTGTAAGCGCCTCGATGAGATTGTGCAGAGCCTCTTAAAGGTGCTTATGCAGCAGCTCTACACTGTGTAGTACATACGTGCCATCTGACGGCGCAGAAAACGAAGATGTTTTTTTTAAAGTGACCTTGCAGTGCAGGCTAGTAGAGCCGGCCCTGGCTGAAACTTTTTCGAAATATATTATAATTTCTGACAATATTCGTAACCTCACGTTCACAATTCCCTATCGCATACGCTGCAAGACGTCTAACTTGTGTGCGAAAGGACGGTCTTCTTTCCCTAAATTTGTCATGCAATATTATTTTGCCTTAAGACTATATGAAACCTGGGGTATTTTCACCCATTCCACAAATTTAATAAAATATGCTCTGCCAGGACCTTGCGATTTACCTCATGATTTATAACTCGCACATACACCGTGGCGCCGTAACCGGGCCGGTGTCACGTTTTGGCCCCACTTATCTCTTATAAAAAAGACGCCATCTGCCATGTCACTAACTGTATCAAAGAGGCACATCAGGCCACGACACATTTTGACACAGCCATTGTGCCGGTCCACTATAAGAGCACTAAAATATCACATGCCGTACGTGTGGTCGTTGGTGCATGCATATGATCCACATTGAACTTCGTCGCCGTCCATTACGAAATAACAGGGGTATATTTCTGTCTTACTAAAAAAGTTCAATTGAAATTGAAGACGACGCATCGAGCAATAAAACGCAAAATGATAGGTGTCACCTTAAGGGACAAGAAGAGAGCGGAGTGGGTCACGCACAAACGCTTGTTAAGGACATATTAGTAGAAAATAAGAAGAAATGGATGTGGACGGGACATGTGATGCGAAGGCAAGACAACCGTTGGTCATTAAGAGTAACAGAATGGATCCCTAGAGAAGGAAAGTATGGAAGAGGGCTGCAGAAAGTTAGGTGGGCAGATGAGATCAAGAAGTTTGCGGGTATAAATTGGCCGCAGCTAGGAAAGGACCGGGACAATTGGGTATCTGTGGGAAAGGCCTTTGCCCTGTAGTGGGCGTAGACATGCTGCTGCTGCTGCTGCTGCTGCTGCTGCTGCTGCTGCTGCTGCTGCTGCTGCTGCTGCTGCTGCTGCTGCTGCTGATGATGATGATGTTTCTGCGAATGAAGGAGGCCTTTTTAACCTCTCTATTTCTTCTTTATTCTCTTTTTTCTCTCTCAACCTTTTCCTTACCGGTTCTAACCATACACTGTATATACAACCATTCGCTGTATACCGCTCAAGCTCTACATCCAACTCTACACAACTAATGAAGACAGTTTTGCTTGTAACGTGCGCCACGTCAAACGAATAATTACGTGCATGAGTTGTACGACCTGTTATAACTGTCGTAATAGCTTTCATAACAGCTTTCCCAAGCTGTCGTAGCAGCTTTCCTAAGTTTAAATATTCGAAAATAAAAATTGTCACCTTTGAGCTGTTTCTCTAATCTTCTCTTCGCACCATCTTCACTATCGACCACCGGTTGTACTCCTGGACCCTTCAGTAATACAAGGGATCGAACATTCCTGACCTCACATCCACCCACGTGGCTCGCTCCTTCTCTTAAACAAGCATCGGGTGGCCTTTCAAGGAAGTGGACTCCGGTCGCACTCAATCGAGAAGCACGGGGAACAGTCGGCGATCATTTAATTCGCGCGAATTGCTGTCCTTCCCGGCGTCACCGCCTGTGTACACAAAAGATCCGACTGCGTCATAACCTGCCAGTGGGTGATGGAGCTCGCACGCGCACATCTCGGCTGTTTTGGAAAAGTTCACGAGTACGCGACGCGCCTTCTTTGCACGAAGAAAGCGTCACCTCCCCCCTCCCCTTCACTTCCCCCAGCAGGACGAACGGAGAAAGTGTCGCTTTGTTTATCGTCGATTCTCCGAGGCATTTGGCAGCGTCAGGGCCTTCGGCAAACAGCCGCGAAGACGACGACAGCGACTTGTGTTTCGAACGCGCAAACAGCCGAGGAACCCGAAATGCGCGCACTCCTTTTTAAGTGCACTGCGTGATTTGATTACAGTCGCGGGTGCATCTCCCGCCCCGCCGCCATCATCGAGCGCCCTCTTAACTCGTGTCCAAACAATGCGCGCACTCCCGCGGCGCGACCGTATTTATATCGTCCATCTGCCATCGCGCACGATCCATCCTTCCTCTTTTTCGAGACTTCGCGAGAGTCTCGGAAGCGGCGGGCGTGCAATGATATTTGCTGGACGCACACGAAGGACCGTCTATCCTGGATCGCGAGTGACTGGAAACGCTAAACGCGTGTCGCGAAGTGCGTTACAGAAGGGCGCGCTAGTATTCGACTCCATCCTACGGCAGCGTGCAGATGGGAGGTTTTTATCTGGTACAAATGAACTCTTCAATCATTCGTTGGCAACATACGTGATGCTGAACGTTCGATAACGAAGACACGGCAGGGGCAGAACCACGACCTCCTCTATAAAAAAATTTTTATAGAGGAGGTCGTGGGCAGAACAGCGCCGAGGAGGCGGCCGCGCAGGGATAGTTACGATTGCGCTTACGGTTGCTTACGAAATAAATAAATAAATAAATAAATAAATAAATAAATAAATAAATAAATAAATAAATAAGGAAAAGCAGGAGTGCTTACAATGAGGTGCACATTAATAAAGTGCAATTCAGCGGTAATCCGAAGTGCTCCATTAGAGCAACAATATAGGTCAGGCGTGCTAGCCGAAGGAAAGGAAGAAAAAAAAAGAAAGAAGGAAAAACAAACAAATAAAGAAAAAGAGAGAGAGAGAGAGAGAGAGAGAGAGCAAGAAAGAAAGAAAGAAGGTATAAGCCCTGTTTGGGACGAGCGTCTCGATGTAATTAAGCACAGCTTCGCTGTTCAACGACCTTCACTGGGTAGAAGGGGCTGTGATTCTTTTATCTTTGGCATCTTTCATTAAACGCGTAGTAGCATATTACAACTACACGACGATTTAGAAAGGTTACGTGTCATTGTAGGATAGTTGTTCAACCTTGTGCTTCCAGGTGCCACTCTTCACTGCAAGTCGTTTCTCTCTGTTACTGTAATTCGCCACTGGACATAACTGTGTTTTACGAAAGCTTTTATATTACAGCGAATTTGTCATTATGACGTTGTAAGCAAGACCCTTGCTGCAGGACCTATTGAAACCTGAAAGACGCGCTTCTTGCTCATTCTTTTTTTTTTTTTTACGTCTAGACTCGTCTAGACTGTGTATGCCTGGAGAGGTGGGAAAATGTGGCAGTCCGTGAGCACACAAAAACTGTCATCGTGAAGGAGGTGAGCGCGCTCCTGCTCTTGCACCGGTAGTTGAGCACGCACATTTTTTCTCCTCCGGCGTCTGACCCATCCTCGAGCTGAGCCCACTTACTACACGATGGTGATCATGAGAAGGCCAATGTGTGGTCCTTGAAATAGATACCGTGATAAACCCGAGCCAGACGTTTGTGCAATCTCATTAAGAAACCCTGTGGTAAATACCCGGGCCGCACATTTCAGCTTCGCCGGTCAACCATACTCATGGAGTGGAAAGGCTGAACAATGTTCTTCCTTTTTTTCTAATTTCATTGGCTAAAATGTGCAATAATGTCAGGAGTGCCCGCGGTACCTATTTAAAGAGAGCCCCTTTCAAGGACAAATAGCGTTCAACGTGCGTATGAAACATCGAGTGGTACAGTATACCATACTCTTTGCATGATGTTTTCAAGAGGAATTTAAAAGTGTTTGCTATACACAATATTTCGATATACCGAGGCTCGGTAGACCCAGGTTCTAAAATTTTTGCGTAACCCGCCTGAAGACATATTGCGGGAATGCGGGAACGTCACGGCATTCGCACACTTGAAGCATCGTGCACCCTCATACGTGTATGCACCATATCTGAATACTCTCGTAAAACGCATATCCTGTGCACTGACGTGCCTTCCGTTGAAGTTTGGACGCCAACCTCACTTCTGAAATTGGGTATTTCTATAGAACAACCACTTTGACTATTTTTCTTTCTACGACACAAAAATGATACGTGATGGGTATCTTTACAACTACTCACTTTATCGCGTCTCTATAAATGTACATAAACCCCGAATCTCGAAGAACGGGAAGCCGCATCCAGTGCACAACACGCTTTCCTTGTTCAATTAGCTTGCACTTCTTGGAAGCTAAGTGAACCGGGTCGATCAGCATCGCCGATACAGACCCCCTTCGAGTTCTTCCGCGGCGTACAGCAAAACATTAATTTGTACAGGTCGACACGCATCACGTCGCGCTGGCGGTATACGCGTTCTATTTTTACACAGTAGCGTTGCGCCGTAGCTGCGCCGACTATTGGCACTTGTACACGCACGAGCCACGTAGAGGGCACGATCGACAATTCTTTTTTTCACCGATTGGTTCGTGACTGTGGCCGCTACAGATTTAACGAGCGCCGCCGCGGGGCGCGACAAACGCATCAAAGAGGGGCCTACACTCTGCGCCGCTACAACGGTTCCCATCTGTGGAGTTAGCGAGCGGAAAGAAAAGAAAGCACTTCACATTTCAGGTCTCGTCGGATGCCGTGATGGCAACAAATTGATGGGGGCAAATTAATATTTGCCGTCTGCTCTTTTCTTCTCGTAGCTTCACGTTTTCCCTTTCTATCACATCAACTACACAGCCACAACTGTGATAATGACATATATTTTATTACAGAACCAACAGAAGAGGAAAGCTAGATGCTCGAAGGATCGTGAAGGTCAAGCTTATTACTAGAGACCGGAAGTTCAGGCACGAAAAAACAAAGTTTTAGGCGCCTATAATAGGCCCTAAATGCTGTCATTTAGGCATATATAGGCGTTAAAAATTATCGTTTAGGCATATATAGGCACAATTCATAATTACTTCAGCAGCGTGTTTCAGGACAAATCTTCCTTCTAACAAACACAGCAGGCAAATCCTGTGCTTCGGGAAAGTTAATTTTATTTTTTCATGAAAAGAATTAGGTGAAGAATAACCATTTGAACAGATTTAGGTAAAAGCTACGGTGACTGGACACTGTGAGAAAGGCTATGAAAGCAGTGGCAAACCAGCACCATCTCAAGGTTTTCGGGCTTGAAGTTGTGCCTTCTTTCAGTCAGTATTTGTTTGTATGCGGAAAAAGAACGCTCGACGTCCACTGAAGTTAGTGGAGCGTACATGTAGTCCGGCACTTTCGATGCTCTAATTTCACCTGGAATCTTCGAATCGGTACCGCTCAGAACATTAGACACTTGTTTTAGCACATAAAATCCGGGATTCTTGTCCAAGACAGCTTTAAGCTTCGCGGTGACCCTGTCAGCAACAGGCCCATTGGGGACGGTGGCGAACCTTTCCTGCACGTCCAACATTAGCTCAACACTCTGAGTCAGAGCGGCGCCCGAACTTTCAAGTTTCTTTGTGCTTTCTGCAAGGAAAGTAAAATGAGCACACAAATAGGCCAAGTCAGATTCAAGTGTATCGTGGTGTAGAACAGTCTGGGCTCTTCTCACGGTGATGCTCTCGTCCGCTGCAAAGCTGTTAATGCCACCAAAAAATGCATCTTATTTGCGCAGGTTCAGGGGTTATTCGAATTGGCAGTTGCGTAAGCAATGTTGGGAGCTTTATGCCAATGCGTGTGTCAGAGTGGATGTCAAACGCGACCTTTGCAATGTCTTCTCACCTGCTTTCCACATGGATGGCAAAATACCGTTTCTCCATCGACGGAGTAGCACTGCAATCCACTGGTCCATTGCCTGAAAAGGACACTTTTCGGCGTCTTTTTCTTCGGCATTGCTCGGCAGACTACCGACAGGTGCCGTTATGAAGAACACAAATGCCACCGAAACTGACGCGTAGGCTGTAGGCTGCAGCGCAAGCGTAGCTTAGCTTTGACTTGCTAGAGTAGGCTCTAGCCTCCCTCACGCAACCGCCGAGGTGCACTACTCTCGAACCAAGCGACGGAGATATTTAAGGGGGAGAGGGAGGGAACACTAGCGCTATCCTAGCCTCGCTTCCCCTCGCTAGAGTACACTCTAGCCTCGCTCACGCAACCGCCGTGCTTCTCGAACCAAGCGCTAGGTTAGCCTCGCTTTACCTCGCTGGGATACACTATAGCCCCGCTCACGTAAAGGCGCGTTGATAGTCCGACGTTATCGGCGCGTTGGCGAGCGTCACGTGCGTCGGAGCACATCGGCCGAGTCCAGTTATGCGTTGGCTGTGGCAGTGCGTCGAACTATGGTCTGTATTCGCCGACGTGACGAAGCGCATGCGCGCGTCTACCCTAAGCCGCACTGTAATCGCGCCTTGACAGGAGCTAAAAACGTGAACGGAAAAAAAGAAACATAACTAGCGCGCTATGCGACTGTTGAAGTTAATATCGCCACACTAAGTGCTTCTTGTTTTCCTCCGTATGAACAGCTCATTTAATTAAAACGTGTACTCGACGAACGCGAAAAGGCATTTTTAGGCGCTGAAAAGCTGATATAGGCACGAAGCTCGAAATAGGCACTTATAGGCACAATAAATGTTTGATTAAAACGTTTCCCTTCCCTTAGTTCGTGCTTATATGTCAAATAGGCTCGAAACGGACTCCAGGAAAAAATAGGCATTTTGCCTGAAGTTCCGGTCTCTACTTATTACTTAAATCAAGCGCTTCACCTCGAGCGGTCTTAGATGACACTCGAATTGCCCAATCAGTTGCTACGGGCACGATATAAAGTTGACGAGAAACTGGAGCTTCAATTGTGAACGAACTTAGAAGATATGCTGAATACTTTGTAGGACCAGTGACGCAAGCGTTCTGCCTGCAGAAATTTGAGAGGCAGAACCTCAGTAACGGCTTAGAATATAGCGACAAGAAGAAGAAAAAATACAGCTTTCCTACAAAACTGCGATCGATAGGAAATACACACCAAAAAATAACAAAAAAAAATGCGGCAGATCCGACGAATTGTGGGAATCAACGTCATGCGAAGCAGTCAGTGAGGAAGTTGTATATGCCAAATAGTTCAGCATTGAGTCTAGAGTCACGCTTAGAATCAGTGTCTGTCTTTGTGCAGATTGAGAAGTCGGGCTTACCAGGTACGTCGACAGCGCCGTGGCAGCCAAGGGTAGCTCACGGTACGACGCAATGTTGGCATTCACGTCACTGCACAGACTTCTGCTTCAACGAAGCAGATCGTACCCTACGGGGCCCTGATGTGCATATCGCAGGCGTCGTTTGTGGGAGTATTTCTACGGTCCCGACCAAAGCTGGACAAAAGTAGGCAGCGCGTTTGTAGTACATATGTATTGCATCTTACATCGTTATAGGAGAGCTGTTGACACGCACTAACAGCTGCAACTGACGCTACACAAGCTGATATCATCACCTCTACTGCTGATAGAAATCGTGCTGGTAGATATCCAGGGCCGAGCACTGCAGGTATGAGACACACGTGATCGTGTAATCGTTAATCGCGACGTACACAGCAGGTATATTGTGTTGCCAATATCAATCAATCGTGTTCGTCATACATTAGTACCTTACTACTCCACCTTGGTGAAAATCAAGCGCACTAAATGACCAAGAGAGCAGCAGGACGTAGATAGATAGATAGATAGATAGATAGATAGATAGATAGATAGATAGATAGATAGATAGATAGATAGATAGATAGATAGATAGATAGATAGATAGATAGATAGATAGATAGATGCGGTCAAAGTGACTTAAGTTCGCCAAGAAACGCTTCACATTTCAAAAGCTATCAGTAGGTCGGAAGCTGACTATATCGAAGATCGAAGGGTATTGTATTTCCTGCATAATGTACCAGCAATAGCTAACGTTTGCTTATAGTGGCTATCTTTTCGTATGAAAACGTAATAAGACAATGAATGTATATGCCCCTGCCGCACATCATAGGATGACTTGCGCACTGCAACGCTTCCCTTAACAGAAGCCTAGCATCAATGTCCTTTTTTTTTTTTGTTCACTCGCTCTCAACATACGACTGTTCCTTCGTGTTTTCCGTTCTTCTCTATTCGCCATGGTCGCAGCGACGTACTCGCTCAACAGCACCCGTGCATACTAGCAACGTGAGAGTGAACATCAACGGCTGGCCGATTCCTTATGCAAGAAAGCGCTCGTCTGACGTTTCATTTCAAGCAGGGCGCGTCGGCTGGGCACACAATCGTCATGAATGCGAGATGCGCCTCTGAGCTCTCGTCAGTGGGCATGGATGCACCAAGCAAGACGCGTGGAGTGCGAGTACAATGCAGGTGACGTCGTAAGACGAAATTCCCGTGCCTGGACACCGAGATGACCTAATCACGAGCACGACAGCCTCCTGAATGAAGCAACGCATTCGAAACGTGCGCTGTGGTATGTACGATTGACAGGCACGCTACGTATAAAACAGCGTTGTGTTTCTTTTTCCGTACCTATTTATGAACATAATTGTTTCTGTACAACAGATATTCTCGTCCCCGCTTCTCTCATGGTCGACGAATGTGGCGCGGAGCCAGGGATCGTAGCGTCGGCGAGCCGCAAGTCAGATGCGACGGCTGTCGACGTTCTGGCTTGATGCATGTATGATAGAATAAGTAATTTTCGTACGCCGACGAGTCGTGGGCAGTTTGCCGTCCCTGCGAAAGCAGGTCTTATATCACGTTTCTTAAGTATGCAGATCCGTCATCACGTGTGTTGCAGAAATGCGACTGTCTGAATTCCGACGCGAACACAAAAGGACATGCTTGAGTTGTTGCTGAACAAACGATCGCTCCACTATACACTTCTGAATAGAGAAAAAGCAACACAAAACAAAACAACGCAAACATGGATATAGCGCCTGTGTGTTGTTCTTTCTTTTATGTGCCACGCTAGCAAGAGCTGCAGTCAAGTAATACCAGCCTGCCCGATCAGCAACCCTTCTGCCAAGATGGTCTTGGCTGTGGGCTGCAAGTACATTACTTACCACAGAACTCTGCTATTGCGTGGGCGACATGTTTATGGTGTAGTGAGAAGTGACACATGTGGCGAGCTCCTAGACAAATGTCACGAAAAGGGGGTTTTTGCTAAGAGAGAGAGAGAAACAGAGAGATGTCGAGAATGGGGAATGAGCCAATTCGCTGATGACTGTGTCATATATCGAAATATACGAAACGCTGCCCTATAAGAAACGCTGCCGACATTCATGCGCTTCAAAACGACCTTAACCTAGTGGAATCTTGGTGCAACGAATGGCTAATGTCTTTAAATGTAAAGAAAACATAGTTAATATCGTTTTATCGCAGGCATACCCACGAACCAGCAACCTACCCCATTTCAGGCTCCGCCATCTCATCCGCAGAATCCTAATACCTTGGCATTACATCTTCAAGCAACCTCTCCCAGTCAACGCATGAGAATAACATCGCCAACTCCGCCAATCGTACTCTGGGTTTTCTTCGCACGAATCTAAGACATGCTTTCCCATCAGTGAAACTAATAGTTTAGATCACATTCGTCCGCCCTAAGTTAGAAAACGCGTGCTCCGTTTGGAGTCCTGCTCAATCGAATGCTCGAATCGATTCAAAATCGCGCGGCGCAATTCATCTGCTCCGAGTATTCCTATCTGTCCAGCGTTTCCGAGCCTAATAGCCATGGTAATCCAACTAGCATAGAGTCACATCGACATATATTTAGACCGTGCCTGTCTCGCAGGTTTTATTAAGCGCCTTTGGAAGTTCCAGATATATCTTGCTAGGCCATCACTTGTCAAGCCGCACAAACCATCACCTAGCCGCTTACCCTCCACCAAGTGCAAACTGCTGCTCATATTCGTTCCTTTTCTCTTGCAACCGCGCGGGACTGGAACCATCTACCTGCCACTGCCGTGCACCACTCCGATCCACAAATATCCAAGTGTGGTGAAGAACGACGACGACGACGAAAGCAGCTACGTGAGCGGCGCGTTGTGGGAGAAACAAAAAGAGTGCAAGTGGCGGTGGTGGCACAAGGAGGATGTGGTGGCATAGATGAAGTTGGAGGAAGGCGCGAGCAGGACAGCCGCCACAGAACGCAGGAGAAGACGGCGTTCGAAGAGCAAGGTTTCAAGAGGGCTACCCGGGCTGATGCGCTGGGCAGCCTCCGGACCGCTCCTGCGAACGTCGTTCGCCGGCGACTGCTGCTTGACCGCGCCCGGCGACCAATGTGGCCGGTACCTGCTGGTTTCTGGTTTCGGCGCGTACCTGCGCTGGGCCGACTCCACTTCGTGCTGCGTCTGAGAGCCGCCGCCACCGTTCGAGCTCCGCAACCTCTCCTTCCCGCCGCGTCCCTCAAGTCACCACATCGACGACTCGTGCTACCGGCGTCGACATAGAAGTGAGCTTGTGCGCATGGACGCGACTTGGCTTTTTTAAGAACTGTGCACGCTTAGGGCTTGCATGGTTAGGACAGGACTTAACGTGTAGCTCGCGAGCTTTACTGTTTGTTGGTTTGTTTATCTGTACGTGTTCTTGAGAGTGTCCATCTAATATACGTGTGTTTTCCTGCCATACCGTGTACGGCTCCATCCTTCACCGCACCGCACGTCAGCAAACGTGACGGTCCGCACTCACTCACTCTCTACACCAAGACTGCTCCAGAAACATTATTTAACCGTCCTCAAGCCCATCCCTCATGTAGTACCCTAACTGGGGCCTTTGAGGTATAATAAACAAAACAACAACAAAACAAATATATCGACTTGCTCGTAGTTGGAGATGAAACTACGCAGACACGATGCTTAATTTTTTTAGTTCTTTGTAAAATTATGTTTAAAAATGGTCAGAAGCCTTCCCTTGTCGTGAATATGGGGGAAAGCGAAGCTTAGGGTGCGCGTACATGCATTTATTTATTTTGCGTGTGTCGACTGCATTTATTTATTTATTTATTTATTTATTTATTTATTTATTTATTTATTTATTTATTTATTTATTTTGTTCCTTCTTTCATTCCCAGCGCTGTTTCTTGGTTGCTCTTCGAAAGTCCTAAGCATAGCGGTGGCACATCCATATGGTCCAGATATACTCACATCTCACAAGCGTGGCTGCGTGGTCTAGTGGTTCAGACACTTGCTTTCAGAAGGAAGGCGAAGAAAGGGGCGAATAGTTCAAACCTCAACGCCTTTCTCACTCCAATGCGCCCTCGCCATCGGCCATACCATGCTGAATATGCTCGTCCAATGCGCCCTCTATGAAGAGGCGGAAGAAACTACCGAATTAGCTCCTTCCGCCACTTCACAAAAGGCACCAGGAGTTCCACTTTTCTGGGAGCAACTAGTTTGGGCATGTGGACTAAAGCTACGCACGACTACGCTGGCACAAGCTAGACTATAGAAGGTTCGCTCAAAAAAAAAAGAGAAATAAATAAAAAAATTACAGCATATCCACGGAGTGAATGATGGTGAGTGGGCGAAGCTCGGGAGGTTCATCGTAGATCGTGCCGAGTTCTGGATTAATTTAGTTAACGCGCACGCTACGAATCCTCATGGTTCAACTATGCACAAGTGAAATCTCCCACCGGCATTTCATTGCAAGTCAAGATCCAGTGCCATACACATATATATGGGTTGCCGGTGAACGCTTCTCCAACGCGAGCAGTCGGTATTTCTCAATCAAGAAACTCGCTAGGAGACGCTGCCTGCGCCAACGTTGTCTCTCGCGGGCGAAGACGCGTTCTCCTTCTTTGCGAGCTGGTACAGCTTTCCTCTAAGAAAGAGCGTTTCCATAGCCAACGCGCGCCTTTCGCTCTCTCTCTGTCTCTCTCTCTCTCACACAAGACAGCAGAGGCACGCGCCGGGAGGCAGCGCCGGGAGAGAGAGAGAGAGAGAGAGAGAGAGAGAGAGGGGGGCACGAGCCGGGAGGCACGCGGGTTACGACTGACGCCTGACGCCTGACGACTGACGCCTGACGCGTGACAAGGTTAGACTAAGAGGAGCTTCGCCCCTAAAAAATACGAGAAAGGGATGTTGCGATACTGAAGCGCTTGGCACGCCACATTGACATCGTACTTTCCGCAGTGGGCTTACGTATGTCCCCAGCGGTTATTACGGAGAAAGCGCTTTTACTAAGGGCTCATAGTCGTATATGCACGGCGTTCCCTCCCTTTTTGGGGATTTTTTTGCTGGAACCTGCTACCCGATCACGAGTTGCTCGCTCTAAGACTCCCGTACCGGGTCCAATAATCATCGTAATCCCGTCAATGGCGTACCCAATCCATCCGGAGAAAAATTAGCGCGCGATGAACATTAAAGTCGGTGCTTCCGGCCACAGTAAAATTACCCCTGGACTATACTGTAAATGTGAGTTCTGTTTCAACGCTGTACTGCTGCTCATCGCCGTTTTTTTATTCTTTGTGGCCGGATAACATAGGGGTTCATGTCAACAATCAAAATAACAAGACGTCTATAGAGAGTCTATGCTTTCAAACAACCGGAAGTTCACAGAGGCACCGCGTCGAATGCTCGCGTCCCATATTAGTTTCTGCCATCAATCAAAACAGTATCGACTTCATTGGCTGTCATCGCTGTCAGCGTGTCCTAGGCGTTTCCTTTAACGCCGTCCCTCTCGCAACTCATTTTTTTTATTGCGTTTACTTAACCCCCCTCTTTTTTTTTTTTAGTTGTTACATACAGATCGCGAAAGTTTCCTCTGTACGTTGTTCCTGCAAAAGAATGCTCGCCATGACAGCGTGACATACGATGAGCGACCCGCTGAGTGAATGGACTCTCTCCTCAGTGTACTACATTTGTCGCCAGAGGCTTGCGTTCGCGAAACGCACTGTATCTCAAACGACACTGACTGATTGATTTCTGGAGTTTTACGTCCCGAAACTACAACATGATTATCACAGACGCCGTTGTGGAGCGTTCCGAAAATTTCGAATACATGTGGTTCTTTCAAGGGAACTAAGGGGAAAATTTTTTTTTTTCGTATTAGTAGGTTAGCTTTTTACAATACCAAGAACATCAACCTTGCGGTGAGAATACCCTCGCTAACCCTACGAAACGTGCGAAAAGAAAAGTATGGGTGGCGACGCCGCTTTGAGGCTACAGCACTAAGACGCGTGTCGTCACAGATATTTGTCGGCGTCTGCTAAGGCCTACGTAACTATTTATCGGTAAAAAAAGACCTACACTGTGTTCCATGGAAGCCAGAGACTTGACACAGGGGGTTTCAGAACGTTTTATGGAACGAATTTGGCGAGAGTACGACAAAAAGAAATCGGCCTTATGACGTCACCAGGTTCCAAAGTTCCGGTGCGAACTTCGACAATAATTATCTCTTTAATAATGAACATAACATGTTGAAATTCACGACATGAGCCCCGCCACGGTGGTCTAGTGGTTATGGCACTCCACTGCTGATCTGAAGGTCGCGGTCGGATCGGATCCCGGCTGCGGCAGCTGCATTTCGATGGAGGCGAAATGTTGAGGCCCGTGTGCTGTGCGATGTCAGTGCACGTTAAAGAACCCCAGGTGGTCGAAATTTCCGGAGCCCTCCGCTACGGCGTCTCTCGTAATCAGAGCTGGTTTTGGGATGTAAAACCTCTCAAATCAATGATCACTTCACGACATTCGAGTCCCGAAATATAGGTTATCGATCTAAACCACTTCATTTCCCTTTCGTGTCACTTTAACGTGCACTGACATCGCACGCGCCTTAAAATTTCGCCTACAATGAAAGGCAGTAGCCGCAGGCGGGATTCGATCCGGCGACCTTCGGATCAGCGGCCGAGTACTCCAGCCACTAGACCACCGCGGCGGGGCATACAAACATACGGTACCAAGAAAAGTGAGTGCTGCGTCGAAAACCGGAAACGCCGAACTTCTACTTAAGCTTAAACTTGTACTAAGGGATGGACAAATTTTTCGCTGGATTAAATGCTATTTAACTGACCGTCGCCAATTTGTTTAGCTAGGAGCCAGCACTTCTGAAATTATATCAGTCCTTTCTGGAGTACCGCAGGGTTCCGTTTTGTCCCCTATCTTGTTTATAAATGACATAACTTGCCAGGTCCGATCCAAAATTAGGTTATTTGCAGACGACTGCGTCCTGTATAGAGAAGAACTAAGCCGGCAAGTCCAACTTAGCCTTAACAATGATTTTGGCTTGTTAGCACAATGGTGTGAGAACTGGCAAATGGCCATCAATTTCGATAAAACAGTGGCAATGACAGCAACCAGAAAGAAATCCATATTTTCCTTTCCGTACGGCTACAATGGCATCATCCTTAACACCGTCACTCAGTATAAGTACTTGGGCGTCATCACATCGTCAGATTTAGGATGGTCGGCAGATGTGGAACACGTCACAGGCAAAACGATGCGTAAGCTAATGTTCTTAATGCGGTCGTTGCGATACTCTACAAGGGAAGCCAAGCTTCTGGCCTATGTGACAGTTATACGCCCTGTCTTACAATATGCGAACGTGGCATGGTTTCCGTATACCCAAAATCACATAGTTACTATTGAGGCTGCCCAGCGCAAAGCCGCGCGTTTTATCTGTAACAGATATAGGCGCACTGACTCGCCCACTCAAATGCTCTCAGAGATCGGCCTTCACACGTTAGCCAGTCGTGCAATGTTGTCCCGCCTCAAATTTATGTACCTCATCATATATGACAGGGTCAAATTGGAATCAACCACCTACATTTCTTACAACACTACTAGAGAAACCCGTCATAAGCGCCACCTTACACTCCAGGAACACTTTTGCGCCAACAATACATTTAGCTTTTCCTTCTTCCCCCGTGCTGTTCGGAAGTGGAACACTTCAGCTGAAACGGTGGTCGCGCAGCCCACTGCCGACGAATTTATTGAACTTGCTGGCGAGACCGTGCTATGAGCAATACGTTTGAAACGTTATCCGTATTCTGCATATTATTGTCCTTTTCTTCTGTACATTCGTAATTTGTGGTATAAAATGGTGCAAATTGTTGTCAACTTGATAATTTATGTGCCCGTCTTCCGCCTTCTTTATTTCTGCATCGTCTTTTAATAACATAGGTCCATTATGATTATTATTTCTAATCATCATTTTGTTGCCCTACCTAACTATTGTAAAATTTTGTACCATAATGTCTGTAGACCTTTTAACCCACTCCTCTAAAAAATCCCTGACGGCATTGACAATATTGCTAAATAAATAAATAAATAAATAAATAAATAAATAAATAAATAAATAAATAAATAAATAAATAGCCTTTTTCGTAACCGAAGTCCCTTCTGATTCAACTAGAACCACCTAGACTTATTTCGTCTGCAGAGCGAACAAACAAACAAGACAAAAATAAGGGGGGGGGGGGGGGGCAACGGCTGACAGCGACAGCTTTGTTACACAGATCTTTTGACTGTACCCTGAGAACAATGAGCCTTTTTAACACTCTAACCAGCTTATCTTCAACTTGCGCAACAGCGAGTACAGCTGGGTGGCATGCAGACAAGCTCCAGTTGTCCACAATTACATCCCCCCACCAGCTTCGTTTCGTTAGGTGGCATTGATTACATCCTTTTTTTTATCATCTCTCTCTCCCTCCTTCCCCACACACACACTCTCTCTCTTACGTAACGTAGCACACAGACATCGCACAAGCCTGTGGCAACTGGTTGTATCTCCCTCTCGCAATAGTTTCATATGGAAGTCCACGGGCAGAGCAAAGGGTGCAGAGAGGAGGGAGCCATATTGTCTCGTTTTACGCGCTTTCGCGCGTAACCGCGTCCCATCCCTACGAACAATACAGATGCGCGTTGTTCATACATTTGCTGCCTTTCACCCGTTCTCGCAATCCACCACACGACTCGGAGTATTCCGTGCCAACCCCCCTTCCTGCACAGCCTAACTTTCAGAGCTCAGTCCGTCTAGAGCCCCCGCATATTTGAGCCTTTTTCGCGGTTCTGACTCAGCCAAGCACACTCGCCTCCTCTTCGCCGAGCTTCGGCCGGGAGAAATATAGCACGGCAGCCCGGCTCTCATCGTCGGCGAGGAGCAGCCTCTCGCAGTCGGGCCGCGACCGACCGACTTGGCTGGCTCCTTGTCCGCAAATGGTTTCCTCCATACGACGCGCTAGTTCTCCATTTTAATATATTTTTTTTCGTGTCGCAATAACCCTCCGCTCACTCCCTGAGTTGGATGACGTTGTAGCAACTATAATAAGAGGAAAAAAAAACATTTTTTTTCTGGGTGTCTGCAGAGAATGAATGCATCAGATCGCGATATAGCTTGTGCATAAAAGAGTCGCGGCGGCAGTTGCATTGTGCCCGCCGATGTCCGCCATGAAACGAGAAAGCGCCGGCCTTCTTTTGTGCACCGCAAACGCAGTGTCCCGCATAGCGTGATACATCGTGCGGACTCTAACGGCAATTTGTGTCAGAGGTTTTTTGATGTCACGGTCGTTGGAGCCGTGCATACAAATCCTTATACTTTCAATGCGCGTGTTTCCACACACGCGCACAAAAAGAGAGGATGACAACGTGTGCTGTTGCCTAGGAAACGACTGACGTTTTCGAATGTTACCGAGGGTCCTGTACGTGCAGCATGGACCAAAAGTTCTGTTTTTTTAACTGTCGCATTTTTCCTGCCCTTACGTTTTCTCGTACCCTGTCCTAACTTCCTCCCTCTGACCAAAGTGTCCATACTAGTAAACAAAGCTTGCCTTTAAGTAAGGGCCCTTCGATCAAGGTCGACTGGTTGGTCTTGGCCTCTTACAGTGGTGAAGAGGCGAGCACTATAGATATTCATAGTAACAGCGCCATAGCAACTAAGGAGAGCCGCGATTTCAAACGCCGTGCAACTCTGTCGTCTCGGATTAATTGCAAGTTATAAAGCATTCCGCAGGAACGAAATGTCTGTGTGCTGTTATGGTATGTTTTAGTAATATCTATCTATCTATCTATCTATCTATCTATCTATCTATCTATCTATCTATCTATCTATCTATCTATCTATCTATCTATCTAATACAATACTTGGCGCTTTTCTTTCGCTTAGTTAGTTTTTTTTTTATCTCCGCACTTCGTTAATAGGCTACCCTATGCGACTGTCATACAGGGCTGGACAGTGATACTCAGAAAAATATTCCGGAATGCAGATACCGAAGCATATGTGCTGAGAGGCTAAAATATAGTTACTGATACATTTGCCTTTAAGGCAGTGGGATATTTAGAAGATACTTTTGCAAAGAGACGAAAATGTCTCCGCGCACACAGATACAGGAGCACAGATACTAAAAGAACTTTTCTATTTTTACGGCTTTTTTCCGGAAGTACTGACCTCCCTCGCTTACCTCACATAAACTTATTAAGTATGGCATAATATTAGGAATAACGTTGCAGCACGTTCCGAAGTGCAAGTCAAGCATGCCGCTCCAATAACTAACGAATTAATGCCAGTGAATGAAGAAAACAGTACACATATGTTTTAACCGCAAGATTAGCTTTTCTAAAATGATTGCTGCGTTGATTGCACTTCAGCAACAAGAGCTTCTCAAATAGGCTGTCTTCTAGACAGCGCCGGTTCGTCTTCAACAAAGGGCTCTAACAATGAAAGTCTCTGTAGCGCTGCGGAAGAGAATATATGCATGTTATAACGAATAGACACCGGTCTGGCGAGTATTGAAGCCTGGCGATACGCTTTCTCGGGTCGTCTACGTATACACCGAAACACTTCCGTTCTCATGTGGGTCTGTTCCAACGGTTCAGAAGCCATGCGTCTCCGTCTTCAAACCCATAAAAAACCGGCGGCGTAATTCTGTGCTTGGATCAGCGCACAGAATTCTTCTTTCCTCCTTTGAAACACGCCATCTCATTTCCGCCAAAAGGAGTAACGAGAGACCCGTGTGAGCAGCATCGCGATACAATTGATGCATCGTAAAAGTACTTCACTACTGAGATACACACACATATTTTTTTAAATCTGTACAATATCTGTACAAAGATACAGCTACTCAAAAGTATCTCTAAGATGCTATCTCGATGCTCTCGTGTTGCGATGCTGCCCAGCCCTGCTGTCACAACGTGATATGACGTTTTCTTGCATGCGAAACATACGGTGTGGGAAAGCACAACTTTCGGGATTGGTCTCCATTAATCGATGAGAACACAGAGCTTGCACTTGCTCTTCATGAGAAAGAAAAACCGGGAAAATGACATAAAGCCTCTAACCTGGCAACCTCGCTCTCAAGTTGAGCAAGTCAACATTGAATATGAAATAAAAAGTAATCTACGTAGCGAAAACTTTTAAACACACTTGTATGACTCAGCTTAACGGACGTGTATGTATAGACGTGATAAAGATGTTTACTGGCTCAACTTGAGAGCGAGGCTGCCAGGTTAGGGGCCTTTAATTAAGAAATGCCTTGCCCCTCCGGACGTAACACGTGAGTTCCCACGGTTGGTTTTTTTTTTACCTGCGCCTAATATGCTCCGAGGTGCACTGGTGTTGGGATGGTGTTGGGAATATGAACTGCGTGCAAACAAACCACTTCTTCCGTTCAAATCCGCCTATTCGAAATTGATCAAAAGGGAAATCGCTAACCCGTGCCTTAAGAAATGCCTTGAAAAAATCGTGCTTCCACTCTTTTTTCAGTCAGCTTTGTGTCCCAGTGTGAACGCCTGTCGCAGGCTGGTTATCCCGTGTCTCTGCAAGTCGAAGGAATTCTGAGAGACTTATGGAACGACAACCAGCACAAACGTGACCCTTCAGCTCATTACAAGCCTAGCATTGTTCCATATATCCACAGCATCTCACACAATCTTAAGAATATTGCTAAACAAGCGAATATACGCGTGGTTTTTTTCTGCACCTAGCAGACTCGTGAGTATTTGCAAGCTGACTAATCCGAACTAGAAGGCCCTTCCCGCTGTGATAAGATTCGTCGACCTCAGTCTACTGACTGCATAAGCAACGTAGTTTATCGGTTTCCACTTACCTGCGGCAAGTGTTATGTCGGCCAGACAGGCTTTGTGAGCATTGCTACAGTGCCGAAAACGGTATCACAGGCAGTGGATTCCCTGCGCAGCACTGCGATTCATGTGGTTGTAAGCCGTCTTTAAAAATGTGCGTCATTGTAGCCCGTGGCCATAATCAACTGACGAAGGCTATGTTTCAAGCAAAAATGATCTTGAGTCTTGCTGGTTCATGTGTAAGTCAATCTTCATTATCACTTTCAAGAAATGAGTTAATGTACCTCGGACTGCTACCACGTGCCACCTGATTCTTTTTTTATGTGATTTTTTTCTGCACTCCTGTTTTAGCTTGTTGTTTTGTTGGTTTCACGGCTAGGTGTGCTGAGCGTGAAATGGTCGCATGGGTCACGCAATAAAATATCGGTTGGAAGTCAGCGCTCACCCTGTTGTCTTGTCCTCTTGTTTATCACTTCCTTCTCTATCTTCGCTCGTCCTGAGCCGTGCTACACGCTCACAAACCACGACATGCCAACTTGCCCAAACATCAACGCTTTTGAACCTACATCGGCGACTTCAATTCCTTGGCTCAGACGAACCGAACCCCACAGCGCTCACGTCTACTTCAATACTTCTTTCATCTGTCAGATCTCTTGCACAGATAGCGAAGCTTGTTGCGCTTGCGTAGATGACACATATCAGGTGCGGTAAGCCACCTTGCTACTCGCCTTGCTTTGTAAAGCGTGCACCACTGCAAGCCCATACACATTGCGGCAAAGCCAACTAACAAAAGCACAAGTGACAGAGTATGACGAAACAATAAAATTCAATGTTACCAAAATTTTATATCTAAACGAAGCACAAATAATTCCACAAGACACAACAATGAAAACAACGTCACTTTCATTTCAACCCGGTCGATTTGATGAAATGCAACAAGGCTGCTGTCATATCCTTGCACGCCGCAAGGAACCCAGCGCGGAGGCCACGAAGAATAAATCTCTTCGGGAAGCTAATCTTCGCACGAACCGCTGGACTCCTGACCTATGTTGACATAGCGGTAATTTGACTGTCAGAAGCAGCCATTAACAGAAGAGACATTTTGCCCTAGATCCGACAGGAGGAAAAATCTCTTTGAATGAGGCTAACGTGGTTTACAGGAGGGCAGGACCAAGAGCCTGGAGACAAGACAAGGGGCTTGACAATAACATGAGCTGTCATGAAAGAGATGCATCCTTTAAGAAAGAAAGAAAGAAAGAAAGAAAGAAAGAAGGAAAGAAAGAAAGAAAGAAAGAAAGAAAGAAAGAAGAGAAAGAAAGAAAGAAAGAAAGAAAGAAAGAAAGAAAGAAAGAAAGAAAGAAAGAAAGAAAGAAAGAAAGAAAGAAAGAAAGAAAGAAAGAAAGAAAGAAAGAAAGAAAGAAAGAACATTTCTCTGCTTTTTTCATTTCGCTGTGCTGCTTCCGCTAAGACTCATCTCCACAGAGTGGTCCAAGCCTAAGGTTGCATAAAAATAGGACACCCCAGCGATCGCACAATGCAAGCAAGCGAAGAGATCCTGTTGCAGCACCGTCTGACTCACCCTTTGAAAACGGTCTAACTTAACTACCGTCAAAGGTTGCAAACCAAAGTTTCCCCTTCGCTTGGTGACAATAGAGCAACTCCAGCAAGCCTGTAAGAGTAAGCTGAAGTCCTATCGTCCCAAATTGAGTTACGTTTCGAAAAATCTTCTCGTTCCTGCTTTATGTTATAAGCATGCACCAACCCTCCCATTGCTTGCAATTTTCAATCGCGTTCACTTGTTTTCTTTGTGGATGTCTGACACAAAACGTCGTAACATCGCTGACTTAGTATTTGCCTTTGCGAAACCATGTAGCTGCTTCAGTATATGAGAGACTCAATATATGAAAATTGAGACACCGTGCCGTCAGTTTTTTTTTCCACATATTTTTTTTTTCAGGAAATGTGCCTTTCGCCGTCCTCATCGTCATTACCATGGCTGCTTCGACTACGTTCTCGCAAGCGATGACCTGCGAGGCAAACTTGCTCATCTACGTGGAGGCGTTGAAGGCGCTTCTTTAATCGTTTTACAGATAGAAAAAGAATAATCTTACAGGCTTCGTTTCATCTTTCCAAACGAAACGTACGTACACACAAACACGGAGCAACAGCTGATCTCGCCGATGTTAACCCCGGCCATTTCTGCCAGGGCTCGAACGAGTGCCATCAGAAGCAGCGACCGCAGCAGCGCAGCTGATTTAGAGCTAAGATGCGGCCGTCTTGGCTCCGAGGAGCACAGGCGTCGTCTTGGGCAGCTGCGCGATTGCCGGGTCGTAACCCATCTCGCGGTGTATCTCGGCGATGGGCCGTAGGAGCCGGATGACGACGCCGTCGTCTTGCCGCTGGTACAGCATCTCGCCCTCGAAGTCGACGAGACCGTGCTTGCGCGCGCGCAGCAGGATGCCCACCACCTTGTTCGAGATGCTCGTGTACAGCTGGTGGTTGCAAAGGGACAAAAGGCGCAAAGTCACCGAGGTGAGCTTTCGCAACGTTAATTGTTAGCTGAACTTCGGGAAAATACCTTATTTACACACATAGTGAACGCACTTTCTTTATCTTGTCGGATAATTTTAAGAGGAAAGCTCAGAACCCTAGAGATAAAGGCCTTCGGTGCACATTGCAGGAGGGTCGTTGTCGACTAGTAGCCTGTGGACGCTTATGCCACGTCAGAAAATGGCACATTGATCTGTACGCATGTTATTGGCACCGATCATCGATACGGACCCCATGCGAATATATGGCACGTCGATGGCAGTGTTCAAATACGAACACATTGAACAGGGTCATTGAACAGGATGAGCCAATAGGATCATCCTGACAGGGTTTACAAAAATGTGCCCAAGTCCATGTATTATTGAGTTGGGCACATCCTGACATGGTTCACTTGTCTCAACCTGACAGGGTTCTCTGCCCCAAATCAATGTATCATTGGCACGAACACGGCAGTCTTTACGAAAAGGCTTCAAGCCAATTATCGCGTCTGTCTATTTGGCGTGAATTCTCGACGTGCAACACTGCTAAGGTATTATTAGGCCTAATCGATGTCGCTACGACGAGTGTCGGTGATTACTGTTCTATTTGGCTACCGCAGTAATTAACACTTGCTCAACTATGACGTTAAATCACCAGGTTCATGCTTTTGTGCTTTCGTCTGCATAAAATAGAAAGAGCAATTTTTTTTCAGAGGTTGAGCTAGGCTGGAGCAACTGCGCGATTAATGTAGGATAACTGTCCTGAATCGTTCGAATTCACCACTCGTAGTACGCACACAACGCGCGTCATGTGCATGTGGCAACGTCGAAGGTCGAAATAACACCCTCACTCATCGAGCAGAAGCCCGCGGTTGACATTTAAACCGTAGCTGCAGACATGGGAGTAAATCCTTTCAGAAGCCAGATATACTTCCTTTGCGAAACAAAACTTGGAACAAAGAAAACAATGGGGCAGTGCGCTTTGATACGTACTGCTGAGCGTGCAACAAATTTTGCTTGTTGTCCACCGAAGGTACAGTGGAAATTCAGGTTACTAGAGGGCACCGTGGCGATTTCGCTATTTCCGCAGTTTCGTTTGAACTGTACAGTGCACTTGAATGACTTTTTTTGAAAATTTCGGCTTAATGATTGGAAATGCCTGCTGGCCTTTAGAGCCGACGTTGTTTTCCATGCACGTCTACTAATTGCCTCTATAGTTGTATGCGCTTTATACCGCAAAGCTAAATCAGTCAAAGCATTCTGAAATCGATAAAAACGTGAACAATTATAACACATTGGTAGGCTAGTCGCTTATAATTCATAATAGAATGTGTAAGCGCAACCCCCCCCCCCCCCAAAAAAAAAAAGCGCCCCTGTAGCTACCTGTATTTCTTTCAACGTCGTTGAGTTATGCATGCAGATTCTATTGCAAACGCTTGCCTTCGCGTGCGTGAAACTAGAAAAAGATTGCACTTTATAGCCTTCTCATCAGTGCTTAGGGCTACACTTAACAATCACCCCAGCATTTGGGTCTTCTTTTTTTACACCGTCTGACGTCTACAAAACACGATCAACCCCCCTTCCCCGCACAGCTCCACCCGCACACCCAACAAGAAGGAAAAAAAAAAGAGTGCTGAAGAGGATTGCTCGAGAAAGAAAAAGGAACTACCTGGAAGAGCTCGCCGAAAGTGATAGCTCGTGTACCGTCTGGCTGTTCGGTACCGAACTCGTGCAGGTTTTCGCACAGCACGCGAACCTCACTGCTGATCAGCTGGCCGGCCTGTTTGCCGCGTTTGTCGGTCTTCGAGCCTTCTTCGGGATGGCCGTACCTGCAAGCAGATTTTAACCATGTCAGGAATAGAAAGAAATCGCGACGGGTAGCTTAGTAGAAGAGCGAGCAAGAGAGACCGGACGAAGCCAGCATCGGAAATCTTACGAGGAAAGTAAATTAATTGACGTTGCTTCCAAGGTAGCGCTGAAACATCACGTGTCGACACAACACAGTGCGGCCTAGAGGCCGGAGGACAGTTTTCTTGGTAGCAAGTGAGCGGATTTTGTGACAATAAACTCACCGCAATAATGGAGGCGCATGTATTCAGCTTCACGCCCAGCAGGCACCGGAATCTATTGAGCGTATACGAGGAATGACGGGCTCCTCCAAAAACACAGATTACTATCGACGGAGCTCCGATCGAATTCACAATGCTTTTTTTCCTAATAAGTAGTATTTGCCTATGCCTGGCCGCCTTCACTAAGTTCAGTGCGCTCTTGGAACTGGATACAATGCGCACCCTCCTAAGTAGGCTACAGAGTCCGCTAGCCGAAGCCTACCTGAGAGTACTGGATACCCTTCGTCCACTGCTTTCAGTTGGACGGTGATTAACATGGTTGGCCGATGGTCTTCCAGCACTCAAGCAAGGAAGATTGTGAATTCTTAGTGCAGTGCGAGAACGCTGAAGACGCCAATGTCTTACTCCCTAGCACGTGCAGTGCTCGCCTTCTGTCTTTTCTCCTTTTTCTATATTCCCCGTTCCCTTACCCCCATTGCAGGGTAGCAAACCGGACGCTCGTCTTGTTAACCTCCCTGCCTATCCTTTTCTTTGTCTTCTCTTTCTCTCTCTCTGGGACTGTATAGAATTTTTTACGAAGAAGTCGAACAAGAAATGCGATGCATTTCCTGGTGAATTTGTCACATATTTTATTTTTATTTTTGTTTCATAAATTATAAATAATAATAAAATAATAAATAGTCACTTTAGATCTATCTATCTATCTATCTATCTATCTATCTATCTATCTATCTATCTATCTATCTATCTATCTATCTATCTATCTATCTATCAATTATAACACATTGGCTAATAGGTTAGAGTTCATAATAGAACATGTAAGTGCGGCGGAACAAGAAGCGCTGTAATTATTTCTTTCAACGTCGTTGAGTCATGCCTACACATTCCGCTTTAAACGCTTCCCTTCTCGAGGAAAGCTCAAGGAGCCCGAGGAAAGCTCAATAAACATTGTTCTTATGTGATTTCCCTCGATCTCTTTTATCGACACAAGCAGGCATCACGACGCACAGACGTCTTCCAGAAGCTTCTTACTACTTGGCCGACTCGGGCTCGGAGCTGTCGCCTTTGAGCCGTCAATGCAACTTGTCTACCATTCTGGATGCACTTGAAATACACCTTGTTTACCCCTGTGTTTGCAAACAGATAAAGTTGGACGAATGAAGCGGCTCGGTACGTAAGGACGAGTTTCTCACCGTGGATCGTCCTTAGAGAGTGCACTGGTGGAGGACCCGTCAAAGCGTGACGAGAAGGGGTTGTCCTTCTGCTTGCGCTCGTGGTCCTCGGCCTTCCGCTGGAACATGGCCACCTTGGAGGCCAGCTCGGGCCGACCGAACACGCGCACCTCCTTCTTCGGTTTGCCTTCTTCCTCCTGGTCCGCCATCTGTCCGCTGTCTGTGTTCAGGTCACGCTCTAACAACGAGAAAACGACGTGAAAGTACGATATCAGCTACCGCATGCACACAGAGGAAGGCGGGAAGGTAAAGAGACGGGGCTAGAACATTAAGAGGGGAACTCATGTTTCCCACTTCCAAATAAAAGGAAATAAAAAATCCGGGGCTCTCGGGATATTCTTCTACAGTGACTTACTGAAGGGTGAAGTACAAATGTTAGTAAATCGCATGCAGAGTACGCCGGTTATTGAGTCTAGGAATGCATTGCTCTTATTGCTGGTTCGGGCATCGGTTGGGCCTGGTTTTCGGCCGGCGCGGGCCAGGTAGGTGAAATTTCTTGTCGGGCACGCGTCGGGCCCAGATTTCGCTTTGATTCGCCGCGCAGGGCTCGGGCGAGTAAACTTCAAACCGGGTCCGGGCAGCGAAACACGGCCCGTGATGTGTTCTAGATGAATCGAAACCTCCACCTTACACGCCACGTGACACCCGGATAGGAAAGAAAATTTCGCTCCGTAAACACCCAAACAGTAGCTGAAAGGGACCGACAACCAATTTTTGAAGTACCTATAGTATTTCTTTTCCTCGTTATTAGGGGCGAAGCATCTTAGGGCCGAGCTTGCGGCGGCGTGACCCGTGTGTGGGTTTCTGGCCGATCCTGGAGGCAGTGCACCCAGACAGTGTCATCTGCTGTCGTGACAGAGAGTGAACGGCGCGCGTTGACTATGGAAACGCCCTTTCTGCGATGAACGCTTTACCAGCTCGCAAGGAACGTGAACGCGCCCTCACCCGCGAGAGGCAACGCTGACGCAGGCAGCGTCTGCTAGCGAGTTTCTCGACTGAAAAAAAAATCCACAGCATATCCATGGAGTGAATGATGATGAGTGGGCGAAGCTCCGTAGGTTCATCGTAGATCGTGCCGAGTTCCGGGTTAATTTAGTTAACGCGCACGCTACGAATCCTTATGGTTCAACTAAACTACGCCCAAGTGAAATCTCCCACCGGCACTTCATTGCAAGTCAAGATCCAGTGCATATATATATATATTAATCCAACGCGAGCAGTCGGTCTTTCTCAATCAAGAAACTCGCTAGGAGACGCTGCCTGCGCCAACGTTGTCTCTCGCGGGTGAGGGCGCGTTCTCCTTCTTTGCGAGCTGGTACAGCGTTAGAGTGTACTAGTAACAGCGTTCATCGAAGAAAGAGCGTTTCCATAGTCAACGCGCGCCTTTCGCTCTCTCTCTCTCTCACACACAAGACAGCAGATGGAAGAGTGAGAGAGCTCGCGCGCCGGGAGGCACGTGCGAGCGCGAGCCTCCCGGCGGCACGAGGTGGCCATATACATACTACTACTACTACAGAGGAGGGAACGACCCACACCCTAAGGGGCTTCGCCCCTAAAAACCGACTGCTCGCAGCCACCTCATATATAATATAGGCACTGGATCTTGACCTGCAATGCAGTGCCGGTGAGAGATTTCTCTTGTGCGCAAGTGAACAATAAGGATTCGCAGCGTGCGCGTTAACTAAAAGTAATCCAGAACTCGGCACTACGACGTGGAAGCGCAGGAACCTCATAAACACCAGGAGCATATATGACAACGCGTGTGTAAACATACACACGCGTTGTCACTCATTTACATGCATGAGTTGGCAATGTCACGGGTGATTTACGGTAACCCCGAACATTCCCCAGTGCTTCGCCCACTCGCCATGGTTCACTTCGTGTAAATGCGTGAATTTTTGTTATGTTCATTCCTGTCATGTAAGTTTGTGTGGTATCCTGTTTGCCTAACGAAACAAAATTCTTCTTCATCAACAGACGCAACCTTCCACCAAATATAAATGCATCCCTCTGATTAGCATTGAGAATGCTTGCTATCCGCATGTGAACGCGCCACGTCTACGTGGGGGGTGCCTGCTGGCTCTCCAAGAACCCGCCAACCGCGTCACAAGTTTAGCGCGCATCTCACAGCGTCACTTCTACGCTTCTTTCGGGTCGGGTGCGTCAATCCTGAGACGCACATTGGCAGTAGCAGCAGCAGCACCAACGATGGGGTGGGCTTCGTTACTGCGTTTCGTCCTACTTTGCTTCAAAGAAAAAAAAACTGAAAAGAAAGCTGCGCTTCGGCGCTTATTTTTAGTCTGCCATATGAAGGAGAGGCTTTCTGGAAGCCGAAAAAAAAAAGGAAAGATAGAAAATCTGAGAGGAAAAAAAATATGACGCTATCGCTTTCGCCCGCTGGGCCTTCCCATGCCTTCAAGCGTGCTATGTGCTGGGCCATACCTTATCTACACGAAGTATTAGCCCGATGAGTTCGCGTACAGAGCTGTCCAATTTTCTGGCGGTGTATTTCATTCATTTATTTCATTAGTGCGATGCTCAGGACAGAGGTACAGCATAAATACGACTACCTTAGGTCCCTAACTCCTGGGTTCTTTAAAGTGCACTTAAATCGAAGTAGACGGGTGTTTTAATTCTGCATTTTGCCCCCATCGAAATGTGGCCGCCGTGGCCGAGATGCGATCCCGCTACCTCAGCAATTACCAACACCGTAGCCACTAAGCTACCATGGCGTGCCTCATGCGCCAAAGTAAGGCAGATATATTTACAGGTATACGAAGGCGGTGTGGTCGCCCTGAGCTATATGTCCGCACTGACCTACTGGGGACCGATGACGTGAACAAAAAAAAATGTGTCCGATCTTTCTGTCAAAGGAATCAGTATAACACGAAAGTGAAATGCCTCTTCGCAGAAGTAGTTGAATGTTTATTGTTACATCGAGGTGAACTTGCCCATTGTTATCGGTGTTTGGCTGGTACGGCGCCATTTGACGTGGATGAACCCACGTTCACACATCGCCTCCATAGCATCTAGGACCAACCCTTTGTGGTAATTGAAGTAGTTTACCTAATAACTGGGCACAGTCTATAGCAAATGCCGCGCGACAAAGGTATCACTCATATTTACTTGCGCCACATTGATCCGTCATCGTCGTTGCCGTGCTGTAGCGCCTAATGCAGCAGTTTTCTTGTTCCCATCTCACTCGAAGAGCGGTCGGCGGGGAAACGCCACCCACGAAGAAAGGTGACCGGTGCCCTGCCACTGAGCTATCGGCACATATGCGCTCGAAGCTGTACAAACGCGGCTATGCGCGCGGCTCTGCACGCGTTCATCGAGGCGAACTTTGGAAGGCGGCTGAAATGATGCCGCCATCCAAGAGAAGCGAAATAAAGCTGCAGTGATTCACTTTGTCTCTCCTGGATGGCGGCACTGTTCCAGGCAATGTGCGCCTGGATGCGCGCGTGCTGAGCAGGACGACACAAGAAAGCGTATTCGTTATACAGCATCGAGCATGTGCGGCGTTAGCGCAGTGGTAGCGCACCGGGTACCTTTCGCCGTGGCTCGCGGGATACTGTGAGTTTGATTCCCAGCAAATATACGCAAGCTTTTCTGAGTGTTTCTATTTATTGTTCTTACATGTTTACTTTACTGCATGATATCCGTTGCGGTAGTGACGTACGGGGTCGTGGTGGACCCCAGAATGAAACACTTTCGGGTTGAAAGAGTGATGAATTACGATGATAAGATACGGAGTGGAGTATACACACGTCTGTCACGTTGGTGTGACGCTATGTCGTGCATCTAGTACGCTGACATGAAGCAAGGCCATAGCCACTCCTACCTACGACCACAACTGCAAGGTTGGCAGCATATGTTAAGGACATAACAAAAGCTCTTCGGATACTTCTCTTGCACCAGCTTGTGTAGTATAGCAGAAATCAGCTCTTCTCACTCCCGCTAATACTCTGTATACGCGTAAGATATAGGATCGAGAGTGTATGGCACTCTCTGGTGATCACAGTCGGGACGGGCGTCACTGAAGCCGACCATGTGCAAATAAAACGATGTGAACACGTCTCCAATACGAGTCGTGTGGATCACACTAGTGATACGCGTCTCTCCAGTATATAAAGCTTGCGGGGGCCCCATATCAGGGTCCCGTTTGCACAGTCGCCCGCGTCATCGACCTCGCTTAATCCAGTGCTTGCCCGAAGAACGGAGACGCTACGTCGCTGACGGAAAATTAAGCGGTGTGTGTGTGTGTGTGTGTGTGTGTGTGTGTGTGTGTGTGTGTGTGTGTGTGTGTGTGTGTGTGTGTGTGTGTGTGTGTGCGTGCGTGCGTGCGTGCGTGCATTTAAGAACTCAAGCACTTGAACAAGGTGTAAGTTGAATTGTTGAACTAAAAAATGGACAACCGCCCGTTTGTAGCACAAAGCTTCAAGGAAGACTGTACGCGTATGTTCAGAAAGTTCTTTCCTTGATTAAATACTCATCCCGGTCTGGGAATCGTACCTGGTGAAAGCGCCTCCTCGGAACGGTTGGTCTGTCATTTGAGCTAACCAGGAGGACAGTAAGTGGCAGCGCGAGGAGGAATTGAGCGTCAACCTCCCGTATTGTGGACACTGAATATTGTGGACAATGTAAACGTGACGAAGGAGATGAGCAAAGGTGTGATGACGGTGACACAACGTTGAGGAATATGTGGGTAATATAAGCGCGCACAATATTACAAATCGCTTCTTCCGCATCATCCTGCAAGGTGGCAAAAAGGTTATGCAAGGGAAAATTGACAATATCAGTGCGACTAAATATGAAATAGGTAGTAGCAATTTTTCTTTCCCTTTTTCTTCCGTAGCCCGTTCGCCACCTTGGCAGATTCTAAAGAGCTGATTTCTGATATGTAAGTTGCATTGCTTCATTTTAAACTTCGATGGGCCGAGAGTTTCCTTAAAGCGCAGGGAATTCAATTTCCGTCCAGGCGACAGCTAGAGGGCTTCATTCTGTTAAATCCGAGGCATTTCTTGGCAACTTCAGCAGCTTTGACCACATCTATCTATCTATCTATCTATCTATCTATCTATCTATCTATCTATCTATCTATCTATCTATCTATCTATCTATCTATCTATCTATCTATCTATCTATCCACGTTTCGGTGCTCTCCTGGTCATCTCGTTTAACTGGACCATACAAAGACCAAGATGAAGTGTATCGGTGTATCAACGTGTGACGAACACGAATGATTGATACAGACGCCGCTAAAACGATGTACCCGTCACGCACGGCCCGATTAACGACAATACAATTACGTGTGTATCATACCATCACTGTTCGGCACAGGTTATGCGGCTTTGCAGCACAGGTGGTTGAACTTCAACATTGCAGCTCATGTTAATCAAGAACCAACCAAAATAGACATCGAAATTTTGATGAGGACACCGCTCTGCGTACGCTACACAAGAGAATGACACATCGTTTGTTGTAGCTTGCGGTTGATTTGTAGACATGAAGCACAGACAGATACAGACAAGCGTCAACGTACGAGGCGTTAGGGGAGGTGGTAATCGAACACGGGGCACCGAGGCACCAAGCAAGCACGCTACCACTTGACCACGGATGCTCTTCCCTCGCTTGGCGTATTGTAATTGAATTTATCGCGTCGTCGGTGTTCGGTTATTGTGCTTGTGCTCAGTTTGCATGCAGACGTTGTTCCTACTCGTAACACTTAGCCGAATACCAAAGGGTTCCGCATAGGCAAATTCCTAGCCGATTGCTTCGCATTAGATCGAGTCCCACAATGCGTGGGATCCGCCGACTTTTCTTTATTTGTAAAACCATAAAAGACGTAAAGAATAATTTCTTCTAAGGTTCGGTGCACAGAAGTAGTTTATACGCCCAGCCAGGCAGGCTAGATTACAGGTTTGAGAGATTTTCTGTGGTCATTCCGTATTGAAATGCAGCTTATATTTATTTACGCACCATCTCAGTCCTTCTAGGCAAGCAGTTGCAAGCATTTACAACTGATATGCGATTTAAAAGACAGTGCGGAGGCCGTTTGACAGCCACACGGCTAGTCATACAGAAATAAGATAACTAACTCTCAAATAAAAGACTGGGACGTGGTAGACTGCAAGTGCAGGTTAGTTGGCACTCAGTAGTCGAGATTAATCGGAAAGTGGAGTTGTAAGAAGGAGAAATCATGAGATGCGCAGAACACATAACTAGTGGTCTACAAGCCAATGTGAACGTGTGCTAAGGAAGGCAAGCACTGTTACTCTCAGCAAAAGATTAGACGGCGTGATAAGGACTGGAAAGTTTTCAGGCATGCAATGAAGTCAGTTCATTTCTCTCCCTTCTGTTACTTGATGTGCTTATCCTGAAAAACCAAATCTCTTCGACTAAGGGTAACGCCGCAAAGGTAAACGCCGATACCGGTCGGTACTTGAAGCGTATTCTGCGGTGACACAAATTAAAATCGAAGCCATACCCGTAAGCAGAAACATTATGCAGATCACACTAAGTGCGAGAACTGTGTTATGAAAAACATTTTGCAAGTTGAACGTCATCGCAGAACGCCTTCATAATGTTACGTGCCACATGAGCAAGGATAGTTGATTCTATGGTAAGCGCAGTCAGTGCGCTCCTTTTCGTTCATATAGTTTGGCGTCACCTGTAGTTACTTCCGCCATGGTGTGTGAATTGGCAAGTTAAAGCATGTGGTGTTAAAGCATGTGGTGTTGGCGTTCACAGGTAGGGGTTCAATGCCATCGTTCGACGCTTTAAATTTATTTTTTGTTGAGACGAAAACTTACCTCACTACCTGCCCAACGCCAATTGCCTTGCAATGTCAGAGTGCTTTGTTTTAAGTACGAGCTCCTTGCATGATTGGTGACCTTTCCAGACTTGTAAGGTATGACAAGGTATGTGAGGGTGTTCCGTTTTGTTCAGTTTCACAACGAAGCTTCTGGAACAAATCCAGTTTCAAACTATCCGATGACGGAGACGTGAGTCATGGTTTCTCGAAAGGCTTGTGCACCCAGCACCGTTTTTTTTTTTTATTCTTCCGTTTACTGGAGGTTAAGTAACCAACGGCAGCTTCCGGCATCTAGACAAATCGTTCTTCTGGCAAACTCCAACGTTACGCGCGAACCGGTTCAGAAACTCGCGAGTCTTCCGATTTAAAACGACATATGACTGCCCTAGTCAACGTTTATATCTGGGCAGTTGTTCCCACGTCAGTTAATTCTTCAATTTGAATTCCATCCCAACTGTCTGTGTAGATCACAACCAATGTTCCTTCGTGCGAGTGTAATTGTCAAATTCATGCGAGTTTCGCAGGAAACTTAGGCGTAAAAAAGAAAAGGACTTCTTGTCAGAACCAAGACGTTTGCGTGTATTGACGTCGATAACGAAGTTGGCGCCCAGCTGTTAAAATCTCTAAAATGTGTCTTCGGTAGTCTGAACGCCATTTCAACGTTGAGTGCATCAACCGCTTTTCGCAGCCTGAACATGACGCGGTTGTTCTCACGCGTTGGGTGTGCGCTTTGATAAGCTACTTATGTCTTAATAACGCCACTTCAACCGTGTCCTAATGAGCAAAAGCGTTCTCTTGAAATTGGCAGTGCTGGCAAGCCAACAAACGGAGTACGTGAACACCGGGAACGGGCAAAAGTGTTAGGTGACAATACTTCCCCGATATGCACTAACAAGTAGGATAAGGTCATCTCTCTGATTATGACTAAAAAAATGGCTTAACGATCTAAAAAGTGACGATCAAATAAGGCCTCTCAAAGAGAGACAGCCAATTTCAGCAGTCCTCCGAGTAAACTGTGCTTGCGACACCAACAAATACCTATTCGGTTACTATAGCGTGGTTACCACTGCCGTTCTTCCATTCCACGCAGCTCCTACGATCCTGTCTCCCATTACCAGCTACAGAGACGTCATTTCAGAGCAAGACCATCGGAGGAACGAGCAGCGACTTCCTTAGGCTCGGCGAAAGTGCAAATGCGTGCCTGCGTAATCTACCATGCGTGGCGGCCTGGTCTGATCCTGCCTTTTATTACAGGGCACTCGTAACTGCTGCGGCTAACCACACGCTGCACCTCACGACCCCGTCGAGGCCTCGCAAAGAACTCGGCACCGAATCGAGCAGGCACGGCCGACGGTGTGCTGATCAATGCGACTGACAATACCTATAAGGCGGGAAGCCTTGTACAACGTCCACGGAGGCTTCATCTGCCGCATCGCGACTATTGCTCAAGCAGCAGCGCAATCGCCGGTCGCTGCACGTCAGACGACGTCTGGAGCTGTTCCTATTTTGGGTTCCCGCCGCTGAGACGGCATCTACGCCGAAGCGTTGCCGCGCTGTGTTATTTTTGAAGCGCGCGCACGCACACACACACATACACGTCAATTGGCAGAAGCGTTTATTGCGCGCAGTTAGGAAGGGAATGGAAGGCACTGCAAAGTGCCGTCGGCGATCGAGCAAAAGCCACTCAGGCGTCCTTACGTTGTCAAGGGCTCCGGGGCGCGAGAACCGCAGCCGCTTCTTGTCTGTTGTTGCTGCCGCTAGCCGCCGCGCTCGGGTGCCGGAGTCCTCGGAGCTCTCTGGACAACAAGTTCGCCACAAATGTGGTGCGGGACTTCGAAGCCCCCCCGATGTCCTCCTCTCTTTCGCCGGCTGAAACCTCCCGCTAGCTGGCGCTGGCTCCTTGTGTCAGCTACCGTGAGCCCGTTTAAGTGCTGCCCTTCCTCTCAACTCTTCGCTCCTTTATTTAGTGGCATCACTAGAACGGAGGGGAAGAAACAGGGAAGGGGTTGGAGACCTAGGCGGGCGGACGACGGGCTCTGGCGGCGTTGACGCCCGCAGTGATGCGCAAGTGACTCGCACGAATGGCTACACCTTACGGATTTCAGAGAAGACACCGCTATGTCGTCAACAGCAACTTTAGCCGAGGCGCATGTAGTCGTCTGAGCATCGGCAAAAAAAAAAAAAAAAAAGAAAAAGAAAAAACGGGTTCCCTTGTTTTTTTTCCTTACAGAAATAAATGCAGTTCTGCAGTTGCGACAGTGCCAAATTAACCTTTCCGTTCAGCCAACAGCGTGTGTTTTATTGCCAGCGCTCATCATGCCAAGGAACTAAAGACGGGAAAGGTGGGTACGATACGAGCGTTGTCGAGTTGAATTGAAATTTGTTCTGCCAACGGCTCGACTCTAGCTTTCATGTGCGACAACGGATGTGCTTGAGACTCCGGTACCACGAGACTGCTACATATGTGACTGAGAAACTGCAACAGCGTGAAGGTAAACATTTGACAGAGGTCTGTCAAATTGTAAAGGTACAACCGAGAAATGAATTTGCAAGCGCCATCCAAAGCACAAACGGAGAAAACCCGACGTTTCGAAGTCAGCCCAGCTACTTCCTCACGGATGACTGTAGACAGGCTGTAGCGACGTCTTGTAGTACTTAGCGCTGCGCTCACAAAAAGGACTTCGCTGCAGAGCGTAGACAATGCTTGTACACAGTGTGGAGGTTTCCCAGAGATCGGTTCAGGTTTCGCGCTGTTCTCCGGACGTGTCGTGACTCAAATAGTCTTTTCCTCCAATAGGGCCAACTTTCAAAGATCGTCACACCGGTCGTCCCACCGAAGTTAAACATATAGTCGAATGTTTGACAATGTCCGGGGACGGCGCTGACGGCGCTCTTTCTTCTTATTTGCCATGACTCACCAGACTAATTGCATGTGACAAGTGCTTATAAAAAATATACGCCACTTAAACATATATTCGTGTAAGGCGCAACTTCGTAATAAAGATGTGCAGGTATACATACCACAGACAGACAGACAGACAGTGAACTTTACTGAATCCTGAGGGGCTACTGTAAGGACTCCCTAGCGGGAGGCCGTTGTAACCGCTGGCCACACCCACGCCATGACGCTCCGCCCTTTCGTGGGCCCTCTGTATAGCCTGGGCATGCTTTTGGAGCACCATGCTTCTGATGGCCTCCTCCACAATTTTTGTTTCAATGACACACAAACACGGGAAGTGTAGGTAAAACAGCAGCGGTAATCACAGAAGCCAGGCATATCTGCCGGCTGCCGTATCACCAGGTTGTCTTTATTTTGTGACACGTCGTTTACACGTCGTCCGAGCTGCTTGAGTAACTGCGTGCGCAGATTTCGCTATTATTGTGTCACTGTCCCAGCTCCGCCGCTGCGTAAGAAAAGTTCAGTGTGAGGAAAAAATTACGAGGAAAGGTTGTCCGTGACATACCGAGTACAATATGAAAAAAAAAAAAAAAGAACGAGAACATCCACCTCTTTTTCATCCGGTCAAAGTAGATTTAGAACGAAGGTTCTATACGACAAGCGCTACCACAACTCAATGTTACACGACGAACAGCACAACTGCTGATGTGGTGCTTTTATTTGCGGTCCGTTCGTTACGGTGGGTCGTTAAAGGCCAACTCTGGCGATTCTTCACTGTGTCCACGGATCTCAATGAAATTTGCTATTCTCCTTGGTATTATAACAATATATGCCAAACTAGGCGGTTGTAAGTAATTTAGTTTTCCTGGGAATGAATTTTAAAATTTTTCAGCGGGTTCCCCTGAGGGCTACCCTGTGTTTTTGACGTCATCACATCCAACGGTGCCTACCCGAACCTACGGGCCTTCAAAAGCAACGGCGATACTTCAGCGCTCATATCGTTACTGTCAAGTTCAGGAAAGCTGGCATAGCTCAATACACCGTCGGATGACCTCGCCCCCTGTCATTTTTCTCGCCTCAGCTCCATATTTCTGATGGCGGAGAGGCTGTGACGTCATCGCATACGCTGCACGAAGCGTCTATCCGTTTCGGTTTCTGTTTGAACACGCCTTTCAGTCGGTCATTTAAAATTATTGGTGCGTTTCTGCGCAAATTGAACCGCCCTGGCTTGTGCAGGACTATCAGTACTATTGGAAAACACCGATATCAGAACATTGTGAAAAAACCGCCAGAGCTGCCCTTTAAAGCATGAAAGAGCAATTAACAGCGAAGCTGTCCTAGGTCAAAGTTTGTTGTGACCTGAAAACTCGGCATATCGGCTATGCGCCACAGGGGTACTAAAACAAAGCTTCAGTGTGTGTTGAATAGCCGCATACCCCGCGGATGGGTTATGCATACCGACGTGATCTTGAAACATTTTCTGTCAATTACATGAAGTAACTGCGAGCTTTTTAAGCATGTCATAAGTAACAATGCTATAACTGCAGCACGCGCGCTTATTCGTTGTAAGGAGCTCATTATTACACGGACGTAACATGCAGGGAACGCATGCCGTGACATAAACCGAGTTATTATGGATGCGTTGCAATGGGGATATATATGAAAGTGATGCGCGAGGTGCCACCAACTTATACAATAATTTAAATAATTGAAAAGAAAAAATACTTATGCGAATATCCAGAGTACATGCTTTTAAATGTGGTGTGTGGCCATTACAAGTGCCCTTGTGCCCCAGTAATATATTAACTATCAAAGAAGAGTAATTGAATAGCCAAGAAATCACCATTCGTCGTGTGGTAATGTTGGGTGGTACACTATGTACACTGGAAGGACCTTAGGTCGACGTTTACTGTGCGAGCTAAGAACCATGAGCAGTGTCTTGTGTTGGTTATTGAGCAACACATTATACCAATAATTAAGACTACTCATATACATTGCTTCTTCGCTCAGTCAGTGCGCCTATGTGGTTTTGTCGGAAGTGTAAGGCATCGATAGCGTCCGCGCACAGCTGACGTCGGAAACAATGGGGGAGTTAGTAGTGGACCCTTTGGGCCTCCTGGGTTAATTATGCTTGACTTGATCACTCACTCTCAGGTCAAGCTCGCCTTCAAGTGCACTTATAGTGCACCAAGAACGTCTACCCGGTGCAGCCTCTACTGATGCAGATGCTGTATCCCGAAGTGGGGCTGCTGGAGGTGGAGGTGGTGGTGACTGTGGTGATGACCATGATGATTTCAGCGTTTTCTTCTCAAGATACTCCGATTCTGAACCAGATGAGCTCTGCACATACGTAAGATGTCAAGGGCACGATGCCTTGTATAGTGGTTACTCCATGAACGTAAAGCAGACACGGCCAAGTCATAAACCATTGACTTGGCAACATCCACCAACAAAATTGGTAAGAATTGTTGCAGTCGTAACGACTCGTACCTGTGAAATGCAATTCCATCACTCACCGATTCCAATCCACGAACACACCAGCGCGCGATTCCACCTATTAAATAGCCATCGCTGCATTTGCTATGAACGCTAAGTATATAAGTTACAACAACGTGGACAAAATAATATGCATCTCTGTATTGTATCGATACTCGGTGGTACTTTGCTTGTGTCGGCAGCAACGAATGTGTTAATAAAATGCAGTGTTGTACGGAACGTCGCTCCAAGGAACGAGTTCCTTTTGGGAGGAACGAAGGAACGCCATCGTTCCTTTTAGGGTTGGTGGAACTGTAACGGTAACGCGTTACATTTACGAAGGAACGGCAAAGGGAACGGCGTTCCTACTATACACGTTACACTCCACGACGGTCGCACGTATACGCAGCCCGTATGCAGGGCGGATAGGCAGGGCTGGAACAAGCAGTCCCTCGAGTCCCCGTTTTCCTGCCGCCAGTATCGCTCTCTCATACAAAATAACGCGTGAAAACACGGTTCTATTGTGGTTTCGATGATCCGATAAGGGTGACGCTTCCCCTTATTCACTGCGGCTGCAGCACGTCAGGGTATCCCTTTACTCCTTGGCGGTGGCCGCTTACTATGGCCGCTGGACAAGCCCTGTGGCCGGCTGTCAGCCAGCCCTGTGTGAGTGTACGGCAACAGGACATGCAACAGCGCAGTTCCTTTCGTCCCTTATATGCATGATTCCGCCGCCAGGGCTCCTCCGAAATAAAACACTGCCAACGCGTGCTTTACCATCGCCTCTCCTTGCATTGGTTCTGAGAACGCGGTTGGGGCCATGGTTGTCCGTACTTGTAAGACACTCTGTGCGTCAATGTAGGTAGGTATTTTAGTTGAAGTTTTAGTGAGTCTGTGCGTCAATGTAAGTATTTTAGTTAAACTGAACGGGCCGCGCCTTAATTTAGCTTCGGCAGCCCTATTCCTTCGGAAAAAAGCAGAAACTAAAGGCTTCTCATACATGTGCTCACGCGAACGTGTGCTGAACATGCTTACGTGCACGTAAGCATGTTCAGCATGCGTGCGTGCGTGTTTGTAATGCTGAGCGAAGTTAACATCGTTCCAACACGGATCTGGTTAATTATGTTCCTTGGTGCCCAGTTTGTTTCTAACTGACTATAGTCTTATTTACTAATTGACTATAGTCTCATTGCTACGCGACCAAACGGCTAGCTATACAGGAATAACCAAACATTTTAACGCACCGCACACCGTCCACTTTACTGGACAGCCCCGTTTGCTGTATAACAATGTCCTGTCAACCATGCTTGCGTGGTGTGGGTCATTTGTTGGTTGGTGTTCCGTAAAATTATGCATGTGAGGCTATTTATGCTGTTTATTTCCTGCACCACAAAACCATTTCGCCCTTGCATGAATGCCTACGAATTGAACAGGCAATTAATGCTTATTCCTAATATCACGAAGAAAAGAATAAAACAGACCCGCGTTATTTAATTCGGCGGTAAACGCCGAAAATAGCAATATTAAAATTCTTCACACCGACACACGTTCAGCGAAGCCATAATTAAGAACAAAAGTAAAGTACAACAAACACTTTAAAGTGATGAAAACTAAGTAAATGCAATACATCCGGAACTGTCAAAGACTTATTAAAATGCTACAAAAGCCATCAATTTTGAGCAAAATTGTTAAGGATCGGGAATGCTGACGACATTAGGGAATCTTGTTCCAGTATATGGGCGCAATGGCATGGGTCAGGCACAATCCTTTATATACTATCCTAAATTAAAAGACCTATTAATAGCTTTCAGTGTCAGATGCATCGCTGTTGCATGCATTGGTGCATGTGAGTAACTACCTATTTCCACATTAGAGGCGCAGTATCCTGGCAACGCATCTGAAGACTGAAGTGGAAAGTGCTATATGTGTCGCACTTGTATCATACTAGCGCCAAAGTTACAATGGAGTTGTCTGTAGTATGCTCGGTGCCCCTAAAAATATTCGCCTAAGAGCGTTTCTTTAGATATTTCATTGTCTACAGGCATTATGCTGCCGGTGACGTTAAAATTCGTGAACTATATATACATAGGTTCATGCGATATTTGAAATGTTTACTTTATTTTGCGTAAGGATTAATCTTCAATTGTAGATATCAAATGTAACAATGTAACGACACGTTCCAATTTTTTTAATGTAACTGGAACGCGTTCCCTTTTTATTGAAGGAACTTGTAACGGGAACTCGTTACAAAATTGTGAAGGAACGAGGAACGTTCTTGTTCCTGTTCCATTCCTGTTTTGAAGGAACGTGTACAACACTGATAAAATGTACTGAGTGGAAGCGTATAGCACACAAGCGTACATGAAAAAAAAAAAGAAAAACATTGCCCAAGAGCGGTCTAACAGCTGAGATGATGACTCAGAAGCGCAGCTGGTGGTGTCTATATATGCCTACTGCCTACTGTCGTGGATTCTATGCACCCCGAGGTGGAGATGTCTGTTGATGGCGAGAGCCGCGACCATGTGGTGGGGCTTGCGTGGCAGTCTAGCCAAGAGAGAGATAAGGGAAAGACAGGTTGGTTACTAAGAGAAGATCTCCCGTTAGTTACACTGTATTGGGGAAGGTGGAAAGAAATATGAGAACGAGACTCGTGACTACATGTGAATTTCGCTCGTCATAGCACGACCATAATAACCCACTAAGCCTAGTTTCTCGACGAAATCGTCGCAACGCCCTGACAGCGACTGGTGGTGATGTCGTCATAGGCCAGTGCCCTGAAGTATTCTCTGCCTGGAACAGCATCAACCAACGCTGAAGAAGTGGTAGCCTTCCATGCAAGCAATCACTTCATTATATATAATAGCAGTGAAACAAAGTCCGTCATGTAACAAAAGTCCCGCCACGGTGGCCTAGTGGTTATGGCACTCGGCTGCTTATCCGAAGGTCGCGGAATCGAATCCCGGCTGCGGCGACTGCATTTCGATGGAGGCGAAATGACAAGGCCTGTGTACTGTGCGATGCCAGTGCACGTTAAAGAACCCCAGGCGGTCAAAATTTCCGGAGACCTCCAGTGCGGCGTCTCTCATAATAATAGCAATTTTTGGGACGTTAAACCCCACAAATCAATCAATAACGTTACAAAGGTCACTGCAAGATAACTCCAAAGCCTTCCACAGAAGCTGCCCGGAGCCTGTATTTTAGTAAGAAGCCTTGATGCTCACTCTCCTTTCTAGTGTTTTAGCGCGGAAAAACGGAAAATAACGACGGCAGCAGAACAAGAGGCAAGCGCTAACCTTCAAATGAGGCTTATTGTGAAACAAAAACAAGATTTATGCCAAAAACGCTTACAATGATTACACGGGTTGCAGCGGTTACAGTGACGGCCTTTGTGAGCGTTCGAACAGCCACAGATGGTTTCCTGGCATTACATTTCAGCCAGTGTGGCCTTCTTCCGGAACGTGACAACACAGCAGCTTTCTCCAGGCAGAAACATGACGGTGCTCGTATAATTGTAGCAGACGTGCAAATGAGACGGGAGGGGTAATTAAAAAAATGGCTTTCTCGGAAGGCGAGGGTTCGCGCATGTCATGACCACTGTTGTGGTAACTTCCGTTTAACTCGTTATTAATGGTTTTGCTTAGTTCTCGTTGGGTAAGTGCGTGAATATGCCATTTCCTTATCACTTTAACCACTGCCTACACAAATCTTGCTTCATTTAACAATGAGCCTCCCTTGAAACTTGGTGGTTGTGTTCGCCTTGAGAGGGATGAGTTGTTGGGTGAGGCGTAGTGCGCAAAACACCCACACAAAGGAATATCAAGGTGCACAGTAATGTGTGTATATATAAACCAGAACACGTCTAGTCGATGATGATATTGTAAGAACCATACACATCCAGCAGACGAGAAAATATAGTTTCAATTATGGTTTCAATGATAGTTTCCGTTAGTGTACTTTCCTTTCATTCACTATTTGCCTTGCTTGTGTATATATCTCTTGGAAAGTGGCCATAAATATAAAATGTGTGGCTTGTTCACTCGGCTAGCGTACTTACGCTATTACAGGAAGTGTAAACAACTGTCCGCGTACAGAAGAAATGAGCATAACAAGAATCGAGTACGCCACTGCGCTGACCACCAGCGTTATGTCTGTGCCAGATAGATAGTACACCTAACTCGACCACTCACTCTTTGTTCCTGCTCGCCAAGTTCACTCTCAGTGCTCCAAGAACATCTACCGGGTGTAGAGACAGCTGGCGCAGTGGCTGTAGGCCAAGCCGGAGTTTCTGGTGTTGATGGCTCCGGTGATCCCTGCGTATGCTTGTTCTCGCGCAGGTCCAGTTCCGAATCAGATGAGGTCTGCACATATGCAACACGCCAAGGCCACAATTCCCCGCATTGGTTACTCCTGGCATGTATACTAGATATTACAACAAAGCCATAAGAGCGAACCATTGGTTGAGCGACTTTTGCCAACGAAGCAACCGGAGAATAAATTGTAAAAGCTGGAAAGCCTCAATATCCTTCGGCTAGTGTACTTATGCCTTTATAGAAAGTGGAAACAATTGACCGCTTGCCGAAGACATGGAGAAAACCGGAGACCGAGTATGGCTCCCCTTTCTCATATTCACTTTCAGTGGTCCAAATACGTCTACCCGGTGCACTGGGAGCTGGCTCAGCGGTTGTAGGCCAAGCTGGACCTTCCGCCGGGGATTCTTCCCTTGGTTCGCGCCTATGCTTCCATTCGCGACGCTCCAATTCCGAATCAGATGAGGTTCGCACATACACAGCACGTCAACGCCACAATATCATGCAGAGGTTACTGTATTCATGTAAAGCAGACACTACAACGAAACAACTGGACAATTCACTGTAAAAACTGGAGTCTGTAATGTCACTCGGCTAGCGTGCTTATGCTTTTATAGAAGTGTACACAATTTCCGCTAACATTGAGCATAACGGGGACCGAGCATGGACCTATGTCAACCACTAGCACTATGCTTGTGTCGGATAGTACAGATAACTCGAACACTCACTCTTTGTTCCAGCTCGCCTTCGCCAAGTCCACTATCAATGCTCCAAAAGCTGCCCGGTGTAGTGGGAACTGGCGTAGTGGCTGTAGGCAAAGCTCGAACTTCTGGCGGTGATGGCTCCCATGGTTCCTGCGTATGCTTCTGGCGACGCTCCGAATCCGAATTAGATGAGGCCTGCACATGTGCAACACGTCGAGGCGACAATATCATGCAGTGCTTATTCTATGCATGTAAAGCAGACGCTACAACAAAATTGGTTGGGCGACTTTTGCCAGCGAAACAACTGGACAATTCATTGTAAAAATTACACCATCTTCCGCTAAAGGGAACCATGTGTGGATGCGAAGCAGCGGGGAGATGGTTAGCTTGAGCGGGAGATGGCGTAATTTTATTGAGATGAGGAATTAGAATGTATAACAGAAGCGAGAGAACGCGGTGGTTGCGTGATGGCCCGAGCGCTCATCGCGGCGCTGCACAGGAGACAGTATGAGGCGCGCGCGCTCCGTGATTTTCATACCGCGGAACTACTGTGGCGCCCCTAGCGGTGTATGCAGCTGTCGCACCACCTTCGTGCGCGCCGCTACGTAGAGTAAAGGATTCTTAGAGGAGAGAAAGGAGGGGAGCGTAGGAGAGGAGAGAGAGGGGACGCGCATGTGCTGTGGGGGTGTTGGACGCGGGCGCCGCTCCGTAATGTAGAGAGGATTCCTAGAGTAGAGAGTGGGGAGCGTAGGAGAGGAGAGAGAGGGGAGGGGATGCACATGCGCAGTTGGGGACGGACGCCGCGGGAGGGACAGAGCCCCCCGCCATAAGCTGCTTCGCATCTAAAACTGGAAAGTCTAATGTCACTCGGCCAGCATACTTATACTTCTATAGGAAGTGTGAACAATTGTCCGCTAACAGGAGACATTGAGCATAACGGATACCGAACGTGGGTATATGTCAACCACTAGCTCTATGCTTGTGTCGGATAGTACACATAACTTGAACACTCACTCTTTGTTCCAGCTTCCCTTCCTCAAGTACACTATGAGTGCACCAAAAATGTCTACCCGGTGTAATGGGAAGTGGCGCAGTGGCTGTAGGCCAAGCTGGAGCTTCTGGCGGTGATGGCTCCCATGGTTCCTGCGTATGCTTCTGGCGACGCTCCGAATCCGAACTAGATGAGGTCTGCACATATGCAACACGTCGAGGCGACAATATCATGGAGTGGTTATTCTATATATGCAAAAGAGACACTACAACAAAAATTGGTTGGGCGACTTTTGCCAACGAAAAAACTGGACAATTAACTGTAAAAACTGGAAAGTCTGTAATGACACTCGGCTAGCGTACTTATACTTCTATAGGAAGTGTGAACAATTGTCCGCTAACAGAAGACATTGAGAATGACGGGGACCGAACATCAATTTGTGTCAACCACTAGTATTATGCTTGTGTCGGATAGTACACATTACTCGAACACTCACTCTTTCTTCTAGTTCGCCTTCCTCAGGTTCACTACTATCAGTGCCCCAAGGACTACCCAGCGCAGTGGGAACTGGCGCAGTGGCTGTAGGCCAAGCTGGAGCTTCTGGAGGTGAAGGCTCCCATGGTTCCTGCGTGTGCTTCTGGCGACGCTCCGAATCCGAACTAGAAGAGGTCTGCACATATGCAACACGTCGAGGCGACAATATCATGGAGTGGTTATTCTATATATGCAAAAGAGACACTACAACAAAAATTGGTTGGGCGACTTTTGCCAACGAAAAAACTGGACAATTAACTGTAAAAACTGGAAAGTCTGTAATGACACTCGGCTAGCGTACTTATACTTCTATAGGAAGTGTGAACAATTGTCCGCTAACAGAAGACATTGAGAATGACGGGGACCGAACATCAATTTGTGTCAACCACTAGTATTATGCTTGTGTCGGATAGTACACATTACTCGAACACTCACTCTTTCTTCTAGTTCGCCTTCCTCAGGTTCACTACTATCAGTGCCCCAATGACTACCCAGCGCAGTGGGAACTGGCGCAGTGGCTGTAGGCCAAGCTGGAGCTTCTGGAGGTGAAGGCTCCCATGGTTCCTGCGTGTGCTTCTGGCGACGCTCCGAATCCGAACTAGAAGAGGTCTGCACATATGCAACACGTCGAGGCGACAATATCATGGAGTGGTTATTCTATATATGCAAAAGCGACACTACAACAAAAATTGGTTGGGCGACTTTTGTCAACGAAAAAACTGGACAATTCATTCTAAAAAATGCAGATTCCACATGCATCGGGAATCAAGAAATGCGAAGCACGCATCAGGCACGTGAAATGCATCTGCATTGTCTCGCTATGCCGATTTTGGTACATGTGAAATTAATGAAACGGCCGCAAGAGCACTAGGACTATGGCATGCAAGCCATGCCGCTCATGACACGCATGTTGTACTTCTAATGTTATGACCTGTCATTTATGTTCCTGATGCAGTCATGTCGTGGCATGTCAATTTTTGTATACATCCCGTTAACGAAACGGCCAGGAGAGCATCAAGTCCGTGACATGTAAATCATGCAGCTCATGACATGCATGTCATGATTTTTGTGTTATGATGTGTCATTATGTTCTTCATACGGTCATGTGGCATACCAATTTTCGCATACATCCCATTAACGAAACGGCCAGGGGAGCCCCAAGACCGTGGCATGTAAACCATGCCGCTCATGACATGCATGTCATGATTTTCATGTTATGACCTGTCAGTTATGTTCGTCATGCCGTCATGTTATGACCTGTCAGTTATGTTCGTCATGCCGTCATGTTGTGGCATGCCAATTTTCGCATACATCCCATTAACGAAACGGCCAGGGGAGCCCCAAGACCGTGGCATGTAAACCATGCCGCTCATGACAAGCATGTCATGCCGTCATGTTATGACCTGTCAGTTATGTTCGTCATGCCGTCATGTTGTGGCATGCCAATTTTCGTATACATCCCATTAACGAAAAGACACACACACACAGACACACACACACACACACACACAGACACACACACACACACAGACACACACACACACACAGACACAGACACAGACACACAGACACAGACACACACAGACACACAGACAGACACAGACAGACACAGACAGACACAGACAGACACAGACAGACAGACAGACACAGACAGACAGACAGACAGACAGACAGACAGACAGACAGACAGACAGACAGATAGATAGATAGATAGATAGATAGATAGATAGATAGATAGATAGATAGATAGATAGATAGATAGATAGATAGATAGATAGATAGATAGATAGATAGATAGATAGATACGCTCAATGTTCGCTAAGAAATGCTTCGCATTTGAAACTGGCAAGTCTGTAATGTCACTCGGCTAACATTCTTATGCTCTTATAGGAAGTGTAAGCAATTCTCCATTAACAGAAGACATTGAGCATAACGGGGACCGAGCATGGATCAGTGTCAACCACTAGCATTATGCTTGTGTCGGATAGTACACACAACTCGACCACTCACTCTTTGTTCCAGCTCCCCTTCCTCAAGTTCACTACTATCAGTGCTCCAAGAACGTCCACCCGGTGTAGTAGGAGCTGGCGTAGTGGCTGTAGGCCAAGCTGGATCTTCTGGAGGTGATGACTTCTGCGGTTCCTGCGTATGCTTCTCGCGACGCTCCGATTCCGAATTAGATGAGGCCTGCACATATGCAACACGTCGAGGCCAGAATGTCATGCAGTGGCTATTAAAAGCATGGAAATTTGATACTTCCACAAAGCCATAAAGGCAAGCCATAGCTTGAACGACTTTTGCCAACAAACGACTAGACAATTTTGAGGACTGGTAAGTGTGTAATATAATTGAATCACTTTCTGTGATTAAATTCTATGAAGACATGAGTGTTGAGATCCTTATAGCCATTATTCTAGTGTCAGTCAATCGTACAAGTTACAAGTTTTTCGGCAAATATAAAATGGATGTCTGTAACCTGCTGACATTCGACGATACTCTGCCTGTTTCTGCTGCAGCAACAACTGCGTTAATAAATTGCGCTACGTGGAAATCTACAGTACATATCAATGGCACATGACGCAACACAGTACAACAGTGGCCTTGCAGCACGGCTAATGCCTTATTTGCCCAGCAATCAGTCCAAAGCCCAGTGATGCCCAGTAGAGCAGTAGTGGCTGGAAAGGTTCACCTGTCACGAACGTTTTCTCCTCTACAGCAGCGGTGCATTCCATGCATGGCGATCGAGTGCGTGATCACGTGGCGCGGTTAGCGCGGTCGTGAAACATGCCCGTGCACACTAGCTGAAAGACGCGCGCGTCGCGCCGCCGGCGAAGAACCGCCACACTTCTCGCGGCGAACAGCGGCGGCAGCCCCGCGAAGTCCCGCCTCCTTCGGGGCGAACGAGCGCGAGAGGTAACCGAGCCGCCCCACGGGTACGAAGCGAGCCCCCGGGCGGGTCCGCATGACTCCGCAATGGAGCGCGTACGTCACGGACGGGGACTCTCCGATTGGTCTCCTCCACGGCGGCACGCGGCGCGCCGCGAGAAATCGCGCACGGAGCGATCGCTCTCGCGGCACGAGAATCCTGCCGCGCGGCAGCCTCGGAGGCTCGCGCTTTGCCGCCGCCGGCGCGCCGCGCGAGTTTTTTCCGCTAGTGTGGCCGTGCCCTAATTAGACTATTGCAGTGGTCGCCGTCAAAGAACTAGAACATCTTATACAGCCGCGTGCGTGTGCCTGTGTGCCGACTAAACGATTCATAATTCTCGATACTTGGGCAGCTGGGTTCTTTCGACCCATTTTTCCGCTTTGCCATGCTCGCTATTGCAATTATTGTAACGATTGTTCTAATCAGTCATTACTATTTATACTCATGCATGTAAGTGCCTATCGGTAGATATGCAATTTTATAGGGTCTGTAACGATGATTATTTTTGATTCTTGGGTACTTGTAGTTTTCGTCCCATTTTTCTGATACGTCATGCTCGTCATCAATAAATTAATGGCTATCATGATCTTATGTTACTACTTATATTTCTCGTGCAGTTGCCTATCGATGGACTGTTAATGTTATGTGGTTTTTAATAATGTTATCGAGTTATCAATTTATTTACATACATTCGAGCGATTTTTTCGACTATTTGCTCTACTTTTTCACGGTCGCCTCAAAACGACACAAGACTTACGCCTTGACAAGGTGCGACTCGTATATGCGGAGGTAAGCAGAAAACTGTCGGGGAAAGTATGCGGCTCCCTCGCCTCAAGAATTCTGAATCGCGTCTTTCTCACTTAAGAGTTTTTCCGTTACCCAAAAGCCAGCGGGAAGGTGGCTCCCTCTGCGTGCAGCGTGCACAAACTTTTGCAGGAGAGTACGGGATGCTCTACTTTCACCTCTGCAGTTTGCTGGGCGTTAGCGAAACTCCATTATTTTGCTGGGTGCCATGCGACCTACCTACTCTACGGCAAACTCCGCCTAAGCGGCTCGCACGTGACACCAGGTGAACGTTTCTTTCCACCATACTAAGTGAGAAAGAGGTGTTTTGGCTTAGGACGTGCCGGTCGATATCTTCTATACGTGTTCCCTCTGCACTCTCTTTTGAAGAAGGCGGCCCCAACGTAGAACATCTGCTATAGGTGTAGGCCATACTAGAACGGTTGTCGGGTAGCTACACGTATGCAGAGGCACCATACGCGATGCGCAGCGCCTATAGGGGCGCCACTGAAAGCCGCGTAGCGGCGGCCGTTGGAACCGCTGGTGGGTCGCGTAGCAGACGGCTCATTTCACTGCAAGCATGACAGAAGTGCGCGCGTGCGATTTGCCGCTTGTGCGCGTCCCAGATAGTTACTCTTGCGGCGATAGTGCGCGCAAAGGGGCTGCACATTGTAATAGCGGACATGTGTCCGATGTCAAAGCTGTGTGGGACGACAATGTCACCATACACGCCAAACGTTTGCCACAGACAAGCGTCAATAAGCTTCCCTACGAAGTGGAGCGCATCGCACCACTTTCTTTATAACGTCTCGCTCACTAATTCCTGCATGTGTTGACGCGTGATCCAACGTTCTTTCTCGACACAGTAGCTTTGTTTACGTGCCATGTGTTCATATAGTAGATTTTGAGGGATCGCTGTCGCACCGGCGCATGAATTTCACGGGTGCGGCCACGCGAAGGGCCAGCGTTGGTAAAACTTTGAAACCAGCACAATAAACTTGTGAAAATATATCTCGGCAGTTTGCGCTAGTGGCGCGAGACTGAGTCACTGCGGAGCTGGTGGTCACCTAGCTTGTCATAACAGCTTGGCTACGTATTTGCTAGGTTTTTTGCAAGCAAATGTTGCAAGTGTTGCAGAATGGCGTTAGATTCTACGTGATCGTCAAAGCCTTCAATGCGCACAGGTGCCATGTTTAACAGCCAATATGCATATAGTTGAGGCGAGCGCCCAGCGAACATTCTGCACCGGTGATCGCATTCCAGTGCCATCAAAGGTAGAATGCAGCCGATTTCGTGCAGCACACGTGTGATTCCACGGCGCTTTTGTAAAGGAGCCGTCACCTGCCCCACATTCTCTGGCATTGCGCTTCGCTCCATTCGTTCTTCAGGAGAATCTAGGCACCGCGTCTTATCAGTAATAACAACCTCATGCGCATTGTAGCGTCTACAATGCAGGCGAGGCGACCAAGTGTAAACGTAGTAGCGTTCGCTGAAGACGTAGAGACATAAATGGAGAAATAAAAACACGGGAATTGTTCTAGCACTGCTGTTAACAAGAAAAATGAAATAGCGGGCGCGAAAGAAGACGAAGTAGGATCGCGAGCGCGTGGCACGTGATGTTCTGGATTTTTCTCCCTAGAAAAAACGGCATCGTAGGGTCTCGCTGCTCGGCACTCTTCAGGCATATTGTCTTCCGCCGCACTTCGAAGCCTGGCCGATTATTATGCATCGAGGTCCTCGGACTTTATACTGATGTAAACAAGGCGCGATTGCTCAACTTCGTCGTACAGCCGCAATCCACCACCCTCTCGCTCATGAAATAGCACCGCAAACCTGTGGAAGTGCGTTCCCGGCGATTTTTTGTGTATGTTTGTGCTGTCGACAACGCAGCAGTTATTTTTCGACATCGCTGAAGCCCGACAGAGTCGTTAAATCACGATGAAAACACATCCATCCGTGCACTCGCGTACACGCTCGCGGGAACACTGCTCGCCCGGACCCACCAACGCTTCCGAGCCGTGTCGGCAGATGGCGTCGTCGGCGCTTTGCGCATCGCCTATATCATTCGGGCGCAGGGTCGTTTTAGAATACCCAGACTATTACACCGACCCAACACGAAGACATCCCCACCTAATAAACACACTGGTATGCTACATGGGTAGCGACTGCCATGGGAACCAGCCTGCACCAACCGTTCAAAAGTTCTTAACTGAAGCTCTGAGGAGAAGCCCGGAAAAAGGTGATGAGCCTATATATAAGATAACAGACTTACACTGCTTTTGTTTTTCTTTCGATCTTCCTTCTCACATCTTGCTGAACAGCCTGCAAAGAAGCAAGAGTTCAGTCTCATCTGCCCAACTAGCACGTACACACAGACCACCTGGATGATGGAAGGCGTGTACAGATCGCATTGCCTCTAATGCGAAAGCCTGTCTTAGCCATCTGCAAAAAGCTCATGTTTGTGCATGCATAAGTGCGTACACTACAACGCAAGTATATCTCAAAGTACACCTAAGACAAGAGCTTCTGTTAAAACCAGCAAGGCAAACACAAACTGAACAGCATAGTCTTTTTTGTTCACATACTTCATTATGCTGCTCAACACAAATAACTGGTCTATTCGCATTTTTAATAAAGCTTCCCATGGCACCGAAAACACGCCGTAGTAAGAAGGTTCAAGAACAAGACACTGCAATTCAAGCGCGAACACGTTCATGGCTGAAAATGAAAAGAAAGAGCTCGAGGGGAGCGGGTTCAATGTAAAAGATATTCGTAGGCAATACACGCTTAGCACGGTAACCTTTAGCTTATTCTATAGGTACACAAATGTGAAAATATGCTCCTTTATAAGAGTTAAAATGCTTTAACCTTTAGTAAAGGGGCATATTTTCACATTTTTGTGTACCTACAGAATAAGCTAAAGGTTACCGTGCTAAGAGTGTAGTCACAGTGCGCAACTTCATTTATAGAGTGAGGAAGAGACATCGTAGCATACATGTATATTATGTTATGGTGACGATGCTGAGGTGACCAAAACGTATGTTGAGCTCACAGTACTACGTAGGAGCGGACAGCCAACATTCAAATGACACGACAGCAAACAAAACACGCTCCAGGCCCACTCGTACAACATTCAGTCTTCTAGTGTATAACAAAAGCTCGTTAATTCGATTTTTAGGGACCGGAAAAAATGTCCCAATTACCGAAATGTCCGAATTATCGAATGGCCAAAATAAACACAAACGCGCGAGTTTTTTTCAACGTACCCTTACTGCACAAATCAATCACGGATGCTTGTCTGTTTTCGAGCGGAAATTCGCACGGACACAATTTTTCTGAGCCCTTCAAGGCGCTCAGCAGCTTCCATGCTGTCTGCAGTGCCAAAACAAAAAATTTCTTCAGGACGACGAGGGCCTCTGCTGTTTCCATCACGCTGAGAGGAAGCCATTTCGCTGTCGGCGGAGGGTGCGGTCCCACGAGCGCTGAGCAGGAAAGCTCCAGCAACGATCAAGCTGAGCAGCCGTGCTGGATCATTCCTCGATAAGACGGCGTTCAGCGATGCAGCACGCCAGTAGGAACGAAGCAACAAAATGGCTCGTTAATTGGGAAGAAACCGTAGAAGCTGAAAAACATTCAGATCGGGAGTGCGCAGTTCTGAAAGCACGCGGCACACAAAAAGGTGCTGCTGCCGCAGCTGCTGCGGAACAAGCTACAGCAGCGCTATCGAAGCGCCCGCACAGTGCACGTGCGCCGAACGAAAACGAAACTCTGCTGCGGATGAACGCTTCGTCGCTGACAACGCGATCGGGATGGCGTTCATCCATGATCCATGGTGCTTCATGATGGAATGAAGCGTTCTTTTGATCGTTTTCGAGCCTTGCCAGCTGCCCCGAAAGTCGCCATATTATCCGCCTTTCGGTCAAATCCGTCCGGAATAACGAGCCTCCAGTATCACAGTGATGCATATTTTTGAACAAGTCCGAGTTATCCTATTTTCCGAATTAACGAGAGTCGAATTAACGAGCTTTTACGTAGTGTTTACCCCACGCAGACAAAAGTTTACCTCGCAAAGCAGATTGTTCTACTGTGACTGAAAAAGGCAGACCTTAGAAAGCCCGTTTTGCCCCTTTATATATAAAATCTGTGCCCTATGCTATGCCCGTTGCAGGACGAAGGCTTCTCCCAACGATCTACATCCTGCCAGGTGCTCCGCATTAAAACGATTACAGCAAGGTTTGGACACATGTATTTGCCAGAATATTCTGCTGACGACAGTTAAGACCCTGGAGGACGCATGGTAGTTGCAGAAAAACTCAGGCGCTTACCGCTCTCTGATTCAGAATTGTCCGATTCAAAAGAAGACCGTTTCTCTTCTTGTCCGCTTCTGTATTCAGATGAACTGTCTGAGTCACTTTCCTGAAATGAAAATGAAAGAGTGTTAGAGCTTCGCCACTGTCATACTAGTCAATTTTAAAGATCAATATGGTGTGGGCTCATTAAAACAGCCGGCTTCGGTAGCGATTGTCCGATCGTGTCCAACTGTGCCCGCCATTGCCGCTGTCCGTTATGTATATCGCTCACAGAGGACAAAGGGGGAAAAAAAAGGAACGCCGGGACTGTGCGGATTCGAACCCAGCTTATCAAGAGCGGTGCCACCCTCCCCCTGAAAATAACACGGCCCGGCTACGGTGTTGATCTCAACCAGACCAATCAGGTGACCAAATATGACTGCCATCCAAGGTGTTATGCTCAACCACATGAACTGAACAATAATCAAATAAGACTGTCAGGCCAAGATGTCGAGCTTGATTAGATGAACACTGTAGCTAAATGTAACCTCAGTACTAGTGTAATTTGTCAGCAGCGACATCATCGTGAGCATTCGCCAGATCCGATTTTTTTTTCTGCAGGAACACTCGTCTTACACAAAACAGTGTCTACAGCTGTGATTAAATGAAGTGTCAGAAGATGTCAACAAGAGCGTCCGGTAAGCTGGTATTCCATAACACACAAGAACGTTAGTGCAATACCGGACACGCCAAAACTCTCTGAAACGGCTACAATGCATGCTGCACGTCGCAAGCACGTGCAGCATGCAACAGAATCGAAGCCCTGCACTTCTCCCGATATCAGTGTCGCATTATAGACTCACTCAATTGGGACCAGTCATGTGCTTATTCTGAACGTCCCTGTCAATGTGTCGCTTCTGGAAAGCCATTATGCGGCTGTTTATATTTTGAGTTTACCTATAAGAAATGAATTTCTGACACTGCCATGATAGGTACGCCAGTCTTTCAGACATTAAATCTTTAAAGAAGGCTGATTTTTATCTGCACTATGAAAATTAAGTTGTTTTTTTTTTCGGGCTCTCCAAAATTTTACAGTTGTCTGCTTTCAACAAGCGGTGCTCTTTTCCAAGCACAAGTATAAAGAACTGTTGCGTTAAGGGGGCATACCAAAAGGGGTATTCTCTCGCGCTCCTTGTCCCTTTTTGTATTCTTACAGCGCCTACTTGACCGTCTACCGTAGGGACTGCATGGCTCCTGCAACAACAGAAACGTCATGTCTTATGAGTCCGCGATACAGGCTCTGCTGCACAGTACAGATGACCAGGCCAGATATAATGAGTCTCTGGCTCGCTTTGCTGATATCTTCCGTCGTATGTTCCTCGGCAATGCACTTCCACTTCCTTGATACGTAAACCCGCTATCAACATTTTATGAATCACTGAATCCCTTCGTTATATAGCTACGCCTGTGGGCCCACATAATCAATTTTCCAAATGTTGAATTAACGCAGTCTTTTCCTCATGGCTTGTTCACGCGAAGCAGCAACTGTCGAGCATTAAGTTGTTTCCCACCTCATGACATATCCATATTTGCGTTGAACTGTACAGGGTAGTTCGAGAGTGCATCCTAGAGTGTACTTGATACCTAGAGACCGCTTTGCCATGACTTGCCTTTGTGCAGCAGTTCTGGTTTTATGCATAACTTTTCGGCTCACATAATGTTGCACACCGCCAACTTGCTGACAGCCACAGCAGGCAGAGGCTCTTAGGGCTTAAAAGTTACAGTCTAACCTTCCGTAAGCAGTGCACAGGCTGCTTTTGAAGACGCGGTAGAATATAGAACCGCCGTTTTAAAATGCACAGAGGCAAGTCATGGCAAAGCGGTCTCTAGGTATCAAGTAAACTCTAGGATGCGCTCTCGAACTATGCTCTAAGCGATTAGATTGCAGTTCCACGCAGATATGGATTCTCAAAAGCCCGTGTACAGCTTTGTGACATTTGCCTGCCGTGTGAGTTGGTATTCCTCGAAGTTCCGCACCCGCTCCGATTCCGTGCTCACGTTGATAAAGGCTGGCTCCTTCTCAAACTGCTTCCGTACCTGAAAGACACGCAGCATGTTACTAAGTGAAAACATTGACAAATGCTCCCGTTCCTACAGTGACAATGACGCGCCTACTTCAAAAAATATTCCTCATAGGAACGCACCAGGCAACGATTGTGGCTACGCCACAGAAAAGCAAAACCTTTCACCAACAACACGACAGGAAACGCCGATAGGAAGCAATTATTGCTTGAAAGCACCACTTGTGCGCACTGAATCTAACACGTGGTTGTATAGCATAGCAAGTGAATTTCTTCCTGAACATTATACCAGAGGTGTCTCCATAAGCAGTTTACAGCTCCATGCAAGTCACCAGGTTTTTCTTTTTTTTTTTTGTAAAACCAATCATCCTTCACCACTGCAGCAAGGATTCATTGACTTCTGGGGTTTTACGTCTCTGAACCACGACATGAATGTGAGACGCCGTAGTGGAGGGCTCCGGAAATTTCGGCCGCCTGGGGTTCTTCAACGTGCAATGACATCGCACAAAGCACGGGCCTCAACATTTCGCCTCCATCAAAAAGCAGGCGCCGCGGACGAGCTTCGAACCCTCGACCTTCGCACCAGCAGCCGAGTGCATGCCTGCGATGAGTTAAGTGCGAGTTTCAAAAAAGAGCGGAAGAAAGGAAGAAGAAACGAACCAGACCATTTGAAGGCTGGATAATTCGGACAATCCACAGAATACCAAAACTACCAATTGGTTGATAACACAAAAGCTTCCGGTAGACCAATGATTGAAGGCCACGACAGGGGTGAGGAAAAAGATGGAAGCGCCCGGATGGCGTGATGTTCCAGAGAACCTGCAGAAGATCAGTGTCCGCCGCGGTGGTGTAGTGGTTATGGTACTCGGCTGCCACCCGAAAAACGCGGTTCGATCCCGGCCGCGACGGTCGCTTTTTCGGTGGAGGCGAGAATGCCAGAGGCCCGTGTGCTGTGCGTTGCCAGCGCACGTTAAAGAACCCCAGGTGGTCTAAATTTCCGTAGCCCTCCACTACGACGTTCTCTCCTTTCTATCTCTTTCACTCCCTTTCCCCTACTTAGTCGTGCTCCCTACATGGGCTGCAGAAATTAGCGTCCTTTCCTAACCGAATCACAGTCAGAAGACCAGCCATGCGCAAGTTGTGCTACCACGGCCGTCGGGCTGCGGCCGTGGTAGACGTGCAGCGTGCAGACCCCTTCCGAAGCAGTGGTGACAACCAGGGACCTGCTGCCTTGATCCAGGCCTACGAGCGAGCGGTTCCCCTTTGGAGTCCCGGTCCGGGGACAAGCCACGAGCGGTGGAGCTCCGGTTGCGAACTCATGGGCGGCTGTCCGGCTGGGACGTGCTGCGCTCATCTGAAATACTTCAACGCAGCCGCTGTAGGCTGATCGGCTCCGACTCGCTCATCGGCATCTCTGCGGGAGAAACTCCATCCTCGCCTCCTAGGCCAGCCCCATGCATTGGCGAGACAGAAGCTCCTCTCCACCTCGCCCCACTAAGACTGTCGTAGTAGAGACTGTAAGCTTAACGTCTATCGTTCGAAGCTGCGTGTCGTCCCACTCCTCCTTTCTGTCGCGTGAGTGTACTGCGCGTCACTTTTGTGTACATAAAACTTCTTGGTGCTCAAATGACCTTGTCCATCCTTTGGGTGCGCTGAGACAACGTGTCAGCCATGTGAGTAAAGACTTCGCATTCCACCAGTGCTTCGTTTATTGCGCGGCTACCCTGAAATAGCCTCGTTGCAGCGCCACAGCCGCTACACTACCGTGGCGAGGCCATCGCAGCAACGAGTGGGTGGCACCAACAAAAGTGGTGATGAGTTTCGTTTACCATGCTTCAATCCACAGAGAACCAGTGACCAGAGGTTTTGAACAGCGGAGCTGCTTAGGCACCCCCCATGTCTGCTGTCCCCGATATCCGCTGTCATGAAGAAAGGAAAAGCGGACCCGATATTGCCCTTCACCAACTACCCGCGCTGCATATGATAGTGATCATGTGAAGAAAGAAAGAAAGAAAGAGAAAGAGAGAAAGAAGAAAGAAAGAAAGAAAGAGCCTAGAAAGAAAGAAAGAAAGAAAGAAAGAAAGAAAGAAAGAAAGAAAGAAAGAAAGAAAGAAAGAAAGAAAGTGCCCAGAATTCAGCATGAAGGGCGTAAATATACAGCATGTACGGGAACCGTATCTATTTTTCTTTTGTCGCTTCTCGATTGAGCAGCGCTTTTTCACTTTCAATATCCTATTAATGTTATGTCACAGCGTGATCAACCCTGACTGAACCAGGAAATGAACGTTCTTCTTGAATAATCTTGAAGATGAGAATACTCAGGTGATTTCAATGGTTAAATATGCTTCCCGTCAACACACGCGCTGAACATGCACACAAGAAACATCTTGTCTCTGTTCTACAGGAAAAAAAGGGAAAAGGAATGAAGACGACTGGGGCTTCTGACTGACCGAAAAATCCGCAGTTTCGACAATACGGCCAAGCATTTATTTCGATAGCAACACAATGGAATACTATACGAAGTAACGCGACGTGACTTTTTAGGGGCCATGTGCATCTGCTTTGTCCTCCCCAAGTGCTGCGTTACGTCCCGTGCTGATCCGCAGCATTCCCCATGCTCTGCACGTTGTGCCGGCTTGTGGACACGCATGACAGTGCGCGTTTCCTTCAGCGCGACTAACGTTTGGCGAAGCTCTTCGAACGCGTTCCGATGAAACGGGGTGCGCTTGGAGCGATGATCAGTGGGCCCTGCTAGCTCAAGAAACGCCGTCGCCGACTCACGCGACTGAGCGCTTCGTCTAGAGGATGAGGCACTGCGCCAGAGCTAGGCGGCGAGAACTTTGCGCCGTCTCGCGGGCTAAGTCGAAATGGTTCTGGTAGCTCAGACAGCGCTATCATGACGCCTGCTCCAAATAGTATATATATAAATTGCGCGCTGCTTGGTTTCGTACAATAAACATCTTAACAGCATGTATGTATGTATGTACGCATATGTATTGTAAAGAAGCATTGGAACATTGTAGTAGGCCGTCCTCTCCAGTGCCTTGCAGTGGTGTTCCCTCTTCAGCGCTCTGCTGAGAAAACTCCGCCCGTGCTCGAGGTCCATGCCCGTTGGGACAATACCGTTGCCGCAGTGCTGCGTCTGGTTTCGTACAATAAACATCTTAACAGCATGTATGTATGTATGTAGTATGTATGTATGTATGTACGCATATGTATTGTAAAGAAGCATTGGAACGTTGTAGTGGGCCGTCCTCTCCAGTGCCTTGCAGTGGTGTTCCCTCTTCAGCGCTCTGCTGAGAAAACTCCGCCCGTGCTCGAGGTCCATGCCCGTTGGGACAATACCGTTGCCGCAGTGCTGCGTCTGGTTTCGTACAATAAACATCTTAACAGCATGTATGTATGTATGTATGTACGCATATGTATTGTAAAGAAGCATTGGAACATTGTAGTAGGCCGTCCTCTCCAGCGCCTGGACCTGAGCGTGCGATGGGTCGGCACCCATCCATATAAGCCGGATGCATCTGAGGCTGCACCTATTTCTACCACAGCCAGACATGCTGAAGAGTGTCGCGATCTCGCCCGGGCGTTTACTACCAATGACCAAGAGCACCAGAAGAGAATTCGCGGTGACACCGCCTCTGCACCTGCTTTCCTTCCTGGAGTGCTTGGTGTGGCTCTCGGTCCGTTGCACTGCACCAGCACTCTCTTCAAAGCTACTGCCCGAGTACAAAGGACCCTACCGTGTAGTCGAGCGTTCCTCCCCGGTTAACTGCCTCATCGAGCACGTTGAGCCATCTTCAGACATGCGCCGTCGAGGCCGCAACAATGTCAACGTCGAGCGCCTCGAGACCTGCTATGACCCACTCATATATAGTGATCAGCTGTTAGGTCGCCGGGTGGCTCCCTTTTCATCACTGGAGGTAAAGAAGCATTGGAACGTTGTAGTGGGCCGTCCTCTCCAGTGCCTTGCAGTGGTGTTCCCTCTTCAGCGCTCTGCTGAGAAAACTCCGCCCGTGCTCGAGGTCCATGCCCGTTGGGACAATACCGTTGCCGCAGTGCTGCGTCTGGTTTCGTACAATAAACATCTTAACAGCATGTATGTATGTATGTATGTATGTATGTATGTATGTATGTATGTATGTATGTATGTATGTATGTATGTATGTATGTATGTATGTATGTATGTATGTATGTATAAGTACGTACTACGTATACATGCGTGTGTGCGTCAGAGAGAGAGAGAGTGAGAAGGACGACAGCTACAGCAATATCCCGGTACAAATGGCACCATTATTGCCGTCGCAATAGTTAAGTTCCCGATAATATACCCCGTGCAAGCTTTTGCAGAAGGCTGACCTAGTCCCACGACAAGCCACAGTCTATTGACGGCATGGCACCATTTAACATGGATCGGAAGGCACTCTCCAACTCGCGTTGTGCATCAAAGGGAAACCATCGATTTCTTGAGCGCCAATGTCATCGATACCATTGAATAATAATAATAATAATAATAATAATAATAATAATAATAATAATAATATCCGCAGACCTTACTAGCTTCTTCTATGAGCCTCTCTTTATCCCGTGCTGCTGCCTCCTCCAGAAGCTGGAAGTACACACACATAATATGTCAGAAAACTAGCCAAATGTGAACAATATGAATTGTCTATAAAGATGTGCATAGCCACACCACCTTGACCCGTGACGTCTTCTGAGAAAGCCTCACGCAGAGATCATCTCCTCATATCTTTTTCCTTGTGTTAACGATCGCACTGATTTTTTTTTTTACTGGCCCTTTACCAACACTCTTACTCGTACATCAAGGTGCCCCGACTTTCGACTAGCAGATATATTTCTTTTATTTAACGACTATCCAGTGAAATCACTGGCATATGAGCATCCGAAACGGATACACAAGAGAACAGAACCAGACAACACAAGCGTCAGCTATCAAAAGCTTGCGTTCTCTCTTTCTCATTGCTTACCTCTATATTGCACACTCGTCTTTCTTTCACGAGAAACCCTTATGGATATTCCATCTTTGTAAACACACTACCCTTTAGTAATATCATTACAGGTATTGATTAGCAGTGAGAATGTAATGCGCATGCACGCAAAGGCGAAAGCCCTAAGTCTCAGCCGTTCATTTAGGAATTGTGCTACAAAGGAGCAACCCAAGTAACTTTAATACGCGCTACTCTCACGCAGTTCCCTGACATAAAAGTGAACAGCAATGCTTACGCTGTCATAGGTGAGTTTGACATTTCCAGCATCCAAGGTGGCTGACCGTTCATCCTCGCTGATCATGGTGACAAAGTCATCATACACTGTGTTCACTTCCACCGCAAAATTGTTATTTCGCAGAATTTCCACGATGATTTCCTTTTCACGCTGGAATTGGTCCTTTTTAAGGTCTTCCACAAAAAACTTAAACAAATCCAACGGAGTGGAACCTGCAATAGCATATATAAGAGTAAAGTAAAACACAATGCGGCCATCGCTACTTTAGGCATTGAAAAAAAGGTTCAGCAGGTGTCACGCTCTTGCTGCACACGAGAGGAAAAAGCTAGGCTGCACATCGGTAACGTATGAAGCTTAGACCTCTTCAAGACATAAGGTAGCCGCACTGAAGCGCACATGTGACACTCAAGTAATGCTAATAAGGTGGTTTAAAAGTGGAAGATTATAATATGGTAATTAAGCTAACACCATTGCTTCTTTGTCGTCACACGGCCATTTCAGTCTGAAATAACTGTATTGGGCACCTCCAACGTTTTATCTCGATACTGCTAAATCCTCGTCACCAGTCACGATCTAGTAGTAACGCGAACACCAATCACGAATTGAAAAGCTACGCGCCGACCACGACGATACAGTATTACGAAAAGGGCGGTAATCCGTCACGGCTAAGACACCCTGATGAATGCCTGATGCATGGGCACTCCGTGTAGCACCTTGAAGTCCAGCATTTCGGACGCCCAATGGTACCCAGCAGTGAATGGCGATGAGCGCCGTCCGCATTGCATCGCTGTTGATCGCGCTTCTGTACGATCGAAGGGGCGCGAGCCTCCTGCCGTTCTTCCATCTGTGGGAAGCACCCCGCACTTCTGCACACTGGCACCTGTTGCTACTGCGGTGCAACGCTGCGGGAGGAGGGAGCGGCTACACACGCATGCGCACTGCTCTTCTCCGCAGCTGCTTCGCTCGCACTGGTGGACGAAGGTGCCATCATAGCCACCTGAGGCTTTAGCCTCAACAACATTTTTGGTTTATCATAATCCAGTTCCTTTTAAGAAAGACTCAACGTTGTAAGCACACTAGAATAGAGTAAAAGCTAAAACATTGAGAGATAGTATACAAATCCCTCCACCGAATAATGTCGAAGGTCGCGCTCCTCAAAATGTGGACTCCATCAAACAGGTGCGAGTTCCAAGAGTTCTTTAGTGGACGCTCAGTACAGCTGGTGTCCATACTGCACCCCCAGTGGCTTCAGGGGTCTACATTTTCCTTTTGAGGAAAAACAAAGTGCCATTTTCTCTTGCTAAGAAAATCTGGTCAGGAACCAGTCAAAGGTATCGCGTTCACATTTACTGAAGCATGAACACTGAAGTGCACAATTCGGTTAAGGAAATTAGTTCCCATTCCCGGGCACGAAAAATAAGGTGTGCACTAACAGTCATGGGCACTTTAGAACGGAGTGAATACAGTACTACTTCCTTATTTATACCAATACGTGCAAGCAGTTGCAAGACGAGCTGTATCTACAATGCGATAGAACAATGCAACAGCAAGTGCTAACTAAGGAGACCTTTCACAGCACCATTTCCAACAAAAACAATCAGTGCTGCTACATGACAAAGAAATGCTTTGGTTTCTCTAACTCACTGAAACATTTCCGGTTAAATCAACAATTTCAGAAATGAGCAGCAGCGTAGAAAGTTGCCACCACAAACATGAGGTTGAGGGTCCACACTTACCCGGCTGGCCGAGCATATTGGTGAATCGAATATCAGCGCGGATTGCTGGGTAGAGCTCTACCCATTGGGACATGGACGTCAGCTCTCCTTTCTCATGCAGCTCATTCAGCAGTGTCTGGCAGAACCGGAGAAAACGTGTGCGACATACTGGTTTTACATCAAGCGAGCCAGGTTAAAGGTTGACTACTGAGGTGGTAAAACCTCGATAGAAAAGATAGCAGCTATAACATATCAAATATAACAAAGTGATTATAAAACATCTCTTGCTTCAATAGCAATAGCAAGGGTAGAACGACAAGCATTCGCCTACAATATGTACCATATATTAAAAATGGTTTATCAAGATTTTACTCCATTAAAGTGAGGTTCGATCGCAGGCAAAAAGTACGTATCAGGAAAGGAAAGCCGTTTATGTTCTGTACTGAGCCCCAAAACTAGGTAACCCTGAGAAACGCGAGCTTCTGTAGTGCATGCTTGCAATAATACTTTGTGTATGGCAGCATCAGAGCTCTTTCGCGTGGACTGCCTGAAGGAGTAGAGTTGAAAGTTCTTGGAGCTGGCTGAAACCTCGAATAAGCTTCTCAATCTAATTTGATCCGCACTGACGAGGGAAACAGGTGGACTATATAAGGGGTTTTCGCATATTCCATATGGGCTTCTGGTCAGCCGAAGGGGTCACCAACGAAATAAATTTCTTAGTGGTCCAATATTTGAGAAACATCTGCCAGATATGTTACTGTATAAGAAGCATGATTAATGTTGACCTGAATCATTTGTTCTTGAAATGACGGCACAATAAATAATTTCAGCCTAGACAAGCCATTACTGTGGTCAGCCAATGTTCATTCACCATATTAGTTAAGGCTTTGACCAATTCGAAGCGTAGACATAAAGCGGAATCAACGTTCAAAAGCTCAACAGTGATTATGTCACTGATGAACTTAGGTCCCTTAGTCATTTGGTACACCTGTTAAAGTATGATGGAAATGGAAAACCAGGCTAAAGTCCTCGCTATATTAGCTACGCGCAGCATTTGTTTAGATTTACTGCGGTTCTGTCTGTCTTTTGTATTCTTCATTGCTGAATTCGTACTGACAGATAAAATGGCAGCATAAATATTGTGCTTAGAGCACACTTTTCAAGGCACTGCTCTCCGACTGATACATTTCCCCCGATCCCATGTGACTATCAGCAGACGAAACTACACCCAGCGGACGTTCACACGCCTGACCAACCATGTCACCCGTCATACTTTGAAAGTGGTACTATTATTACATGGCTATGCGCATTAGCACAATGATGATGTGCTGCGTGGGTACTATGGCACAACTTTTATCCCTGCAGTATGTGAAAATTGTGCTTCTTTGAACGCTGTTTATCCTTTCGTGCCCCTGAGGCACGTACGCACAGGTGGCACTCTAACCATCCCATGCACATGTGTGCGCAACTGAATAACAATATAGGGATAACGGTAAGTTCTATAAAAGCTTCGGTTAGCAAGTCTCGGCACGTCCTAACACTTCCGTGACAGCTACCCGTCAATAAATATAAAGATTGCAAACTCCCGTAGACATTGTAGCTAGGTTTGTGTCTTAGTGCTAAAAGGTAATGTCATCAGAATAATTGCTACAGTTTTACGCGCCAAAACTACGATATGATTATGAGGCACGAAATATTAGGTTGCGATAGATTGAAAGATGTGGTTTTTGTATTAAGAGAGCCACAATTTCTAGCGAGGACAAGGAATTGTATGCGAAAAAACGACGAAATCGGGAGTTGGGTGAGCGCCTCCAGTCGTGCGGCACGCTGTCGTATTTGTTTGACGTCAGAGACTGTTTTAAGACTACTGAAACACTGCTACATGATAAATGAATAAGGTAAATTTTGGAAATAAAACACACGCGGTAGGGCAGAGTTATTGCTAGCATTACGGCCCCTGGAGCTCACTACACAGTGGTATTGGAAAGCTCTGGTTTCAGTAGGCTGTTCTGAGCGCGCTCGCGCTTTTAACTTGATTGGTGGAAAAGTATCCTTTCGCAGCGTCCGCAGATGTCCGTGCAGTGCCATGAATACTCCCGTGAACTCTAGTTACTGACTGGTTAGCAGCGGCTGCTTGATGTATCTTTTAAAATGAACCGATGAGACCGGAGAATTCTAGCCTGCCACTCCCCCCCACCCACCCTTTCTTTTGGGGTGTGTGGTGGGGGGGGGGGGGGGTGAAACATGGACAATTCAAGCTCAGTAGCGGCGCCAGGAACGTTCGTTGTCAGTTTCCTACGCAACAAATTCCTTTATTGTGGCGCAGGAAGCGCTAGGGTGACACACTTGTACACACATAATAAATCAGTATAACCAAACTTAATTATTACTTTGCTTTTGTGTCTCCTTAAAATATACATCAATGTAAAGACAACAGATACCAGACAACAAAGTCAGCATAAGTATAAGAACATTCACTCCAAGCCACACCACAATTCTTCCATTTTTAGGGGCAACTAACGCACATTTTAAATAAATACTTACTTCCAGACTTGATGGTAATTACATTAGTACTAGGAAACAGTTAGGTAGCTTTTCTGTTAGGTAGTGCTTCAGCACAGAAAAGTGACAGCGGCACTCGAAAGAAGACGTTCCAGGTGCATGAGTTTGCATTCCAGGGACAACAGGACTTTGCACAATGGTTGCAGTGCTTACCAAAAAAGCCTCACGGTTTTTGCGCTGCCGACGCATCAGTTGTGTAGTTGCACGCTCCTTCTCCTGTTGCTCCAGCCGCTCCAGCTTTAGAATGTGGTCCTCAAAAGTGCTAAGTGCATCCTCCTTGTCCATGTCTGCTTAGATGAGGATCACATAATGCACCGTTCAAGTGTGGTCGTGTGGCGAAGTCGCAACAAAGTGGAGATACTAAGGGAGTATACGGTTACTTAGATAATGGGCTCGTTCCACAGTCACCGCCAGATGACTTCCGAACACACTATTTATTTTATTTATTATTTAGAGAAAAACTGCCAGTCTGAGTGCCAGACTTTGGGCAGGGGTGGGCGATACAATGTTGAACGAGAACCGATACAATGATAAAAGAAGAAACATGAAAAACGGTCCACAATCCCGACAATGACCGTAACGTACAAAAACAATACAAAAAGCCATCAAAAAATAAAGAAAGAACAGAAGAAGCGCACACTAGGTTAAGAAAGTGAAAAGAAGTGGCACCAAATATCAACTGTAGTGGAAATAAAATCGGCAACAATACAAAAGTACAGAATCAAGACATTGAACGTCAAGCAATCAATCTGATCGAGATGTGTACTGAAATAAAGCGCACTGTAAATAAACGCACTTAAAGGCATTACGAAAAGTGATGCTCTTGGCAGCACCTCACTGCCAAGTTCACTAAACCAGCGTCACGGAAAGTGATGCTCTTGACAACACTTCACTGCCAAGTTAACTAAACCAACATCACGGAAATTGATGCTCTTGACAGCACCTCCCTGCCAGGTTCACCAAGCCATCATAACCGAAAGTGATGCTCTTGACAGTACCTCACTACGAAGTTCACCAAAACCAACGCCACGTAAAGTGATGCTCTTGAGAGAGCTTCACTGCCAAGATCACTAAACCCGCGTTATTCTATCTTCGTTTATTACGTAAGTGTTAACAAGCGTGGTACAATAACAACCATGACAATGCGTCCAGCTGACCAGGGACTTATATGGTAGTCTATTTATACTTTCAATGTACACTCCATGTGGATTGCTACAAGACAAACACTTATATCCAATGTAATGTGAAACAGATAATTGTCTATTTAGACTCAGCGCACCTGAGTTATGAAGGGCAGCATACACTTATGACAAACTGGAAAAATTACAAACTCTCTAACATCCAAACAAAACAAGTTCAGGGAATTGTAGGGAATTATGCAGCAGTTCAACAAGACATGTTTCTGGAACAGACGGTTCGGAAGCGAGTAAAGTTTTCCACTTGTCCGAAAGGCGTGGGTGAGAGAGGCGTGAAAGGGAGTTGAGCACAGGAGAGACAGGTGATGCATTATGGGGAAGCGGAGCCGGCATAACTGCTGCGCGTTAAGTGGATTTTGTCATGCAACGTTATATCATAGAAATTTGTTTACACAATGTTAATTACAGTGTCATGTTACATGTACTGAACAAAGTGCAGACTCGTCTGCTACAGCGTGTGGCATTCTTATAAGGCAGCATCCCCATTCCACGAAATCCCCGTAACTGATCTCTATAGCAGCAACTGTGCCAAAGATGTGAATGCCCAGACAAAAATAAGTGTGTCAAAATAATTCCAGAGACGATCCCTCGTCAACGACTTTTCAGGCGCCAATACATTGCTAGACTCTCAGGTTGCATGAAACCAATCCACGCATCGCACTATTTTTCTTTTCTTTTTGTTACATCTGCAAATGCCTCTACAAGCAAGACGGTATAAAAAAAATAAAAGGCTCTTCACAGATGCTAGAAACACCTAGTTATTCAGCACAGATGGCAGACGATACTCACTGCGCAGCTTAACGTCCTCAGAAAAGGCTGGGTTGTCGAAAAGCAGGCGTTGAGCCTCCTCCCACGTGGTATTGTGAACGATGCTTGTCATGGAATCAAGGATGTTTCTAAACACCTGCAGATTGCGCTTGCGAAGCATCTCGGACTCTTCCTGCACCGCAGCAAGGGAACTCATTTAGCGCCGCTTCAAAGGGACCGTTGCGAGAAAGGAAACACTGTTTACCAGCAGCACGTCATTTCATTACGAGACAGAATGCTAGAACTTACCAGGAAGGCAAAGTTCTCGTTGCCACGGAAAAATGATAGTCATACGACATGGGGTGATTAGATAGAGTTCCTTACAGAACCGAAGGGAAACTTCGGTTCGCAAATACCGCCTAGCTTGTTAGTAAGGCCAACTCAAGCCTAGAAGCACATACTGCCCGGAGGCAATGACAACACGGCGGAGGGCATGGCTCCTGTTAACCTTTTGTCATGAGTCAGCTCGCGCAGACTGCGAGCGCTCTCCACAGAAGCTCGCCAGTTTAAGGCTCTTTCCTCCTCTTTACCTGGCTCGACTCGGACCCGCGGTCCAACCCGCCACACAAACCGTTCCCCAACAGGGAAGCGGCGGGATACCAACGACCCCTTAAGCCACGCGTGCTCCGCAACATGGCAGTCTGCACATACTGTCGCAAAACTCACAGGTTTAGTTTTTAAAACTCTTGTTCCTCTGTGCTTCAAGCGAAGCACTGCATGTTTCTTATGAGATTGAGGGACCTGTTCAAAAACATCTCAAGGGTGCTAATCATTACCTTTTCCTTTTCGGCGATATCGTAGAGGACGTCCTCAAAGATCTCCCTGCGATCCGAATCACGCACCGCCTCCCACACTTGTAGGCCACCAAACATGCAGTCAGCTTTTCCGTATCGTGTGTCGGAGCTGATCTTTTCGTTGTTCCGCAGAAACTGCTCCAATTCTTCTTTCGCTTTCCTGGCTCGTAGCCGCTCTTGCCTCTGCAATTGCATCGCGAACACTTATAAGCACCACCAAGATTAAATCAATAAAGAAAAGGAATGGAGCGAACTTCAGCTATCCTTTATCACTTTATCACTGTATCACGCGGGCTCGCGAAGCGGCCGCTTCGCGAGCCCGCGCCGCCGCGATGCGATCTTCGTTCGTCGAAGCGCACCCCACGACAGCTGCTGTAGAATAGAGCGCGCCGGGGGAGAGAGAGCGCTTTTATTTATCTCGAACTACAGCGCCACTAGCGGTCTCCACTCAAACTAGAGCACGCGCCGGAGTGGAGCGAGCGCTCTACTGCAGAGCCATTTAGCGGGTGCTCCGAGTACTCACGGGGGCAGGCTACGCCGACGCGTGAGGGAGGGACAGGCCCCGTTCATAAACTGCCTCGCATCCAAAATTCGAAAGATATGAAGAGTATCTTAAAGGGGCCCAGCAGCACTTCTACACATAATCCTTGGGTGACAGTAGTTAAGGAGCTTATTACCCCCCCGAATTAAAAGCGGCAACAAAATTTTCAAATCCCGTAAGTATCAGCGGCGGTACCGCTGATACTTAACGTCTGGGGAGAGCTCTGACGTCCGAGCGCGTTCACTCCCATTTCGTTCCGACGAGCGTGATGCAAGCTACCCAGAGGGGGATGAAAAAGGAGGCCGCACCAGCACGGGTCATTATACCTTAAACATTCTTTTCTTCTCTTTTTTTTCTTTGGAAGTATTCGCGCTTCCGCAGGGACGTCGGGCTTGCCACCAGAGTCACTGCGGGGACATGGCATCCGAGCTTTAGTAAATGCAGCTGGGAATCGGCCAATGGTACTTCTCCCTGACATTGTAGTCCGTGCTCATTTATGACGCGTCTTGTTGAAACAAGATCCGGCGATTTGCCGGTGTATTTTGAAACCAAACCGAAAATTTTCTGCAGGACCTCTACGACTGATCGGCGGCGTTTTCTTGCTATGCTCAAAAAGTGTTGAAGGGCCCATTTGAGGTATTTACGGACGCACCTGCACACAGCCACGCCAAAGGTGCCTCTGAACCTTTCTTCCGGCCCTCGACAGATAGACGGGTGTTTCGAATACTCCACGCATCTTCAACAACCACCGCAGAACTGGCAGCGATTGATGTTGCTTCGAAGTACGTGAAGTCGTAATTAAACGTGTTGAACGTCGTTATCCTTCCAGACTATCGCGCCGCCGTTAGCAGAATGCTGAGAAGAGATTCTGACGGCCCAATGCAGTATCACAGCTTCTGCCCGCAAGATTACTTCGCGTGGTGTGTCCCTCATTGCCCAATCGATACCATCGCTCGTGGGTATTCCTGGAAATGAAGAGCCTGATCACCTTGCTTCAAGTTGTGTCTGAAAGGAGTGCAACTGCCCGGGCGTAACCTATACACTTGACAACGGTCGTTTACTGACTCGTCGACACCTCCTGGAACTTTCCCTAAACCAGCCAGTTGCAACGGGCTCATTTGCTCCCTGCGATCGCGGTCATTGCTTGCATCATCGTGCGCTCCTATATAGCTTAAGGGTTGGTTCTGTGTTAATGTGCGAACGGTTATACTGTCAAGGACGTGCGGACAACCCGTTGTATGCGCCTTGTGGCTCCAGTGAGACACTCGGACATGTAATCTTACAGGGGCCCTGCATTTGCAAAGCGGCGTGCACTGCTAATCAAAAAATACGGACTGATTGGACCGCGGTGTGCCATACACACGGACTGCCTTTTCTCCTAGTGGAAGTGACAGTCGACGTGAGCCGTATATCCCTTCGCCGTCTGGACGTGACCGGGCCCATGGAGCCCTCTTAAGCTTTCTGAACAGTGCTGACTTGGCCTCTCGCTTAGAGTAAATTTTCTGTGTTTTTCTTACTTTATTTTGTCTGCACCTATTCGTCTGTTCTCCCTCTTTCAGTTTCTATCTTTTCCCTCTCTTCCTCCTTCTTCCGCCTTCACATCTATCCATTCCCTCTTCCTAGAAGAGTAGTCGGCATTGTGCCCCGCTCAGTGGCAGTTGCCAGCTTGCTCCTTCCGTCTTTCCTTTTTGTCCTGGTTTTTATGTTCTCATATACAATAATAATAATAATAATAATAATAATAATAATAGCCACAGGGTTCACTGTCGTTCCGAGAGAAGCACGGCACATAATGATTCTGCAACTGATTTGTTGCTCACTTTTCTTTCTTGGCATACAAAAAACAAGTGAATCCTCAAGAAAACTGGTAAGCGCGAGATCAGACAGACAGAACACACCGAACACAGGACATGCGAATACAGCACAACCACGATAGCGCTTGTCTTGCGTTCGACGTGCTTTTATGCGTCTCGCCTTTGAGTGTGCGTTACAACCGCTAGCATTTTCACCTCCGCTGAAAATACGACCGCCGCGGAGCACGACCGAGCACCATACCCTGGACTGTACCATCACAACAAACTAATAGGAACGTGCTGAAGAGGCGATGTCGGTCATGAAGAGAAAATTTACATTTCCTCCTTTCCCGTTCTTGTGTCTTGATTCGCCCTGCAAGCACTTACGCTTCGACCAACGACAGGCGGCGTGCATTCCCGGAGCGGGTGCGTCCGTCTGCCATTGACCTATGGCACCCGCAAGAGCTGCCCCGCCGGTCGACGGAAACAAACGCATCGCATACACCAGGGCTGGTCAGTTCACCACCACGAGTCAACAGGACTTTGAACTTTACGAAGGGGTACCAATGCGCATTCCGAGTGCAGCTGAGTGCGTCTGCCACTGCGCATCAAGGTGAAAGAGGACAAGTAACGCCCGTTGATGGAAACAATGGTACGCCGCATACACTTGGTGCCATGAGTCCAGGACGAGTGTGACGTCAGTCGAAGGAAACAATATACCAGTGGTCGTCAGCGAGTTCGCTTTGACGTGATCCGGGCCACCTCGTGGAAAAAGGGGACAAAGGACGACGACCCCAATCAGACCGTTTTAACTAGGCGTACCTCGGTGTGCCGAAAGAAACCTGCTCATTGAGATACTGGCATGTAAAATGAAACTGTTTGCATGTAAAGTTTTACTCCTCTTTACCTCGCTCGACTTGGACGCGCGGTCCAACCGGCCGTGCAAACCCTTCCCCAACACGGAAGCGGTGGGATACCAACGACCCCATAACCCACGCGTCCTCCGCAACACGGCAGTCTGCAAATACTGTCGCAAAACTCACAGGTTTTGTTTTTAGAATTCTTGTTCCTCTGTGCTTCAAGCGAAGCACTGCATGTTTCTTATGAGAGTGAGGGACCTGTTCAAAAACATTTCACGGATGCTAGTCGTTACCTTTTCCTTTTCGGCAATATCGTAGAGGACGTCTTCAAGGATCCTTCTGCGATCCGAAGCACGCACAGCCTTCCACACTTGCAAGCCACCAAACATGCAGACAGCTTTTTCGTATCGTGTGTCGGAGGTGATCTTTTCGCTGTTCCGCAGAAACTGCTTCAATTCTTCTTTCGCTTTCTTGGCTCGTAGCCACTCTTGCATCTGCAATTGTATGGCAAACACTTATAAGCACTACCAAAAAAAAAAAAAATGCAGCGAACTTCGGCTATCTTTTCTGCTCAGAACTCGTGTACTGAAACAACAGCCCTTTCCACGTAACAGTGATTTGAGTTGCCTCGTTTTCCCAGTGAAGTCTCACTATTTGACTAACGATCAATCTTTCCCCCACATCTGAAATGCATTGCATAATTTAGCCGCTGTGAGTTGCCCGTTAGTTATGTGAATGCACGAGTAAGCGTATCGCCTTGCTCCTTGAACGATTTTAGTCGCGAAAAGTGCCTCCATAGACGGTTCGAGTCCCCGTAACGCAAGCGTTCATTCTCTACCAAGAGCAACAATAATTTTACCAATAATTTAATAATAAATTACCAATAGTATTAGTCACAACATTGACTCCCTCATTGATGGGAAGAGGGTATTAGCTGAAGAAACCAACACGTTTCTTAGAATTCCTTCAACATTTGTGAAATTAGCATCTGTGCGCCTTTATTACGCACGTCTTCGGGAGAGAGATACACTCAACACACTTAACCACTCATGCCTTAAAGGGCAACTACGGCGGTTTTTCATTATGTTCTGATATCGATGTTTTCCAAAGTTACTGATAGTCCTGTAGAAGCCAGGGTAGTTCAATTTGCTCGGAAACGCACCAATAATTTTAAATAACCCACTCAAAGGCGTGTTGAAACCGAAACCGAAACGGATAGACGCTTCGTGCAGCGTATGCGATGACTGTCGGATGACAGCCTCCCCGCCATCATAAATATGGAGCTGGTGCGATAAAAAATGACAGTGGCAAGGTCATCCGACGATGTATTGAGTTATTCCACCTTTTCTGAACTTGACAGCGACGATTTGAGCGTTGAAGTATCGCCGTGTTGCTTTTGAAGGCCCGCGGGTTCGGGTACGCAGCGTTGAAGGTGATGACATCAAAACACAGGGTGGCTCGCAGGGGAATCGGCTAAAAAAATTTAAAATTCCTTTCCAGGAAAACTAAATTACTTGCCACCGCCTGGTTTGGCGTATACTATAGTACCGAGGAGAACGTATACTGGAAATTTCATTGAGATCCATGGACACTGAAAAGTCGCCAAAGTTGGCCGTTAAGCAACGGTCTATTGCAGCACAAACTACTACAATGCTGTACGTATGCTATTCATTGTCAAAGCGTGAACTTCGACAGGTCACTGCCTCCATACATTTCTGCGGGTCACCATAGAAGCAACAGCAACAGACCCTGAAAGAACGGTTTACATGGCCCTAGCTGCATCCCATGCACAAGCACTCAAAATTTCGGAGGCGTAGCAGTTTTCTCCAAGTCACACACTGCCCGATCTTAGCGCATCCAGGCGAACACAAAGCCATTCTCAAGCCCATCGAGGTCTATAGACAGAGACCCTAAACGGGCCTCACATTTTCCTCTTTTCGCTTGTGCACTTTGTACGCGGTGAAAGCCTTCTTCCTCTCAGCTTTTGGCAGCTTTCTGAAGCGGGGGTCCCTGGAGATGCGTCCGAGTGCTAGTTTCCAAGTGCAATCGCTGGAAACCTGCACCAAAGTAATAATAATAATAATAATAATAATATAACTAGAGCATGCACGATTAACCACATAACTCGTACAACGTACGCCCCGATATAAGAACCTGAACTAAAGAGGTCTGAAAAATAGGAATCGCACAACTGGACAGTCACACCATTTACGCCAGAGTCGACAATGTTCAACAACAGTGAATAAAGGATACGAGTGTCGCTTATACTTCGTTGCACATTTATAACATTCTTTGCAAGAGACTCATCATTTGATGCCAACAGGAAGTTATATTCGTAACTCACGCAAATACTAGCACATCATTTTGGAGAAAATAATTAACAAAGTGCGGCTCTTGCAAAAGTGAACGTGGCGCCCGCACAAACCATTTTCTTCGCAATGAATCATCGTTCAGAACCTATGCACAGATCAAAACATGCGTTCTGCGTTGAGCTCCTGCAGGTCTAATTCATGTGAACTCCTGCAGGTTAAACCACGTTGGCATGTCCTAGGCCTGAGTATTTCCTGGATGGCCTTACAGAAGAACTCGATTAGAAATCGGGATAACTTTTTACAACACACCTACTCTGCAACCCCACTCGACCAGACAACTGGCGTTCGAGATAGACTCATTCAGCATCCGACGAACGCCATTACTTGTAAATATACGGAAAACAAAAATTGTAACTTTCAACGACAAGTGCCAGAGCACTGAGACGCATTCTGAAGATATTCGATGTGAAGGAAGTCAATTCTGTCAAAACATGAAACCGAAAGAGACAACAAAAAAAAATGTTTACGGGGGATGCTTAGAACTAACCAAGAACGTGAAGGCGAAAGTCCGCTTGGGCACTTGATTAAGCGTTACTCTACGTAACGCTTGAAAGAGAAAGTCTGGTGCAGCTTCAGTAATGCATTGAGGATACACATTAGGTATACGCGTTGCGTTATGAATTACCAAAGGCTTTCGTTCCACGTAAATTCACGCATGGCACATACCCGTACACCCAGGGCTAGTGTATGCGGGTATGCACCACACCGGAACTCAAGGTCGCTGCTCCACGTAGGTACGCGCCACACGTGATGGGTCTATGCATTTTCATAGCCTCGAGTGATTTTTTTGCCTCACAAAACAATCTTGAAACGCAGATCAAAAGCTTCCGCCTTAACTTTAAAAATATATTCATTTTCAAAGAACATTTGAACCGACGCAGCACATACTATAACGGGAACATTTCGAAGCAGGCTAGCACCCACCTTCTCCCTAAGTAACTCATTGAAAGCCGCAGAGGGGTCTTCATCGTCCTTGAACTCAAGAGGCCGTTCCGCATCACTCGACCTGCAGCCAATGCCAAAGGTGCACCTCAGTCATATAATACTATGAGTTGTAATAATCAAATTCTCTTTCGATCACGTAACTGTTTTGCCGGCGTCTCAGTTTTACGGCGTTTTCGCTGTATCATTTTCCTTGTGTGTGCGAGTGACCGGCAGATATTTTTGACATGGCCAAATTATTATCAAAGGAAAACTGCAAGTATAATGTTGCGTTAAATGCCAGTAATGTTGAATGTTTCTTTACAGACCACTTTTTTTCTCTGTGTTGCGTTTGGAGCACATCGGAATCTCATTCAGTAAATATAGCGCTGGACAAACAAGGCTTGTTCAGAATATTTAGTTCGCAGAGCAAACCAAGTGAGCGAACGAAAAGAATACCAACAAATCAAGAACTCCGACCGCTGGGGAATGTCAGGAGATACGACGTACTCCCAATGTGCCTCTCAAAAAAGAAAAATCCGTGAAGCGCGGAGTGTAAAATTAAAACTCTACTCCTAGGGAACCACGTAGGAACTCCGATCCCGCGGAGTATAATTAGCTCCCAAAAGGAAGAAGTCGCTAAAGGACAAGCCATTTACTCCCACCTGGGAGTAATTTTCGTTTACAGGCCTCTGCCTTCCTTGGCCCCCATTTTTTTGTCCCAACCTCGACCTCGTTTTATGTCGATGTCGGTGGGCTTGTTGGGCAACCATCTTCCAGACTGCATATGTAGACGTAGGTAAGCTCACTTCGTCAACATTTTTTTCCGTTGTTTGCTATTTTCTCTAATCCGTTTAGTGAAAGAATAATGGCCTTCATTTTTCTTTGTTGCGTGAAATGCGTCTACTCATGCTTTCATATTATAATTTATATACGTCATTCGTGCGTTAGAAGCACGGGCATTTCTTATATGGAATATTTATTTAGGCTCAAGGTATACTTTCACTTTGTGCCGTCATGTGCTCTCACTTGAAGCTCGTGACTATGTTCATGTACCACGTCGGGCGCTTTAGCGTTTTAATATCTGCCTAAAGCTATGTCGTATACCTGATGGGAATTTTCTTCCTCGTGTGTTTCATGTACATTCATCGCTGTAACTTAGTGCTGTCGGCGCTCTTTTTATGCGCTAAATAACAAATCATCACAACAATGTACACTTTTCTTTTTGCTTTCTGCAAAACTTCCCTCCAATATACACAGGAAATCCTAGTCGAAAGCTTGAGACTTTAGCTCTTTTAAGTTCATGCAATAAACCACTATGTGATCAGCTTAGATTTTTTCTTGCAAGTATACTGGCACACATAGTCACCGGAATTCACCAGTCGTACTTCCAAAACCGATGTCCAGTCCTGCAAGGTTCATTCTTTCATTGCTTTACAAGTTAAAACAGCCGTGCATGCTACGTTGAGGTCGGGGTTGGGAAGCTAGTACCTTTTATTCACGTAAGACTTGGCCTTGATATGCGCTTCACGAACTCCAAGTGAATAGGGCATCGTGTTCTACTTTTGTTCTTCACTGATCATACGTCTTCGTATTACCGTTTTCCATATATATGTTGTCCACACGCCAATCATTGCATGTGGACGCGGACTAGTCGAGCCTGCTATTGACAGCTTTTCTTGCTATTGCCACCCTCCATCTGCGTCACTGTACATGGTGGAAATAAAGATCTCATTTGATTCGACATAGGTGTCATAGAGGAAGCGTACGTTGAGGTATTGGTCTGATTATTTGGTCTGATAATACGACGATAGCTAAATCGGGCCTTCCAGGACAACTGACATCCATGAATTAGTTGAGCTTTCGAGTTTCAAGTTTGCAATAATTTCTGGAGGGTTGCGTGCCAAAACAGCTATATGATTACGGGGGACGCTGTAGCGGTGGGCATTCAATTAATTTTTCCAGCGGACGTTGTCGAATGTGCACAAAAAACAGGATACACAGATGTGTTTTCTTTGTGTCTTTTTTTTTAATTTCGCCCCATTGTTTCAAATTTGCCAACCTTTGTCAAAAATTTGTTGCTTGTGAACTATATGCTTGTCCAGCCACCGACAGGAAAATGACGTTTGCACAAGGCTTTCTTTGGAACTGGTGAATAGAAAATATGTGAAATTGTAAATGATCCTTAAAAATCTGTGTCTGAACTGTATGCTTTAATTAATCATTCGTTTCCAATAACGTATTTGGTCGCACCTAGCTCATTCGAGGTATGTGTCTTTTTGTTGATGCTCAAGTATTTGTTTCTGTTTTCTCCAGCAGCCAGTTAATCCACGGAGGAGTTGCAGAAATTTTAGGGGTAACTAGGTGACAATATTCACAACTGCCACATCTTTCTACTGATACAAAATAACTGGGAAAAATTCCTCTAAGTGCGGCGAGGCACGAAGGATGGCTCACTTTCAGAAATATCCCAGCCTTATATGCAGAGCATCCTCGCAAGCAAATCTTTTGCCAAAGTATATCCGCATATTGCTCAGCAAACCACAAAGTATTAACCGCAAGCACTATGACATCAGCGCAGGCACGCGTCTCGTTGCTTCGTCGTATTCGTCTTCGTCTACGTCTTCTTCCTCGTCTTCGTCGTCGTCGTCTTCTTCGTCTTCGCCTTCTTTGTCTTCGTCTTCTTACTCTTCTTCGTCGTCGTCGTTGTTGATGTTAGTGCTACATGCGAAGCTCGATGCGCTATCACACTACATCTGCTTCAAGAGCACGCGAACCTTCAGAGCCTGCATCACAGACATATGACACTAAAGCGTTACGAACAAGGTTGTGGTCACAAAGTGAATCGTTATTCCACTCCCGCATCTATATTAAACGCGCCTGTCGCAATGACGCTCTACGTTGGTGGCGCCATCGGAGGCAGCAATTTGCAAATCCGCCGACGGCGCCTCCCTATCGTCGTCTCGTCGTCTTGACAGGCACAGGTTATGACGTAACTCGGAACTGCCTATGCACTCTGGCTCAGTACGCCATCACAGGATGGCACACAGCTTGTGATACCAGTGCACTACGGGCTAAACTTTGAGAATTTAACTTCCTGTAATAAAAAGAAAGTGCAGAAAGGCCTACGGCTCGGGTAAAGAAGAGTTTACGCCATTCCACATACAAACGAAGAGGCAATAGTTCAAAGCAAACAACCATACTTACTTGCTGGTCTCTCCCATGGCTGCAATCGTAGCTGTGGAGTAAAAAAATATATGTAAAATTAAGAGGGCTGTATCACCAGTACAAAAGGATTTTAGCGCTGTTATTCTAACCCCTAAAAATGATTGAGATGAGAAGTGCAACCCTCGAAGTAGTACAGGATCTTAAATGAAATGGTGTCCGTTCACTGTTTTTCAATATGCAACGACACTCGAAATATTCACTTTTCGAAGCATAACGCGGTGAATCCATAAACATTGGTAACTATAGAAAGTGGCGACCAATGGTTTCCTGAATCAAAGCAAAACGTCCAGACGAGATACAGCGAGTACTCGAAGTTTATGGATCAACACGCGGTAAATAAATGTTTATATTTTTCCCAGCATTTTGTTTATGTAGCTGAAATCGCATAACATTACAGAAACATTTTATAGCACCAAAGGAAGAAAAGGAAATCAGAAATCTTCAGGCAGTTAGGGTAAGTGAGTGACAATCGATAATTCTCACTCACATTTACAAAAAAAAAAAGGCTTTCACCGAATTGAATTGTCGTGGTTTCTTGATAATTCACCATATCAGTGTTCGTTATACGAGCTTAACTTACTGTAAGTTTTCCAAAGTAAACTTAAATCAAGCTATCGAAGTCACAACTTCCATATCGTATCAAAGCAAAGCCCTGTCCACTTTCTCTCATGCCCAAATGAGAAGTAACTGGACAGCAATACACAATGTCGATCATTGAGGCAAAAGCTGATGGAAGAGCTCAATGAAAAAAAAAATCTGTTCATCTCATGAAATGTTCATCTTGAATGCGCAACGACCAGAATAATAAACCAATGACCTTTAATTCATTTCCTTATCACACAACTTAGCAGAATTCATTTCAAAATTTGGTCATGATAGAAGATGTGCCAATGTGTGCATCTTATATTATGCACTGTCAGAAAACACAATTCCCCTGGCAACCGTCTTACACGATCCCAACATAGAATTTTGCGGGGCCTTTCTGGTCAGTGTTGTAGGGCCTTTTGTCTGTAAGCCTGTAATGAACGTTGAATTTGATTGATTGATTAATTTCTTTGGTTTTGCTTCCCAAAATCACGATATGATTATGAGGTGCACTGTAGCGAGAAGCTTCAGAAATTTCAATCACCTGGGGTTCTTAAACTGCACTGACACCGCACTGACATGGGCCTCAACATTTCGCCTTCATCGAAATGCAGCCCCCGCTACCGGTATTCGATCCCGCGACCTTCAAGGTATAGCGGCCGAATGCGATAGCTCCTAGGCGACCGTGCTGGAGCAACGTTGAACAGCAGTTTGTCAACTAGAGACATACCCAAAAGAATCCACAGCACTGAAGCTGCAAAAATCTTAAATTTAATTGCAATTCCGCCACTTGGAATTTTCACAAGCAATGTTTAAGGCCCTTCAAAGGTCCACTAAGCCTTTTAACTCAAAAGTGTACCTGCATCGGCTGCAGTAAAGTTCGCATTCTCTCTCGGGTAACATCTCCAAAAATTTGCACATTGCAAGTACGTTGGCACTTTTCATAGATCACGTACACATGTTTTACCCTGGAAACAGTCAAAGAGGTCGTGAAACGTTAAAGGGGTGGTGAAATTTTGTACTGTGCGTGTATGCGGCATCCTTTCCTCCCAATCTATAACATATATTGTTTCGTTGCGTTGCCTGCCTTGACTTACAATGGCAAAAACATTATTCCGAACTCGAAACGCGCGTTTTTCTCAACTCGTAGACCAGGTCACGTCATCTTAGTTGCTACCATGACCTCCGAGAATGGTGCGCCCTCGAAGGCCATAGGGAAAATAAACCATGGCTTCCGTGTGCACGAACCACACGGGGACATGATTTAACTTTTATTACTTTCTAGCTTTAATACAAATTTATTATTTTGGAGCAAATGAAAGTTAATGATATGTTTACATTTCTAAGTGTCTTGAAGTGACGTCATTGAAAAGTGCCTAAGCCAGCCTGTGGTGTCGCGTGGTCGTTTCGAGAGCGCAATGAGGCCAGGATTTCAAGCGGGAGTTACCAAATGTAAACTAAATATTGCACCCAAATATTTGGGAATCAGCATGTCGAATTGAAGCACTAAAAAATACAACCAAGCAGCTGCATTATCTTTTCACGACCACTTAAATGCAGTCAGCACGAGTGCTCATTGTAAACATATCTTTCGAAAATGTGTTAGGAGATGTTTTCCTATACCAATGCTTTATATCGCGACGCAATAAAACAAACTTCGCACGGTTACCTTTAAGCTCTTCGAGCTCCTTAGGAATGTCCCAGCAAGATTCCTTTGTATGGTCGTGGTGGAAGTATGTTCGCCCTTCCTCTGTCTTGTACTCCTTCCAGGGGCATTTTGACAGTAGCAACTGGGCCCACACAAAAACACGCATGCACACAAATCATGCCAAACAAAGTTGAGTTTTCTCAGCGGTCTACTGCTCACTTTAACTCAAAGATAGCTTCATCGGCTTCGGTTAATTTTGCATTATCTTTGTATCTACATGCCTAATCACCCCATTACAGCATCACTGTTTCCTATCTCAACACATATGGAGTAAAAGAGGCCTAGTATCAAGGAATACTCCATAACAAGCGGCTTCTCCCTTTTCATAAATTTTTAGCGCTCAGTTTTAACGTGTTGTAAGTTCTACACCCTTTAACTGGGCAACAAATGTCATTGAATTCCACAGCATAACAGCACCAAAGCAAGGCGACTTCTGCGGTGAAAATTAACTAAGAAAGTTTTCTATATAGTGTATTCAGTCTTTACTCCTTTGAGGGTCAAAGGTCATCACAAACAATTGTTTCGAACGGTCAATGCATTATCTTATTATTGGCCCAGAGTGACGCCCTCCTCCGTGTGACGTCAGTGGGGAGACTCCATGCACTGCCGCGCCGCGCGTCCGTTGGCTACGTGAACGCAACACGAAGCTACAGCTGCCCTGCTCCGTCCGAGTATTTGAAATGCGAGTCTCAATTAAAGTTCGTAGAGCAGAACATTCGTTGTAGGAAACGACAGTGTACTGTGTACCACGTGAAACTGCACGGAGTCGCAGTCGCGACCACGCTAAGGGTAGATTGCTCCTGGCATCGACTGCAACCGATCAGTGTACGGCCGGGATTTTTCGTCATTCCAGTTCCGCTGCAGTGGCGAACTCGCAATTATTCATCGGTTCCCCTCTGATGTCGGACTGCAGCACTTGGCTTTCATCTACTGCGTCGGCACTGGTATCCTGTGCCTTGCTGTGCAACCAACATGTGGGGGTGTTCGGTCGCCCATAGTTACTCCGCCGGCCGCGACATTCCCGAAAGACCTTATCTTTAAATATCACCTTAGCTCAACAGCACTTGAACAATAACATTCGTATCGGTATCTTGGCGTCGTAATAACAAGCTCACTCAACTGGAGTGATCACGTCTTAAAGATATCCGCCGACCCAGCAAAAACACTCGGCGTCTTAAGAAGAACGCTTGCGCCATGTCCACCGTTTATACGCAAACTATCTCATGGAAGTTTCGTGCGCGCTGAACTCACGTATCGCTTATGCCATCTGGTCCCCCCGAACACTCACCTAATCATGCAATGTCCTGGAATCCGTACAAAACCGTGCGGCCCGCTTCATTTCCTCCCTTTACGATCGTCATACCAGCATCATCAAATGTTAAGACAGCACTTAGTTTTAGAACTTTTCATCTACGCCCTTGAAATCAGCGAGCTATGTCTTCTCTACAAGTTCTCTTACAGTTTCACTCATCTACGAGGTATACACTTCTACTACCCCCTGCCTGTCCTCTCACCGCCACCTTTTCAACCATCTCAGCATAAAACGATTGCGTGCACCTACTAAGGCTTTTAATCAGTCATTGCTGCCCGTATAATCCCGAATTGTTTACCTGATTCCAGTGTCAATAAGCGAGAGCTTAACAAATTTCGACAGATGTTATGTAAGCACATGTACTATCAACTGTATACCTTTCTTGCTATTCATTAATGGTGTTCCTTGTATGTATTGGTTCATTTAAGTCTGTCTTGCAGCGTCAACGCTATAGAACCCTTTTTGTTACGTTCGTGTCATTGATGTTAGGGTCACTTGAAATCGATGTAAAATGAATTAATCGCTGTATCCTTTTTTGTATCATGACTATCATGACTGATGTACGTCGACCGTCTTCTTTGTCCCCCACCCTTTATGTATAACCAGCAATAGTCCTTAACTGAACAATAAATTATGATGATGATGATGCAACGCCAAATGAATTTAATAGTGTGCAAAACCTAAATTTGTATTCAGCTATGATGCTTAATATATACGTATATTCGTTGGTGGGCCCTGTCGGAAAATGTGCGCGGCGCGGTAAGGGCGAAGTACTAGGGCGTGTAGTGTGTATGAAGCTTACGTGCTATGAACTGTTCTTTCACGCCTTATGTTTGGAAGGGATTGCGCTTGGCGCCAATAAAGGCTGCAGAAGGGTCTTTTCTCACAAGCCCTTCAACCGGGCTTCATTTGCACATGCAAGCACGCATGCTCACTTACCCGCTCGGCGCGTTGTTTTGCGATTGAACAGAAGGAATCTGATGGAAGGCAACAGAAATGCTCACCTCGGCCGGCGTCTTCAGTTCATCAGGCTTCTCCCAAATGGACTCTCCGGACGCATGGTTGTAGAAATAACAGCGGCCGTCGGGAGCCTTGTGCTCTGTCCAAGTGTTGCCCTTGTATACGCACGCAATAGATAGCTATCGTTAAAGCGTTCACGCTAGAGCGAGCCTTATCAAAGCCATTGTGAAAGCGTGCTTAACTACAGCTCAGTACAATCATGAGGCAAAAATATCGCAAACCCTCGAGAACTTCAGTTCACCACTGTTATGTGCACCAATGTCGCATCTCTGTCAGCAGAATTCTGAGCCACCTTTCTATTTAAATAGCTTTATGAAAACTATAGCGTCGAACGAAAATTACATGTAGAAGCACTCAAAGAGCGAAATCGATTTGAAAAACAGTAAAGTGTGATACAAATTTGCCATGTCCAATTTAATTGAGATCATATGTGGCAATCAAACAGTAGAAATTATTTCTAGTTTTTTTTTCGTCTGAGAATTCTTCGCATGATCATAAACATGGAACAATATGATTGAAGTGATAATTTATTAAATTCAGGAGTTTATAATAAAGCTATGGGGTTTTAAATGCCAAAACCAAGGTTTGACTACGAAGCCTATCATAGTCAAGGGCTCCAGAAAAATTTTGACCACCTAAGTGTCTTCACTGTACTTGAATCGATCATTCAATAACCAACCAATCAATCGGCGTGACTCAGCTGTACTCACTTGTGCTTCTTGTACGGCATACGTTTGTACAGCACTCGCAGCATGCACCGATGGTGTAGCTGGAGTTGCTGAAGGAGCAGGTACATTGGCCATTGGAGAGGATGTCGCGTGAGGTGTCAATGATGAAGCAGGCAGGGCTGCTGGCGGAACTACGGAAAGAAGCACACAGCGTTGCAGTTCACGCGGCTCTTGTGAATAATCAGAAATAATTAAAACACAGCAAGTTAGCACCCTACTAGTCAACGAAGAATCCCGTGCGAGATCAAACATGTTGAATGCATGTGGCTGTGTGCTTGTTTGTGGATAGCGCCGAGCCTGCTCTACTACTTTTCAGTGGCGGCGCAGGCACGTTTGACGACCGGCAACAGCCCGTCGTGGCATGTCCAGAAGTGAGAGGGCAGAGGAAGCGACCTGTTAACCACCTGGTGGACCTCTGGCAACCAGGACAACTCCATTCATTAAAGGCCACTTATGGACCACACACTTTGGCGACCAGGCAGCATTTGTTGCTATTCTTTTGCTGTGCACGTTAAAGAACCCCAGGTGGTCGAAATTCCCGGAGCCCTCCACTACGGCGTCTCTCATAATCAGAACTGGTTTTGGGACGTTAAACCCCACAAATCATCATTCTTTTGCTGCTTCAACTTGTAAGCTAGCCACGCGCGCCGGCGTAGCCCCTCGGAATGCGCTGCCATCGCAATTACTATGTATTACGCGTCGGTAGTTTTGTTCTGCATCGTCTGGTCCCTGCAGGTACCCGCTCCCGATGGCCTGATTGGTCCAACTCGAACGAAGTCTTCCCGGGTTCACCTTTTGAACAGACAAAATGTGTTTCGCCACAGATTAACAATGTCTTGATCTGCATTACAAATCAAGGAAAAGGTCGGGAAAAGATGGAGCAGGACAAGCAGTCTTGTTTGGCACAAAGCCGCAATAACCGAAGCATATTGGAGTGCCACTGAAAACCACATTTTGAAACACGCTCATTGCATCTGACAGATTTGAAAAGGTTCATCCTATTCCTTTGAACAATGTACAGCGTGCAAAAATCGGTGACTTTGAAAGTTCAGCTCTATTTTGACGACACTAGAGTTCTCGCGTGTCCACCACGTAGTGCTGCCCGAATATTCGAAAATTTAGAATAGCAAATCAAATTAGATTCCACTAAATTTTATTCTGGACAAAATGATTGTTGTTACACATTCTGATAACCTCTCAAGTAGTTTTCAAATAATCAGCGCCAGTATGGAATAATTAACAGTGCATTTAAAATAATTAGGCGTTATTTTCTTGTTGGAGTGGTAATCGGTATAGATGAAGCACAAGATCTGCCACCACAATTTATACAACCTTCGAAATGTTTAGAACTATTGAACTTTCAAACTGTTCACCACGGGGACCCTCCAGCATTTCTTCAGGCTAGGATACGATTCAGTGTTATTGGTTTTCACTTTGGTGTCATTGCCATACTGATTCAGAAAAAAATTTCGCACCTCCTTACCGATTCATCGGCCGTCTGCAATTGTATGCGCACCTTTTGTGTTTAGTTGTGAAGCTTTCTGACCAGAAATACCACTCTTTCCAGTGGATATAGGGATGTCTCGAAAAGAAAAAAAAAATTTCGGAGTGCACGGCAGCTGTCTTCTCGACCGAGGACACCTCAACCAAAATATCACAGGGGAAGAGGTGTGAAAGAAGCGAGTGGAAAAGAGAGGCCACCTTCTCGAGACATGACCGTACCTCATACAGCCGAGCGTAAGGTCAAGGTACCTCTCGACCATTAGAGAAAAAAAGTGCATACTATAGACCCACGCCGTGAATGCCATCGGCTTATGTTTAATCGTGACGTTGATTGATTGATTTCTGGGGTTTTACGTTCCAAAACCAGCTATGATTATAACAGACATCGTGGTGAAGGGCTCCGGAATTTCGACCACTTGGGGTTCTTCAACGTGCACTGAGATCGCACAGTACACGGGCGACATTTCCATCCATCGAATCCACCGCCGTCGCGGCCGGCATTCAATCCCGCGACCTTCGGATCAGCGGCCGAGTGCCATAAGACCACCGAGGCGGGGCATTATTTGTGACGTAACTGGCAAGGGCGTCAAGCGGACCTGTGTGTGCTCTCTTGTGGTTCGTGTCTTTTGGTGCCATAAAGCTAATGTGAGTGCGTACCAAACGGCCCAGCAAAAAGTTCTGTTGAAGTGTCAAGAGGTGTACCGGCGGCTCCGCAGATCGAACCCGCAACATTAAAGGGCCACTAAACAGGTTCCTACTCTTCTTTAAACCCGCCCAAACAAGCTAACTCAATCATAGAGAAGGTTGCGGCGCTGCGCTGCGCGCCACACAGACGCCGTATTTCAAAAAGCAATTCCCGCGCCTCTTTCCTGCGATTGACCAGTCGCGCTCGCATCCTAGGTGTCGTCAAGTTCTACCGCGAACAACCTTGCGCAGTTGTAGGTCGTTGATTGGTCGAAACCAGGTCTGTCAGATCCTCTGACCATCCCACCGGCGTGAGCGCAGGAGCAACCGGAGCTGCGGCGCAAGCGTGAATGACGTCAGTTGCTCACGTCATGTCACGTGTCAAAAGTGGACGGAGTCACGACGGCGCGCCGCGCCTACCCTCTCCTCAGCAGAGAAGGGTGGGGAGGCCGACCAAGAAAACAAAACCGACGCAAGCGGCCACTTAAACCCGTGTAACTTCTTTACTATTGCACCTATTCGCAAAATTCTTGCGGGAGCATCTTCACATCGCACAGGAGCGCAGTTATATCTTTAAAACAAATTTTGGACCTCGGGGTTGTTTAGGGGCCCTTTAAGTAAAACCCCTTTATTGCGATAGCAACTATGACAGCCTCGACGGTTTTTTGCCGTCGCCGTCATGTCCCGTTTAAAGTTCAAATTGATAACAACCGCCCGTGCGTCGTACGTTCTACCCGCGGGTAAAGACACGCGAGTGGGGGCGCCGAACACGGCTGAAGCAGAGATCAAACGAGCCCGGCCCGTCTGCGTCGCTGGGAGGGCGCATATGCGATAACATCACATTGCTCGGGAGGCCTGCGCCGAAGCGGAGAGGCAACGCCTCCCCCGTCTATAACGAGCATCAAAAGACGCATCAAAACGCTGTCGCTCGAGGAACAACTGTGGACTTCGCGCGTCCGCCATCGCTGGTGCGCGCGCTATCGCGATAGCCATCAGACGTGCAGCGTACCGAGTAGCAGCTCCTTGATCGCGTGCTTTGTTCCAGGCGCCTCGCATATAGTCGCACGACGGCAATGCCCTCGCCATACAGCGCTCACGCGAGTGCGTCTACGAGTACCGGAAGGAATGTGCTCGCTTGATGCCGCTGTGCTCGGCTTAGTTTCTCGATGGTGCAAAGTGCACGCTGCTTAGCGTGGTCGCGCGGTGTGAAGCGCGGGCCAGAAGACATCAAAACCGCATGAATTAGATCGCACTCTGCTGGGCCGTTGTCTGCCGCTCGACAGTCACATTTTACTTTACGCAACTGCATGCTTATTTAATAAGCCCACGTTCATTATCATTCAGATTGCCCCCAAAAGATGCTATGCTTATTTCGTATATTACAACGTGCGTTGCTATCGCATTCACTGCTTGGCCCTTCTGGCGAAACTGCTTTTTTTTTTCTACACATTATCGCACATTGGCCTTCGCGTATTCACTGTGACGTAGCAGTGGGTCGGGGGGGGGGGGGGGGCAAGAGTGGGTTCGTTCGTTCTTTCTCTTTCGCTCTTTCTTTATCCCTTCCTTACCTTCTTTCTTTCCGTCTTTCTTTCCATTTCGCGCCACGGAGATGCAGCCGCAGCTGAGGAAATCGAACCTGCAACTTCGAGCTAAATCCTTTCGTGCACATTGTCGCGCATTGGCTTTCGCGTAATCACTGCCACGGAACAGTGGGATGAGGGCAAGAGGGGGTCCGCGTTTCTCTCTGCGTGACAGGCAGGACGCACACTGCAGCCTTGACGTGCGTATATGACACCTCCGCTGTTAAAACCGGTGAGTGCCTGGCGGCCTTGCGACACAGTAGAGAGTTTTAGTGCTGCGTCTCCCAAGCGCCAGGGGCCCTGCGTTCTTCGGTTCTTTAGTTGTCTCCCTACCCCCAAGGGGAATACAATGGAAACCAAGGCCGTGCGTACGCAAAGCCTCTCGTGTACGCAACTAAAGCTGCGTCGGAGGCGGAAGTTCTAACCACTAGGCCGCCTATTAAGGGAACACTAAGGGAACACACCTGTGGCAGTTGCAGCAGGAGGAGGAAATTGAGGTGGCATGGCCGGGTAGAACGGGTACGCTGGCGGGAAGTGTTGTGGCGGAGACACGCCCGGTGGTAACAGCCCAAAGTTTCCACCATCCAGCCGAGGTCGAGGCACGAAGCCTGGCGGCATCGATGGTGGTGTTAGCTGTAAGGAGTGCATAACGCACACAGTCAGAACACGCGAATATGCTAATAAGAAAAATGCTGTTGTTGTTGTGGCCTCTATAATTGGCAAATACCCACAAGGGGTACTGGCCACACTGCAGGTAATAATATGTTTCACCGGAAAAATTAAACAGAAAAAGCTAAATGTAAGCGAAAATGAAAAAAAAAGGAACGTAGTTCTCATGAAACCGATACGTTCATTCAAAAATAACCAAAGTTAAAAGAGAAAGATTACACCTGTGCTAGACGACACCAGCAGCGTAATCTCCCAGGGGCTTAGATAAATTTGTGTAAAGCTGGCGAAATAGCATTAAGATGTGCACCATACTGAGCGGCACCAAAAGATTGATTTCTGGGTTTTTACGTCCAAAAACCACCATGTGATTGTGAGAGACGCCGTAGTGGAGGGGTCCAGAAATTTCGACCGCGCACTGACATCGCACAGTACACAGGCCTCAACATTGCGTTTCTAACGAAATGCGTCAGAAGATAAAAGATTTGATGTTGTTAAAGCTAACCGCAGTTTAACAAATAGTGAATTTAAAAAAAAAGTGAAAGTTACGCTAAGTCGCGCAACATTCAAACACAGCGAAGGTGGCCTATTTGAAGTTTAAAAAGATTGAGGATACAGCGTAGCTCGTGGTGTTCCCCTCGACCTTTCCCTCCTCCATACTCCAACATCCCTTTCCCGCTCCTTGGCGCACTATACTGTGCAAGACTATGCTGTGCTATTACTCCTTTTCCTGCTCATCACCGTCAAATCATTCTTCCTCCCCCTTCCCTCCCTTTTCCACCCTCCCCCTTCCCGTAATCCTCACCCGACAGTTCCCTTTCTCACTCCTGCTGCAATATGCTGTACAAGTTTTGATACGCCCTACCATCTCCCCTCCTTCTTTCCCTCGCTTCCCGTGCACACTCCTTGCTATGCTACACTGCATAAGACCTGACAAGACTATTCCCTACCCTTTCCCCACTTCATTTCCTTCCTCCTCACCTCCCTTCCCACTCCTTGCTACACTATGCTGTACAAGATTATGTTGTATTCTACGCTCTTCACTCTTGCTTTCCCTCCTCCACACCATCACCTCTCTTACAGACCCCTCCTCTCTCTCTCCCTCACCCTCACTTTCCTTTCCCACTCCTCGCTACGCCATACTGTTCAGGACTATGCTATGCTCTACCCTTTCCCCTGCTCTTTTCCATCCTCCTCAACCTGACCTCCTTTCTCACTCCTTGCTACACAATAGGGATATGCTCTCTCTCTCCTCACCTTCTCTTCCTCTTCCCACCCTCTTGCTAAACTGCACTCGCCGTTATGTAACATTGGGATGAGAGCATGAGCGCACGAGAAGACGCGCGCACGCGATGTATAGAAGTGAAATGCCAATCAGAAAATAGAATAATCCGAATGATTTTAATAGAAAAATTACACCATCTCCCGCTAAAGGGGACCATGAGGCGATGCGAAGCAGCACGGGGGGGGGGGGGGGGGTGCACACCACGTTTGCATCGGTTTGACTAGGCGGGCGAGGGCGCGTTCTCGTTCCTTGCGAACTGGTAAAGCGTTCATCGAAGAAAGAGCGTTTCCATAGTCAACGCGCGCCGTTCAGAGAGGAAGTGTGTGGAGAGGGTCACGTGGAGAGGGGGAGTGGAGAGGAGGTGTGTGGAGAGGGTTTGCGCATGCGCAGTAAGGGTGGTCACGCCGCACACCACCACCGGATTGAACTCCGCCATAAGCTGCTTCGCATCTAAAAGATTGCGAATTTATGAACAGAACAGTGCTTTTGAGCTACTTTTCGCATCTTGGCCAATCTCCCAGGATGGGTACGCGCCAGAGCAAAGGACACAACAACATGCACTGATTTCATGATAATTTCATGCGGATTTCTGACGGTTTAAACATTGGCGTTTCTATTCTTCTCGACCTCGTTAGAATACTGCGCACCACAGTATTGCCGATGAGCCTGGTAAGCCCACTTCGCGCGCACACAAATTCGCACAAAGTTCGTTTACTCATAAAACTTGGCTCAATTCCAAACAATGTTCACAGGCAATTTCCTCGCTGTGTGGTTCGCATGACAACGATTCTCATAGTGCCTGGAATCTGTCAGATTTTTAACAACGTTTCACAACTGCAGAAAATAAAGTACACTAATGGTACGCTAATTTACCCAAGTGCGCAACTCGCTGCGCACTTAGGAAAATTGTAACGAAATTTAGGAGCTTGTACGAGCGGCATATTTTGCGAACACTTTCTTTTTTTCCGTTTATCTATATGAAACATTACATACGTTTTCATTTTTCACAACGTAATGATAACGTTATGTAACGTGATAGGGTTTATTTGTTTTTCATCCCAACCATTAGCGACATAATCACTCGATTTATTGATTTGTGGGGTTTTACGTCCTTAAACCACGATATGATTATGAGAGACGCCGAAGACGAGCGCTCCGGAAATTTCGACCACCTGGGGTTCTTTAACCTGCACTGACATCGCGCAGCACACGGGCCTCAACATTTCGCCTCCATGTAAATGCAGCCGCTGCGGCCGGGATTAGATCCCGCGACCTTCGGATCAGCAGCCGAGTGTCATAGCAACTAGACCATCACAGCGGGGCCATCAATGCGATGTATATCCTCACACAAAACGTAGAGGATTATCCGAGCCGGGAATACTTGGCAAGATTATATCGTCCTTTGCCCCTCCTTTAACCAACAAAAGTATTTACTGGCTTATACGTTACAACGATGGGTCACGATAGTGAATCAACGTGTCATAACAGGTTTAACAGCGCAAGCAAGAAACGTGGTGAAAGCTTATGTTAACCTTGTTTCAAAAAAAAAAAAGTCACAGTTTCGCCAGAAGGGCGAAGGAATGAATGCGATAGCAATACATGATATAAAAACACTGCTCTAGGGACACTTTTCGTAGTCTTCGCGTTGAGAGCGCAGAACGTGGAAGGGTTTATGAGCCACCCGCTGATGGCTGCCGAGATAGCACGCGCGCCAGCGATAATGACCGACCGAAGTCCACAGTTGCTGCTCGAGCAACACCCCCCCCCCCCTCTCGCGTCTTTTCATGCTCGTTAAAGACGGGCGGAGCGTTTCATCTCCGCTTCGACGACAGGCGTCCCGACCGGGGTGATGTTATCGCATGCGCCCTCCCAGCGACGGAGATGGGCCGGGCTCGTCTGAACTCTGCTTCAGCCGTGTTCGTTGCCCCCAATCGCGTGCCTTACCTGCGGGTAAAACGTACGATGCGCGGGGGGTTACCAATTTGGACTTTATACGGGACATAACCGTGACGGCCAAAACCCATCGAGACTGTCCATAGAATTGCTATCGCAATAAAATGTCATTACAGGTTAGCCTCTGTGGTCCACGCTACGGTACAGTCGCTTTTGGTTGTTCAGTATAGGAATGTCAGAATAGTAATGTATGTTCAGACTTTCTGAGGCATCAGCTACTGCATAGCCGACTGCATGAACAGTATACTGGGCGCTTCAGTTAGCTTGCACCGCTGCTTAAAACAATACACGCGCTGTAATCAGCTTGACATTGTCTACTCTCGTCACGACATTTCTGCCAAATGAGTTCAGGTAATTGTTATTAATTAGGTCTTAAACTGTTGCTTTAAACGAAAAAGGTTCAATGAAGAAGCCGAAAAGCACGTTAATTAGTGTCTTCGTAACGTATGTTCAAGCTAACAGGTGCAGCGGTATTGACATTTTCAGGCTTCTGACAGAGTGAGCGACATTTCAAAAAGTGTACTACGTGACTAGGCGATTACGAGCAGCGACATTAGTGCGCTCAAACATGCTACGACAGGGCGATCGATTATGCGCGCACACAACTGTACTGAAGAAGCAGCAAGAGAAAAATATAATTATAAGAGAAATTATAAGAGAGAATTTAAGAGCTGGCCATACGTTCCGCCTTTTCGGCTTGTCCATGCCTGCAACCTGCATGTCTCATCGATGCTTCCTTCGTAGTGCGTTTGAGAGTATCAATGTCGCTGCGCGCAAGCGCCTAGTCCCGTGGTACTTCAAACCTTGCGCACTTTCTTAGAAGGCCTAAAAATTAAAACCACGTACTGTACCTACTATCATGAACATGCCTTATGTGCACATCGACTCGCTTGCCCCGCCACGGTGGTCTAGTGGCTATGGTACTCGGCTGCTGATCCGAGGGTCGCGGGATCGAATCCCGGCCGCGGCGGCTGCATTTCGTTGGAGGCGAAATGTTGAGGCCCGTGTGCTGTGCGATGTCAGTGCACGTTAAAGAACCCCGGGTGGTCAAAAATTTCGGAGCCCTCCACTACGGCGTCTCTCATAATCAGAGCTGGTTTTGGGACATAAAACTCCACAAATCAATTAATCAAATCATTGACACGCTTTGCAATTTCCTCATTGAACATATTGCGATTAAAGAAGAGTTTAAAAGTTGGTTGATTAAGCAAATATAGTTAATTACCTAAGGCCACTTGAAAAGAAATATGAGGCGGACAAGACGAGAGTAAACAGTAATACGTTGGTCGCATACTGGTAACGTTCACGTTGATTCTGTAAAGAGCTGCAGCAAGTTAACTGGAACCATTTCGTCTGATAAGCCAAGCTGCAGAGTTTATAAAACCGTTCTATGTTTAATATTGTGCACTATGCACGTCAGACTATGGATCACTTTTAAAAACACAATGCAGTCATATGCCCAGTATACCTAAATACTCTTGCCTAATTTTCATTTTACAACAAAAGCATCACCCAGGCATGTGTACATGCCATACATTGGTCTTGTAAAGTTATTTTGCAAAGCCGGCTGATTTATTTTTGCACGCTTTCAAAGTTCAACCGGCATTTGCTACATATTTTCAATACATTTAAATATTTCGATGTGCCCGAAGAGACGCGGAATTAGTTTTTAATGGTATTCGCGTCACTGATAGTGACCGCGCAGAAAAAAAAAGAAGATAACGCTTGCAGATGTTGCGATGAAAACAATTCTACAGGGGTCGAAGGTCATGATTTTGTAGCGCAACACTTTTTGAGAAATATAGGCGAAGGGCAACAGAGACAAAACACAGCGGCGCCTTCTGTGCTTCGTCTCTGTTCCTAATCGCCTATATTTTTCAAAAATGTGCTGCGATACAAAATATTGACCTACAGAAAGTACCAAGCCGCCCAAGAAAACGTTACCCTACAGGGGTGCCTTGTGTGGCTGCATATAAGGATACGTAAAAGTGAAGGCCATGGAAAATGTTACTTTTTTTTAGGTATATTTCTTTTCCAGGCGCATATTTTTCGGAGGTTTGAACCTGCAAATTAAGTTACGCCTTCTCCACTGATGCTGAAGAATTGTCCTACTGATTTTCCCACCCCGAGCATCTGGGCGTAGTTAGGAATTTTATCGAACTGGACCAGCTGTGTACACACTTATGCGAACCTTTTGACGTCGCCTGTTAGAGACGATTTCTCAAAGCTGTTTTGAAAGTTTCGACCACGTTTGGCACACACTAGTACGTATCGGTGACCTTGAGATTATTTAATTAACACCTATAGGCATCTACTAATTAAAGTCATAAACAATTTGTCAATTAGTAACCACATCTTATAGGTGCCTAGCCGCGGTATGACGCGCTTACGTGCTTCATTTGGAACCGTGGGGTTGGAGTACGACTTTTTGAAGTTCCGTGACCTCGCATTCTTTATTAGTTTCGAAGCCTCCCTTCTTTCAATCACCACCCTCCCTCCCCCATGGTAGCGAGAAGAAAAAAACAAACAAACAGAAACGCCCGCGAACTTGGGTTTAGGTTGTCATTAAAGAACCCCAAGACGTCGAAACTGCTTAGAACGACAGACAACTAGAGGACAGAAAGCTTCGGAGCCCTCCAGTACGGGGCATACCTCGCAATCCTTTCTCGGTTTTGGCACGTAAAACCTCATCAATTATTATTACCGCTTTCCTCAAGGTCGGCTTCTAGTGACGCTTCACATGAGGCTTTGACCTCAAGAACAAGCGAGAACGCGATTACACAATTTCAAATGTGCTCAAACGCTGGCTTATTTAGTCGATAGCGAGGCGTGTCGATTGTGTCGAAGGAACAAAGGAGTGGTGACTTACCGCGAACTGCTGCGCCGGCTGCATCACCAACAGCGGTGGGCCGTTCACTTTCGCGCTACGCTGCGAATCAAACAAGAGTCGTGTCAGGTCGCCGGCCAGGAGCACATTGCCGGAGCTGCCGGTGCAATGCGCTCGCGCAGTTGACGTGAATGTACCGTGACCGCGCTTTCAGTGTTCGGGCCACTTGCGTTGCCTGAAGTGTCACGAACGTTGAAGCGTGTGCGCATGCGTGCGGCAAGCAGGCAAGCTTTCGAGCACGGCCGCAGTAGCGACCCGTGCGCCCGCGCCTTCCTCCTCTCCTGGTGTGTGCCAGGCGGTTTGGAGCCAACACCCTCTAGAAAACCTCTTTCTAGAGGGTGTTGGCTCCAAACCGCCTCTAGAAACCTCTAGAAAACACCCTCTAGAAACCCTCTTTTCTAGAGGGTGTTGTTGCGCGCGCTCATACTTGGATGTGTGGAGCTGTCGAGCAATTTGTGCTTGTTGTGGGCTAACCCGGTGATTTTTTCTCTCTCTCTCTTTCGTCGTGATGCAAGACCACATATAAGGTCGACAGAAGGCCAGTGTGCAGTTTTCATGGCTGTGCTAACAACCACAGCAAAAGGAAACTCCTGTCTCGGGAATTATTCTATGTGAATGACCAGACGCGGAGATTTCGCGGCTGGGTACTTTTCAAGCTGTATCGTTTTTAACGGGAATTAAGAGCTCTGTACACCGAGAAGTTCTGGGGAATATCGGAGCCTTATGATTTCTGGCGAATACACCGATGCTCAACCTCGGCTATAACCGCAAGAAGACTGCCCGACAAGTCCTGCAACGATCAGTCAGCTCGTCAAACGGCAAACACGTACTTTTTAATGACACAATAGTGTTTCTTCAGCAGCTTCAACTTAGTTTTGCTCATTACAGGGCGAACTTTGCAACAACTGTACACCGAGTAGACGAGAGCAAGAAAACACACAGATCTCGAGGCTGGTCATGGGTTCGAGCACGGGCGCGCACTGCTTGCTATCGGGTGCCGCGATCTGCCTCACAGGAGGCAGAAAATCCAGCAATCTTCACTGTTAGGTATGGTTAAAAAAAAAAGGGGGGGGGGGGGATGGGGTCCCTGCATTGTCTCCCCTGCGGACTCCGCCTAGCCGTTCGCCAGAGCTGACGACCGATCGTCGCTTTCCTTATCCCCCTCGTTCCCGCCTTTCCCGTTTCTTTCGCATGACACAAACACTAGTCCACGCCTGTCAATCGTGTTACTGGATGAGATAAAGAAAGAAACGGACAAAAGAAAAAGAAAAAAAGCAGAAACTGCCCGACGGATGTAACCGAAACCAGCCACCGCGCGCCTAACCACGACCGCATTCGCCCCCGCCCCTCTCTCAAAAATACAACTAAGGAAAAAAGTTCATTTTATCCGCAAAGGGTGCTCCTGCTCGGTCAAAAGCGTGAAAACGTGTGAAACCGCTTTGCAAACAGCAAGATGTCGCCTAAATACACGGCACCGCGGTACTTTCGCCGCGTCCTCTGCTAAAGTCAATGATGTCACAGGCTCAAAACTTGTTAGAACATTGTACAGGCAGCCTCAATTTAGGCGAAATTGAGCGCGCAAGAACTAAAGGAAACGACGAAAACTGCATCCGCCCCCATAACCACCATGCAAAAGCGAGCGTTTTCACAAGCCAGTGTCTTGCCAATTCGGAGACCGCTCCGCCCGCTAGGTAACATGGCGGCGCCCACGAGAAAATATGGCCTCGAGATCGAACACAGTCGGCGCCTAGCGGCGAGTAGACGAAGCTCCCAAGTGTGGATAGCTCCTTGTGTCGTCTGCTAGCCATCGCGCTTTTACATGCGCGCTTACGTCACACACATCCTCCAATATGTTTGTTCCCTGAGCCTGTGCACTGTTGAATGCTTTCATGTATTCTTATCCAAGCATAAAAGTATTAGTATAGTATTTGGCTTTGTGCTGCAGTCTTTCCTTTTTCTTAAAATCACTGAGCGCCTGTGTCGTGAGCGTGCGAGCGTGCTATGTCACCGTCGCACCTCCGGTTCGGCACACTTACTTCAGTTTGGCTGCTGCTGTGCATTTCAAGTATACGGAAAAGTGCACTTAGCGTCCTTCTGAATAAGTTAAGCGGGAAGCATCAACGTGTAAATGTGGTGCTGCAGCGATATCGTCTCGCGATATGTGATTGTGAGCATGACAGAAGACAGCGAACGTTTTTCGCTTGAAGAACACCTTTTTTTCATGTGCATAACAAAAAATAAACCTTTTCTTGTCACGGTCACGCAAGTAACCATGCGAGGAAAGCGATGCGTTTGAGTATTGAAACGTTTACTCAATATAGGCATGTCTCAGATATCTTGATAGTACTCAAGCGGCGTATACAGTCAAGTAGGTTGACTAACCGAGCCGGTTAACTGTCTTGCGTTTCATGCAACATGACATGCGAGGCGTTTAAACGCAACTATGCGTGAAAGCGATACAGTGGAGTACACAAGCTGCTACTTCAACTCAATGCGCAGTAACAGTCCTTTTTTGTTGTAGCCAATTAATATAGTGAAAAATGAGCGCGAACACAATGCTGACGGAGAGAACCACCGAGGAAGTCAAACTGTGAAGCTGGCAGATGTCAGTGCCCCCGTGGAATGGCATATCACGCTTCCTTCACGTGCAATAAAATCGTTTTGCATGCTTCCTGCACTGACGTGAGGTTGAGGGACGCATGTATTCCCATTTGACTGCAATTAATGCTTTTATTTTGCCAATAACTGCCTCAAACCGCTGACAACAGGGCGTCGCTGTGTAAGTGCATTTGAATGCGCGCCAGCGAACGCATCCACACTGTCGCGGTGACGGCGCTGCCACCGACATGTCGATCTCGAGGCCAAAAGCTGCCGCGCGTTTCTGCCGCTTTTCGTGAATCTTGCCGCTCGCGACAGCATCGACATCGGAGGCGGTTCGCAGAGCAGGCCTGAGTTGACAAGATAACCCGCGCAGGGAAGTGCGGGAACGAGCGCTGGTGCATTGTTTGCTCTATTACCGCGATTACCGTCCGCGCACATGATGCACAACTCGACGACGCATTAATAAAGTTCAGTTCCCTTCTACTCTGTGAAGAATGATTAAGGCCCGTGCACAAACGTGAGCCTCCGAGGCTGCCGCGAGAGCGATCGCTCCGTGCGCGATTTCTCGCGGCGCGCCGCGCGCCGCCGTGGAGGAGACCAATCAGAGCGTCCCCGCCCGTGACCTACGCGCTCCATCGCGGAGTCATGCGGACCCGCCCAGAGGCTCGTTTCTTACCCGTGCGGTGGCTGGCTTGCCTCTCGCGCTCGTTCGCCCGAAGGAGGCGGTATTTCGCAGGGCTGCCGGCGCGGTTCGCCGCGAGCAGTGTGGCTTTGTCGCCGCCGAAACGTTTCTCCGCCGGCGGCGCGCCGTGCAAGTTTTAAGTGCGAATGCACTTCTTAAAGGGACTGTCTACCGCTCAGAAAATTTTTTGAGATTGTGGTAAAATTGGGCAGATCGTGCGTCACATTCAAGGGAACGAGCACGCTTTCACCCCACAAAAAAGGAATTATGTTTTTAATTTCGCTCTGAAAGTGGTGCAAAAAACGCCGCTAGCGACACCCAACAGCGTGTTCGTCATTTTCCAAGTGTACGAGAACCAGCCCACGCATCTATGCATACTCTGCTGAAAAACTATTATGTATGTCTTACATGCGTACTTCACCCTGTGAGACACCTTGTTATAGCGTGCAAGAGCAATTTGTTCTTTTTTTCGCTGCTTTCGGGGTGGCGCATGTGGCGCTGCCTTCGAATTCGTCTGCCTGCGGAGGCGCGTAGTACTGCGCTTGTCATGCATGCGGCGCTGCATGTCCGAGACGCACCCCCGCGCGCCGACTTTCCCTCGCCTCTCCTCCTCGTCGTCGCCTCTGGAATGTCGACCTTGAAGCCAGTTCGCGTTGAGATGCCTCCCGCGCCCGAAAGGGTTTCCAGGGAGACGACGACGCATCATGCGCGGTACCCAGTGTTGCTGGCATGCCTACACTAGGAGGGGAGCGACTTCGTGGATGAAAAAAATTGTGTTTTAATAATTTCTATTGAGATTCTGGAGAAACCACTGCACGCTGGGACACTTCGAAAGGTACGCTTTGCGTTGAGCCAAAAAACGGGAGAGCGATGAAGGACGGTAGACAGTCCCTTTAAGCGACCCCGAAAACTCCGCCGGCATCCGCGCTCCTCCTCCTCTCCCCTAGCAACGGCGCGAGGAGCGGAGAGGAGCGTCTGTAGCAACGGCGCAGCGACGTCACGCCCCACGTGACTGCGCGCGCTCCGCCCTCCGCTCCGTGGCTAGAGTGTACTAGAATATTCTAGTACACTCTACCGTGGCTGCGCGCGCCCCGCGCCGGCTCCGCACCAAGGAGGTTCCATTAAACTTCCGGAGTGGAAGTCCCTGCAGCTGCCTACGGGGCCAAGTGAAGCCGGCGGCGGCCATGTTACTAGAGCAAAAAGTACGCGGGCGCGCCATAGACGGCAATGTATTAAGATAAGCGCTCGACTTGTTTTGCAACCTCACGATAAACCACTGAGACAGAAACGAACTTTATGCTTATGCCAATTAACAACGGTGTTTTCTAGTTGAGAAAAATTTTTTTCCGCGTCCGTACTCAGCTGCAGGCGTCGAAGAAAACAAATTTGCGTAGAACCTCACAGCTGGCTGAGAGGTTCTACGCAAATCGTACTTGCTGGCTTACTTCGTCTGTTAGTGGAAACTAGGTTTTTGTGATGCGGTGATGCGATATAGCGCCGATACGCGGCACTGTGCGACTGCCAGCTGACGTAAAATGCATTTTTGTCCTTTATTTAAGCATGAATCCATGATTTCTGCGTGTTGCCTTAACTAACCGCATGCTCTTTTTTTTCGTATTCAACCTACATTCTTACAAATTGGTTCGTTGCTCTTAGCGTTGGCGAAGTTTTCTCAGATCCGAGTCTATCAAGACCCGTTGGGTGCGCTCGGAAAACTTTCTCATTTAGTTCTGACTGTATGCGTGCATAGCAGATTTCTTACATGGGACACGCGCCGAAAAGCATGCGTGCACTTGAAGATAGAGGTCGGGTTGGTCGATGTCACTAGAGTAGAGGTGATCGAGCGGCTGTTTTAACCTTTCCGTCCACCCCTCCGAACACCTACGCACAGTTCTTTTTTTCTTCATTTTCGAAACCAGTAGCACGGAGACACGCGCCATACGTGCTCGCTGCATTTGCGCATTCGTCAACACGCACGCTTAACAAATTCTGCATCTATGCTCGGAAAGACGTCCTTCCTCTAAAGTTCGCATACAAACAATTCAGGGACTATCCAATATGTGCATCAGACCTTGCGTGTGTTTTAGCAGAATTCAAGCCCGTAGCAAATCATGTACACACGCGTCTGACAACGAAGCACTAGCAAGTATTTAAAGCTTACAGTTGACTTTGATACAGGCGTAGGGATGTAATATATGGATGCGAACGTTTAAAGTTGTCCTGTATTTAGCAAAATCAGGCTACTAAAAACTGGCAGCCGTACGTGAAGAAAGTGAGAAAGACTTACACGTGAAATGTTCTTCCAGGCTTCTTCTCAACGCGATTTGTGCAGCCGAAAGCGACACGCGAAGTCACCGTTGCCTTGTCAGACATTTAGATGCTTAGCAAAAACACGACACAGTGTTTAAACCTCACGAAACAGCGTCGCGCTGTCTACGCGCTCCGCCGTCTGCGTGGTCGTCTGCTACTGTTTCCTTGAGCAAGATGGCGGCGACGGCTTCACTTTCGGCGGGCCGCTTCCACTCCAGAAAAGTAATATATAACCTCCTTGCTCTCCGCGCCGTGACGTCACGGCGCCATGCAGCTGGTGTGCCTCTCCCCCCGTTAGGTTTGCACTCACCCTACTTCATATATAAATGTGTGTGTGTGTGTGTGTGTACAAATGCATCATGACAACAACACTTTAAATTATTAATTACACTTAATCATCATCATCAGTAAAAGTGCTTTGCACTTAAAAACGGCCAGACCTCCGTGGGTCGGCTGGCGCGTGCTCTCTCGCTGCCGTCTCCTTCGCTCGGCTCTGCAGTTTAGTCGCGCGCGCCCCCTCATAGCATCACATTTCACTGCTTGTGGAAAATGTCATGAAAGAGCTCGTGGGGATGGTCACAATAATAATTGTTGAGGTTTACATCTCCAAACCACGATATAATTATGAGGGATGCCGTACTGGAGGGCTCTGAAAGTTTAGACCATCTGGTGTTCTTTAAGATGCTCCTAAATCTAAGTACAGTACTGCACGGGACTCAAGTATAACGCAGCTATCGGATTTCGGCCTTTACGGCCGGGATTCGATCCCGCGACCTTCAGGCCAGCAGTCGAGCGCATTAACCACTAGGCCGCCGTGGCGGGTGGGGACGCTCATGAGAAAGGAGTACTTTCTCATGAGCGTCCAAGGAGTACATGAGAAAGGAGTACAGTTTGTTCGTTTACACCGCGGATCAGCGTTATAAGCTTAGTGGCGGCAGTACCTGCTTGAGCAGCGGACTTCTGCCAGTATTTCTAGTGTCGCGCGGTGATGTTCCGACATCAGTATCTTGTATCTTAAGATACTCGATACATTCTTCAATGTATCGAAAATACAGATACTGATACACGTCTTTCAAGATGTATCGCGATACAGATACAAGATACTCAAAGAGTATCTAAGATAGTATCTAAGATACATGTATCTTCGATACTGCCCAGCACTGCTTGTGAGAGAGAGAGACAGAGAGTGAAAGGCGCGCGTTGACTATGGAAACGCTCTTTCTTCGATGAATGTCCGCCGCGGTGGTGTAGTGGTTACGGTACTCGGCTGCCACCCAAAATACGCGGGTTCGATCCCGGCCGCGGCGGTCGCATTTTCGATGAGGCGAAAATGCCAGAGGCCGTGTACTGTGCGTTGTCAGTGCACGTTAAAGAACCCAGGTGGTCTAAATTTCCGGAGCCCTCCACTACGGCCTTTCTCTCCACTCTATCTCTTTCACTCCCTTTCCCCCACCCCACGGACGCTTAGCCGTGCTCCTACGTGGGCTGCAGAAAGTAGCGTCCTTTCCTAACCGAACCACAATCATCATCATCATCTTCGATGAACGCGCTACCAGCTCGCAAAGAAGGAGAACGCGCCCTCACCCGCGAGAGAGAAGCTTGACTCAGGCAGCGTCTTCTAGCGAGTTTCTTGATTGAAAAATACCGACTGCTCGCGCTGGAGAACCGTTCACCGGCCACCCATATATATATATATATATATATATATATATATATATATATATATATATATATATATATATAGGCACTGGATCTTGACTTGCAATGAAGTGCCGGTGGGAGATTTCACTTGTGCGTAGTTGAACCATAAGGATTCGTAGCAGTGTGCGTTAACTAAATTAATCCGGAACTCTGCACGATCTACGATGAACCTCCGGAGCTTCAATCTCATTCACTCCGTGGATATGCTGTGAATTTTTTTTTCTTTTCGGTTCACACAGGACACCTTCGAAGTAGCATTTCATTCGCTATCAATCCATCTTTTGCGCATGTTGATTCACTTTCTCACTTGATTCACCTAACTCACATTTAATTTTGCGTACGAGCCTATGCTCCCCTCTCTGTGTAGGTTCCGGATATCCACCGGGTTTTGCCCACGCCTTCCGAGGTTAAGCGCTGCGGCAAAAGCACACACAGATGGAAACACCAGTTATAGTGGATCCAGGTACGCGTTCAACCAACCGGCTTACGGCTACAGTTCCGATAACTTTGTTGAGAACAGACGCTGCAAGCGGCCTTCATTCACTTGCCGACACATTGTCCCACACATTGTGAAATAACCCGAGCGCCTGGAATCCTCGTCTGCGAACACTTGATCCGTTGCGGAAACTGCAAATTCCATCGAATTTATCCCGCCGCGTGACGCAACCTTATGGTGCCACCTGTGCTTAGGTGTGGCTTTTACAAACGCTTACTCATACCGCACAGGCATGTCAGACACTTCCACATGCGATCCCTGCAACTCTGAAGAGACGCTAGGGCACATATTGTGAGACTGTGCTCGCTTTATCAACGAAGGCAATATTCTTGGCGATGCTCTAAATCGACATAACCAGAGGCCTTTCTCAGGGGACAAAATTCTCGGACCATGGCCCTACGCATCGCAGGCTAGCAAAGTCACGCGGCCGTTGCTTCAGTTTTTACGCTCAAACGGGCTGAGTGATCGCCTGTAGGTCCACAATGTACAGGCACGTGTTGTCAACCCCTTGACAGCCGCACCACCCTTTCCCCCAGTGCAGAGTAGCAAACTGGACGCGCATCTGTTTGACCTCCCTGCGTTTCTTTCCCCCCCCCTCCTCCTCCTGCTCCCTCCAACCCGCTGGCGACGTGCGCAATGTGCCGGGGTTCCATCCTGGAAACAGTCAAATTCCGCGATCTCGTCAAATTCTGAAATGGCGGCATTTTTGAGCCAATCGGGGAGACCGTAACTGACCTGTGAGCCAATCAGAGCTGCCAGGATGGCGGAATTTGTCCAGGACGGCACAGACCCCCGCTTAGCTTTTGTTGGAGCGCGCGGTTTCGGATGTCGTCCCCATCGCGTGCCGCTCACGCGTGCGTCTTTGAGCTCGCGAGATCTTTCAAAAAACATCTGGTGAATACGTGAACCATGCAGAAACGGCAATTCCAGTTTTTGGGCATTCACCCCGTTTCTGTGAGCTATGGGTCGATGAGCGCGGTGCAATTATATGGTGATTGTATACCATACCAATATATATATATATATATATATATATATATATATATATATATATATATATATATGGATGTTTCATGTAAGATACATGCAATGTAAGATGCATGTACTTTATTTTTTTTGTGTTGTCAGAACATCGTCTCTTACACTGGTGGAAGCAAGCATGCCTGTACCCCATAAAAAATGAATATTTTCTACTTGGCCCTGCAACTCGTGAAAAAAAGACCGGCGGCACCATCCTTGGTGATGTGTGTCAAACTCAAAAAGAAAAAATAGTACCAAGGCAGCTTCACTTTTCTTGCTTAAAAGGAAAAAATTTATCACTGACGACTGCATTTTACACACATCTGGTTGTGTTCTCCTGCAACAGGTAGTAATGTTATTAATTAAATTGGTATTGCAAAAAACTCAGTAGCCAGTGTTGCCAGGCATCCCTACACAAGCAGACGGGGTGACTAAGATGATTGAAAAATTTAGTTTTGAGGCTTTCGCACGACTTTCCAGCAAAACCACTGCAAGCTTGTACATTTCAAACGGTACACTTCCTATTGTGATACAAAGAGGAAATCAATGAAGGCTAGTAGACTGTCCCTTTTAAAGTGGTCGTGAAATGAAAATGGGAATACCGGGTTTTTATTTTCACTGCTTCAGTAGGCATGACCGCTTTAAGCTCAACACATGGGGAAAGTAGAACAGGGAAAGGTGTTACCTTTGTTGCATGAAGGACGGCGACTCAAGATGTGCGCAACATCTCTGTAGCAGTCACAACCGGCGCACACAAAATCACCTTGTCGAATCCAATAATGATTGAATGAATAACCGTCATCCAGAGCAGTCACTCCCACAAATAACTTAAACAATAAAGTCACTTCAAAAGAGTGGCCACATTGGCATGTGAAGTGTCGTTTGTACAAGTGCATTCGATAAATGGCCTCAGTATAGCCACTCAGAATTACTGTCATGCAACAGGATATGCATCTGCATAAAAAGGAAATACTAGTGCAGTCAAACGTCAATATAAAAAGCATGGACAGTTTGGAGGTCGGGATTCCAGTTTGGAGGTCCCCAAGGTCCCCAAAACTATAAATCGTTCTCACTAATGAAGGCAACAAACAACAGTTTCTGAACGTGTATTCTGTGTATAAAATAAATGTGGAGAAAGAACAGAAGTTGGCCTGACACGAACTTGCCAGATGCCTTGGATAAAACAAGTGCTCATAACAAATAATAGCATACAACAAACATGTAAGATGTTTCATGAGAGATATATGCAATGTAAGATGCATGCAGTGCTGTAGCAGTGTGCTTCGGATGCACCTTTTACTACGTATAATGAGCACTACAATACTTAAGTGACAAACGTGGGAAGTGTTGGGTAAAATGGCCATGGCGCTCACAAAAGCCAGACTGCTGCTGGCTTTATTTACTTTTATTTTGTGATGGGTTGTTAATTATGTTGTGCCAGCTGCTTGAGTAACTGCCTCCGCCGCTTTTCCAGCTCCTCTTCGCTGACGTCACTGTCCGAGGTCCACTGTGGTGCAAAAAAACCAAAAACAAAAAAAGACAAAGTCACAAGGAAAAGCTGTCTGTGATACAAAGTAGACAGTATGAGAGAAAAAGATGGTCACATTCAAGGAATGTCCTTTCTACGAAGTGAGAAGGTTGTATCATGCGCAGCAGATTTCTTCATCCACTACAGTAGTACAGGTCAAGGCAAGGGCTTCTTAAAATGTGTAATAAAACACATGTGTATGAGTATCAGAAACCTTGTCACTCAACCATTTTCTCTGCTACCCCTGGCAGTGTTCCTCTAGCTCAAATATCTGTACACAAACACACACACAAGCATGCACCCACACACACACTACACACACATTAGATGATGTCTCTTTTTGTGTGAATTTCTGCTGAACTAGTGAACCACTCTTCCCTTTTTTCAATAAATGGTGCTACAGTAGACTCTCAATAATTCAAAACCTGATATTTCATACTCATGGTTAGATTAAACAAACTTCAAATTTTTGGCTGGAATGCTATGTTTTCAATAAAGTTTTTCACCCATCCATCCATGCTATGTCTTCTATGCACCAGCATTCAAAAGCTGCTCAATAGGACAAAAAGTGGATGTTAAGCTTTAATGGCATATTATCCTAACACAGTCAAACCGACTTAAAACGATCACAGATATAATGATGTATTAGTTATAACGACCATATTTTGGTTTCCTATGTTAACCACTGAAACTGCATCCATATATAATGAGCATTTTTCAAAGTGTCCTTTTTTTTACAATGAACATGTCAGACGCGATTGCGATAAAAATATGATGCATATAAGTGAAATAAATCTAGACAGGCCTTCAAAGCATGACAGCAGTGCGCACTCGCATGTAGCTCACCTCGATCACATGCATATCATTTGCTGTTACCATGAAGACTTTGATAATCTGGAGCTGATTAAAGAGACTGTAAGCTTGTCTTTTAGGTGCAGTTATTTTCCTGTATTCGCCCATCGAAACTTCTTCCAGTTGACATCCTCCTGTAGATTTACTCTCTGTTTGCGTTACGTCACAGGCTTCAGGCACGCAAGGATACGATACAGATATCTTCATAGCACAAGAAACATTTCTTTGGACATTAGCCTGATAAAAAAAGCTGCGCAACACCATTTGTACTTAAGTTTGGAACAGATACGACGCACGGAGACCACACGTGGACTTGAAACGAACTAATGCAAACTCGCTTCAAAGGTGACCCACCGCCTTTTGCAACGGTTACATTCTGCTAGTTCTGCACTTAAGAGATCAGATGGGAGACTGTTGCCAATGCTAACGTGGTTTCGGTTTTGGAGTTAATGCTTACGTGTAGTCATTTTTGGGTACTTTTCATAGAAAAAAAAAAAAACATTCGCTTCATAAGCAAGTAAACACAAAAGATTCTACCCAGGCTAGCTGCCGACATGTCAGAGCGTGTGCAAGAAGCCATAAATGTTCAATAGTGTTGCTTCGTTCCCACTGCAACTCAAGCGTTGCTATATTGCAGCTGTGAATATTTATGCAAATATTTGTATTGATATTTACACCCTCTAAGAACATTGCATTTGAATAGCTAGTGGTATTTATTTCACCCAAATCTAGAAGGTACGCTTATGATAATATGCACAGAAAATAAAATATGCGTGATCTATACAATTGACAAGGCCTGTTGAAAATCGACTAGAAAAATTTTTCAAATAGGCATATGAAAGAAGCTTCATAAACAAACAAACATTTTCGAATACAAGCACACAATATGCCGCATTCATGTTACCTTCAACAGGCCTAACCCAGGCTGCAAACTCGCAATGTTTCAGATTCGTCCAGTCCTGGACGAAGTTATACTTGAATGCCATCGTATTTGTCTTGAACAAATTTTGGCTGTGGGGCCTATGCAGCAACAAAAACTAAGTCAGCACAGAATGATGTCATAAAAACATGAGACAAGTAGGCATAACTTTGAAGCTTGAACTTCTGCTCCAGCAGACCACCTAGTCGTGTTGCACGGGTTGTGCACTTACAGCATCAGCCCCAAGGCAGAAATGGACACCGGAAGAGTTCATTTGGATGGGTGGCATCAGGTAGCGTGAACCGCGACACGCCAGCCTGTAACCTGTTCCGTATAGTTTTCTGCCCCCTTGCTGGAGCTGTCCATGGCCGTTGAAGATCCCACATGTAAGTCCCATAATGCGTCTCCCTTGCATTCCATGGCATCATTGACGATAGTCCTGGGAAGTGTCTGCTCCCAATTTGCTTCGAAACTTGAAGCACCGCAATTCGAGACATACTGTAATTATTTTTGCTGTTCTGCCAGTGCTCTCTCTAGACAGCAAAGTGTGCGAAGCTGGGAATTGCTGTGGTAAGGATGCACTTCATACGTAAAGCGGTATTAAAGCACATCCGCTGTAAGTCAAGCCAGCATTACCGCTACTTTCACTCCCATTCAATACCAATACAGCTGATTTTCCCTGATAAGAGCAAAAATCCCCTGAGGTGCCTCTGAGCATTTCCAGAGCAATCAAATCCCCGGTTTTCCAGGATGGCAGATACCGTGGAGCAGTTGCTGATGTTGAATTGTGATGACATTCAGCCTGCTTCTGGTGCAGCTGATGCGTAGCAAAAGAAAAAAGAAAGATAGAAAGCAAAAAGAGCCAGTAATGAAAATGGAGATTCTAAAGACATGGAGAAACTTTTTTCTTTTTTTTTGAAACTATGCACTCTCCCAGAAGCTGGAGATACAATTCATTGCAACTGCGGTTTAGTCCTCTCATAAGCATGCAGCGAGGACCGCTTCACAAAGCAAAAAAACCTAACGTTTCACTGGAGGGGTTGTTAGCGCTTTCTAACAAAACTGAGCGAAGAAAAATCTACTTGGTCACTAATTTTCACATGTTTTGAAGGAAAAATCCACATAAAGCAAAGCACTGATATAACCGACCACTTTTTATGGCACTTTCAAGTTTGTTATGGATTGGTTTGACTGTAAGGTCATGTCTGTGCCATTACTGCAATGAGTTTTAATAGTCAAGAAAAAAAAAGGCAAGAAAGTGAGGAATATATGCTGATGCCCCTTTGTTGGAGATTATAAACTCATTTCGGTCATATTTGGTCGAGGTTGATTTGATTCATAGGTGTTAATAAAGAGGAGCAATAAAAGACACCTTAAACCTGCACAAACAGCGTCTGGCAACCGGGTGCCTTGGCTTCGTCCACAAAAATGAGGCTTTGCTTTCAATCAGCATGGCCGCAAACCCAGTGTCATTCATATATATAGAAACACCTGCCATTCAAGCATGGAAAATCATTTTACACTCTGTGAAGTCATTGAAACGCAATCCTGCTTCCCTAGGTGAGATTTTTGTTGCAGCGTAATGGCCATGCAGTGGTCACTTACACATGTAGTAATGTATCACAGTGCCTTCTGATTTATTGTGAGCAATGAAATTTGTAACAAAACTACTTCAATGCCACATTTGGGATTTAACAAATTTGGGCAGAGATGTTCCCATTTTTGATTACTGATTTGACCAATGTTAAGTAATCACATAATACTCAATAAAAACTTAAATGATTCCTGAAAACTCCTCTTTCATTTGTTCGGTTTCTGTTTAGAAGTGACCTGTTTCTAAGAGGCACTAGACAGAAATGACCTCTTCCTGCTTAGCATCTCTTCAATTCAAATTGCACTGATAATTCATAATTATTGCTTATTTGTGGTGGAAATATTAGCTGCCTTTGTTCCTTCTAGCTGCACTCTTATGCCAATAAATGTCTGAAAGAGCAAAAAATAAAGCCAACTGCCTGCCCAAACTTGCGAAAGCATTCAAAACCTCAAGCAGAATAAACAAAACAAAACAAGATGGCAGGAAATGGATGTAATAAATGGTCATCCCTGTTCCTGTTGATAAGATGCATGGAGTAGTGCTTGCATACGATTATTAAAACTTAATTTAAAGAAAATTCCTGGGCCTCCTCAAATTCAAATACTATATATTTCATTTTTGCAACCCGTTCCCATTTTTTATGACTCACTGTAATGGTTCTAGTCAGATCATAACGGCATCACATTGAAGCATGTCCTGTCTTGCACACTGTACTTCACCATGAACTCTCGCCAGCAGTATGCATTTGTAAACTCTCCTTGTCACCTGATACGTTACAGGAGCTGTTCCAGCAAGCATAGGCCCTTTGGTTTCCATAGCACAACCTAGCTTAGCATCATCACCAGTTCGTCACGGCGGCCTCACCCAATTTGCCACGGTGGAATTATTTGTGCACGAGCTAAAATATTTTTGAAATTCGTGTTCACCTGCACACTCATTATCGCTGTTCGCAGAAGCTATATTTCCTATGTGTTTCCATCTGTTGGCTACCGCCACTGAATTTTCTTGATGTTGTGCATTTACTTTCAAATCAGAGTGATATGTGTGGTTACCCTGATAAAAAACGAACGGCCAGCAGTTGAAGAATTGTCGCAAATGCAGCTTTGTAAGCGACGCGGCCCCCGTTGAAGCGGCTGACCTGAAGCCTCAATACACCCAGCGCTGCCTGTCGGAAAAAATGCGAAACGCGTCTCCGTGTTCGGCGGGGAGGCTGCGCGGCGGAGGCCGAGCGTCGGTACACCTAACCTATTCTAACACCGTGGCCCAGTGCAAGGCAAAGGCCTCTCCCATAGATAAAGGGATTAGCTTTCCGCAATTCCGTGAAAAAAATCGTTGAATTTGCGTTTTTTCTCGGAAATGCTAAAAGATATTAGAAGTCTCACTTTTGGAAACAATGGAGGAATGCCGTTTCCCTCCCCCTCACTGGCACAGGTTTCAAGCATGAAAAAAAAAAAAAAGAGTCGACGCAGCTATCTCCCACGTGTAAAATAACCAGGAAATGTGCAAATATCTAAAACTTGGAATATGAAAAGAATATTTTATTTATTTAAAGCACAACCAATTCGAAAAATGCATATTTGGGTGTTCCTGAACATTCAAATATGGGTTTTCCCAGAAAGGGCGTCAAATACTCAGACAATTTGTGCTAAGTATTATCTTCTCTGTATATCTGAACGAATATTACATAGTCCAGTTCTCTTCAAGATGAATTTAATTGCCAAAGGCTTAGAGTATTCAAACCGAACAAAACACCTTTCTACATGTATCCGCCTGTAAAGGTGGTTTCATTGCACTATGGGCATTCATGCCGTGAAACAGCCTTTCCAGGAGAAATCAGCACTGTCGTAAGACACACTTCCTGGGGAAGTGAGCATATCACCTGTACCCCAATTAAATTTCTTTAATTTTTTGGAGTGAATTACATAGCTAAGTCCAGTCTTCAGATTCCCTTTTTATGTGCTATTAGCTCTTGGAAGGAGCGAATTTTACTTAATGTACAGCAGCTACTGCGTGTCACACCTTTTTGCCTGTACAGAGCAAAGTGTGTTCTCTAACAGCATGTCGCATTTTGTGGCATAAAGGTAAGCTGAGCCTTACAATAATGATACCTAAGCGAAATGTAATGTTTGCAAATAAAACTATGGGTGAGCATTACGATGCATTGCAGCACAACACTTTCAACTACCTTTAAGTACTTATCAATGCACATGAACTCTGTTGACACGGAGAGAACATTCAGTTGTTATGGTGATACTGTCCCAAAAGTGTCATAAGCATCATCTGGTGCCCTGCCACAACAACTCTGTTAAGCTTTAAATAATGTAGGTATGTTTTTTTACATAATACAGGTAAATAATGCAGCCACGCCGCCTGAAACTGCTTATTACATAAACTGTTACACGTACCATATGCCTGCTCAGTGTTGTCATGGAACAGTGCGAATTCCATGATCTGGATTTGCAAAGTTTCAAGATTTCCACTGTATAAAGTTGGGGGCCCTACCCATATACCTCTAATTATTGCGGCCCTGTGCTAACTTTACCTTAGCAAACTTCATTTCATCTGCCCACGTCAATTTCTGCTGCCCCTGCCATGCTTGCCTTCTCTGGGAATCCATTCTGTTACCCTTAATGAACAATGGTCGTCTTGCCTTCACATTACAAGCCTGCCAACACCCCTTTCTTCTTCTTAACATATCTGCTAAGATGTACTTAACATGCCCTCAACACCCCATTCAAAGAAAATTCTCGGGCCTCCTCAAATTTGAATTATCAAGAGTCTGCTGTATTTCATTTCCATGACTCATTCCCCATTTTCATGACTCCCTGGTGAGATAATTAAGGCACTACAGTGAAGCATGTCCTGTATTGCACACTGAAATCCACCGCACATTCTGGCAAGTAGTATGCATTTGTAAACTCTAGCATAGCACGCCAAGCCGAACTTGCTGTGACAGTCAAAAAGCGAGGGTTGTTTACAAACCATGCAGTGCACACACCAAGTGCAGTGCAATATGCAGCACATGCATGCTACCTTTCACCACGATCTTGTGCACATCAGGGCTGTAGTCAGGGGCCGGAACACCGGCCATGTGCCCCTCTTAAAATTTATGCCTACATATTATGGTACTGAGCCTTAAACATTATTCGTCAACACAGGCATGCACTGCTGCACTCTGGTTTAAGGGCGTACCCCGTCCAAAGAGAGTTCATGCATATGCCAATGGTACACACCACTCTTATGGTTTAAAGGGACCCTGCAACATTTTTCCACGTAATCCTCAAATGACCTGACTGCAGGAGCTTCTTGTCTCTCGAGTAAACTGCCACGAAAAGTGTTAGAATCCGTCAAGTATGAGCATAGTTATGACACCATCAAAGCGCCTTTCTTCATCCACCCTGATGAGCGGCCTGCAACGCTACACATGGTTGGTTGATTTCTGGGCTTTTACATATCATAATCATGATATGATTATGAGAGACACTGTATGGACGGCTCTGGAAATTTTGACCATTTGGGGTTCTTTAATGTGCACTGACATTGCACGGAAAATTGGCTGCAACATTTCGCCTTGATTGAAACGCAGCTGTCACGACCGAATTTCAATCCCACAACCTTCAGATCAGCAGCAGAGTGCCAAAGTGACTAGACAACTATGTTGGGGCTACAATGCTGAGCAAAAAGCTACGTCAATGCATGTCATAACTTTGGAAGCGTTTTCTTTTCTTTTTTTTTTAATGTGTTAGCACATCTTTGTTATGGCAAGTGGCATGCCACAAGAGTCACTGGAAAAAATGTGGGCACTGATGGGACATGAAGCATCCCAAAACAGCCGCTTTAACTATAATGAACAGGAAACGCTACTGTACTGTGGTCTCACCAACACAAAGTGGCAAGCGTGCTGATATATTTGGCAACAATGATGCGTTCATAACTGCTGTCATATTGGACTCAGTACAACAGAAGTGACTGACTCAAGCACGCATATTTGAAATAGCACTGGATAAGAACACCAGGTGCTACCTCACACGAACGTAGCAGAAAATAAAACAATACGCTGACGATCACCAACAGAGACTGGAAGCATGAGGATAAGCTACTTTCTGGTGTTTCTGAAAATAGACGTATATATATTATTTATTTATTGAACCCAAAATGAACAGAGAAGCATTACTGACAGTGTTTTCACAGTCATGAGCTCACACAATCCCGTGTCCATGCCCATGACTATATAGTTGGCAACCACAACTACGCAATTCACTGACAGTAGGGCCAGTAATTTGCAGCTGTCTCTGCAACTATACTGCCCTAAATTCTCTGCGGCATGCAGTGCAATAACATTTGGGTCATATATCCATACGAAGCATGGCTACTGATTGGCAGCATTTTCTGACCATGTTCAAAAATTCAGCACCCTTCCCCTCTGCGAAGCACAATGACAAGACAAAATGTGGTAGTGGCATCAGCCCATTGCCGTAAAATTCTCCTTCGACGTGGCTCGACAGACGGACGCACTTTTGGTCGGAACCCAGCCATATTAATTTTAATTAAATGCATTATGCCCTTGGTTCACTTAGGACACCTTTGAATCACTTTGATTAATATTTAATTTGCTTAATTCAGATTTGAGTAATATTAAGTCACCTGTAATTCTCATCTCCGCCCCCCGTACACTTAATCCACTTATTTCATTTAGTATGTAGTTCACTTATTCATGAGCATGAGCCACTGCTCTGCACTTCACACTGGCTCCAGGAATGGCCCACTGCTGTAAACACTACTTGTTCTGCATGCATGCACTTCTACATGCACACACGCGTGTGTCTGTGTGTTTGGTTTTTTAAAAACATGAACCTAGTTACATACAGCTTTGCTGTGAAAAGTGTTGCAGGGCCCCTTAAGTAAATTACCCGTGTACGTAAGTAACTACAAACACACAAGAAAGTTGACTCTACTAGAAAAATGAGCCCCGAGTATACCTAACAGCAGATAAGTTAAATGTGTCAGATCACGTAGCATGTATAGAGTTGCTCGTTTTCAGGTGTTAATTCGGGGGGTAAAAGTTAGGTGCTATTTTTTAGGGCGATATTCAGTAAGAAATCGGGTTCTTTGTTGAACCATTTCGAAATTAGGTATCTTCATGCTATATTTACAAGTTTAAATTTACAAATGAGAGGCATATAATGTCCACAGTAGTGCACGCAGCTTTTAAAATGAACTTTACACCACTGGCACTCACTTAAACCAACAGGATGTAATTGCATTGTCCCGAGGTTGGGTATAGCTATAGCGCGTGTGCACCACAAACTCCGCGCAGCATAATAAGCAGGTTGGTATAGGGTATTGGAAATTAGAGACAAGTCGGGTTCAACCCGTTTACCCTGAAACATGTTCGGAGGGCAAGAATTAGGTAAAATCGAGTTTTACCCAAAAATGAACAACCCTAAATATATACTATTCAGTGTGTAGGTGCCTTAATAATGAAAACCTCATGGTTGCAAGTGCCCCATCAAGAATCTTTCGCATGTCCCATTCAAATCTTCTGGCATGTCAGCCATTACCATGTATGCCTGCCAGCTCCAACATTTTCAGAGTATATATGGTCTTTAGAAGCGAAATTAAAACAGCAGTGCTGAGCTATTTCTGTGCAGCCTAGCAAAAAGCAAAGCGTGTGAAGATGTATGACCAGCTTTGACATGTCACAAACGTCACTCTGGATACATTACACTTTGTCATACATCTTTGCACAAAACAATGAGATGCTAAGCTGATAAATAAAAAACACACCTGTCTAGGCTTGCTTGTTCAAGTGTATTCACTCTGCAAGTAATTACACACCTTGTAAGAAGTGTCATGGGAAGGGGAAAACATACAAATCAAGCACAACCACCTGCAGCCCAAGTTCATCCTAAAGCGCCACCACCAACCATTGTCAAAACCGGCACAGCAGATACCTTAGTGCCAACTACCAGGTTTCACTGCCACAGCGCTAATGAAAGTTAATTTAACTTTGGTAGCTGAATGCATTTCTTCTCAACTCTAAACCATGACTGCCAGCAGTGAGAAGCTTTCTTGTCAGCCATTGAACATATGCACAAAGGTTACTTTTATTAGTACGAAGTTAAAGGGAAGCCCAACACAGTATTAGATGAACCATCCGAAACGCAGGAATTGAAGGCAAATTCAAATGCTTACCGTTAGCTACCCTTGAAGCAAAAGGGAGTAAAGGTTAAGGAGAGAACAACCGATTAACCTAACACCACTACTCACTTTTTGGTCCAGTTCGCCTTCTTCACGTGCACTACCACTTCGCCGAGAACGGCTGCCCGCAGTAGCTGCTGCAGGTGCAGGGACTGCAGGCTGAGCTGGAGCTGCTGGTGGTGGTGGCTGTGGTGATTTCTTCCGCGTTTTCTTCTTCTCGCGGTGGTCAGATTCTGAATCAGATGAAGCCTGCGCACACAACACGTCAGAGTCACACTGCCATACACTAAAGGTTATTCTAGTCAGATGCCCACAGCCATCTGGGAGCTGTCATGTGCATACGTGCCATATTCAAGGCTAAACACGGTGTGTAAGAGTCTGCGTATGAACATGCGGCAGCTGACAAATACTGCAATGTCAACCTATTTATTACTGTGTGTCATGCTGCATACAAAAAAAAAAAAAAATTGGGATTCTAAACAAAAAGAAAGGCGAACAGGTAGTTTACCACTATGCTGTCATTTTTCCTGGTGGCTAACATTTAGGTTAAGCAGCAAAGCACTACCAGGCTCTGGTTACTGCTCATGACTAATGGCGTGTTTACATTTGCAGTGTTAAAAAGACATTAAAGTGAAAAGGTGAAGTGGTTTAGACGATAACCTATATTTCCAGTACTCGACTGTTGTTAATTTCACCATTTTATGTTCAATATTAAAAGAGAAAATGAATGTGAAATTTCAGTTTTGAAATTCGCACCAGAACTTCAACCCCTTGACATCAGAAGGCCAATTTATTTTTTTTTCGTATTCTCACCAAATTCGCTCCATCAAATGTCCCGAAACTCCCTATGGTCTCTTGCTTCCTCAGAACACAATGTATGTCTTTCTTAATGATAAATAATTACGTAGGCCTTCACAAACGCCGTCATAGATCTGTGACATCACACGTATCAATGCTGAAACTTCAAAGTGTTGATGCCACCCATATTTTCTTTTTGCATGTTTTCTAGCTTACCGAGGGTCCTCCCCTCATAGGATTGGTGTTTTTGATGTGATGAAAAGCTAATCTACTAGTGCAAGAAAAATAGGTTTTCGCTTTGATGTCCCTTTTAAAAATAAGGTACACAGGAGCACTTGTGCTCATGTTCAAGGAACACTGGCTACATTTTTATTATCACTTTAGTCCGCTTGTGTACAGAGACAAACTGTCCTTTTATATGATGCTTTATATTATGCTCCAGCATTTCTGCCCTGCTCTTGACATCTTTGGCATGATTAGAGTGTGATAACATACACACTAAACAGGCAGCTCATGCACACCGTCACTTCAACCCAAACAGACAGATTGCTCAAGTGCGTGTTGTTTTTAGTCCTTCCTTGCGGTGGGGTTTTGTGAGGTACTGTTTAGTGAGATCATATGCAAGTATATTGCCTTCGTGCATATCATTTCAAGCATTTTATGTGCAATGGAGTGTTGTCAGAGGCTTCACGTCTGCCTGACAACTCACATAGAATTTCTTAAAAATGCCATTCCAGGAAATTGATCACATTTGGCCATATGTGTGCTGCTACAGTTTGTTGCACCGAGGTAGCTGAAAATTGGCATTGGATTGACGTTTCAAATCGGGTATCAGTGCAACACAATGTTTGCAGGACAACTCGGTCCTCCTCTGCAGCAACAGTGAAACTTCCAGTACACTGAAATTGCAGATCAGTATACTTCGCTGTATCGAGGTGGAAAACACATGATTTTCTAAGGACACCATGTTGTATAAAGGCAAAGACTTCGTTATGTCGAGGATTTCGTCATACTGAAGTTCATTATATCAAACTCTGTCTCTATCTGGTATGCTAAGTGGGGAATCACTGCAGTGGAAGCAGCCTAGACTAATCTTTCAAAGCAATCTACTGAAGCACTGAGGATAAGCCCAGAAAAGAGTGAAGAGCCTGTATAAGGACACATACACTTACGCTGCTCCTCCTTTTCTTCTTTCGATCTCGTTTCCTACGTCTTGATGAATAATCTGCAAGCAGCAAAAGATTGGTCCCATCTGCTCAACCAACATACACTCATAAGAGACTCTTTGCGTCAAGGAAAGCATGTACAGGGTGTACTGCCTAAGATGCAAAAGCTTGTCTTAGCAATCAACAGCGCTCACATCTGTGTGTGAAACAAATGCACAGAAATGGGGAACTCCAGCAGTTTTTTCAACATGTTCTGATATCGCTGTTTTCCAATAGTACTGATAGCACTGAAGCATCCAGGGTCAGTCAATTCAATTCGCTCAGGAACTAATCAGTAATTATAAATAACCGAATGAACGGCGAGTTCAAACCGAAGCCGAAATGGGTAGACGCTTCGTGCAGCGTATGCAATGATGTCACAGCCTCCCTGCCATCAGAAATATGAAGCTGGTGAAGCTGGCGCCAAGAAAATGAAAGTGGCGATGTCATCCAACGATGTATTGGGCTCTTCTGAACTTGACAGCGATGATTTTAGTGCTGAAGCATTATCGTTTTGCTTTAGACAGCGCGCCTGCTTGGGTAGGCAGCATTGCAGGCAATGACGTCAAAAACACAGGGTGGCTCACATGCGAATCCTCTAACAATGTTTAAAATTCATTGTCAGGGAAACTAAATGACTTTCAACCACCTGGCTTGGCATAAATTATTGCAGTGCTGATAGAACACACACTGAAAATTTCGTTGAGATCAGTGGACAATGAAAAATTGCCGGAGCTGCCCTTTAAGACAAGAGCTGTGGTTCAAGCCAACAAAGTTAATATAGGCTGAACAACAAAGCCTTGATTTTTGCTGTCATAACATCTGCATTATGAAGTTCAACACAAATAAGGTAGGTATACAGTGAAAGCTTGTTAATTTAAACTTCAGTAATTAAAATTTTTCGATAATTCAAACTAAGTGGCAAAGTCCAGCCAAGCTCCATAACTCTGTGTGTTATGGAGCTTGGCTGGGCTTTGCCACTTAGTTCGAATCATCAAAAAATTTTAATTAGTTATGGAGCTTGGCTGGACTTTGCCACTTAGGGGCCGGGCCCCTCCCGAAATTTTGGTGGGGGGTTGTGCTGATGGCATGGTGTAGTGCTAATAAAATAATATTTAAGCTTATTAAAGATGTTGCATTTAAAAATTTACTTATTGAACACACTGCAATTTTCACTGAAAACAAATAATGAAAATAGATGTTTTTCGCAAATAGTCAAGGCCTTCAGCAAGTGGGCCCCCCCTCAAAAAAATTCCTGCCTACGGGCCTGCCACGAACATTGGATTGCGGTCACGTTGGGTGAGCTTGCATGAAACATGCAGCTACGATGTGGAGACAGTGGTATTCACTTTACGTGATCGTTCACCTGATTAGCGATGTTTTGAAGTGAAGTTTCTGTCAGTGATGCCCAGCTTGACACTAGCACGAGGTAAGACTGATGCGTCTCTCAGTTTGTGAATGGCTATAGCAGCCACCTTGCAGTGAATCAAGATAAAAAGCACCTGTCTTTCTGCACGAGCATCTCGTAGACAAGATAAGAATACTAAAACGAAGACAAGAGGACAAGAAAAGTGACTTCCACCTCCTCGTCAAGCCTTTTTCTTTCTGCCGAGTTGCGCGCCTATCCCATAATTTTGCTTAACATGTCCATTATTACATAGATCAAGCAGTGATCGCGACCTATTTTCACCACATAAAAAGAAGTAAGAACTTATGAACCTGTTCTTAAATACAAAGTATTGCTTCAGAGTTGCTGCCACAACATATGACAACATATACTGCCCTTAGTTAATCACTTTGGTTAGTTCAAATTTTGTTCAATTCAAACTCAGGAAGCATCCCATGGGATTCAAAGTAACGAGCTTTACTGTACCGCACACAAGTCTAATACTATATAAAAACCTTCTGCAATACAAAAGACTCATCGGTTTACGGACACAGCATGAGGGTTCAAGAATAAGACGGCTACTAAAGTTAACTTATCTTCATGTTAAACAAAAGCTAGGGGGAAAAATTATGGGAAAATTCTTTATGGGAAGCTATCACAGTGTGAAAATTATTTTATAGACATAGTATTTTCAGACATAGTAGTATACAAGTGTATTACTATAGCCATTGCTTGTATTATACAAGTGAGCACAGCAGGCTTCAGACAAACCCAAACATGTTTAACCTAGTGCACTGTCCATCATAATAACAGTCTGATAATACACTCAACGACCAATAATTTAGTCCTCCTCGGGAACACAGAAATGTCCAAAAAAAATGAATGCGTGCAAAAAACTCACAATTTTACTGATATTTCTTTCTGGTCAAGAGTGTGAGGGACAAACTACCACAATGGAGTAAAGGTGGGTTTCGTGCACATGTGGACCATGGCGGAATCGCTACTCACGGAGTGCCACCATGTTTCTGACATAGCACTCATTATGCTGAGATAAAACAAAATTACTGCTCGTTGTCCCTGTTGCTGCTGTCAAGGATGATAAATACGTCATTTTGAAGACATGCACATAGTCAATGCAGGCAATGCGTTGGCTGTGCACAAAACTGAGTTCTGCCAAAACTGCTGTTCAGCAAAACTGCGTTCTGCTGAAAATCGCGGTCATGTCGACGCGTTCATGGATGGCAGTAGCCACACTCATAAATACATATGCGTTGAAACCACTGCAGCTGAAATCGCAGTCGCCATGATTATGAATGGCAGAAATCCAGTTCTGAAAGTATGCACATGGACAAGGCATAGAGTGACCAAACAGAGGTTTTACCATTCGCAGGTTTTAAAAACTGCAGTTGCTAATGATATGATCATGTGTGGCCACCACAAACTCTCAAAGTATGTGTGCACCCAACATGCAGTGAGTCGAAGCAACGCAGCTTTCCGCAAACACTGCAGAGAAAACCATGCTACAGACATGATCGGGTATAGCAATGACACAGTTTACAAAGGTACAGTCAACAGCAAAAGTTTGGGGGATCCGAAATTTCATAAAAACCTATGTTACTGCTTATACTCGCAACATAGCCTCAAATTAGATGTTACAGTCTATACAAATCAAAAACATTTACGCACTGAAACTTCTAATTTGAGGCTATGCTGAAAAGCTAAATGGTAATATGAATTTTTCCGAAGTTTCGGGTCCCGCAAATATTGCTTTTGACTGTACATGGGCAACCAAAGCACATGAAGTGAAAACGAAACTAGGGATTGCTATCCGCTGTCGACAGGAACACATTCACTATCGTCGCGATCATCGACAGCAAATACGCAGCTCCAAAACCACATGGCCGACACAGCAGTAGTTCAAAGGCAGTAAAGTCACAAAAAAGCATGAAGCATTCCAGTTTCTACTGCTGTTTGCCGATGACTATGGCGGTGCAGACTTCAGAACCTTAGGCGCTTCGTTTTCAGTTGGCCTCTAGCACAGGCAACGCGATGCGCATTTGCAGCGCTCTACGCTTGGCATACACCAAGGGTCGGGCAAACAGCTCAATGTGTGGCCGAGTACGTCCTAGTTATCAAGACTTCAATGCCAATAAGCAATGCATGTGCTTGCAGGGACCAGTGGACAATCATTTTTTCCGAACTTGTGTGGTATTGTAGATGAAATTTCACTGCAACAAAATTTTTCAACTATGAATTTTTCGCACATCTTGTCAGTTTCATTGTAGCTTTAACTGTTTAGGACATTCTGCTGCATTAATAAGTCTGAAAAATTGGACGGAGGAATGTTCGAGTGTCCGAAATTTCAGACTTCCTTATACATTGATTCTATGGGGCTTATTATGGTGATGCTGCGACGATGTTCGAAATATCGGGCATGTCTGGAAAATCAGTCGATGACTGCAGTTATACAGCCGAAGCTCATTAATTCGAAGTCGCATAATTCGAACCAACGGATAATTCGAACTGGCTGGTTGGTCCCGGCAAAGTTACATGTATTTGAATGGGGAAAAACTCTCTTTAATTCGAACCTAAAACATGCGCCACGGTTAATCCGCACAAGATTGCCCGTCCGCTAAGACTACATTTCGTGAAAACCCAAGCCGACCGCCAAAGATTGATGCATCCGCCGCCGTAGCGTCGCAAACCGTACCCATCTGCTCGCTTCGCTGGCATTGGAAGGCGCCATCAGCTGGCAGCAATCATGCCAGCTGATGCAAGTGCTCCCGGCGCCGTCCTTCTCTTGCAACGCGCGTGAGGAAAGAGGGTATACCTAGCTCAGCGGCTACGGGCCACCAGGCGAGCAAAGCCGTTGCGGACGTGCCCCTGAGCTATGCCGCACATGCACAGTGGCATCTCCGCTGGCCCACAAGCACGCTGCAAGACGAGACCAGTGGCGGCAGCGCGGGAGTCACAGTAAATAGCGCATGTTTCTAATGTTGGTATTGTGCGCCAGTATCGCCAATCAAAGGGACCCTCGCTAGTTAGAACTATGGTTAATTCGAACCGATTTCCAGTTCCCTTTGGAATTCGAATTAATTTTTTTATTACAACTGATAAAAGCGATCCAAAGAAATCAGTTTCCTTCCTTACATAGAAAACCCTCCGCATTAGAATGCTTACAGCAAGGCTGCAAGCAAGATGCTAAATAAAATTAATTCTTAGGCATACATTTTTGCAAGAACATTGTGCCGATGACAGTTAAGCCAAACGAAAAAAAGCGGAAGTTGGGGAAACGTGCAGACACTTACCGCTATCTGACTCAGATTCATCTGACTCAGAACGAGATCGTTTCTTTTTTCGACTGCTTCTGTATCTAGGGGAACTGTCCGAGTCACTTTCCTGAAGTGAAGAAGTGAAGAGCTTTGTCAGAGCCATACAAGTGCTTTCTTTATTAAACATTAAAACAATCTCACTCCTCAATGAGTCCAGAAACAGTCTCTCATAATCAAAACTCATTACTCAAGAGCCACAACAAAACTTAGTAATACTGCAACTTTAGTTTGTGTGCAAAAGTTCTTGGCATTAACAGCATACAATTTACTGGAGACATAAATATGACTGACCAACCAAGCTGGTGATGCCAACTGGCCGGGCTCAATAAGATGCACAGCAAGTTGTTAAGAATAACGTAATCATGAACATTTTAAGTCTTTAGACGCTCTTTTCAGCAAAAACACTCATTGAATACAAAGGAATATGTCTATAATTGCAGCTCAACAAAGTGTCACAGGATTTCGCTACATGCTAGCGTCTAGTAGACCGGTGGTCCAGTACACACAAGCGCAGTGGTGCTGTACCAGACAGGTTGACATTCCTTCATTCTCACTGTCACATCAGGCTTCCCTTGGGCCCAGGCATGTTCTGGGTATTGTGCCATTTCTAGAAAGCTATTATGGCAGTGCTTTTTTTTTAGTTTCCATATCAAGAATGCCAATTTTTGCTAGCCTTCTGTCACATGTCTGCGTGTATTTAAGATGTAACATTGTGTGAAATGGCTCTTTTGTATATACACGCTGGAAAGTAAGGTTTTTCATGCATGCCTAAATTTCACTGGCGTCAACTTTCCACAAAAGGTGCCCTTTTAAGTTTTAACATGACGAGCACGATAACAGATACAAACTGCAAAATGAAGAAGAAGCTACAAGAACAGGTGCTGGCCTTATCGCTTTTTTTTTTTGGCAGTCTTTATCTGTTATTGCACAAGTCACATCAAAATAGAATAAACACTCTTGCCTTGTTCATGACACTTTGTGTCATAAGCAAGAGGCCCTGAACAGGAGAAGAGCAACGAAAGAACAACTCAGCAGAAATTTAGAAAAGGTGAAAGAAGATGTGATATTAGAAAAGAGCGGGGGAGAAAACATGACCTGCAAAGAAAAAATGTAGAAAAGATGTGAGAGGTTTGAGCCGTGTGATGAAAGCGATGCACTGACAGCGCCTGGCTGGACTCAGCAGCTGAACGTCATCTCACCAGCTACACTCTGTCAATGAGACCAATGCACGCACGAGGCAACGCAGGTGTACCAGAATGTGGCCAGCAACCTCGCGACGTATGGGCAAGGCCCCTCAGTGATGCCACAAGCATGCAGAGAAGCTACCGAATGGTCCCCTGTGCTACCCCTTGCCTTTGAAGCAGGCAGACGCCACCTCCAACAGCAATCCAGTGAGTGCCACGTCACCTGAGCCACGAGGCCTAAGTGATGGCTGAGCCTGACGGACAGCCACGTCCCGTCTGCAATGCCTGACAATCTATTGGCAATGGGGATCAAAACATCTTCTGGCTCTTCAGGTCCAGTAGCGCATCGGCAACAAAGTAAATTGACCGAACGCATCATTGAGGGAAAATACATGGCCAGAATCTGTGCACTTAGTCCTTAGAGAGAAGAGACAGCACCCTAGTTCAATGGCTGCTACTTTGTTTCAATAAGAACTGTGCTACATTTGCAGAAGCTGCTGCTCAGTACTTGTGTTTTGGTATGTATCTGCACCTTTTGAGAGCTTTCTATTTTTGGTCTTGGTTTGATAAAGATGTTTCACCTGTTTCGACGCCAGTTGTTGTCCTGATCTATCTCTTGAACATCGCCATCCCAAAAAAGTTTGTGACACTTTGTTCTTTTCCAAGCACAAGCTAATAAACAATCAAACTAATTAAAAGAGGACATACCGAGCGGGACCTTGAGCGCTTCTTGTTCTTTTTTGCCTTCTTGCTGTGCTTTTTTGACCGGCTATGGTGGTGACTGCATGCTTCCTGCAATACAGAAAAGCCCGAATAACCAAGCATTCCTCATTAGCATACCTTCAAGTTAGTTAACTAAGTCTTGGATACACAGTACTACAACACAAGGCCAGTACCATGATGTGCAAGCCAAGCCTCTTGCTGACTCTGTCATTACATTTGCTTCACACGTTTAACAGTGGCACATTACTACTTTCTTGATATCTGGATCCACAGATGATACTCTTCGTGTAATGCCTAAAAATTCTATTTCAAGTATGGTGTCTTCTAGTGTCTTGTTTTCTAATGGAAATACATCTTGAGTGTTGAGTGGAATACATGCAGTGTGAAAATAATCTTCATTGTTGCAATGTGAGTGCAAATATTTACCTTAACTAACCCCTTCTGTACCGCACATTGCTGCCATTGTATTGTATCAGGGTGGCGGGGCTTGTCAAGCTGCAGATATTGCAGCTTTTACCCTGCTATCCTCACCATAAATGGTACTTTTTTCTTCTTGTTCAACCTATTAACTGTTATAATTGTATCGATTATGGTGAAATAAACCAAATCTCAAATCTCGAAACATTTTATGAATCGCTGAACAATGTACCCACGCAGCTAGTACCCATGCAGCTAGGCCCCCATGACAACATGTTTAGTTTTCTCAGCGCTGAAAAAATTCTGGCCCTTTCTTTTATGACTTCTTCACATGAAAAAGCAATAAACAAGTAATAACCAGCATATCACAGCCACTTTTCCTGCTGTTGTGTGCTTTGTTCCTAAGTTTTCTGTACACATGAAGTCATAAACAGCCCAATTAGCAAACAGCCACAGTAGACGGTGGTCCTTAGTGGTTGAAAACTTCAGTATAACATTGTGTGCTGCTGCGTAGATTGCTTTCAATGATGCAACAGAATATAGAATCACACTTTCAAAATTCACGGAGGAAAGTTATGGTAATGTGGTCTTGTGACACTTGCCTCCAGTGTGAGCTGGTATTCCTTGAAGATCCGCATCCGCTCTGATTCTAGGCTGAGGTTGATAAAAGCTGGCTCCTTCTCAAACTGCTTCCGTACCTGAAGGACAAGCAGCGCATCACATCACTGAGTTATGACATTTCCCATTCTTATAATGACAATGACACACCCATTTCACAAAGGTTTCTTTTGGAGACATACAAATCAAACTCTATGGCTACAGTGCTGAAAAAAAAATATCATTCATGAGCAATACAAGAAACAATGACAGGCAGCAATCGTTGCGCATGTCAGCTTTCATTTTCACTTAGATGGGAATAATATCGCATATTGTATCAAAGATCTATGCCACACCGCCTGACACACTCTTCAACCCCAAATTTGGTCAGGACCAATATTTCCTGTTCTCCCCACTCTGCACCCTATTGTGCAATAACCTAACTGAACCATACGACACGTATGGTGCCAATAATTCTATAAGTGTTTTTTCCTTTTTTTTTTTCGAACAAGCATGTATTTCAACGATATGCATTTATTTGTATTTTTATGTACCTTCTCCTGCTTGGACCTGTTTGATCCGAAATATGCAAAAAGACATCTCTTATGGCATATATCAATGGCACAACATACATAGTAGGATTTGATTTCTGGGGTTTACCATCTCAAAGCCATGATATGATTAAAAGAGGTGCTATAATAGTGGAAAGCTCCGGAAACTTTGGCCATCTGGGGTTCTTTACCGTGCAATGACTTTTCACAGCACATGGGCCTCGACATTTTGGCTCTATCGAAATGAAGCCGCTGTGGCAGGGATACGATCCCGCGGCCGTCGGATCTGCAGCCGAGTGCCATAGCCACTAGACCACCGCAGTGAGGCACATACATAGTAGGAGAAACAGTAGGTGACTTCAAACACGCAGCACACTAGGTACTGAAGAGTGGAATAACATTCAGTCCTAATAGGAATGACACTGGCAGCTTATGTGAAAAGTTTGCAATAGATGTCCTATGGATTTATTCTTTGCCTGCATCTTCAAGCATTATCTCCTAAGACGGTAAGGAATAGGAAATTCAATTTTTTTCAAAGCGAACACCCGTACGGAAGACATTACAGCCTGACCTTTTCACCTATTGATATCTACTGTTTGTTCTCATAGCAAGAACATTACCTCAAAGCCAGCTATGTTTCTGCAAAGGCTGAAATTTTCAGGAGTCATACTATTACACAAGTACAGCAGTAAAAGAATAAGTTTACTCGTTTTAGACTGGTACAGGAAGATAGAAATTTAAGTTTCCGAAGGCATTATTGTAATATTAAACTTCCGTCGACTGCCTTTTCTAACAAAGCATTTCAGAAGATAACATGAGTTGCAATGTGTTTAAAGCAAAAATAAAGTGAGCGCACTTAACTAAAATGTGGCACATAATTGATGTCAATCCTTGGGACAAAAAAATGCCTACGACAATCACCACTATGAGAAAATGATGAACATGCACAGCATGTAAGACACCTTCATTCCGCCCCGCCACGGTGGTCTAGTGGCTATGGTACTCGGCTGCTGATCTGAGGGTCGCGGGATCGAATCCCGGCCGTGGCGGCTGCATTTTGATGGAGGCGAAATGTTGAGGCCCGTGTGCCGTCCAATGTTAGTGCACGTTAAAGAACCCCAGGTGGTCGAAATTTCCGGAGACCTCCACTACGGCGTCCCTCATAATCACAGCTGATTTTGGGACGTTAAACCCCACAAATCAATCAACACCTTCATTCCATAATGGTGCTAAAGTAATTGCTCACAACACCACTGTGAAATGCCACAAACAAATAAAGATATGTTAGTACAGTTATACATGAATATAACAAAACTGACACAGGCTATAAAATTTTTGTTATAAAGAGGTTTCTTTCGTTATATTTAGTTTCAGCATGAAAATTCAGAAAAGAAACATGCAACTGAAACAAAGGGACAACTGGAGGTATAGGTAGCCTAGACCATATATCACCATGAGATCAGACACTTTCCACCAGCACCTTATCCGACATGTATTCGATGGGAACGACAGAGTCGGCCACAAAAAAAATTAGCAGAAAAAAAAATTCCCACAATACTGCACACAGTCCAGGGCTGCCCTATCCGAGCAAAATGGAAGCCAAGCTCCCACGTGATGGGCGAGCCGTTTCTCCATTGAGGCACTCATCCTAGCACATTAAGTGACCGAATGTGCAGATACGGGAGCCAACTCACACGTGTACGCACCACGTGGATAAAAAAAAATGAAAGAAAGAAAGAAAGAAAGAAAGAAAGAAAAGAAAAGCAAACGCAAATGGCATGACGGGTAAATAAAAAGACAGACATGGAAAGATACAGTAGTGAGCAGCAGTGCTGCCAGCGTGCAAGCTACCGAGAACATGATACGAGGTTTGGAGGGAGGAGAAAAGGCCACAGCTGCTGCAGAAAGAACTGCGTCCCCGGCTCAAGTGACGCAGGGGAGCTGAGAAGAAACTGGGGCAGCCGTAGGCAAGCATGCCCCCTCCTCGTGTTTCGATGGCAGAACACTGCGGAAACGAGGTTGCCGCCACGGATGCGTGCACGCCATTTGCAATGACATCGCTTTGCACTCCATCATCGATGGGATAGCTGTAGGAGTGGGTCCAGCCACTGCTCATGCTAAAATTCAATTTCAGGCGAAATCACTAGGTTGTTGGCAGGGAAATTCATCATATTAAAGGTGTCTCCCACTGCCACTTTGTTATACAGAGCTCACAAATTCATGTTATACCAGCTGAAGTGGGGAATTAAAAAATCTTCGTAATATATTGCAGAATTTGTTATATCGAGGTTCGTTATAGACAGGTTTGACTGTATATGACACAAGTCATCAAGCAGAATTACTTCAGCACTTACATCTCGAACAAAAATAAGTCCCTTATATTGCTTAACTCCTCCTTCCCTCCTTACCTAGACTCCATCACTGGAACAGCAGCACAAACAGAAATATATTCTACATAAAACTTTCACCATAATCACAGTACTTTGCGTGAGTGTGTGTGTATGTGCATGAACATGTGTGCACATGCATCAGTGTGCACACACACTCATTCACTGGAGTCAAGGCTCCAGTCATTACTTGCATCATTAGCAAGATGTTTCTCGTGAAAGCTAACAAAAGCTTAGGGGTGTCTGAGCACTAAAGCACTCTTCCAGGGCTATGCCTTGCAGGCAAAAGTGCTTTCCTGCTGGCATAATTATTTGGAAACAGTCAGCTCTCATCCATTTTTCTTTTATTTGAATGTTCTGAGCAAATGGATATGTTATGTTGAATTACAGTATATCAAAACAATGGAACAAACAGGCTGAATTGCTTATTATGACGCCAGCAGCAACTACAAAATGGAAGGGAAGGAGCAGAGGGAGAGGACAGGTGCCTTCAGAAATATATTTGGCTGTGAACTCAGCCAAATAGATTATAACACACACTTCCATGTATAGCTTTCCTACAAGCCTCCATTGTGTCAGCATCAGGCACCTGGGCAATTACGGTCCAACTGCACCCTCGCAAGAATTGCTTCATCACAGTCCTTCTCACATTAGCAGTGATTCCATTTCGACAAAGTCTTCTTCCAGTAGTGTGATTATTGGTGCATCTTTCAGCATGATGAGTGCCATGTTCGACAGTCATCACCGTCATGATTTTCATGTAATGTAAAGCTCTTTTATTCCATGGGTAAACACACTGGCCAATAACATTTCTCACTCACTCACCGGTGCTGTAGTTTCATGCATTATGATAATTGCACACCATCAAATCATCCCCATGCCAATAGCAAATGCTCACAACACCCACAATGTCATCACCATCCGCTACGGCACTGCTTGTTGCATCCTTTGAAATTTGTTGCGACTGCATACCATGTTTGATGATTATCAGTGTCATTACCGCGTATGCCTTCATTTTTGTAGTAAGCATTGTTTTCACCTTTGGTTTTGGAACCTTTTTAATGAGGAACAATAAGCAAACACAACACCATTTTGTCAAAGCATGTTCATGTGATGCACACTGTAAAATCCACATTCTGTACAGTGTTAGTTCTGCCCTCCGAAATGCATGCAAAGATGCGACTGCGAGTCTGAGTGGAGCAGAGAGCCTTGTGTTAGGTGCCCCAGGAATGTTTTAAACAGGATGGTTCTGTGGCTTGCACACTTCACTATATGCACAGTGGTCAACATAGGTTCAGAAAGCAGTGGAGGGGGCTGCACTGTAGGCCAATGGAGAAGGTGTGGGCAATGTTGTGGCTTGACGATGACAAAAATCATCATTGTGTGTAGTAGACTTGAGCATAACGGAATAAACAAACAACAAAAAGGACGGGCGGCCAAGGTAAACCCAATTCCGAGTACTTAGCAGCTACTGCAGAACAAAATATTTTAGTACATCGGAGAGCAGCAAATGTAAGGGTAGAGTGTTAAGCACTGTAATGTAAGGGTACAGTGTTAAGCACGTTAGGGAACCCCTGGGGGTCTAAATTTCTGGAGCCCTCCACTACGGCCTTTCTCTCCTCTCTGTCACTTTCACTCCTTTCCCCCACCCGCATAGACGCTTAGCCGTGCTCCCTACATGGGCTGCAGAAATTAGCGTCCCTTCCTAACCAAACCACAATCATCATCATCATCATCACTGCAGGCACAACACTGTATTTACAGAACATAAATGCAGCTGGACATCTCTATATGTACTCTAGTTTCAAAATATAGCATCCAATGCTAGCACACACAACAGGAGCCTTATGCTTGGCAAGATGGTGACATCAGTCATCAGTGAGACCTGCTCACCTCATACACATAAAGTCGATAGGGAGAGGTCATTCCCTAAGGATGCTTGGGTTTACTTTAGGTTTGACTAATGACGCTTTGCGAGCCTCATATGAGTGACAAAATAGCTCCCTTTTCAAGACAGGTTCTCGAATAGTGGCAAAGAAAGGATAATGAGATACAGTCAAACACGGATATATCGAACCAAGGGCACCACACCGTTCAAAGAGCTCTAAGCAAGGGCACCGCACTGTTTCAAGAACTCTAAGCGGCTCCCCATTCGCTACGCCTCAAACAAGAAGGCATGGATGACGCGTCAGCTGGTCACAGAATGGCTGCAAGCTTGGGACGTCGAGCTGGGCAAGTCGGGGCGTCGCGCTTGCCTTCTTGTGGACAACTGCTCGGCCCACCATACCACCTGCGAGCTCAAAAACATCGAGCTGAAGTTTCTGCCAGCCAACGCGACAGCGAAGCTGCAACCGATCGACCAGAGCACCATCAAGTCCTTCAAGATGGGCTACGGGAGGCGACTCCTTGATAGGCTGCTGGTCAACCTCCGCACGAGTACCAAGCTGAAGGTTGACCTGCTTGGTGCCATTCAAATGATGACGGGTGCCTGGTGAGACGTGAAGACGGACACAGTGGCCAACTGCTTCCGGAAGGCAGGCTTCGTGATGGCAGAACTTGCGGAAACCGGTGAAGACGGCGACGAAGAGCGCATAGACGACGTGTTTCGCTAGTTGTCGTCCCTCTTCCTAGCTGCCGTTCCACCGAAGTGTCTGCGGACGATTTTGTGGAAGCGGATTGCAATGTTCAGGCTGTTGCGAGCCTCGCTGACGAGGACATTGTAGCTGCGGTCGCAGGAACCCAGGATGCCCATGCCGGCAGCTCAAGTGGCGACGAAGATCGTCTGGACGAGGCGGCGGCTACACGCGCGTGCTCCGCCACTGAAGTGGCGGCAGCGTTCGGTTTGATTCGCCGTTGTTGCGGCGACATGGAGGGAACCGGGCTGTCATACCTGGACAGCCTCGGTAAGATTGAGGCCAGCGTCTTCAACTTCATTTCGAAGACGCAGAAGAAGGTCAAGATAAGCGATTTTTTTTCATGCAAATAAAGCATTGTTGCATCGTGTGTGCGGAATTAGTTGTCATTCTTGAATGCGCCGATTGTAGGTGATCGTCCACCACTGGTAAGGTCTCGGGGCCTGTATTTTCTTATATCGAATTTGTCATATATCGAACTAATTCACGATCCCCTTCGAGTTCGAATATATCCATGTTCGACTGCATTGTGTTCATGTCTGCTATAGCTGCATCAAGGTGGCACCACCACCTGTACCTAGATGTATAGATGTATGTTCATCTGCCTGTTTCACAGGATATGACCACAAGTCAGCCGAGATGTGTCACGTTTTCGGTAGCAAAAACAAAGTGAAGGGCCACGTAGCACAACCTGTCTGCGTTAGCAGTCACCCTAATGTTACGATAAATATTTTATGCGATATTAAACCTCTCTTATCTAACTATATTTGGTGCATGTACACTCTGTAGTTACACTTTATGGTAACCTACTTGATTATTATACAATACATACACAAGTACCTCTTTATAGCCAGTTGGCTGAAAGAAAAATCACTTTTGACTTCATGTATTCACGCATGCAGAATCAGTATCAAATTTACCATCCTTCATAAGCTAACATTACTTAGCTGCATGCACAAGAAGTTTATAATGATGCAGACAAAACTGAGACTGCCAAGTACCATTACCACACAAGGAAACCACACAGTAGATGCACTCTGAGGAGTTTGAAGAGCAAAGGCACCATGGCAACGCAACCAGTTGTAATGTTGCCAACCTTTTCTCATATCAACCAACTCAGTAAATGTCTTACAACTAGAGTTTCTCATGTACTGAACAACTCATAACGTTGCGTATGTAACAATAAGGTCTGGCTCCTTTCTCTGAACTTTGTGAATAATAGAGAGGAAAACGTTCTAAGCTTACGAAATTACAAGGACAACAAAGCATCCATTTTTCATTCTCCTTTGTAGAGTGCTTTTTTCTATATAAGAACACATCTGGGTAGCACAAACTTGCTTACACCATATAGGATGTCGTGATCCTGAAAAGTTAAATAAGAAAGTGGCACCTCAGCACGGTTTGTAAGCCTCCAGAAGATCAATGCTAAAATTTTTAGTGTCCTTAGCAAAAACTTGTTTGCTTTTTTTTTTTTGTACCATCCAAGTACGAAAAGTACAAGCAGCCACCATTGTCTACTGTTAGAACAGCAATCTAAATTATGACATAATGCAAACAATGCTTATTAATAATGCAGTTTATCTGCTTTGTGTTTACTTCCTCCAGTCATGTTTTCCTTTAAAATTGACCAACCTCATGAATGGGGCTGCTGGCATGCCATTATGAGGGACAGTATTCATCAAGACAAATGCACCACATGCATGCAAACAGCAATATTAATTGCCTACAAAACAAGACATATTAACTCCTAAGGTGCAGTTATTGCTGTATAACAGAACTTTTACGTGTTACTTTGGTTTTTGAAGCCAACCAAGAACCAGATTGAAATCAACAGAAATGCAATGTCTGAAAGTACAGTGGAACCTCAGTAATTTGTACTCGGTTAAATGAGAATCTCAGGTAACTTCTATTATCTTTTTTATTCAGATGCAAGAAACATCTAAATAAAAAACAGACAAACACGATCTTCATCTGCGTCAAGTGTTTGAACGGTTACGCAAGTATGACATAGTGGTGAATTGGTTGAGGAGCGAGTTGGGTGTCAGTGCACAGGACTTCCTGTGGACTTCCATTGGGTCGACGCCTGTGGGATATCTCCTCCTGCTGCTCATGTGGAAGCCATAATGCAATTCCCCCTACCTTCCACTACAAAGCAACTGAGAGAGCTTCTTGGGTATATCAATTATTACAGGCGGTTCATCCCTCACTGTGCTGTCATCTTGCAGCCACTCAACGCACTCCTGTCCGGTCAAACAAGAGCGAACACGCCCATGTCCTGGGCAGTTGATGCAGCGACAGCTTTCAGCTCCATCAAGAAAGCGCTCGCCAATGCTATCCTCCTCGCACATCCCAAGTGCGACGCCCCAACATCACTAACAATGGATGCCTTGGACGTTGCTGTCGGAGGAGTACTGCAGCAGTTCATGAGCGGAGTGTGGTAGCCTGTTGCGTTCTTTTCGAGGAAACTCTCACCAATAGAGCATCAATACAGCACCTTCGGTTGCGAACTTCTGGCGGCCTACTGGGCTGTGCGTCGTTTGTTGTTGCGACTTTTTTTGAATTTGAATTTGAACTTTATTCAGACAATCAATTGTCTGGGATGAGGGGGCTAAAGGCAGATGCAACTGCCTGACAAAGGCCCCCCTACTGCAAGGCCCCCCTACTTCCTCGAAGGTCGGCAATTTCATAAACTCACTAACCACAAGCCACTTACGTATGCTTCAACCGGCACCAACGGTACCCACACTCCACGTGGAATCCACCAACTCGCCTACATTTCGGAGTTTATGAGCGACATCCGGCACATCAGTGGCAAGGACAACCTAGTCGCTGACTGTAAATTTAACTGAATAATTGGTGCGGCCAGTCTGCCACTTCCCAATAAATTCACACACTTGTCTGTGACTTCCGGGCTGTGCAATGGGTGTTGCAAATCTTGGAGGCTGCAACTGAAGCAGACTACACAGCATTTTTGAAAAGTGGATCTCTGACGCCATGTTTCTTCTACTGGAAACATGTCATAGACACCGTATTTGAGCAAATGACTACACAAGTGCCAGGCGATGACATGTGCTGTTGCGATCAAGATCATGATCATCCTTACAACAGCGCAGTGTACGCAAGTTTTGCTGTAGGCTTTTTGTGTCAGGTGGATCTCAGCAGGCGAACATTGTGCAAGTCAGTGCACCACCACCTCCACTTACTGTGCTGTCACCTCTCTGTTTGAGGAGAATGGGGAGACTGTCTGCACTGACTATGAGGCCTTGCACGCCAAAGATAGTGTGTGCAATCCAATTAGCTCCTCAGAGTACTCGAATGTTAAGAGCACAGTTCAAATGCATTACGTTGACATCAACAGCGAGATCGCAGCAAGAACGACCAACTCGGCCACCAATGTTGAAGACAGCGATAATGAGCCCTCCTGAGCACACAGTTTAGCAGTCGTGGTGGATGTACTAAGTGTTTTGTGCGGCTTCGTTCAATGCAATGGCGGCAAGGCTGAGATGCTACGCATGGTTTACCGGCTAGACAACATCATGTTTGGTGCAGAAAACTACCAAAACCGTCAGTTTCACAATGGAGAATTCTTTTCCAAGTAAATGGACTTACCACAATAACGGTGTGACACCCATGCATCACGTTTCCTGGCTGATTTCGTTGCTTTTACATTGTTTTCACATAACTGAGAATGCCACTTAATTTGGATATTTTTCTTGGCCCCAAGGCCTTCCAATTAATGTTTTACTGTATCCACACAAACTGAATTCAGTTACGCAACATTGTTTAAAAGACAGAGAATATGTTAAGTTAGGGGCAGTGTTTAAAGCAATTGTAAACCCCATGTTCTTTTCAATATAATCCACCCCTGCATATCGAATGCATCCCAATTACAACTGCAGAAAGCATGTATGGATGAGGGGTGGGGGAATTTGTATGAATGACATGTAATGACCACACACAACAATCAGGGCACTGAAAGATCAACGTCTATAATTTACCTGCATAGGGGCAAAGCTGGAAGTGCAATGATGTTCTGCACATTCAGTCATCATGCATGTTAAAGCACAGTGCAACTTCAGATAATAAGATGTGCAATCACAAATGAATTTTGCCTTTACTTGTGACAGCAAGGCAGCATGCCTAGGATTACAGTGCAGCTGCTCCTAAAGACGAAATTGGCGTGTGACCGCCATCTCCCCTAATTGCTTCAGTTTCTTGAAATTTCAACATGAAATGCACAATGACAATATGTGTAGAGGTACCGTATCCAATTTATTCTGGGGCTGTGTGAATGACCAACCATTATTTTCACTTGCAATATTTGACTACTGCAGTATCACAGCAGCCTGCCTTGAAAGAATCAGTGAACAATCACTGTTCTAGAAAAGGCTTGACTATGGAAAACGTGAGGTGCTTTCAAAAGTTCTATGTGCTCCACGGCAACACTGTCGCTGAGCATGCACGAGCAATCTCCTGTTCTGGGAACAACGCATAGAAAGAGAGCAGGCAAATAAGGCTAGTGCCAAGCCTACAATGACAGAAGAAAGCCCCCAACGAGGTATCCTGTGACAGTTCTGACAGAAAACTCACCTGGTCCCAGGAAGAGCCACTGTCAATAGATGGCATGGCACCCTTCAACATGGCCCGGAAGGCATTCTCCAGCTTACGTTGCTACAGGAATCAAAGGAAAAGTGTCAGGTTTGTAAACACCAAGAAAACCAATAATGACAAAAAAAAAAAAAAAGGAGAAGAAAACCTCACACCTTGCGAGCCTCTTCTTTGAGCCGTTCTTTCTCTCGTGCTGCTGCCTTCTCCAAAAGCTGGAAGTGTACAAGTACAGGACATCAGGAAACTAGTAAAATGACACCCGTATAAACCGCCTATGACAACGCACTTTGCCGTATAACCCCTAACTGTAACTGTTCACTGTGAAAGCTTCACACAAAGTTCGCCCTGTCTCGTCTTTGTGTTGACACAAAGGGTTGAGGCACCAAATTTTGAGGCTATGAGGCGCCAAATTATGAGGCCATATAAAGCCTGCTGTAGGCTGCTTCTGTATTCAAGGGCACTCAACACGAGGTGTTGGACACTGTAGACATTTAAACTATATTTCAACATGCTACCAAAGGGTGCCTTAATCTTGTTTTCACAATGAAGACCCATATCCGGCTTGAGTGATGCTCATGTCATCGTTGTAAAAGCCCAATAAACGTTTCAGTGACACCATAACACACTGGAGTGAGGTACAATGGGCAGTAACCCTGCAGCCATCCCTGCTGGTTTCTGGTGAACAGAAAAAGGCAGTGAAACAACAAAAGACAGCAAGAATACAGTAGCCCGATTGTCCTGGGCCCCACAACTAATATTTTCTATTGTGTGTTGGACTTCTGCCCCGGAAAATTCGGAGAATATGCGCAGGTATGGCATGTGTGCAAGAACAGATTACGGTAGAGCAATATGCATGTCACAGCTTTGTGGGCACATGTGACCAAGCTAGAGAGACATTCGCAGCTCAACTTGGCTCCCAAAAACCAAAACCGATAATAACACACAAATACACGCAATATTAAACGAGTACTTACAGAGAAGATGTGAATCTCTGAGCGTGAGTTAAATTCTGAATTAACAGGGGTCGAATTAATGAGATTTTACTGTATATGTAGCCATGCAGCAATAACACAAAGTGCAAAACTTGAGCTGCCTCAATATGCAAACTCCAATATGCACTCGTTTGCAAGGAGCACTAAACAAGTGGGGAATAGAACAAAAGACACATAGGGTATGTGTTCAGTGAACACTTCATTAGTTAGACTTTAACCTGAAGCATACATATCTGGTATATCGCTTAGCTGAAATGATAAACAAATGTGGCACGTGTTTCTCTAGTGGCTGATTTGTTATTCAATGAAATTCAATGAACTGTTAAAGAAAGTAAGGCATCGAAAAGGCAGAGAAGAGAAAAGATCAAGACAACACAAATGCCAACTATCAAGAGTACATGTTCTGTCTTTCCCGTCCTTTGTGCCTATGCTTACATGGTTGACTTTCAATATAAACCCTCACCACCTAAATGCACTTTCTGTCATTCTAAACCTTCTATCTTTTGTAACAGCATCACCAATGTTGCTCGACAGTGCAAATTTACTGAATTGGACATGCACACCAATGGAAAGGCCCAGAGTTTGTGCGGTTCATTAATTATGTGTTGTTAAAAAGAAGCAACTCAATCATTTCAAATGCATGCTACTTTCAGTGCAGTCCTCTGCCAAAAAAGTAAACAGCAGCCCTTACGCTGTTATAGGTGAGCTTGACATTGCCTGCATCCAAGGTGGCTGACCGTTTATCTTCACTGATAACTGTGACAAAGTCATCATACACTGTGTTCACTTCTACCACAAAGTTCTTCTCTCGCAGGATCTCCTTGATGATTTTCTTTTCACCATGAAATCTGTCCTTGAGGTCTTCCACAAAAAACTTGAACAAATCCAATGGAGTGGAACCTGTAGAAGTACAACGAAACTACTCATATGCATGCGCCATTAGGCAGAACAGGTTTCACTGCAGCGGCCACCCCCTCACCCACTCGTCTGCCTTTCTTTTCCCCTCACCCAGACCCTTCCGGTCAAAATACATTGCAATGTAAAGATATGGGGCAGATTTGGCCCTTATATGAATAACGGGACCAGCCAGCACCCTGTGCGCACGCTTACGACAGTACAGTAAAAGATAGGATGGCCTTCAATGCTTTAGGCAACGCAGAAAAAAAATGTTTTTGCTTTATCACAATGCACTTCTTTCACGAAAGATTCTCAATATTATGAGAACATTACAACAGAGCAAAAACTAAACCCTTTGATAGGTAATCTCCAAATCCCACAACCAAATCTCCAAAGGCCATCCTTTCCGAACTGTGGTTCTGCAAATGTTCCAAAAGTTTATTAGTGGACACCAACAAATCACCATGTTTCTCCCTCGTCAAGAAAATCTGGTCAGGAACCAGTCAAAGGTGCTGCGTTCAAATTTATGGAAGCCTGAACATTGAAGTGCGTGCACATTTCAATTAGGGAAATCCATTTTCTATTTCTGTGCACAAAAAATAGGGTGCACATGACCAGTTATGGACACTTCAGAATGGAGTGAATACAATACAATACATTTACTCCATTACCTACACTTAAGGGCCCTAGCTTTCTGCAATTACGCGATTCCGAGAAGAATCGTGGAATTCATGTTTCTTCGATGAAATGCGAAAAAAATATTAAAAGCCTCACTTTTGGAAACAATGGAGGAACACCGTTTCCCACAACCACTGGCACAGGTTGCAGGCATGCCAAGAGGAGTCGACACAGCTATCTTCCATGTGTAAAATAACTTGCAAATGTGCGAATATGTGAAACTTCGAATGCGAATAGAATATTTTTCTTTCCTTCATTAAAGCATAATCGATTAGAAAAATACGTATTCAGGTGATCACAAACATTCAAATATGGATATTCCTGGCAAGAGCATTGAATATTCAGATGATTTGTTCGAAGTATTATTTTCTCAGTGGCGCATCATGATCTTAGGCTTCTGTGAATATTTGAACAAATATCACCGTACATCAATTCTCTTCAAGACGAACTTAATTGCCAAAATTTTGAGGTGTTCAAAATGAACAAGACACCTTTCTGCATGCAAAGTGCCTGTAAATGTAGTTTCACTGCGGTATGCTTATTTATGCCAAGAAACAGCCTTTCCAGGGGGAATCTGCACTGCCGTGAAGACACACTTCGTGGGGAAGTGAGCATATTACCTGCACCCAAGTAAATTTTCTTAATGTCTTGGAGCGAATCACATAAATATACATTGATTAAATACAGTAAATCTTAAAACATAGCGTGTTTTACCGCGACTATTAAAAATCCTACTACTATATTTTAATTCGATTATACCAATTACAATTCCTTGTAACTCTGCCGCGAACCAAAATACCTTAGTCTTTCAGATTCCCTTTTTATGTGTTATTGGCTCTTGGAAGCAGCAAATTATACTGAATCTACAGAAGCTACTGTGTGTAGCACGGTTTTGCTTGTATAGACTGAAGCCTGTTTTCTTACTGCATATCACATTTTGTGACATGAAGGTAAGCTGAACCTCTCAATAACGACAACTAAGAAAAATTTAAAGGGACTGTCTACCGTCCTTCATTTCTCTCCCGTTTTTTGGCTCAACAGAAAGCGTACCTTTCGAAGTGTCCCAGCGTGCAGTGGTTTCTCCAGAAACTCAACAGAAGTTATTAAAACGCAATTTTTTTCATCTACGAAGTCACTCCTTTCCTAGTGTAGGCATGCTAGCAACTATGGTTACCGCGCATGATACGTCGTCGTCTCCCTGGAAACCCTTTCGGGCGCGGGAGGCTTCTCAACAGGAACGGGTTTCAAGGTTGACATTCCAGAGGTGACGAGGAGGAGGAGAGGCGACGGAATGTCAGCGCGCGGGGGTGCGTGGATGGATGGATGGATATTAGGAGCATCCCCTTCATAACGGGGCGGTAGCCGGGCCACCAAGCTCTAGCATTATCTCTTTTTCCTCTACAAACATTTCTTTTCCCGAGTCACACATATTTTCACAACTAATTTTCCTCCTCGTCTACCTATTTTATCTATTATCGTTCCGCTGTGATGTAACAATCTTACCCCAACTACCTTGCGCTTTTGTTTGCTGCATACTTTTGCGCCACCAATACTCTAAGTGCCTTTTACTTATCTCTATCGCCGACATGTTCAGCTTTCCTGTGTTACCCCTGAAACCCATGGCCTCCTGTAGGGTAGTGTCCACAGCTACACCTGGGTGGACATCTGTACATTCAATGCGCCTCAGACATGCAGCGCCACATGCATGAGTACTACACGTCTACACGTCTTTACAGTACTACACGTCTTTACAGGCAGACGAATTCGAAGGCAGCGCCACCTGCGCCACCACGAAAGCAGCGAAAAAAAGAAAAAATTGCTATTGCACGCTATAACAAGGTGTCTCATAGGGTGAAGTACGCTTGTAAGACATACATAAATGTTTTCCAGAAGAATATGTATGCCTGCGTGGGCTGGTTCTCGCACACTTGGAAAATGACGAACACGCTGTTGGGTGTCGCTAGCGGCGTTTTTCGCGCCACTTTCAGAGCAAAATTAATAACTTAATTCCTTTTTTGTGGGGTGAAAGCGTGCTCGTTCCCGTAAATGTGACGCACGATCTGCCCAATTTTACCACAATCTTAAAAAATTTGCCAAGTGGTAGACAGTCCCTTTAATGTTTGGAAATAAACAAGACTATGCATGAGCATTACAATGCATCCTAGCACAATACTTTGAAGTACTCCATCAATGCACATGAACTTCTGACACAGAGAAATCATTCAGTTGTTACAGTGATGTTGTGTCCCAAAAGTGTCATAAGCATCATCTGGTGCTCTGCCACAACAGCTCCCCTTAAGTTTTAAATAATGCACATATGTTTGAAGCCTGAAACTGTTTATTAAATAAACTTTTGCATGTACCTTACGCCTGTTCAGTGTTGCTGGGGAATTTCACGAATTCTTCCACTTAACTGCAAAATTTCAACATTTCCACTGCATCAAGTTAGGGTCCCCACCTACATTAATACAGTCGACTCTCGCTACAACGAACGCCGGTTCAACGAAATTTCCGGTACAACGAAAAATTCTCGGTTCCCCGTCAGCAGCCCATAGGAGTCAATGCATAAATATGCTCACCACAACGAACACATTTTTTTTGTGCCGTTTCACTTCAACGAAATTTGATGATGCAATTCCAGTCTCGAAAATTCGATTTGCTGTGCAGTAAACACATTCACAAACATATTGGTGCATTTCAGCAGATAAAAATACATCTACAAAGTCAAAATCGCATGTTGGCACCACCAGAAACGGCCGATGTTGACTGTGTGGTTGATTACCGATGTCTGCCGATGCCGTCTGCCGACGTCTGTCGAGATATTGCGCGCGACTGCCCCTCTCCCACCGGCGCCCCATTTTGGTCCTTCGCCCGATGATAAAAGGGCTGGGGCTGGGCATTCCCTCTCTGCTTGAGAAGGAAGCGACGACAGCAATCACATGCGGTACAATGTTATCACATTGTTCAGTTCACTCGGCGAAGGTGGCCGGGTCGTTTCACCTCTGCTTCAGCCGCGTTTGTCACCAGTGTTAGTGCGCTTTTGCTCGTGCGTAAAACATACGATACGTGGGCAGTGTTATCGAGTTGGACTTCGTACAGAAAAACGGCAAGTACAAAATCCCACTAACAGTGTCCATATCATTGCTATCGCAATAGCTCCCCACCCCACGGTCGACAACTTTTCTTTAATGGTCCAAGCACACCCCTGTTGAGTACTGTATTTGCTCAAGTCTAACGTGCACCTTTTTTCCGATAAAACGGGTCCAGAAATCGCACATGCATTAGAATCAAGTGCAAACAAACGACAACGTTAACCAAAGTAGCTACGTTGCCGATGCAGTCTCCGAGACGCCCAGCCACACCAGCTTTCGGTAGTGCTCGCGGGTGACCATAACAGGAGAATAGATGTTTCCCTTCGCTGCATGCAAAACGGCTCATCATCGCATTTCTCCCTGATATCTGTGCTGAGCCTGGCCCTCTCACTCGTGCGCGCTGCATGACGTACGTCCGAGATTGCATGGCGGCAATCTGAGACCACACCCCGATCATGCTTAGGCTTAGCTGCGCCAGCCTGCGCAGCATGCATGGCAGCACGCGGCAGCGAGCATGAGGGAACTGTGACAGCACAGAGGAATGCAGCATTGCGAGTAAATGATGCTACCGCCGCTTGTACGCGGCTACGCCCGGCAACGTGCTGCAGTTTTGTCGGGACGCGGGGGTTTTGAATCGGCACACCAAACACCTTCAAAACACCACGGATCAAGCGAAGCGGGAAAGCCACAGAGGGCCATTCGAGGGACTGCAGGGGTCCAAAGTTGGCAGTCCGTTTATTATGCGAGTGCGTTCACTACGCGAGTACGGCACTTCTTTTTATGAATGTGAGAAGGTTGATTACTAAGGACTTTTTTTTTTTCATGGGTGCACGTTACAATCAATGTTTCACTCCTTTTTTTGGTCGCGGGAAACGGGTGCACGTTACTATGGAAGGCGCGGTAGAATCGAGTAAATACGTAAATCTCCCGAATTCCGTTTCTCCAAACTTGGCAGGTATGGTTTCAGTACTCGCGGTTTCCGAACCCTTCCGACTACCGCCGTGATGCCGCGTCCTGCACGCAAGATTGAGGCATAAAAGTTTCATTGTTGTACGAGCTCAGGTCAGTTATATTTTTTCGATTTCACAACGAAATTTTCGCTCAACGAAATTTTTTCCATGCACCGTCAATTTCGTTGTAGCGAGAGTCGACTATATATGCAAGCAGTTACAAGACATGAGCTGCATCTACAATGTGACAGCACAATGCAAGAGCCAGTGCCAAGTAAGAAAACCTCTGACAGCAGCATAACTAGCACAAATGATCAGTCTTGCTACACGACAACAGAATGCTTGTCCGTTTCTTACACTCACTGAAACTTTCCATTTAAATCAACAACTTCAGAGCAGCAATGCAGAAAGTTGTGTCTGCAAACATGAAGTCAAAGGTCCACACTTACCAGGCTGGCCGAGCATATTGGTGAATCGGATATCAGCGCGGATTGCTGGGTAGAGCTCTACCCATAGGGACATGGACGTCAGCTTTCCCTTCTCATGCAGCTCATTCAGCAGCGTCTGGCAAAAAAAGAGAAAAGGTGTGAGACATACTGGCTTTTGCAACAAGCCTAGGTTAGAGACTGACTATGTAGAGAAGTGTTTGAATTCCAACACAAAACACAGTTGAATAATATTATATTATCAGATGCAACAAAGTGAATATAAACATCTCTTAATTATACACCCATATCAGAGTGGAACACGTGATAACAGAGTGCTTGAGTTACGGTGGGCTGGTGCGCTAGATGCATGGCCCGCTTTGAGCTCAAAGTCATTGAGTATGCAATGGAACGAAATCAACAAAACAATCTCTGCGTTACCAAAAAAAAAAAGAAAGAAAGAAAAAAAAGTAGAACACGGCACATTTCACGTGTCAGAACAAGGCAAGCTTCCCTTATGTGAAAAACATAGGTACTGATTGTCAAGCGACTCCAGATGTGAAGGCTGTGCAGTGTGTCCCACGAACCAATTCCAGAACCTTGCGAGGGCAGAAGCCAGAAATTGTGAATGGTGGATTGGATAAACAGCGTTTCCTGTGATCTAAAGCCACCTGTGGTTGTACAAGGTTCATTGGCGAATGAAATTCAGCTCTTAGAAATCTTTCTTGACTTCATTTTTTTCAGCACATAATGAACCTTCCCCCCAAAAGAAGTGGGTTCATTATGCGAGTAGAAAGAGTATCAAGGATGCACACAGCCATAGAAAAATAAACCCAAAGGCGGCTCAGTGTGTAGATACGAGCATTTACAACTTTCGAGACCGGAAACAGCCAGTGGGCACGAGCCCACTGTGTTGTTCACAGCACAGGACAGAAGAAAAGAACAGAAATAAAACATGAGCTTCAAATGCTCTCCACCTCTTGTTATCATGCCACCTTGCACAGGGGAACATGCTACAATGCTAAGCATAATGGCAAATGAAGGTAAAGTCCTCAGCCACCCACATGCCCACATTGCACTGGTAAAGGTGGGAAGTCAATGCGTCAAACGCAGTGTGTTCATCCTTCATCAAAACAGTCATCCTTTTTAATGTCAAACAAGCCTTGCTGCCTGTGTACGCCACCAAGATGCTTTGCAGCATAGTGCTCATCAGTTGGGAATGTTCACTGCACCACAGAAATTTTCGACAGCATTGTGGACTTGGCTGTCAACAGAGCGATGTGGGGTTGCAGGAAAGCCTGCCACGTGTCAACGAAATGCACCTGTTCCAAGGCGCCACAGCTTGCTACATCCATTTTACAAATGACCGCATTTGAATTCAAGATTAAAAGTGAATGTCATTTTCAAGGTGATTTGGAAAGAGCTCAACATCGACAATTCAATGTGTCCATGTTCTATATATTGAGATTCGAATTTGTTTATATTTGTAAGGCTGTTTTAAAGGCAATATTATCTTATACTTAATCATTATAACCAATGATTCATTACATGTACACTCATTATATCAACATTCGACTGTGTGTTTCCCTTTAGTGTCCCTTTAAAACTATACACCCATGTAAAAGGCAGCATGTCCATTTAAATCTGAAAACATTTTTGTGCCATATGCACTCGCACCACTTTCTGTTCCAAGCGGCACTTACGCACATGCAAAATTAAGGTTAACTTGCTTTCAGACTTGATGACTAGTTACCGTATTTACTCGATTCTAACGCGCCCTCGACCGTAACGCACACCCGTTTACCACGACCAAAAACATCGATTGTAACACGCTCCAATTTTTCGTAACACGGAAAAAAAAGGTCCTTAGTAATCAACCTTCTCACATTCATAAAAACAAATGCCATACTCACACAATGAACGCACTTGCGCAGTAAACGCACCGCCAACTTTGAACCCGCGCAGTACCTCGAACAGCCGCGCTATGGCTTTCCCGCTTCACTCGATCCGCGTACATCGAACACGTTCGGCACGCCGATTCATAACTCCTGCGTCCCGATAAAACTGCCGCACGTTGCCGGGCGTAGCTGTGTGCAAGCGATGATAACATCATTTACTCACAGTGCTGCATTCCTCCATGCTATCGCAGTTCCCTCACGCCTGCTGCCGCGTGCTGCCATGCGTGCTGCGGAGGCTGGCGCAGGTAAGCCTAATCATGGTCGGGGCGTGGTCCCCGAGATTGGCACGATGCAATCTCGGACGTCATGCAGCGCGCACGACTGAGAGGCTCAGGTGGCTCAGGCTCAGCACAGATAAGAGGGAGAAATGCAATGATGAGGCGTTTTGTGTGCGGTGTTGGAAAACATCTCCCGTTACGGCTACCCGCGAATGCTACCAAAAGCGGGTGCGGCTGGGCGTCTCAGAGATTGCACCGGCGATGTAGCGACTTTGTTTGGCCGCAAGACAGCCAAGCCGGCGTGGCGAGTATCATCAGCTTACACATCATGTGCGTCGTGGCGTCGAACGACGGGACCGGCGTCGAACTACAGAAACTATGCGCGCCAAAGACCGCCGCGCTGCTAGTTCGTTTTTTCGCCGGTGACCGTTCAACAGCGTCCGAACCTCGTAGGAGGCGGCCATTCTGATGACAACGGCAATATGGTAACGGTGTTGTTCGTTCGCATTCAATTCTAATGTGCATACAACTTTCGGACCCATTTTATCGGAAAAAAGGTGCGCGTTAGATTCGAGTAAATACGGTACTTTAGTCTTGAGAAACCACTACCTAAATTGTTTGTTAGCTCGCATTTTAGAAAAGACCGGCACCCAAAAGAAGACTTTGTTCCAAGAGCAAAAGAGTGCATCTCGGTAACAAAAGGAAGTTATACCAGGGACAGTGCCTACCAAGAAGGCTTCACGGTTTTTGCGCTGCTGACGCTTGAGTCGTCTTCTCGCACGATCCTTGTCTTCTTCCTCTTCGTGCTCCAGCTGTCGAATGTGGTCCTCAAAAATTATCAGCGCATCCTCCTTGTCCATATCTGCATAAATTAGGGTGACATAATGCGCCATCAAAGTAAGGCGAGCACTGTTGCAGAGCAGCAACCAAGTTGACATGATAAAGCAGTAAGGTGGTTTAGATAATGGTAGAAGTGTCTGCATGGTCATTTCATGTTCAATGTCTAAGAACTTCAACCTACAATTAATGAGCGTCATTAACAGTGCTGCTTTTCACAACCCCTCACCACCATAATCACTGAACCAATATTCTTCCTTTTTTTTCTTTTTCTGTCTCGGCAGAGGAAGTTGGAGTGGAACATGAACAACCATGAGAATGCATTAATTCTCGGTAGACTTTGCATGCACATCACCATGCTCCACACTTTGTTGTAGCCAGCATCTGACTGATGCCTTCAACGGTAGTCTATACAGTAGAACCTCGTTATAAAAAACCCAGATATAATGAACTATTGGATATAACGAAGCAATCGCAGTTCCCCTTGAAATTCCTATAGATGAAATTGACATTGGTTCTAACGAACTAATGGTTATAACAAAGTAATTACCGCTCCCCTTTCAACTTCGTTATAACGAGGTTTTACTGTAGTTTCAACACACAAATTTGTGTGGATTTATTGCAAGGCAGGCAGTTCTGTCCAATTCAATGGGTACTGGAGCACCCTTTATTTAGTTGGACTCATGCATATGAGTAATGAAGAGCAACTCGCAACTCTAACAAAATGCGGAAGAATTATGAACACATCTAAACAGGACTGAAGTGGAGGGAATGATGGAGGCTTGAAGTGATGTGAAATTTCAACAAGGAATCTTTCTACAGTCCACACTTCAAAACAGAAACTTGTCTTTGAGAAGCTAGCAAATGCAATTGCAAAAAAGCAGTTGCTAACCTAACAAAGACAGGTACCCTTGTCAAGAACAGTGGCTCCAGAGGCACTCCCTGGCCAACAACTTTTCATCTATTAATGCATGTTAACAGCCCAACGCAACTAAGCCTACCAACATATATGATTCTAAACCTTGCAAATGTCACAGAAAAAAAAAAGACAGGCTACAAACAAAGAAAAACATACAAGCCATATTCACAGAGACCAGGCAATATGCAGTGCAAGGTATATCAGTCCAGATGGCAGGCAACACTCACTGAGCAGCTCAGCGTCTTCAGCAAAGGTGGGGTTGTCTAGGAGCAGGTGTTGGGCCTCCTGCCATGTGGTACTGTGCATGATGCTTGTCATCGAGTCAAGGATGTCGCCTAACACTTGCATGTTTCGCTTGCGCAGTATCTTGGACTCTTCCTGTATCACAGCAAAAGAGCTCATTTAGTGCCACTTCAAGGTTACCACTGCAGGAAAGAAAATGCTACTGACCAGCAGCAGCACCTAATCTCATTACAGGATACACTTCTGCAATTTACCAGGAGAGCCAAGTTTCCCATGTCGTGGCCACAGACAAATAGTATTCACCAGCACAAAGGGATTAGGTCGTGTCTGCTACATCTAAAAAGGGAGGACTCCTGCCCGCAGATAGAGCCTTGCTAGCCCATTCGAATGTTAAGCCATGATGCAACAATATTCAGGAGGCAAAACGGCAGTTGCGTGCGTGTCCCAACATATATGCTACAGTGTAAGATAAGATGCCTACACACCTTGTCATGCATGCTTGCAGATACAGTGCAGACCACTTATAACGTAACCGCTTTTTGCGCGGGACCGGTTATAACGTGGGTTTTTTTGACCACCGATATGTCGCCCATAGAACTCAATGTATAGGCCGACCGTTTATTGCGTAGGCGCGCGAAGGAGAATACCGGTTATAGCGCGGAGTTTTTAGGCGCGCGACCATAAAATCGGCGAACGGAGCACGGTCGGCACGGTTTCCCGGCGGCGTTCCCGGCGCGCCGGAACGTTGGGAGTGTGAGCGGGAGGGCGCACGTGGAGACCGCCGCGAAAAGTCAAACATTGCGGAGGAGAAGAGAGGGTACAGTAGGGAGGGAGTCGGGGAGACCTTGGAAGGAGGGAGCGTGTTTTCGTCACCGTGGCGACCGTGGCAGCGTCCAATCAGGGTGCGCGCTGCGCGGAGTGGGGGAGAGAAGCGGTAGCATGCTTTTTTTTCTTTTTTCTCAACCTCCTTCTTTTGCCTCTTTGGATTTGCTGTGTGCGCTTCGCCGTGTCGTTGCCGTCTGAGAGCCCAGAGCACGTGTGTTGCGTAGCTCCTGTCGCCATGGCGTCGGCGGCGTCTTCAAGCGGTGTGAAAAAACGCCGTGCCTTATCGCTGGAGATTAAGGAATGCTTCATAAGGGACATTGAGAGTGGCCTGAAGAAGGCGTCGGTGGCGGCGAAATACGGCGTTTCCGACACGACCGTGTCGACCATCTACAAAAACAAGGACAAACTGCGGCAGCAACTGCAGGCAAGATTCGTCTTCCCTGTCACGGAAGAGAATACGTACGTCAAAATACGAAGACGTGGACGCAGCGCTGTTCAGGTGGTTCCGCGAAGTTAGGGCTCAGAGCATCCCAGTAAGTGGCCCCATGCTCCAACAAAAGGCCAAGTGTCTCGGAGCTCTTTTAGGCCACGACGACTTCAATCCACTCAACGGGTGGATTCAGCGTTTCAAAGATCGCCATGGCATCAGCTGCAAAGTGGTGTGCGGAGAAAGCGGCGCTGTCGACGACGAGTCTATCGAAGTCTGGCTTCGCTTGAACTTGGAGAGTATGCTGTCGACCTATACTGACAGAGACATTTATAATGCCGATGAAGCTGGTTTATTTTATAACCTTTTGCCCAACCGCACGCTTGCGCTGAAAGGCGAAGCCTGCTCCGGCCGCAAGGTCTCAAAGGAGCGCATAACTGTATTGTTTTGCGCCAATTTGGACGGGAGCGACAAGCGCCGCCTCTTTGTCATAGGTAAATCGGCAAGGCCACGTTGCTTTAAAAAGCGAGAGTGCCTGCCAGTGACCTACAAAGCCAATAAAAAGGCGTGGATGACGCAGGATTTGTTCACCAGCTGGCTTTGCAAGTTTGATGAGGATATGGTGGCAGAGAAGCGGCGGGTCGTGCTTATCCTCGACAACTGCACGGCCCACAACGTCAAGCCGAAGTTGACCGCAGTCAACCTAAAGTTTTTGCCTGCCAACACTACAGCAAAAAGTCAACCTCTCGACCAGGGTGTCATCGCAACCGTAAAGGCGCTGTACAAAAAGCGCATTTGCGAGAGAGTTTTGCTGAGCATGCAGCAGCAGCAGCCTCTTAAAGTGAACTTAAGATGCGCAATTGACATGGTGGTCGCTTCATGGTGGCAGGTAAAGGCCGATACCATAAGCAAGTGTTTCAAGAGGGCAGGCTTCGTGCGCAATGCAGAGGCTCTGGAAGACGATGAGCAGAGCGACACGTCGCTCGCCGATGAGACCCTCAACACTGACGACGTGTGGTCCGGCCTCGTTGACAGCAACTTTGTAACCGCCACCGACACTTTCCAAGAATTTGTCGATGCCGGGGAGTCGGAGCTTTCTGTCTGCGAGGAAGCGAGCACAGATGACGCGATCGTCGCAGCGGTGCGCGGTAGTGCGGAGGTTGCAACGGACGACGAGTCGGACGGCGAAGACGATGTCGACCCGACGCCAGAACCAGATTTCCCGTGCAAAGACGCATTGGAATACCTCGCTAAAGTGAAAACGTACTGCGCGAAAAACAGTTTGAGCGAGAAATCGCTTCAGTGCTTAAGGGGGGACGCGGCTTTCGAATCGCGAAAAATGCCAAAAAAATCGATTTTTTGAAAATAGTATGTTCAGTTTCTGCAACTCTTTCTCTCACCGATTCCAAAATATCTTTGCTGAAAACCGCGTAGAAATGCCCTAAATAATTCATTTTACTAACGAAGGAGGCGAAAATCATCGCGCCAATAACGAAAAAACTGCGTTTTTCAAACCGCAATAGCTCCGCGACTACGCTACCGGCCGCCGCCATCTTGGGCGCGTTGAAAAGAGCAGTTCTCCGTCTTCAAATTTCCCGCTTCAGCTAGCTCCTCCCCGCCAAAACAAGCGCACAAAAAGCAAATGTTCGGAGGTCGTTTTGAGGGCTCCGACTGGCCGCGTCCGCCATATTGCCCGAGCGCGCTTCGCTATTGGTCTGACGCTCCCACGTGGGGCGAACGTCGTCTGCTGCTTGCGCGTCCCGAGGTTACGGCTGTCGAGTGGCGCTACGTAGTTGCGTGTTCGCATTCGCTCTGTGGTTGCTGATCGACGCTCATTGAGAACGGAACTACGTTTCAGTTTGGCAGGCGCACGGGACACACCCGCCGCACGTACGATCGCGATAAGATAACGGCGGCGTGCCGCGAACATTGCAAAGCGCGTCTCCGACCGACAGACATCGGACCCGCGGACGTTCCGCTTATCAGCAGCGCGGTCGCGTCGGACCTACGAAGGCCATCATGTGGCGGCACCGCGGACTCGCAACCGAGCATTACGTGCGGTAGGCGGTACTTTGACGCCCCGCGCCGCGTCCACACACACCGCACGCCTACGGCTCGGAGTCGCGCTAGGCCTAACTGCGCATCGGCTGCTGGCGGAGCAGCCGAGCACGTCGCACGGCGGCTTTTCGGATAAGTGGCAAGACATTTCGGGCATCGGCTACTCAAACCGCGAGGCCAAGCACGTTGCGCGCCGACTATTCGGATACGCGGATCGGCATTTCGTGCAAACGCCGCTACAACACAGCGCGCGTAGACTTGGACCCCGCGATCACTCAGATCGCTCACTTCGCGGACAAATGAAGTGCGGTCAGCAAGCACTGGTAGTGTAGTTTAGGTGCACTTTATGCCTTGCTTAGTATCACTGAGAGTTCTTGTGAACGTTCTGACACCTTGTATATTGTATGCCTCGCAGGGTAGCCAAGGGAAGAAGACGGAAGGGGGGGGGGGGGGGGGGTCGCGTGAAACTAGCTACTCAACCTCATGCCTCAACTTCTTGCCTCATAAAATAAAGTACTCAGAAATCAATCACAGTAACTATGTCTTTACCTTGACTGTCTCTTAATTCGGGAAGGAAGTATAGCTGTCATGTTGAGAGTCATGTGTTGCGATCATAATTCTGTGATTATTCATTATTGTGCAATCATATGCAAGACCACTAATTACATTTAGCATGAATCCAAGAAATCTGGTAAATTACTACAGTTAGTGGACCCAATTGTATAACAAACTTTATATTCTGCAGTGTCTGTTACACCACCCCTTCATGCAGGTAACTTGCATTGAAATTTATGCATACAACATGGTCATTGTAAATCATAAAAGGAGGCCATAAAAAAAATAAAGATGGGCAACAAAGGCACACCAGATGGGAGGCCACATGTCCAACAAGTCTAACGTCACAAAACAAGCCAAAAATTACAGTAATGGTGTGCTTGAGAGAAGTTAAGAGGTGCTTAAACTTTAAGAGCACTTTTCTCAAAACAGTTTTTTTGGCATGTCGCTTAGCTCGTGGAGCAGATATCTTGGCAGCTACTTCACAGATTTTGATTCCGTTTGTTTTGTAAGGCTCCTTGAACTCTGCTTCAGGGGGAGACACTCTTCTTTTTTCATTTTAATGCTTTAAAATTTTTTGGTAGGGTTTCTAGTTTCCAGTGCAAGTGTGCTTATTGCAGTGTCGCTGGAAAAAACCTAAACTACATATCTTTGTGTTGCAAAAAAAATATTTTGGGAGTGTCACCCCCTTCTGCATACATTTGGCTGTGCATCCAGTGTTTATCAACTCTTTGCTTAGTTTTGTAAGTACTCCAGACCCTCCACGAGGTTCGCTAAAGGAATAATTTGTCATGCAAAATGTTTTGTTGTATCGCTTTGAAATTTTTATGAAAGCATCACAGAGCAGTTCTTAGTGTCTGTGCCAATTTTCATCAACATACACCAAAAATAAGAAAGTTTGTACCGAAAGCCACGTCCCCCTTAAGCTTTGTGGAGGACGAAATTGTTCACCAGCTGGCTTTGCAAGTTTGATGAGGATATGGTGGCAGAGAAGCGGCGGGTCGTGCTTATCCTCGACAACTGCACGGCCCACAACGTCAAGCCGAAGTTGACCGCAGTCAACCTAAAGTTTTTGCCTGCCAACACTACAGCAAAAAGTCAACCTCTCGACCAGGGTGTCATCGCAACCGTAAAGGCGCTGTACAAAAAGCGCATTTGCGAGAGAGTTTTGCTGAGCATGCAGCAGCAGCAGCCTCTTAAAGTGAACTTAAGAGGCGCAATTGACATGGTGGTCGCTTCATGGTGGCAGGTAAAGGCCGATACCATAAGCAAGTGTTTCAAGAGGGCAGGCTTCGTGCGCAATGCAGAGGCTCTGGAAGACGATGAGCAGAGCGACACGTCGCTCGCCGATGAGACCCTCAACACTGACGACGTGTGGTCCGGCCTCGTTGACAGCAACTTTGTAACCGCCACCGACACTTTCCAAGAATTTGTCGATGCCGGGGAGTCGGAGCTTTCTGTCTGCGAGGAAGCGAGCACAGATGACGCGATCGTCGCAGCGGTGCGCGGTAGTGCGGAGGTTGCAACGGACGGCGAAGACGATGTCGACCCGACGCCAGAACCAGATTTCCCGTGCAAAGACGCATTGGAATACCTCGCTAAAGTGAAAACGTACTGCGCGAAAAACAGTTTGAGCGAGAAATCGCTTCAGTGCTTAAGCTTTGTGGAGGACGAAATTGTTCGCAGCGCTGTTCGCAAGCATCGCCAGACGAAAATAACGGCGTTCTTCCGCTGATGCCGGACTTGAGAACTTTGTTTCCGTGCGGTGTTGTGATTGTGTTGAATGTGTCTGCGAGTGAAAAGTGTAGTAAATTGCTTTTGAAAGGTGGGTTGCCCTTTTGACATAGGCAAAGGCCGAAAAAAGCATGCTTTGGTTATAACGCGGTACCGCTTATAGCGCGGATTTTTACAACTCCCGTGACTTACGTTATAAGCGGTCTACACTGTATTGCGAAGCACACTCTCCACAGAGGCTTACCAATTCAAGAACATCTTGCAGTGCTTCATTGGCAAGCATTGAATGTTCCAGAATCGTTGCTGGTAGCTCATTTCAAGAATAGTACATGTAATTAAAGCAATATTCAATGGTAACTGCACTAAAGTGCCCTCCACTGCTGTTTGTCAACATAACCAAAGGGACAGTCTTGCAATTTCTGTGCTGAGCACCTATATGCTTACTCCACCGGCCCACGTCACAAAATGTGATGGCACTGTCATCGGGTGTTTTGGTTTTGCATGGTACGCATTCTCCGGAGCGCCTACCGTAGCAGACTGCTGTGTTTTCACTGGTGCGGGTGCTGCTTACTGCCGTGCAATGAAGAAAAAATGTGCACCAATGAGCTGCGCTGTGGGTTGGTTGCGCAGCAACGAACAAGAAATGCGCGATAGATTTTTATCGGTTTCCTACTTATGTCTGTCCTAAGGAATGGGTCGAACCTGTGATGCCAGCTCATCGGTATGTGCCAAACATTTTCGTCACAGCTAAGCTTATGTGTAATTATTTAGCGGTTAGTGCGGCTTGTTTCATCTGAGAGGAATATCCTTGTCATAAGTTTGTCAAGCGTAATGGTCGACACCAAGTTTCTTGACATAAACATGGTGTAGACACAGAGCAATGATGCCTATCACAAAGCGTGCACTACATTAGCGTAGCACACTGTCATATGTATATAAATAATTGCGGTCACCATGTATTATTGAAGTGAGGAAGTTCTAGATGCATCATACAAATTTTTATTCACTCGAGTGAAATATATATATGAGAGGTTATGAGAGGTTAATTCACGTACCCAACGCCATGTGCAAAAGGCCTATTACAGCGATTTTTGCTTTTTCAGATCACTTGCGGCTGTGAAAGCATACATAAGAAAAGTGTTTTGGGCAATGCTGTAGTGGTTGTGATGCGCTTTACATTTTTTTCAATTGTCAGACTGCTCCAACGAACAACGTTTGAAATTTACCATGTCGTTTCAGGAATTTACACCTCCACAATCACAGCTGAGCATATGGTCATGCAAAGCTACGAGCCGCAGTTACACGCGCCTTGCTAGCAGTTATTCGAGAGCCTTGTCCTTGGCACATGATTGGTTTTTTCTTTTTCTTTCTTTTTTTTGTATGTGTGTGTTATCACAGCCGTATTTACATAGATGACAGCGTCATCAATATCGCTCGTTTCGTATGCTTGAGTAACTAATCAGATACATTTGTTTTTGAGCAAGGATTTAGTGTAGGGATTAGAGGCTTCAGTTCAAAACAGTATTTTGAGATGAGGCATTTTCAAGTCGCATTTATATACATCTCGCTGTTACAGAGGGTTTATCCTTGCGCTAGTTACCGAAAGTAAAAAATACGCATGAAGCGCCGTCGACATGATAGCTCGCAATCATTCACATCGATGGTGGCAAGATGCTTATCGTTTCAATCAGTTTGTCACATCCTATCATAGCTGGGCGTCGATCTATTCTTTTCTACATTCATTGAATACTTCCTACAGAGTTAGTGCAACTTCATCTGACGTGGATGCCCCTTGCAAACTGTTGTAACAAGCTGTCGGCGCTCCGACCCCCCCGTGCTCAGAGGCAGCTTTCGCATACGCTGCATCGACGGCGGTCGCAGCAGCCGGTGGGTGGAGCCTCCACGCCGCATAGTCACTGCAAGCCCTGGTTATATTGCCAGTGCCTACCACTGCTTATGAACATGGAATAGAGCTATAGAAGAGCATGTCCCATATTTACACTATCCTAAATCAAACCCCCGAAACTGCTAGAAAAAGAAAACACATGTGTCGTTTCTACATCGGACATTTATTAACATGTAATTGACATAGTCGGACTTGTCCTCGCTACTGTCAGCACAAGCCAATTTTCTCTACGAACTATGATGGCCAGGCTCTGCTGGTTAAGTGCACCCTCAGTATACCAACTTCCAAAGCAAAGACGTGGGCTTTTAGCATGGCTATGCTGCATGGCACCAGCAGAAACCAATCGCATGGTTCAGTCCCATTTGATGCAAGTTCTGAAAAGCGTCACAATATCATGCTACACATGCCTCAGCCCTTGGCATGCTTAGCATCACATGTGAAAATATGATCACAATGCAGTCAACACTGCTGCATTTTTCATCACCTGCAGTACCGCTGCTGATTGAAAGAGCAGCTCAGGCATGAACTACCGCTACCCCAAAACAGCCTCTGTCACACTGTTGTGATACCAAAAGTGCCACTGATGATCATAACAGCAGCACTTTCATGAACAGTTAACACTCCAGTAAGAGCTGTGTATGCCATATTTGAACTCTGAGGCAAGTGTTGTAAAATTTCAAAAAGCAGAAACTTTTAAACAAGCACAGAGAATAAAGCAGAAACCGCATGTACACAGCTTCGTGCGTAATTGCGACGAGTGATGTCCCCGTCGCACTGCTCAGCACCTGAAAAATCCAACCACATGCAAGTGATGGCGCGAGCACCGTATGAAGCGATGGCTCCCTGGTTTTTCCAGATACTGTGTACCAAAAATGAATTGGTGCATGCAGTAATGATTCAAAGTTAACTGTTCAGCTGTGCAAAGTTTATCCTAGTAGTTTTGTTTTCTTACGGAGTTTGGTAATTGTTGACATCTGTTTGCAAGTGCACTTGTGTGAGAACTGGCAGGACGTCACTCAAGTAAAGGTTATACCAGCTACCTGCAATTGGGTGTTGCTCATATGACTTCTGGGTAACAAATGACCATTTCTAGATTTACAAAAACCGAGCGATCAACCAAGCGATCCACCACATGATGGCCCATATCGTCACATATTGCATCACTGGTCGCAGTCGTGCACATGCGGTTTCAGCTTAACATATCCTAAACAGGAAACACGGACCGTGGCCACCCAGAGTTATCGTTTCTCCTGCCGTCACTGGTGGTATATGTGTTTTGGCTATGTAAGTTGGCTACCAACTTTAGATATCAGATTAAAATAAAACACGTTGACTTAAGGGGGGACGCAGCCTTTGAAAGACGAAAAATCGTGAAAAGCTCTCTTTTTGGAAAACTACATATTTGTGCAATAAGTGTCATAAACTACCTCTCCTGCAATTTTCAGTGCCCAATTCATCGTAAAACAGTGTCGAATCAAAATATAACGAGCAGTGGCCACGGCTCTGCAGCCCCAACATGCGTCAGAACCAGCCAACTTCGACCGAGCGCCTTTTTCGCAGCATTCAGCCAGCCGGTGCCATTTTGGTTTTGTCTTGCTTGTGAATTCCTGCGCTTTTTTCCACCACCACCAGCGAAAGCGGTGGTGGCGTGGCCGCAGCATGATTCGTGCATGACTGGGAAGCTCGTGGGGGAATTCGGGTTTCCCGCATTCGGACACGAAGCTGCAATTGGGCAAAGCGTGCGTTCCTCCAGGTTGTCAAGAAACGCGTGGCCGCTATTAGCTGCTGCCAACGATGACGCGGTGGTTGCTACATGCACTGTCTGCTCCGGCTAGGCCTAGCGCTCTCTTCTCGCTTCGCTGCCATTTCTGTGCAGCTGGGATTTGTGTTTATCGCTGCGCTTTTCATTATTGCTTGTGGCACTTTCTGAAGCCTCTATCGCGTTTACCATCTCTCATTGTGCCTTCTACGTGATAAGCATGATGTCCCTGCACAATAGTCGCACAGTCGGACGCGCCGGTTGGCAAGCCCAAGACAGTGCACGCGTTCGGCTGTTGTATACGTTGAACCCTTTGCTATAGTTTGACCCCACGGCGACGTGCACTACCAACGACGATTACGGTGACACGTCTCCTGCAAAGTAGCTTCTGTTTATCTGTACGAGACAACTGCAGAGATGTTGCCAACGCTCGTGTGTTTTGCGCCGTCGGTACGTGAACGCACAGTTGACATGGTTGAAGCGAGTTTGGCGTCTCGATTTAGCATTAGCGACCACAACCCCATTTATGGAAAAAGCCAGAAAACAAAACCAAGAGAGCCCGCAAAGGAAAAATGGGCATAAAAATGAATTTAGTTACACTGCAAAATCGTTCTAGATCCAAAACAGTGCTCATAAATTTCAAAGCACATTTTCATGACTTTTTTTGGAGGGTGAAGCTGCTTAGTCCGGAGATACCTCTGAAACCGCTGATCTGATTTCTATCAAGTTTCGTTTATTTTGTACCTGAATAATTTTCTCAGGACAACACAAGCCAGTTTTTTTTCATATGTTGTATCTGTAATTTGTTATAATTAATTAAAATTTCATTGATAAAAGCCTAATCAGCAACACTAAATTCAGTGCGCTGCTAAAAATTTTCAGCAAAGAAGTTTCAAAAAAAGGGCTCTGTCTTGCTCTAGGGTACTTATCCAGGAATCATCATAGGTAATTTCACAGTGCTAGCTCATTTTCCATATTCTCCAGGCCCCAACTAAGGGACCCATGCGGACTTTTTGGCTACACGGCAGTAACTTGGGAACTAGTCAACATAAATGCGTGAAACTTGGTGGCGCTTCGAATGCATTTGATGAAAGCCTATCCTGAAAATTTCATTAAGATATCTCAATAAACAAAAAAGTTGATGTCCCATGGTAGCATCCCCGCTTAAAATCATATAAACATGGTAAGCAATGGGAATATGCCAAAAGCACCACTTGCCACATACTCACAAAGCCTGCATTTTCTCCTTGCTTGAGCGTAACACTATAACACAGCCCCCATATGCTGCTACAAACTGACAGATTCCTCTCCTTACATACTTCTTCCTTCGTGCTCCAAGCTATGCACTGCATGTTTCATTTAGTCTTTTCAGCTGTACAAAAGCTTTGTTTACAAAATAGGATGGCAGCCATACCTTTTCCTTTTTAGCAAGAAAGAAGAGGACATCGTCAAAGAGCTCCTTGCGTTCTCGCTCAGGCACCGCCTTCCACACATCCAAGTCGCCAAACATCTGGTCCGCTTTCCGGTACCGTGTGTTTGAGCTCATCTTTTCATTATGCTGCAGGAACTGCTCCAGGTCTTCCTTGGCTTTCTTAGCTCGCAACCGCTGTTCCTCCTGCAATGATGCAATGCAGTTGAACCCCTTTATAAGAGACACACACACACCTGCCCCTGTCCCTGCTTTGGCTCTTACATCAGCACTTGACTCACATACAGTGACAGAAGCCCTTTCCAAAATGCCTTGTTGTTGCTTGTCTAAACACTTGGCTCAACCAAGCAGAATTTTACAGATAATAAAAATCAAATGATCACAGAACCTTTAACTGAAAAAGACCAAAATTTTTACCTGAGTAGTAGATATATGTGCACATACAAAAAGATAGGCCCTATCTTTTTGGCTGAGTAACTGATTGGTATCATTAATATAATATCGTACTGCCAAGCAAATATTCATACTGGGGAATCCAAATATGGGAGGCTCCAAAATACGAAAAATTACGCAGAGACAAATCTATCCCAAGGGTTCACACAGACATTTCTAAAAAGTCTTTCTCGCCCCAGTAAATCATCTATATCTGCTGTTCCTGAATCTCCGCACAATGCACACAGTGGTCAAGGAATCTGACCAGACACGTGCTGATAGAAATTTAGGTTTGGCACATGGCAACAATGCTCCATAGCAGACACATCTAGTTATGTGTTCGACAAAATGCTTTCCACTAAAGGTATAAAAGATGGCAGTACTTTGTTGAGTTAGTCAATACAGAGTCTGCAAATACTTCCATGATGGCATGCCCATGCAACCAAGTGGCCATGATGTCGGCAAACAAAGGAAAGTATAATCTCACTGCTTATATAGATGGCCACGAATGGCTCCATGATGGCATACCCGCAAAACCAAGTATCCATGATGTGGGCAAACAAAGGAAAGTATGGTAGAATCTGTCTGCTTATACAGACAACTTCTAAAGAATTAGCAATCTTGCAAAGAAGCATTCCTTCATGGCCACACACCCAAACTAAATGGATTTTTCTCAAGTTTACAGGTGTAGTGCACAAAACACCCCTACCACATGCAAGTGAGCACCAGCAACAAGAGAAGGGTAGAGAGGCTGATAGTGTGTGACTACAACAGCTGATGTAAGGGATGAATTTAATTTGCGTAAGGCAAGCGCCACTGCCATAAATTCAGCCACGAAAATGAGCATGAGATCAGACAGCTTTCACCCTTCTAAGGTATTTATTATGAGTGCGCAAATATTCAAAATTTAGAATAATTTTCTCATAGCACTTTGCTATTTTGTTCGATTCACACTCAACGTTTACTATTCAAACTATTTGAAATTGGAATTAACAGGCAAAATAAGCTATTTCTCACGACAGGTAGCCCCTTTCCTCATGTAGTATGCTTTGCTGCATAACACTGGTGTATTGCGGTGAAGTTAATCATGCGTTGCAGCAAAGCTAACACCTGTGTTAGGAGCAGACCTGTGTACTGCAATACTCATGTACCCAAATTAGCTTCGCACTTAAAATTTTGCTATTCGCACAGATCTAGTATTTATGTATTCCCCATCATATATGCCACTTCCCAGGCACATTATTGCTTTGTTCGCTCTTTCCTTTCTTAGTTGCATGAGCACCCCTGCTGTAGAGGCAGGGGTGCTATACAAGCAGCTACACAGCAGCTATGATTCTGTGCTTAGCGCATCTAAGCATGCAGAGGTACGATCCTTGCACCTTTGACGTCTGTGCTTTTGTTGCTCCAAAAATTACCCCCAGAGTCAACTATATAGCCTGTTGCACAAAACAGAACTCCAGATTACTGTTCCTCAGTGATACGCTTCCCTGGCTGTCATGTTCTATTCCACCAGTCTCTGCATAGCTCTCAAAGGATACAATTTAGTGTGAGCGCTGCTGTTACATCACAACTGTGGGTCATTCTTGTGTGGTACACTAGGGAGTATGCTTTAAGCTAGCTGAGTGGCATGTTGAGTTTTCACATGGCGAGAACTGTACCTATGATGAATTTTGGCCCTGAAGCTGGTTTGGTGCATGCAGTCAGCAAACGTAAGGCGTTTGACATCTGTTTGCCAAATAGCCTTCATAATGTCACCATCGTTACCGCTGGGGATGCTCCATTCCCCCTGCATTTCTCCTGTGTTACCTTCGCGTTTCTAGTGTTTGATAGTCGTCACACTGTTCGCGCAAACTTGCTGCATGCGCTTATATCTTTAGTGCCTCAAACAGTTGGCGTTACCAACGCAATCACATACAGAGAGATTACGACTCTCTGGTGACGCTATTCTCACTTCCTCACTTTTATCCATCAACACTGTTGCAGGTGAGTGTGCCAATGCGTGTTCCAGTGATGGAAGTTTAGAAGCAGGTGAAGCAGAGGCCGCATTTTCAGATAATTACTTTCAGAGATACAATTAGATGTCGATATAAAGAACTTCAATATAATGAAGTTCTCAATATAAAGAAATAGTTTATTTTTACAATGTGGTGTCCGTAGAACATGTATTTATTTTGTACCTCCATATAACAAATGCTTGATTTCAATATAACGAAGATTTACAGCAGCCGCAGAGGAAGACCGAGCCAATAATTTGATACTTGTTTTCAAACGCTGTTTTCAAACGCGTTTTTCAAGCTGCATGCTGTAGCTGCCAACATGGAGCTGGTTATGGGGGCTAGGAGCTGGTTAAGGGACTGAAATACACATCGTTCTGAGGTTTGCTAAATTGTTTGTAGATATGCATGCAATGTCGCGAAATAAAAAAACGCAGCCACAGTGAACTGGGGAGCCGCAATTCCAGCTTTTGCCTTGTGTTGAAGGAGTTCTTCACCGAAGCTTTCTTTGTTTTTGTGGCGTGCTACAGTTTTTGATGTCGTGTGTTCATGCGCTATGTATGTTGATAGATAGCTGTTCAGTGAACATAACATTGGCGTTGCCCTCTCGATCTAGAAAACACTTGACATTTTTATAGTAAGCACCTGTGGCAGTGTGAATGCAATACCCTTACTTATCACTTATTGTCAAGTTATGTTGCACCTCATATTTTTACATGTGATGTACGGCTGCAGTGGTGAGGGATTTGACATGTCACTGCTATAGGCTCTCCGGTTCAACTTAAAACATTTTGTAAGCATTACTGAGATAAAGTTCAATTTTCTTTGTGCTGCTCTCATACAAACTTTCTTGCGGCTTTCCGTGTAAAAAAACAGAGAATTCTTCAGCAACCATACCTTGCACGAGAGCTCGGATTTCAATTTAACAAAGTTTCAACATAACAATGTAAACTGACAATTCTGCCGACCGTTATATGAAGACTTAGTTGCACTTTCATTTTTGTGAGGCATTCAGCACTCCATGGCCACAGCAGTTTGGCACTGTGCCAACCGTGCTAAGACAGCAAACGTAACTGCTCTGTACAGATGCCAACACATCCAGCGACAATTTCACAATGCTGTCAGCAAATCCAGACAAAGGTGATCGCTGTCCATGTGTGCAAACCAGTCTCTCCATCGCCCATAGTTGCTCTGGGCTCAACACACTGCAGGTGCTTAAAAAGCTCTATGTGTTGACCAGGCATGAGTAAATGCACCAGGCAAACACTGCAACTTTTTCACGTGTAGGCATTGAAAAAAATTCTGTGCTATACACCACAAATGCACTTTTTCAATATTTATTGTTTATTGGTTTCTGCATCTCCCAGCTCCTATGCTGTTATTTTTTAACTGCAGAGTAATAAGCATCACCAGGGTTCTTCTGAATTTGCAATGCTCACACTCACACGTTCATGCCCTGAATATGGAAGAAGCAATGGTCTATTACACGGTAGTCTTCAACATTTATCCCATTCATTGTCAAGAGAAAAAAAGGTTGTAATCATGATCCTCACACACATACTATACAAGCACTTAACATTTCGAGGAAGCAGCGCCCTCTATCAGTCATGTCACTCAACCCATATTTAGTGCAACTGAACAAATACTGCGAACACACAGAAGGTCGCTCCTGAGTCGACAGAAACCGAGCAGGAACAGAAACAGGCCCCACCTTTTCTTCTTTGCCCTTCTGCACTTTGTACGAGTTGAAGGCCTGCTTCTTCTCATTGAGTTTGCGCAGTGTCCCATAGCGGGGATCATTGGCAATGAGCTTGAGTGCTTGTTCCCAACTGCAATTGCTGGGCACCTCCTGCACAAAGCATGAGCATGGCATGATGAACCCACCTCACTAGTGCAAGGTCCCTTACAAGACAAGAGCCTGAGCTAAAAAAAAAAAATCTCAAACAAAGGAAGTATCTAACACAACAGTTGCACGAAGTGCAACAAGCTATGATAAGTTCATGTTCATCAGCAGCAAAAGTGGTGAAGAATACTGAATGTTTCTGCAGCAGGTTTTCTGCCATTGCACATTTAGAACATTCTGTGCAACAGACCCAGCTCGGTACTATATCTGATGCCAACAAGAAGCCATAAGCTTAAACAATGTAAAAACTTTGACATAGTTTTGAACAAAGGAAGCAACAAAGTGTGGCTCTTATAGGAGTAGATGTGGAAGAAGTATGCGTCCGACTTTGTACAATCAAGGCAGCCACGCAAGCCACTTTCTAAGCAATTAATTGCTTTTTAGAACCTCTGCCGGGATAAGACGTCTGCTCATTGTTCAAATTTTGTAAGTCAAGACCATGTTTAAATAGACACAGCGACACTTACAGTCAACCCCAGATACTCCCTTATGATAATGGTTTCTATAAATTAGTTTTGCTTACGGAACTCAGGAAGAAGGTGCATAGTAATGTCATGAAAGATCAGCTTACTCTGCTCTTGCAGTCACCATACAGCAGCCACATGATATCAGAGCCAGGATGAACACCCTCTCACCCATTTTTGGTGAGCCACATTAGAGTAATACTAGCAAATTTTGTTGGTGTTGTGAGATCGCAAAAATGTTGATGACACCAGGCGTGATACTTCAAGACTAAATTTTGTATCATTTTAGGATTTGTAGCCTTCAACTATTTGGATGTCATCATTTTACGTGCAAAAGTACATGAAGCAGCAGCTTCACCAACATCAAAGATATGCCTGAGTAGTCCTTTACCCTCTGAAGGACTGCAACAGAATCACTAAGTGCTCAGCAATTACCACTGCCAGTTGACATGCATGATTTAGGGTAATACCAGGTAATCACGATGATACATCCTATGCCTAGGTATTTCCTGGAAGCTCCTATTAAAAACAAAAAAAAACACTGGTCTCAACTCAGCAAACCTACAACACACCATCTCGTGACCCCACTCGCTCCAACAGTTTTACTTCCTAGGCTCAAGTGCATTCAGCATCAAACAAGTGCATTTCTAGAAGGTAAGCCTGAAAAAGAAAAATTCTAAGAACATTGACCTAACAAGTACCAAAGGACAGGCAGATATGCTAAAAATATTTAGGACAGAGAAAGAAATTATAAGAAAGGAAATTAAGCAGAAAACTTAGGAAGATGTGAAAAAGCATTCATTTACAAAGAAGAGTTGACCTGACAGGGCAATAATTATAACAAGGATTTCCTCAAGCAAGCTTGCACCCACTTTCTCCTTTAGCAGCTCCTTGAAAGCCTCAATGGCCTCTTTCTTGTCCTTGTACTCGGGAGGTCGGTCCTTGCTCTCCTCCTCATCACTTGACCTGCAGTCAATGCCAACAGCATGCCTCGGTCACGACAGTATATAGTATTACTAGCACAACAGTACAATGGAATCCCACTGAAATCTTCGCAGGAACCAGAAAATAAAACATATCATCAAAATATTCTATCAATATGTGAAAATACATTGCACCTATAGGGCATCGGCCAGGAAAAGAAAACATGTGCTAAAATACATATTATGTGGGATCGTATCAATGAGATTTTACTGTACTTGCCAAAATCAAATTTCCTTTCATGGCTTTCAGTGGCTGTACCAATGTGTAACTCAACAACCTTATGTCCTTCTTTCCACTATTTATGATTTTATCTGCACACACTCACTGGCACTAAACATACTTCAAAAGGAGGAATTAGAAAATGTAAATATTTCTTCTTATGGCTGGGACATAGAATGTTTAATAGTGGCACCTCATTCAGCTAATATTTCACTGAACGAACCGGACTTGTTCACGATTTCTATTTTACAGAGCAAACTCAGGTTGCGTACTTCTGATGCCTTGGCATTTCCAGGGTCTCCACATTCCAGCGCCCCTGTTTCCCTCACTTAGCCTGGCTGTAATCTCATCTTGCTATTGGTGTGCTCACTGGCCAACCATATTCCTGACTTGCCTGCACTGGATTACACAACGTTTCTTAAAAGTATTGATGGGTGTAAAGACCAGTGCTAGTGGCTGCTCCTTATCCAGAATAAAATGGTAAAGGATGGGGCAAGCGATGTGTACCAATCTATCTGGACTGTGATAAGTACACAGATGGAGCAAGATGCACCATTTAGCACCATCTGCTCAATGCTCCACTTATTTTTTTTTTTCTTGATTGCGCATACGTGCCTTTCTTGGTAAATACAGTGATCATTTTTTTCACAGTGTGCCATCTTTTTTTTTTGCATTTGTGCCTTTTGCCAAAACCAAGACAATTAATTCATCGTAAAATTCAGGTCTCCACATGACTGGGGGACATATTATTGAAGTCCCACCGCTGTAAATGTTGGATTGGCAGTAAACTATTCTGTTTTCTTCTGTACTCTTGCATGGTCGTCACTATGCACTGCTTTCTACCACACATTCATAAATCTCGCCAAGATTACCATTTTTCTAAAACACTGCAGCCAGCTCTGGAAGTGCCAACGTTGGGCTGCACTTACTTGTCTTCTTCTTCGCCTCCCTGCTGCTGCTGCTGCTGCGCTTGCTGTTGTTGTGGCTGCTGCGGTGGCTGTTGTGGCTGCTGTGGCTGCTGTGGCTGCTGTGGTTGCTGTGCAGGTTGTGGTGCCTGCTGAGGTTGCTGCGGCTGCCCAGGTGCGCTGGCCGCAGGCTCTGCCGGCGCGCTGCTTGGGAGCTGAATATCAGCCACGCTGTCTTCCTCCCTGAAACAATGCATGGATGAACTAAAGCCCTTCCATCTTCCTAAGTGGCGCCATTGCTAGATCTTTCCGCCATCCCGCTCTCCCACTGCATATGTGAGAAGTGCCGCTCTACTAGTTGTGGGAGTATCCTGTTATAGTAGCAGTAAAATGGCAGTACATCTGGAGGCTCTTTCATCCAAGTGTGCAGCTGCTCTGCACAGCTCCAGCCTCAAAACAAAAGAGTGGGCAGTCCAGATGGCTCAGGAGGCAGCGACAAGGCAATAGCTTCAAGACACCTTATGGAAGACCTGAGCTCGGGTGATTAAACGTTCCTGGTTTTCAGGCAAAATTGTTTCCATCCATCCATCCCCACTCTCCCGGGCACTCCCTTCTCACTGCTTCCTTTTGCCCCAGCTTCTTCCACCCGCCACCAGCCAATCCGTGTCACACGAGAGTATGCATTGCAGTTTTGTATATTTTTTCCTTTTCTGTACACTCTGATCACCATCCTTGGACCAATGCAGCGAAAGTGTCATACACGCAAACAGTTTGACCACATGCACAGACGGATATGTGCTAAGAGTGGGATTTCACTGTACTAATTATAACTGCTAAGGTTTTATGTGCCAGAATTATGTGATCACCATGAGGCAACTGTAGTGGGGTCTCCGAAATAATTTTGACTATCTGAGTTTTTAATGTGCAAAAAAATGTAGGTGCTTCTTTTGTTTTGCTCTCATCGAAATGGAGCCACCATTGCCAGGGATCAACTTCACTGTGATGCCAAGGTGTTGCCGTGTGCAACCAACAAGGTGACGTTAAAAGGCCATTAATGCTTTATATTAATGGCCATTACGGAAAGCTTTACATCACTTGTGATTCAGAAGAACCAGCGTTTGACATCCAGTGTGGACACAAACAATACTAAATATATGTGCCCAAGTGGTGACATCATCACATTGCGAGTTTTGAGTTCATCAACCGTCACCGCTCGAGGATACGTGATGACATCATCGTGTGACATCATCGCACGACATCACTCTAGACACCGGTCTAGAGTGATGGTCTATGGTCTGTGGTTAAGTTAAAAAAAAAAAGCAAGATGCTTACAGCATTCTAAGGAATAAAAGCAACAGTCACAAGGGAAGCAACCACACTTACTTGCTGGTCTCTCCCTGGGCTGCAATTGTGGCTGTAAAACAAAACAAAAAAAGAAAAGATGTAAAATTAGGATGGCCTTAGGACCGCTTAAAAGGCTTAAGCACTGTCACTCTAAACCCTCAAAATTATGCAACTCAGAAGCACAACCCTTATAGCAGCAGCATATCGTGTGAAATGGTGTCCATATACTGTTCTCCAGTATACAAAGGCTCCTTACGTTTCTGCACTTCAGATCATAATGCAGTAATGCAATAAACATTACTATGCTACCAAGTGGTCATAAGCATTTGCTGGATCAAAACGTTGTTTTCAGAATAGATACAGCAAGCCATTGTGATGCTTGTGGACCAACAGATGGTAAATCAAAATGGGATCCACCTTTTTTTGCCAAAGTTTGTTTATTTATGCATCCAAAAGTGCATGAAAACATTACAAGAGCATTAACAGTGGCAGCAGCATCAGACTCTGTACCCTCCCCAAACACTCCTCAACCACAGAAATGGCACGGGCTATGGACAAGTTTGTTCACGTTAGTGTGGCAGTTCGGGTCACCAGTTGTTCTCTTTTAGGCATGCCTTTTAACCATGGCTCTAGAAAGTCAACTGCAATTGCCGGAAGGGCCACCACTTATCTAAGCTATGTTAGAAAAGGTTCTCCAAATGTAGCACTTCATGTCACAACACAAAAAAGTATTAAACTTCGTTCGGTTACCTTTAAGCTCTTCAAGCTCCTTAGGAATGGTCCACCGAGACTCCTTTGTGAGGACATTGTGAAAGTATGTTCGCCCTGTGTCTGACTTGTACTCCTTCCATGGGCACTGAGACAGAAGCAACTGCGCCGTACAAAAATATGCATGCACTTGAGTCATGGCACACTACACACGTAACCACTCCGTTGCGGCATGATTGCTGTTTCAGGTCTAAATATTACAACTGTTACAATAAGAAGCCCCAGTTGCTAAACCTACTGCATTGTAATCAAACTCCCACTACTTAAAACACCTTAGAACACACTTTTAAGACTTTGTTTAACAGAGCATCCACTATTTAATTAAATAAATGTTACTGTATTTCACAACACCAAGGTAAGTCAGCTTCAATGCTCAAATAAAACACATTTTTAAGGCAATGTATTGTCAATTCATTGAGGGTTAAAAACGTGTGCGCAGACTGCTACAATTAAGTCCGAAATGTTCAGTGCCATATGAACACTTATACCGTATATTGTATGTTTGTATGAACAACACATCAGTATTTCAACTTTTCCTTGTGCCCAAGTGCTGCCACCCGTGTGGATACAAAAATTTTATTTACTTGAACTGTAATATATTTTGTACTTAATTACCGTATTTTCCGGTGTATAAGTCGCGGTTTTCTTCCAAAATTTTCGAAGGTGCGTCTTATACAACGGTGCGTCTTATACGTGCTTTCTTTTGTAGTTCTTTTGGGAGAAACTCGTGTTGATGCTGATGAGTGTTTTTTAACGACTAGAGCAGTCAGACGCGAATAATGCATCATAATTATAATAACGAAGACTCAACGCACCGGTACTACAGTTCCGCAACAAAACCAAAGTACATAAAATGGAAAAAAAAAAAAAATGTATGTCGTCATGCGAGTTCTCAGCTCACTGAAGCTGCGCGAGTTTCGGAGGCTGCACCATAGTGAGCTGTACTCAGTTAGTGAAATTGGCGTAAGATGGCGATAGGTGTGCAACGGGTTCGGCTCGGCTTCAGCCGCCACGCCGGCCACGCTGTCGTTCAGCGAGTTGGGCTAGTCGCCATTTGCAACTTCATTTGTTCGGTTGGTCCGCACTGAGCGTATTTCCCTAACATATCCGGAGAGCCTTGAAACTGCGGTTCACTGAGATGTCCAACGGCTGAAGCATTTTTGTCATACCACCTGGGATAACCGCAGCGGTGTAGTTTTTTGCCTTAATGCACTTCAAAGTGAGCTCCGTTATATGCGCCCGCATGCTATCCAAGACCAGGAGGCCCTTCTTCGCATGAAAGAAACCGTCCGGTCGCTTAGAAAAGCATTTTTCGAGCCACTTGCCCATCATCTCTTCGTCCATCCAGCCTTTCACGTTCGTTTCTATGACGACGCCAGGCGGGAAGGGCTCTTTCAGCATCGTCTTCCACTTGAATATTATCATTGGCGGAAGTTTTTGCCCGTCGGCACAACATGCGAGCACAACCGTGAAGTGCACTTTTTCGTGGCCGGTAGTTTTGATGGTGACGGACTTGTCACCTTTAGGTGCCACACTCCTTTCCATCGGAATGTCAAACGTAAGTGGCACCTCGTCCATATTTATTATATGGCTGTTGCCGATGCCATCATCTTCAATGGCTTTCTTAACGAAAGTCTGGAATCTCTCAAGCTTGTCCTTGAAGTCTGCTGGCAGGTTCTGGCACGTGGTTGTGCGGGCCCTCATCGCCAGCGCTTTGCGGCGCATAAATCTGGTGCACCAGGATGGCCCACCAACAAAATCAACGGCGCCCATCTCCTTAGCTAGCGCCTGCGCTTTGAGACGCAGCTGCACCGTTGACATCGCCCTACCTTGTGCACGCTGCTCGAGTATCCATGAGTGCAGACGTCCCTCAAGGACTGGCCATCGTGATTTCTTGCCGCGGTCAGCTTTCTTGTCACTCTTCATGGCCTGAAGCTTAGCAGTTGACTGTCGCCATGCGCGGATCATCTTCTCGGTGATGTCGAAATGACGGCCCGCTGCCCGGTTCCCGTAGTCCTCTGCATACTTCACAGCTGTAAGCTAAACGCGTCGGAGGACGAGGACTTTGAGGGCTTCGACGAATAAAATGTTTTTCCTGCAGTCATGTGGAACGTTTCAGTGGGTGTGCATTATTTTTTCTCGCATGTTTGGTGTAGTAGAAGTTTCCTTACGGACTAGCGCTCAGAAACGTAAGTACAGCATTTTACAATGCTCACTCAACCCCACGTTATGAAGTTTCTTTGCGGGAAGTGAGTGAATATAGGTGCGTCTTATACACCGGTGCGTTTCATATATTAATTTTTGCATGAAAACTTGTGAAAATTGGAAGGTGCGTCTTATACACCGGAAAATACGGTACTATACAGCTTAACCACTCAAATGAACAAGTTTGCTTATACAGGCTGGTTAGTTATTTCATTTATTTGCAGTTCTTTCAAACACTGATGCCTATCTGATTACTGCTCTGTCAGAGAGTCACCGCTGAAAGTGAACAAATAGTGGGCCAAAAACATCATCGCTCGTAGAGGTCATCACAACAGGCACTAATAATGCTAAGCTAAATGTATCGCTGGCAGTAATCACCCAAAAATATTTCCACCAATGATGCATACTGAAAGTGCCACAATAATTGCCTCTATGAAATGGAAACAAGTGCCACTGAGCCACAACATCAAGATGATTCAAATTCCTGTGGCGAAAGTAGGCAGACACTGCAAGACTGTCAAAGAATCTATTAGAAGGAATAGAAATCCTCACCTCAGTATGTGTCTTCAGTTCATCAGGCTTCTCCCAACTAGACTGCTTGGTGGTATGGTTGTAGAAATATGTGCGGCCATCGGGAGCCTTGTGTTCTGTCCAACTGCTGCTCTTCTGCAAGTGCAATAATTCACAATCGTCAAAGCATGCACACCACACGAGCCTAACCAAGGCGATAATGAATACATGCACAACTCCAACCAAGTATAAACACTCCGCAGAAAGTCAATGCACTAAACTTACACCTGTGTTAACGAAGTAGTGAGCAGGGTTTTGATTCAAGTACTTTTAATCAAATTCAAATGCATAACTAAATTAACTCCTGAAGCGCATAAAGGGCAAAGTAAATATGAGAAGCAAAACAGTGTGATACTAATTGCTTATATTCAATGTAACTGAGATATACTGGGTTGCATGACAAGCCAAGAGCACACTTATTTTTTCATGGTACAATCATTCACACAGGCTTCAATAAAAAGAATAATTTATTAAACTGAAATTAAGTTATCAGGATTTGCATGCCAAAACCAAGATAGAGCTATGAAGCATGCCATGGTGGGTCACCTTGAATTGATTTTAATTGCCTAGAGTACTTGATTGTACATCAATCAATTAATTGATCAACACTGTAATTGGATTAAATCAACCAATCAACAAACATCACCTAGATATACCCACCGGTGTTTGTTGGGTGGCAGGTGCTTGTGCAGCACTCTCAGCAGGGGCTGCCGGTGTAGCTGGAGGTGTAGAAGCTGCAGGTACGTCAGGCTTTGGGGAAGAGGCTGCTTGGGATGGTGATGATGCAGCAGGCAGGACTGCTGGGGGGACTACGGACAGGAGGAAGCACACAGTGTTGCCACTCAACCATGTGAGGTCGTTGTGAAGGATTAAACGTAACGAAGAGGCAGCAAGCTAGCATTTTATTAGTCAATGAAAGCCTCATGCAAGAAGATCAATTACGCTTGAATGTACACACCCGAGTATGTACATGTGTTTGTAAAGGGCTCAGAACCTGCACTATTCCTCCCCAACGCTAGTTAAGCAAGTGGGCATTCGGTCACCAGTGACAGTCCAGGGAGACACAAACAGAAATGAACAGCCAGAAAAATTGACCTGATAGCCACATGATGAGCCTCCTGGCTGCCCGAGGCAGCCAGGAGGCCCATTTACTAGAGGCCGGTCTTTATAGCTACATGTGGCAACCAAGACTGTGCATTAACTACGACACCCTTGTTGCTCCAACTTTAAAGCTTGCCAAGCATGCCTGTGTAGCCTTTTAGAATGCAAAAATATACACAACAGTATACAGTCAAACCGATTTTCTTTGCACTAGAAACGTGTTACAATAAAATGGGATAATAAAAGGAGTGGGTGAATATTTGAAATTTCGAATGCTGCTTCAGTGTGCACCCAACTTTTACTTTTCTAACTATTCAAAGTTGGTAAATTAAGGGGCAAAATATGCCGTGTTCCATAAATGGCTCATTCCTACACGTGGTATGCTTCACTGCATAACACATGTGTGGCGGCGAAGCTAGCACTTGAGTACTGCAGCAAAGCTAGAACTTGTGTACATAGGCGAAGTTAGCACTTGGTGTACTGGTGCAAAGCTAGCAGGTTACACGTGTACCACGGGGAAGCTAGCATTGGTGTTATGCAGCAAAGCGTGCACTCGTGTACTGCAGTGAACATTACACTTGTGTACCGCGAGGAAGCTAGTACTCGTGCACTGCAGTGAAGTTTGAAGGTTAGACTCAAGTACTACAGTGAAGGTTATAGTTGTGTACTGTGGGGAAGCTAGCACTGGTGTTCTGCGGCAAAGCATACATTCGTGTACTGTGGTGAAGGTTACACTGTGTACTGCAGAGAAGCTAGCACTCGTGTACTGCAGTGAAGGTTGAAACCAGCACTTGTGTACTGTGGTGAAGGGTACACTTGTGTTCTGCACCAAAGCACACACTTGTGCACTAGAGCAAACCTAAACTTGTGTACTGTGGTGAAGCTAACTCATGCAGCTGCACAGACCTTTGCTAAACTGTTCTTTCGGACTCTACCTATTTTCTAGGAACAGCACTGTGGGAGCACACTAGTCATGCAATAATACCCCTGTCACACGGCACGTGTAATGACATTTGTAGCGAATGTCATTATGTGTTAATGTCATTTTTGTTGCTGCTACACGGGCATAGCGAATGACATTCACACCTAATGGCATTCGCCCACTGAATGCGTTCACCGAACTCATTCAGTCGCTACATGCGTATTCTCGACGACAGGGGCTTCGCAATAAGATGCGAAATTGGTAAGGAAAAGCAAAATGTACACAACGTTACGGTTCTTGTCAGTTTCTCTTGTGGCCCTTTGATAACTTTCTGACGTACAGTACGACATTTGATGCAATCTGTGCAACTATATTCTTGTTCCAAGACTCCAAGTTTACTCCGACGCTTCATAGCTGTCGGCCGTGTTTACAAACGCGCATCTGTAGCTAGAGCTGCTTCAGCCGATTTCGGCGCTTTGTAGTGAATACCTAGAGGGCAATTGTTGTTTGTTTGCATTGATCGTCGTCCATCACGGTCACGGGAACGCAGGCACGGTCCACGATATCGCCGGCTATGGAATAAATTGAAGCGGCTTTGGGCTAGTGCTTGCTTTGGCTACTTGTGCGGAATTCTTCGCTGTTAATGCTGCCGTATCGTATTGTGATATACCTTCACATAGACTGCCGAAGTTTAGCACTGTGTTTCTAACAATAAAGAAAAATATGCAAATAAAAGGCACAATGTGTAATATTTTGTTATCCTAGTACGCAGCGGGTAAACATCGACATCACTGGTGAATGTCATTTTGTATGACCAGTGTAGACGAGGAAAGCGAAAACAGAATGACATTAGTTCTAAATGTCGTCTGCTACGAATGACTTTTACATGCGCCGTGTGACAAGGGTATAAGTTAGCTCTTTGCCCATGCTTAGCAGTTCCGTTTGTATGCGATTTAACACGGAATTATTTGAAAAATATAAAAATATTCTATTCAATTCACACACAAATATTTTTATTTGAATTCACTTCACACAAATTTTGCTACTCACACAGCTCTAATAATTACAACACGTTGGATATAACTATGTAATTAAAATTCCTCTTAAAAACCCCATATATACACATGCATGAACAGCCTCGTTTAAATCGGTTTAATGAAGTAAAACTGAACTGTCAATAGATATAAAGGGCAAAAGCATTTCTAAAACCAAAACTTCCTATGCATTCCCACTTACTACCAAACTTTCCCCGCTGTCTAGCAGCCACTCCGAGCAATAATTCAGAACTCTAACATTCCCAACAGTACCCCTGCACATTGCCACACGAAGCTACATGCAAGCAGTGGCACAGACCATATGCTTGCACTGCTGCCTTACTTCATGCTATAGCAGAAAATGCTGTAATTCACACTGTCACTTGATGTGGGAGCTCTCTCCCCCCCCCTCTCTCTGTTCTTTCTTTTTTTTCTTCTTTTTTTAGGTTTGCAACAGTTTTCAATGTTCAGTGTTCATATGACCAAGCAGAGCACAAGTGATTCGGTTTGGTGAACACAGCATCTGCATACAACCCAAAACGCAACTCCCGAAGGTTTCGTAGCAAGCTGAGATGGCAGAACTAATGTGCATGGTAGCTGCACTTAGCATTTATTTCCCCAGTGCACTATACCTGCGTTTCTTCCAGCTTTTGCCCCTCAAGGAGCACAGAAACAACAGCTTGTGATGTACTCAAAGCATCTTATATTAAACGGAGGAGGGACAGCTGTATCAGTGAGCCTCCAGTAGCTCTCTACAGGAGTGAATATTTTATTTTTACATAGTGTTGCTAGATAGTTTGCTAGCATGTGCTGTGTTCTCTGTGTGTCTGCATCTTTGTAAAATATATGGCTTTTCTTGTGCTCAGGATAAGACAGTTGAAAGTTGGTGCCCCAACCTGCCTTCTTTTCTTTTTCTTCCTTTTGTACTTTGCACTAACAATCATTTATTCATATTTGACTGCCACTGAAAACAACTTTTTAGGACATGCTCATTATATTGGTCACAACAATGCATGAGACAGACTGCCACAAAAGAGTGTCCACCTCATTGAAGAGCCCGGCATCGTATTAGAGATGGTGCGCCGAAACCAACCCAATGAAGAAAAATGGCGCGTGCGGCGATAGTCCTCAACGTATGCAACGACTCGCCGAAAGGTACATGACACAATTCTGGTGTATCGTAGAAAATTCAAGAATGCAGCAGTAAGTCATTGTATCCTGGCGAGTGAGCACGCGAGACAGATGGAGAGAGAAGGAAGAAGTGGAGAGTATGCGCCAACGCTAGCCACGACTTGTGAGAGAGAAGGAGGTGCCAGCTTTTCACATGCTGAGATGACATGATGCACGCCAAAATGTCTCGAATGTCAGCTGAAGACTATTTTGAGGAATCAACCACAAGCAGTCTGTCATCAGCAAGATGTTGACACAGTGAAAGAACAAAGAAGTCGATAGATGCTGCTGCGCAGACCAACCTGTCGACATTGACCTACAAGCTTTATGTTGCGAGACGCTTCGAGTGGCTCTGGTGAAGAGGACTCTTTTTGTGTTTTATTCTCTATTGTAATGCATGAGCTTGTACAACTGGTATTGGCTGGTTCCTTGTTATGTTGTAGCCCATCTATGTTTGTACTTTGAAGAGGCATATGTGTACACGTTTGTGTGACTGCCTGTTGAATGAGAATATATCTGCTGTGTTCACCCTCGGCTCTGACTCAGTCTTTGAACCACTGCTGGTGTTTTTTCTAGTGCACTAAAGGTATCTAAAACTTAATTTTCCATGCTTTCGTGGGGTCATTTTCAGGGAATTGATATGTTGGTTCTTGGAATCTATCCCTGTGATTGTCTCCCGTCTCTCTTAGCTCAGGATCAGTGACACAACATTTGAAAATGTTCACGCAGTTCCCATGAACATTGTGCAACATACAGAAGGTGATGACTGCAAAATGTCAGCAGAAATTCAATGACATCAAAGTTTACACGTATCTGTTTTGTAGTGCTGTCTGATCATATGAGAATTTCAACACAGATTACCTTCAGCTCAATTTGCTATACTGACCCCGATGAATGTGATTACACATCCTGACAACCTCTCACAGTTTTCTAATAATCAGCACTGATATGCTGTGATTATCAAGGAGATTTGAAACAGTTAGGTGTTATTTCCCCATTGTGGTGGCAACTGGCAGGCCTGAAGCACAAGGTCTGCAATCACAATTTAGAAACTTGTAAAAATGTTTACAAAGCTATTCAATTTCGTGCTTTCATCATTATTCAACCACTATACAATTCAGTGTTATCACTGTTGGATTTGACATGGTTACCACAGAACTTCAATATGATATTTCCCATTTCCATACTCTTTTATCACCGACTAAAACCTAGTGTACGGGCACTGTGTTCTTTCCCCACTATCAAGTCCTTAAGAGTACAAAGTTGTCGGACCAGCAATACAGGTCTTTCTTGTGAAGACGAGAACATACCTGTGGCAGCTGCAGGCGGAGGAGGAACTTGAGGTGGCATTGCCGGGTAGAGTGGGTAGGCCGGTGGGTAGTGTGGTGGCATAGGCATGCCAGGGGGTAATAGCATGGGGGCTCCACCAGTCCATTGGCGGTCGGGGCATGAAGCCTGGCGGCATCGGTGGCGGTGTTAGCTATAAGGAATGCAGAATGCACAGTCATGACATGGAAGGATGCAACTAAGGAAAGTTCCCTCCTTCACAAACACTTCTTTGAAACCTTTTACATTACCACTGACATGACCATTTCTGCAGGTGGAAATGGTTCACACGAAGCTCCCATTTTACCCAGCACTTGATAACAGCAACAATAAGACATACTCTAATTTGCTTAAATGCGCAACTCCTTGCTATTTGATTGTAAGAAATTTTAGCAGTGTGTGCAAATTTTTTATGTTCAGTTGATTTGTAGGCCACATTACATTTGTGTTTTCTTTTGCAACACAGTTCTTTTTCTTAAGTTGATTTCATTTTGCTTTAATTGATATTCCATTTTAATGAGTAGTTGTCTTCCCTTGTACGTACTTGTAGTTCTCTTTTGCCTCATTCAGCTCTATCCTCATAGTTTACTGCATAGGTTGCGACCCCTCTTTAATACTTGCATGTTATATAGCATGCGACCCCAGTCTCAAAACACACTGGTTGACATAGTTAGCTATGGCACATCAGCTTCCTAAAAAGCACCCTTTCTAAGTGCATGGATCGAAGACCACATTTAGGTCAGCCGAAGAGGCTGGTAATGGCAAGGAAAGCACCTTCATTGGAGACAAATGAGAAATAGTAAAAACAAATGTTTAACAAGGCATTACAATATAAGGCCGAGACCCTAACACCTGTACGTGCTATAACAAATGAAGACGGAGATCGGCTAGAACAGGAGGGCCTGGAACTATACCCCAGTGTCAAGCGACATCAAATTCAAGGCATACTTGGCACAGAACAATATGAATGCCATCAGCAGTCTCAGACAAGTCATAGAGCATTATATAAGCCAAAACAGAGTGGTAAGGTTTTTATTTATCTTCTTTTTGGAGTAACAAAAGCTTCAACGCTTGAAGTCAGGACAAGCAGCCAAGCAACTAAAGTGGTGTCAAAATGAGTTTCTAATGCACAAACGAGAAAAGTGTTGAAAGCTTGCGCTCTCAGCAAATAGAGAATGTCATTATGTTAGCACCTGTATTCCAAGCAGCAATGCAGTCATTTTTGCCTGTGCAAAACTGTCAACCAGAATGGCAATATTTGTGCACATTTTGTGGCATCACTAACACCACAGAAAACTGCATTAAATGCATGGTTAGAAAAATGCAGTTGTACAGTTTAGAAAAGAAGAGTAAATAATATTAAATACTGTACATCATAGTAGTCTGACTGTGATAACTAGCACGGAACTCATTGAGGATCATCCTCAAGAGCACAGAGCAGTCTGTCGTTGATGTCAGTACTCCTGCGTAATTTACATATGTACAGAAAAAAAGTGATCATGCATGTGTGCATTCCGCAAATTGGCCAAGTCAAATGATTCCACCAAACCTGCCGACATATCTTTAATTGTTCAAACTGAAACTGACCTTTTCCCACATTCAATAGTTTGCTTTTGCTTGCTTCTATTTGCTGCTTGCTTTTTTACACATTTCAAAGAGCACTAACACATACATCCCAATCTTTAAGGTTATACGCGCAGCTGTTGGCGAAGACTCACAAAAAAGCTAAAAACGCTGCAGCTGTTGTCGTGATTATAAAAGAAGTAAGGAAGCGCAGGCCCCTGACTTAGCAGCTAACCCAACAGGACCACTAGAGAACATTCTGTCTTCAATGAATTAGATTTCGCGCAGTGCGCCTTGCTTGCTCATTTTATTTTGCTTTCTCTCTTCCTCCACCTTCTTTTCTTCGATTCCTCCATCGGTTGGTTTCTGTAAGAACATGTGCGTGATCCCGATTCATCAAGTGCAATAAATCTCGGTCTATAAATATACCAGCGGGTGTACGCGCGCTTCACCACGAAAGGAATCGCTGACCCGACATTACTGTTGTCACGCAAAACGCGACAACGCGTTTACTCAACGGCGTTCTAAATGTGAAGGCGCTGAAATGCTGGCTCAATTAAGCAACAGCAAGGCGCCTTGCGTTGAAGGAATAAACTGGCAACTTACCCCAAATGGTGGTGCCGGCGGCATCATCAAAGGTGGCATCGGAGGCATGCTGTTCACGTTTGGGCTATCCTGTGAACCAAACAAGCGCCGTGTCAGATCGCACGCGCTGGGCACATTGCCGGAGTGGCCGACGCAATGCGCGCGTTTAGTTCACATGCATATTTAGCGCGCTCGAAAGTTGTCCACAGCGCGTGAAGCGCACTATTTAAGCTGGATGCACACAACCAGATTGCAGATAAGCCGACTCGCCAACAATTGAAACTAAGATGACCAAAACTCGGCCAGCGCAATCTGAGCAACATCCACAAACGCTTCGTCCCTATGAACATTACAGATACTTTTATATTCAGCTCTGCGCCAAGACCATGGCGATGTAATTCGTCTACGTGGCTCAAAAGGCAGCTGAGCAACAGGTAATTAGATAAAATGGTCCTAATGAAGAAGAGAACAATTACCATGATCACTTTCCGATGTTTGGGCCACCTGCGCTGTCTATGAAGTTCGCAACAGCCGCACGAAAGAAGCCGGGTAACGGATGCGTACTAGACAAAAGTAGCCAATACTAATCCGGCGATGCGCAATGATGATGATATCGCAGCAGAATCTGAAACTTGAATGACGCTCTAGTTGAAAGTAGGATCATTGTAATTGAAAGTATTACAGTGGTATATTTAAGCTGTGGGTGCTCCTGACAGGCGCAGAAAGGCTCCCTTTTGGAGCCATATAACCAGTAAACGTAAAACCAACCGAGCGCTCTACAGTTCTTCGTTGCATGCGCGTTCATTTATCGCCAGAACACACAAATAAAAGTTATACAATATGTGAATTATCTATGGCACATGTTCCATTTCCTTGTGTCGCCTGCAGGCAAAGAACGTTTGTTCAGGTCTTCGCGTAACGTTGGAATACGCATATTCCTTCTTCTTCTTTTTTTTTTTTTTTCCTAAGTGCATTCGCGTTCGTCTTCTAAATTGTTCCGTTCGGCTAAGCTTCCAGCACTCAGAAGGGGCATGCATGCTACTTGGCAGGTACCCAAATAAGCAAGCAGAGCAAAAAACATAAAGTGAGAATTGAATAAAGGAAATTGAACATAACGTACGTCCATACAAATGGCTCAGTGCACAAAACTACGTAAACAAAATAGGACTTGAGGGTGCCTTGATCGTTCATCTACCACATGAGAGAGAAGAAGCGAAAGCATTCCAGTTGACATCACAGAAAGCCCAATTTGTCTCAGACTTCCCCATATACAAGGAATGCAACACTATCTTTTTTTTTTTTTTTTCACAGACTTGACACCCTCTTTTTGGACCTCGATCCTGTGAGGGACTAAACAACAATATTGACAAGAAAATTACTGCTACCGAGTCACGGTGAGCTAGCCTAGCACAAAGAACAACACCAATAATAATGTCTTCATTAACTCATCCTCAATAAGGGCTTAGTTTGTTTTTAAGTGCACTTGCAATGTGTAGACATGCTCAACAAATATGAAACTTAAGCACACTGCTGCCGACGCTTTTTGGACCATTGCTTTGTGCAGCGCACACAGAGTTGATTCGCTGTGGTACTCAATGAAAGCGAGAGACCTTTCAAAGCATTCAGTTTGATTCCTCTGTGATCACCTAGCAGGCTCCAGTAGCGCAAAATACATTGGCAATCATGCAGCCCAGCTACAGCATTTCTATTACTGAGCAAATGTCGTGTTTTTGCTGAAAGGTTTTGGTTCTGTGGAAGGGTTCATGCAGCTTCATTGTTAAAGGGGTAGTGAAACGTTTCCTGAACATTTTGTATTAAGTGTGTATTCGGGATCCTGACCCTCCAATCAACAATATGCATTGTTCCGTTGCACCGTGTGCGTTGATTTAGAGCGATAAAAAACGCGGTTTCGGTTTCACTGCGCGTGTTCCCCTCAACTCTGCAGATGACATCATCTTAGTTGCCATCATACCTCCGAGATTGGCACACCCTCGGAGGCCACGGGAAAACAAACCGTGCTGCCGCTTTTCTTCCGAATGGTGGCACCGCACGGTTTCCAAGTATTTTCTTCCTGTCTAGCTTTCAAGTAAATCGATTCCTTTAGGGCAAACGCGAGTTCACTGTGCCTTTGAACTTAAAAGTGTCTTAACTCAACGTCACCAAATAGTACCACGCCGGCCGGTAGTGCGCATAGTCGTTTCGGGAGCGCAAGAAAGCTGAGATTTAAAACGGGCATTGTTAAATGTGCACTGAATATTTCGCCGAAATATTTCGGAATCGGCTTGTCGAATGCGTATTGAAGGAGTGAAAATTACAAACCGGCATCTCCAAATTCTTTTCACGACCCCTTTAAGCTACTAGTGGCTCCGTGACAGTAAATATGCGAACACTACCCACCCATGCGATCAATTTGCAGAATAAATGAGGTTTTGAACTCTTCCCTATGTTGTTGATATTCAATGTTTTACAGAGGCTGTACAATCACTTGTGATTGGCAACCAGGAACGAAGCTCCTCATGGCAACTAATGTTCACACATGCCAGTACAGCCTCTCCATCACAATGCTGAAATTAGTTATGTTTGGCACCATTCATATCTGCTCACTAGCCATTGCCTTTTAAGTTCAGCAGATGTGCTGTTTCCACGTATCTTATCGCTTCAGATGCTGTGCAACTCCAACTGTGCTACAGAGAAACCAAGCAGTGAGCAAATGAGCCAAAATAGTTGCTCTTTGACCAAAGTGACCATTTGTGACCGTATTTGTGGCTGGTTGCCTTGCAGCGGACTTGACTCACGTGGCTGCTGCAAGTCACCAGTGTGGATGAGTCCTGAAGTGAAGTTGCACCACACAGGATTTATGAAGCAGGAATACATTTTATTTCCCTTTTCTAGGAGAACGAAGCAACAAAATGCAGGAAGAAAGGAGCCCCTCTGCTGACGGAGACTGCTTGCCCTTCCCAGCCAGCCGGACGGAACCCCAGATGGAAGTGGCCGGCTCAGTCGAGCATGTCCCTGAAAACATACAGAACTTTGTAAAACTGTTTAATAGCCTCCAACGACATACAGCTGAGAGTACTCTTCTATTTATTCCTTCCACAGCGGCCTTCACTTTTCTATGGCAAAACGTCTGGTGCAATGCCTCACTCAACCACTATGAGATCTACGTAATATGAAAACTGCCTAAATTTAAGCCTCTTTATAGAAACATTCTGGAACAAGCTATTCCTTTCATCACATCAGGCACCACTGGCCAGGCAAATCAATGCACACTGAAACTGATTCATAAAAAATACTATAGTCTGCTTCACTAGTTCCATACAGCAGAGCCAAGGCTACGAGGCCATCAAGCACCGAATTCTTACGAAGTGAGACGAAATGCTGTGCGACATCCCAAAGCTACGCAATGACACCATGTTTTCGACATCATCGCACGTTAAAATGGATCACAACACGTTAGAGCATGGTTGAAGCATGAACAACTCACACTATTTCCTCGATTCTACCACGCCCTTGATTGTAACACGCACCCGTTTCCCCTCCCCCCAAAAAAAGTGAAACATTGATTGTAACGCGCACCCATTTTTCATGACACGAAAAAGAAATCTTTCGTAATCAACCTTCTCACATTCCTAAAAACGAATGCCCCACTCGTGTAATGAACGCACTCGCATAATAAACGCACCATCAGCTTTGAACCCCTGCAATCCCTCAAACGGCCGCGCAGTGGCTCTCCCGCTTGACTTGATCCACGGCATCTCGAAGACGTTCGGCGTGCCAATTGACGACTGCTGCGTCCCGATAAAACTACCGCGCATTGCCGGGCGTAGCCACGTGCACACGACGGTGACGCCATTTACTCGCAGTGCTGCATTGTTCCATGCTGCCATGTGTGCAATGACAAGGCACAATTAGGCTAGCGTGCAATTAGGCTGGCGCAGCTAAGCCTAAGCATGATCTCTGGTCGTGATCTCCGAGATTGATGCGATGCAATCTCGGATGTCAAGCGCTCACGACTGATACTCGGGCTCAGCACGGATGTGAGAGGAAATGCGATGATGAGCCATTTTGCATGCTGTGATTACAAACGTCTATTTTCCCGTTACAGCCACCCACTAATGTTATCAAAAGTTCGTGCGGCTGGGCGCCTTGGAGATTGCATCGGCGACGTAGTGACTTTGGTTGGCCACAAGACGGGCAAGCCGACGCGGCAAGTATCATCGGCCTATGCATCATGTGCGTTGTGCCGTCGTTACGCATGGGACCGGCGCCGACATAGAAACTACGGAAACTATGCGCGCCAAAGACCGCCGCACCGCTAGTTCGTTTTTTCGCTGGTGACCGTTCAACAGCGCCTGAAGTGCATAGGAGGCGGCCATTTTGATGCCTGTGGCGATATGGTAATGGTATCGTTTGTTCGCACTCAATTCTAGCGCGCATACGATCTTTGGACCCGTTTTATAGGAAAAAAGGTGTGCGTTATATTCGAGCAAATATGGTACGTACGGAGGAGTGCATTTGGCATTTGAGGAGCTCGGCGCAGGTCATAGTTCAACATATCAAATGTGGCGGTCCATGGCTGTTCAATATACGTGTGCACCATCCCTATACTTATGCACTAAATTTTGAAGACGATTTTTCAACTGTTTGGTATAGCCAATAATTCAATATATATCTGAGTTTGATATACCCGGGATTGACCGTACTAATAAGAGTACAAAGCACGAGTCTAAAATGTTTTCTAACAGGAAAACATTATTTTTCTCAACGCCAAGACATAAAAATAATGTTATGAGAAGCAGTGTAAATTATAAGGCCAATACGATCCCTCATTTTCGAAACATACATGGAAAATTCTTCTACTGCCAATGGCTGTCTTCAATGGCTTGCACTAAGGAGCCAAACATGGTTCACATAATTTATTCCGCTCAGGCTTGATTGCAATCAAAAGTGCCTGCATGACACTGGCACTGTGAAGTCTCAATTATGGATTCGTGTGCAGTACTACTCAAGCTGTTGCCACTGAATACCTCTAAACTATAAATGATCTGTCTGTACCACTTGAAAAGGGATGCGCATTACAAAAGGCTGTCTTATCACTTGCTTGAGTACCAACACGGTAGGGTGTTTGAATCAACATACAAATTTATCTCAGGTGTTTGTCGGAATGAGAGGGGACGCATGCTTTAGCGTAAAGCATCCAGCCATTTGAAATTGCAGCAGCTTGCGCTTCAGTTACTCAGACACTGCTGCAGGCGTTAGCTTCTTTCTTAAACCATCGACAGTGCAACCCAAATACAAATTTTTAGCCATTTAGTGTATGCCACCATACGAAACAAAGGATAACAAAAGAAGTGTGTTTTCTACAAGGCCTCTTGAAGCATGATACGGCAGGCAGCAACCGACCACATCGCTTAAGGACCATTCTGCACATGAAACCTTTTTGGGCACACATGCACACGGATATATATTCTACTGCTGAACAAGCAAAACTGGCACAATGAACTCACTCATGAGACCGGGACTTCCTCACGAGGCCGGGACCCCAAGTGGGCGGCACGGAGGGCTGCAGGCGAAGTTGCTCTCGCAACTGAGCAGTGGCGAGAGCGAGGCGGCGCGACTGCAAAGCCAAGCAAAGATGCATACATGGTATAGAATTATTGCAGTGTCTTAGGCACAAAGTAGAATGCAGGAGGTCTGCAGCTGTGCAGTCTATCCTTTCCTTTTATTTCTTCTTGGGAACTATGACAATGCAATATACCGTAAAAACCTGCGTATAGGCCGAGGTTTTTTTCCAGATCTTAGGGTGCGAAATTTTGGTCCCCATACTATATGCGGGCTCCAAGAATCTTTTGCCCGAATTCACAGTTTCGGTTTCGGCAAAGCGAGGTGCTATCATCATCATCAGGTATCTGCGCGCTTCTGCGTTAGGTAGCGTGAGCGGCGTTACTCCTAGAGACCTACAGGTGTGCAACAGGCGCGCAACAGTGGCCATTGCTACGACTTGGCGCACACAACAATGGTCACGATTTTTCTCCTGTGATTTTACCCATGTCAGGACCGCGCAGGCAGTACTCGGCTGCCTTTAAAAGAAGTTACTGCTGCTGCCGAAACCATTGGCAACTGTGCTGCGGAGCACCAGTTCGGAGTCAATGAGCGGAGCATTCGCGGTTGGAGGAAGCAGAAGGAAGCCCTCTTTGCATGCAGCGCCCAGAGAAAAAGTTTCCGGGGACCAAAAAATGGAACGTTTCCTGACGTGGAGTGAGAACTGACGGACTTTGTTCGGGAGCAACGAGCTGCACAGATGCTGTCAACATCGAACTGCTACAAGCAAAGGCAAGGGAGATCGCTCGCGACAAAGCCATTCAGCCGGAGGACTTCAAGGCGAGCAAGCATAGGGTGTATCGCTTCATACACGCGCAGGGTTCTCCCTACATTGGCGTACGTTGATCTCGCAGAAGCTACCAGAGGACTACGAAGAGCAGCTTGTGGCCTTTCAAAAGTACGTGATTGCATTGTGAAAGGCAGTCCCCTTTCAGCTGGGTGAGATCGGCAACACGGATCAAATGCCGTTGTACCTGGATATGCCCTCGGCGCTAACTGTGCATCCAAAAGGCTCCAGGCAAGTTACCGTGCGATCGACCGGGAATGAAAAAGGTGGGTAACTGTAATGTTGTCCTGCACGGCAGTGCTCACAAGCTGCCACCCTCATCATCATCATCAGCCTGTCTACGCCCACTGCAGGGCAAAGGCCTCTCCCATGGATCTCCAATTATCCCTGTCCTGTGCTAACTGGGCCCAATTTATCCCCGCAAACTTCCTGATCTCATCTGCCCAACCTAACTTTCTGCCGCCCCCTGCTACGCTTGCCTTCTCTAGGAATCCACTCTGTTACCCTTAATGACCAACGGTTGTCTTGTCTTCGCATTACATGGCCCGCCCAGGCCCATTTCTTCTTCTTAATTTCTATTAGTATGTCCCTAACACGCGTTTGTTCCCTAACCCATACCGCTCTCTTCTTGTCCCTTAAGGTTACACCTACCATTTTCCGTTCCATAGCTCGCTGCATCGTCCTCAATTTAAGCTGAACCCTCTTAGTTAGCCTCCAAGTTTCTGCCCCGTAGGTGAGTACCGGTAAGATGCAGCTGTTATACACTTTCCTCTTCAGAGACAGTGGTAAGCTACCATTCATTATCTGAGAATGCTTGCCGAATGCACTCCACCCCATTCTAATCCTCCTAATTACCTCAGCCTCATGATTCGGATCAGGGGTCACTAGCTGGCCTAAGTAGACATATTCACTTACTACTTCCAGTGCCTCGCCAGCTATCTGAAATCGCTGTACTCGCCCAAGGCTATTGAACATTACTTTAGTTTTCTGCATATTAATTTTCAGGCCCACTGTTATACTTTGCCTGTTAAGGTCAGTAATCATGCTTTGTAATTCATCTCCCGAGTTACTTAGCAAGGCAATGTCATCAGCAAATCGGAGGTTACTGAGGTATTCCCCATTAACCCTTACACCCACCTGTTCCCAATCCAGCGTTCTAAATACTTCTTGTAAACATGCTGTGAATAACATTGGAGAGATTGTGTCACCTTGTCTTACACCCTTCCTTATAGGTATCTTGCTGCTCTGCTCTCCTTATGGAGGACTATGGTGGCTGTGGAGCCGTTGTAGATGTCTTCCAGTAGTCTTACGTAGTGCTCGTCTACGCCCTGATTCCGCAATGCCTGCATGACTGCTGAGGTATCGACCGAGTCAAATGCCTTCTCGTAATCTATGAAGGCTATATATAGGGGTTTATTATACTCCGCGCATTTCTCTATCACCTGATTGATAGTGTGAATATGGTCTACTGTTGAGTAGCCTTTACGAAACCCTGCTTGTTCCTTAGGTTGACTGAAATCTAAGATGGAACTAATTCTGTTAGTGATTACCTTGGTGAATACCTTGTAAACAACTGACAGTAAGCTAATCGGCCTGTAATTTTTCAAGTCCTTTGTGTCGCCTTTCTTATGGATTAGGATGATGTTAGCATTCTTCCAAGATTCCGGTATGCTCGCAGTCATTAGGCATTGCGTATACAGGCTTGCCAGTTTTTCCAGTATAATCTGCCCACCATCCTTTAACAGTTCTGCTCTTATCTGACCCTCACCGGGTGCCTTTCCCGCTTGCATCTCTTTCAAAGCTTTCATTATTGCTGCCACCAGCAGTAATGCTGCCACCCTACGTGGTGTTTATGCTGCCACCCTACGTGGGTTTCAATGCTGCCACCCTACGTGGTGTTTAAAAGAAAGACGCTGCCAAAGGGGGAGAAGTTCCCAAAAAATGTTGTCATCCGCTGCCAGGACAAGGGGTGGATGGACGAATCGCTGGTGCTGGACTGGATTAAGTCCGTGAGGTGTCGACGGCCCAGAGCACTGCTGGGGCTCCCTTCAATGCTTGTGCTCGACGCGGTTCGGTGTCACCTGCCCGACTCCGTTAAGCGACTGCTGCGCGACTCCTGCACCGAGCTCGTCGTCATCCCGGGAGGGATGACATCCCAGCTGCAGCCGCTTGATGTGTGCCTTAATAACCCATTTAAGGACTACATCAAGCGCCTGTACATGGAGTGGATGAGGTCTGGAGAGCCAGAAGTGACCCCTGCTGGACGGCTGAAACGGGCCTCGCCAGTGATGCTCTGCTCGTGGATAGTCGAGGCTTGGGCCTGCATTCCCGAGGCACTCGTTCACGGGGTCTTCAAAAAGTGCTGCATCTAAAACGCACTTGATGGCACTGAGGATGATGTGCTGTGGAATGACATTTTCCGACAAGGGAGCTTCGGAAGAGAGCATGTCCAACGACGACGAATAATCAAGGGTGTAACTAAATGCATTTTTCCTTTTCCCTCGGACTATATTTGGGTGAAAACTTTTTTTCTCGCATTTGCTATCCCTGAATTACACCTCGGACTATATGCGGGTTTTTTACAGTATAGTACCAAGCAGCCACCTGGGATAGGTGTAAGTGCACTCAATTTGCTTTTTTTGAGTCGTGCTTGTGATATGAACCTTTACATAATCAGCTGCTACAGCATTAATTTGCTGCCCACTAACACTATATTACTCCAAAACAAACAAGACAGGACATTTATGGACAGAGGGAAGCATGAAGCGGTCAAAAGTACTCAAACAATGAATGTTAGAGCAAGATAGCAATTTGGCGAGTTTGTGATACTTCATGGTGGAAACAGCGTGCATGCACAAGGACAGAGAAGGAGCGAAAACGATATGAGCGCTGACCAACAAGTGAAACTTTATTGAATGTAACAGCATATACAGCTGTTTTGTTTTTGTTCAATGAGGTTTCAGTTGTTAGTCGGCGCACGTATCATTTTTGCTCGCTCTCTGTCCTTGTGTGTGCACGCTTTTTCCACCATGAATTGAGCTGACAAACATTTATTGTTAAAAAGAAAAAAGAAAGAAAGGGAAAGAGGTTGGGGAAGCAGGTGAGTGGGGCCCCTAGTCCAGGGCTCCACTGGCCTCCGCAATAATCTCAAAGAAGACACCAAGCACCGTTTTGACAAGTCCCCTTGTCAAAACGTTGCTTGAGCCAACGTTTTGACAAGGGGACTTGTCTCTGTCCGGGCCCTTACTAAGAAAAGGCCCCTTGCTGAAACATTGACTCCAGCGGTGTGCCGTGTATAATGACTTTTCATTACACTATTCTAGGTATTGCAATGAATGTTAACCTGCTCAACGAAGAACTCCTTTTGCTGTGCCAGTTGTCGGGCGTGCTCCTCTTTATCACGCAGCCGAGCTGCCGCTGCCTGCAGCCGCTGCTCACGGTCGGCCTCAACCCGGGCCAGGTTGCGTCGCTGCTCAGCCTCTCGCTCGAGCCGCTGACGCATGGCCTCACGGCGCCGCTCCTCCAAACGCTGCTGCACTGCCTGACGAGCACGTCCATTGGCAACTGCCTGGTACTCGGCTACTCGCTCTCGCCACACATCCAATGCAGCGTCCATTTGGCGCTGCTGCTGAAGCACCTGCATTGCAACAAAATGACTGCACTGCCACAAGTAGGACGTCTCACAGAGAAGGCCGTGCTAATGTTACTGAATCACCAGAATAAACACAAGCAATTCCTTAAATGTGCAGTTCTCGACTCATGTATGTATGGCCATTCAAAGCACATTAACTGGGTCTCCTGGACAGTATTTCACAAAGGGAGCTGCTGCTGCCCGAGAGAACACTGAAACACGAAGGGGAGTGCATATGTATTGTGGATTCACATGCACTGAAATATGAAGGCGAGTGCATCTGAATCCACTATCCACATGCACTCCCCCTCACATTTTCTGTTTTCTTTCAGGTTCTATTCTATTGCCAGTGCAATTGTACCCCTTTATAAGAGACACTGATATGAAAGGCAATTACATATAAGAGATGACGTTTAGTCACACATTTGACTGCCCTATCTCACCCATTAGTTGGACCTCGTTTGTAAGAAGCATGCTGCTGAGGACAACCGCTTATAAAGTACAAAACATCCTTCAATTTTGGTCTACAGTCTTCCTCATAGCAAATATTTCGACTCTAAATGCAGATCTGCTGGGTGCTAACTGCAGTTAATTCATTGAGGAAGCAAGGGAAATGATAACCAAGTAATGCTGCAAGGCTGTCGGGGAAAAAATTGTGAATTCTGTTTCGAGCCGCACAGTCTATCAAAACAAATCTCCTAACATGAAGGTAAATGGTACATAATAAACCATTTTCAACATCCTGGAGCCTTCTTTTGTGGTCAGTTTAGTTGTAGTGTGCCCACATCGAATGAAGGGTTGATCGGAAAATGAAAACATGGCACCCTGCTTATAAGAGACCACTCATATGTGGGACAGAAAGTGCTCCCTCGGGCATGTCTCTTATAAAGGGGTTATGGTACTTTAGATATTTGTGCAACATTTACTGGCATATTACTGTTCTACTATATTTCTGCTGAGCTCTTCTTTAGTCTGAACACTTCAACACATACAGCTTACAATTCAAAAGAGCACATCTTAAAATGTCATGCAAATGGCTTTTGTTTGCTTGCTAATCCAAAACTTCATGTGCACAGCTACACGCTTCACCATCCATGTTCTAATAACTATCACTATTCAAACACCCTTGCATCAATTTTGTTACACAGGAAAATGATAAATCAGGGACTCATGGTAACTGGAGCAATACTCAGGCTAAAAAGGTCACACTTATGTACCAATCTCTCCTACACGTGGCCATCTTAGACCATTAATTTTTCGATTGCAATGGCCATATTCCAGTAACCAATACTGGGTTAATTGAGGGTTTTCATTTTCTGTAAAGTTCCTGGCATTAGCATCTTACCAAGCTACTGCCGCCATAAATATGACCGGCTCGATACGTGGTGCCATGACTAACCGCCCATGCTCCACTGCCCACGTAAATGCTTGGCGGTGGCGTAATTCCATATGCTTTGCAGTTTTTTTTTTTTAATCTTTTCGTCGAGAACAGTTGGTGAGAGTGAAGATACCAGTGATTGTGGTTAGACAAGGCATCACATGATGTCTATACCACTGTCCACTAACCCAGCATCCTGCATATTCCTTTATGTAAATCAGAATGCCACACATGCTAAAGCTCTCCAAAGTTTCTGTATATGACTGCCATCTCACAGTAGCATGCACTGTCTGCTTGATACTCGAGATGCCACCAAGATACATGCCAGCCTTAAAGAGGGCCTCTAACACTTTCCTCGCACCCGTTTTTTTACTTGAGGGTCGCATAGACAAGTGGCTGAGGATACTTTTGGCAGGTGTCCAGCCAACCATATCAGTTGATTTATTCGTTCAATGAAATCATCACATCGCTGCCGACCGCATCAGCACATAGTGGCGCTCGTCAGAATTATTTGTGGCGGAAATGATGATTGAGTCCGCGAGCCTATGATTGGATGAAAGTAGCATTATAAGTGCTCGCGGCACTACATCGGTAAGCAAAGTAATATTCGGCTTTGTTTTTTTCTTGCGCAGGTTTTTATTGAACGCCAAATAGACGCAGCCATAGCAGAAAGATCACAATTATAAAAAGTGATAGAGGCGCTGGCTCCTGCTTCGCCTCTTGCCTTTGCTTACACAAGTCGTATGTCCATACGAAAAGAATCTCTTTGCTTCATCTCTCTTGTGCACGTTCGTGACTCGCTGAAGCGCTTAACCAACGGGTGGACTTTGCCATTTGTCAAAGCGCGTTGCATTGTGCGCAGCTCTATAAGAGAATTCGAACGTGTCTGCTAAACCGGTACACGCAAAGGCGTTCTAGATATCGGACATCATTGATTGTAACAGTCAAGTAGCACTAGCTGTGGGTGGTAAACAGAACAAGCAAAACTGCGTGATCTACGGTATGTCCTCTGAGAATCCGAAAGCCACTCGCTAAACCTACACCCTCTACAACTTGAATGTCATACTGAGAAACAGTGTCGAATTGTCACGGGTCCTTTATCATCAAAGCTTCATCATACAAAGCTAAAGCAAATAAAACCATCAGTTAGCAACTTGAGGGCTACGCAGTGCACGACTACCACTCGAAAGATCTGAAGCGGACAGCATACACTCCAGGTGGTCTTCCATGCTTGCGCACGCAATATTTACGCCCAGTATTCTGCTCTACACAAAGAGCTTTGTGCATTGGGGTTTTGTGGACATGCTAAAGCTCCCTACTCCCACTTCTAGGCTTCTATATCTGTGCGTTTAGCTGAACAACCTGTGAAGAAACGCTGCACAGTATGGTCGTATTTGCCGGCCCCTCTCAGTGGTTGTGACGGTGAGTTTAAAGGAGACGGCACTTGCCTTGGAGTGTCGTTACATGGAACGTCGCATAAAGCCTCAGTTCAAAGCAGAAGCACCCGTTCTCACTCTGACTAGTCGGAGCGGTCAGAAAAGCTCATAACTGACAATGCGGCACGCTCTCGCTCCACGTTGTTTGTTGACATGGCAACGGTGTCATCACTACACTGGAGCGAACAGGCAACCATGGCATACAAACTTCCCCTACGTAGGCGCCTAAAGCCAGTTCTATTGGCTTCTCACTATGACGCTTGTGGAGAGTGAAATGTGGTCACCTGATGCCGCGGAACTAGAGATGACGGTCCGCATTGTATTGCTTGTATTTTGAAATTTGTCTGCTGAATAAGTTCGCACTGCCTGCTCCTATCGCTGTCATTCTTGTAGCATATTTGTCTGTCCACCGTCCAGTCTACGCAACACGCACATGAAAATGGGGGTGAGAAACGTGTTAGAGGGCCCCTTAAGCACCGCCAAAACACAGCAATGCCTTCAGCACACCTGTCCACGTCGTTCTTCAACTTGCTGTGCACTGCGACGGGCCTCATTTTGCCTCTGCGCAGCCGCCTGAGCGACTCGCTGGGCACACTGCTGGTCCTTTTGGCGAAGGCGTTCCTGCAGTTGCCGACGCCGAGTCTCTTCCTCGGCCCAGACCCGCTGTAATTTCTGTTCTGCTGTTGCCTGAAGGAGGACAGGAAACAAAAAATCTATGCATCATTACTGATGGTATAAGCAACTTCACACACATCTATCAGGAAAGGGGCAGTATTCTTGAGCAGTCACATTTAGGGTGCCCTGAATAACTAGGACTGGACGCACAGGAGACTACAGTTTATTCTGTTCGTGGAACAATGTGAAGTATGTTTTTGTACTGTAGTGTTGGGAATGCTACTGTCCGCGAGTTGCAATGCACCCAGCAATATTCACATGGAGCATCATAGAAGAGAATGTATCACCCAAAAAATTTCATGAGCATAATGCCTATTTGCAAATTCAATACAAAATCTCAAATAACAATACAGCAGTACTAAGAAAGAAGTACTTTTTCTTAGAGAGAAAAGCATTAATAAGCAAACTCATATCCATCTTTAGAATAGTAATACTAGCTACCTTGACTTTTTACATGAGGTATGCTCTTCCGAAATGATGTTTTCATGAGATTGAAAAAAAATATCTACTGTTACTACAGGTGCTTTTCTTGAAGTGTTGTTCACTCTATAAAGAAAATATTAACACATTAACTATCACATTTTCCTGCATATCACAAAGAGGTTACTGGCCATTTTTCCATGACAAACACTGTCCTTTAAATTGCATAATCAGAAGATAACTTTCGTTATCCTTACGCCACAACTGCAAGCATAACTGCATCAATCATTCCATCTTGTGTGCTGTTTGAACACCTTTCTTCTAGGTTGTAGAAACAAGCTAGCGCAACCTGAAGTGGTTTGACCTACTGTATTTCCCATAAGGTGTTCCCCGAAACAAACAGACAAAAGTAAAAATGAAAGAACTAAAACACTGCCAATGCAACAATGCTACCCGTTAATGTATAGATGCAGCAAAAACATTTTTCAAGGTGAGAAAGCGACATTAATGCTAGCATTATTATGTCATCTCAGGTATTCAAGAGCTACATAAAACACACAACAATATTACATGTATAATAATGTTGGGTGTGTACCAATACGCTTACACTTCATACAAAACTAACAAGTAATGATCAGCAAGAAGCTCACTACTAAGTGCCATGACCTTATCTTCAACACTTGACCCGCACCGCTCCTCTGTGACGTTCCAGAGCAACAAAGAACACACTGCACTGCTGCAGCATGCCCTGCTGCACTGCACAGCTGTGCACTCATCGATTTAATGTTCCAAACACATGGATGCCAGTTTTTCCTTTCATAATTCTTACTCCACTTTGTGGGATTCCACAGAATCGACAGGCCAATGATATGGCAGTCCCTGCTGGAAATGTCTTGACAGTAGCCCCGACTGGCAACCACGATCGTCATTCGCAACAGCAATTCCACATAAAACATTACATGATTAGGGAAACCAACAGAATTATTTGTATCTAGATGTGTTTCAGGTTGCACTATAGCAATCTAGCGGCCATTTGGGTAAGATAATGGGATGATTCATTCTCAGAGAAAACAGGCGTGTATCATATCCAAGCTTACAGATGTCTGCCGAGATGTGCTGTTGCGCCTTTCTTCAGCTGCCGAAAGAGCTTCGCTGTCCAGCAGCTCGCAACTGCTGCTGGATGTCAGGGCCTGACGGCTTCTCCAGTGCTGCAGGGTAAGGCTGCTGAGCATTCACATGTTTCACAATGCAGGTTATCCTCACACATAATACTCCTTCCAGAACGAAAGAGGAAAAATTGATAGCCCCAGAAGATGTCATAAGATTCCACACATAATACTCCTTCCAGAACGAAAGAGGAAAAATTGATAGCCCCAGAAGATGTCATAAGATTCTGTTGAGAAATTTATGTGAAACTGGCAGTAGTAGACAGACAGACAGACAGACAATGGCAGTAGTAGAGTCCCAATTTTATGCTGCAACAGTGTGAAAGGCAATAAATTGATGCCATAGTTATTATTTGCCTATGTTAACATTTAACTCTCATATTACAAGACAGTATGAAATCAAGCATCATCAGCTCATCTAAAGTGTACTGGTGTACTGCAGGACTATCAATGCAATAAAGAAATGTGTACAAATGCTTACACTTTTTTGAAACCCATGTTATTCACTAGGTAACTTCACGGGATGAAACCGCTAACACATTGTCGAGTCTGAGAGAAAAGCTAGAACACGAATATGCAAATACAGGTACAGTCTAAGCTATTTACACAGCCTGTATAAAATTGTATAGTTTTTATAACCTGAATGATATTGAGTGGTACAAACCAAGTGCCAGTCAAAAAGTAAACAAAAGAAAAACCACCTTAACCTGTCATGTAGACACGGCATAGTTACAGGTTACTAAGAACTTAGGAAGCAGAACTGAGAAGAGAGCTTTATCAACCCCACGACGGCATCAATATGCACAATGCAGTTCGTTAGAATCTGCTCAAATGTCATAAGCTGTGAAGATAAACCTTTGATCCTACAGCAGTGTAAGAAATAGCAATGCAGTGAACTCTACCATCCACTCCATGAACTCCAAGTTGGCCAATTGAGATATTCGATGATGGGCCTTCTTTTCATTTTGAATTTCTAGCTAACATACATTAAGTGCAGCGTGTTAGAAGATGGACAAATCTAGTACGTGTTTATGAATGACATTTTTTAATGCTCTTTTGATATTTTTCCTCCAGCATAACTGTTATTAAGCCAGTTTCATACTCTGTACAGTCACTCTAACACAAAATGATTCCATCATTAAAGTGCACACAACACTTAAACCACACATTCAGGAGCAGATATGATGTATGTATGTTGATGGCATCAACTGTGAGAGAACTGAACTCCAAATTATAGTTAGTCTTGCCATGTGTGACTTTGCTTTCATGGAATAACATTCCGTAGAAAAATCTAAAAAAAAAAAAATTCTGTGATATTTTTATTAGTGTGGCTGATCCCACTTTCAGTAAGCAATGAACTACAGTGGAACCCCGGCTTTACATCCCCCAGTTTTACGACGACCCGAATTTTACGACGGATTAGTCCAGTCCCGGCGAAAGCCCCATAGACACAATGCATTAAAAACCTCAATTATACGATGCGATTTTACACGGAACCCGCGTTGCACGACGATCCACGCGAACCAGGGTGACCAAACGGCGAAGAAAAGGGAAGTGCCCGCGAGTGCCTTTCGTTGCACCGGCTCTTTGTTAACCCTGCGCATGCCGAGCGCCCGGGAAACCGGTTCGTTTCGGCTTTCCGCTGCCTTTTGTTCGTCTTCCCCTGGCTCTCCCATCGGCAGTCGGCGCCGCGAGTAGCGGCATAGAGTCGCGCGGTTGTTGTCTTCCCCCATTCTTTTCACCCTTTCCGACCAACCATCCCTCTCCCGCTCTCCTGCGATCTCCCTCCTGTGATAATGAAAAGCGAAGCGGTACACACAGAGGCAGACATCGCGGCGACAACCACGAAGCAAGCGCTAACCCTAACCGTAGCAGACTACGCACGGAGCAGCCGCCGGAGAAGGCCACCGCGTCATCACGCGCAGCAGCCAGTAGCGGCCGCACGTTCCCCCACTCTCTCGAGGAGCGCGCGCTTGGCGCAATCACAGCTTCGCATCCAAGTGCGGGATACTCGAATGCCACCACGAGCCTCCCAATCATGCGCGAACCATGCTTCCACCACGCCACCGCCGCTTCTGCCGACGGCAGTGGAAAAAAGCGTACGACTTCACACGTGGCCTCCGCGATCGGCAGCAGCGGTGTGGGGTAGCAACCCCGCGCCGCTGCTGCCGATCGCGGAGGCCCCTCGCTTCACAAAAAAAAACAAAAACCCAAATGGCGCCCTTCGGTTGAATGGCGCGTGAACGGCGCTCGCTTGAAGTTGTGCTGTTTCGGAGCGTGTTTGAGCGGCACAGCAGCTGCCGCTGCTCGTAATATATTTGATATGAAGCAGTTTTAGGACGAATTAGGCGCTGAAAATTACAGGAGGGGTAGTTTATCACACATACGGTGCAAATATGCAGTTTTCCAAAAAGCGTGTTTTTCACGATTTTTCGGCTTTCAAAGGCCATGACCCCCCCTTAAGTGTGTGCCATGTTTCGCTACGGCTGTTGCGAATCACACCAGTGGATAACGGTGCACTCAAGGGCATAAATTTTTCTGTTCGGATTTTACGACGCCCGCATTTTACGACGCTTTTTCACAGTCCGGAGAATGTCGCATAATCGGGGTTTCACTGTACAACACTCCCTGTGGAGGGAAACTGCACTACACTTGTATGCAGCGGCCTACATTTTACCATTTGCCCACACACACACAAGAAAAAAAGAGAATTTATTTATTACCGCTTCCTCCTCGCTCAAATTTTGCAGGAACAGAGTACCTTATGGTTTGTATCATTAAATATAATGCTTGGTGCTATAACTTACCTGGTTTTCACAGAGAAAAGAAATTGTCATGTTGCACTTATTGACATCCCTCACAGTGAACAATGTCCCAAACATCACAGCTATGATGTTACCAGCCTCTACAATGTTCCTTCACAAGTGGCACAAGTGACAGTCCCAAGTTTTATAATGAATGATCCAAATAACAAAAATGCAATCTTTCTGCAGAATTTGTGTAAGAGTAAAGACATAGGCAGCACGTAATGTCTTTAATTTCTTTCTTTCCTTCCTATCTTTTTTCATTTTTACAACGTGAAAGGAAAAGGTTGGAGTACACCTTTGGCTTCACCTTTAAGAGGAGAACACAATAGCGACAGCATCATCTGGAGAATGTTTACAGAAGTACAGCTGGTGCTGCCTGGACACACAGCAACTGCTCTGGTATAAATGCTGGTAAAGGGGCTTGCATTTGAGTTTCCTTGTATAACAGAATTATATTTTCTTGTACATTACATTCAGTTAACAATCCGAGCTGCCATGCGCAAAGGTTGTAGCTAAGTCATAACTTATAATTTTTCTGACGGATTTTACTTTTGTTCACTAACGTGCCTGTGCCATGGCGAAGGGCTTGTGTGATTGGGTGGTTTGAGATGATTATTCCTGCCAAGAACACCAGCGCTTGCAATGATACAGGCACTGATGCCAGATTTTTTTTTACACGAGCTCCTCAGTACTTACGCCGATACTGGTGCTTATACTAGATTTTTTGTGACGAGGGCTCGTTAATGCTATCATGTTAAAGATATGCAGGTGTCCCTAGTAAACTAATCAACCTGTACCTTTTGGTGGTCATGCACAGCATGTGCCAATGCGAGTTTCCTTTGTCCACAACCATACATAATGAGAATGTGCTGTTTTCAATGTGCAATAATTTGGGCATCTTCATGGCACTACAACATACCCAATAGTGCCAATGTACAAGAAAACAAAAAAAAATTCACAGCATATCCACGGAGTGAATGATGATGAGTGGGCGAAGCTCCGGAGGTTCATCGTAGATCGTGCCGAGTTCCGGATTAATGTAGTTAACGCGCACGCTACGAATCCTTATGGTTCAACTATGCACAAGTGAAATCTCCCACCGGTACTTCATTGCAAGTCAAGATCCAGTGCCTATATATATATATATATATATATATATATATATATATATATATATATATATATATATATATATATGGGTGGCCGGTGAACGGTTCTCCAGCGCATGAGCAGTCGGTATTTTTCAATCAAGAAACTCACTAGAAGACGCTGCCTGTGTCAAGCTTGTCTCTCGCGGGTGAGGGTGCGTTCTCCTTCTTTGTGAGCTGGTAGCGTGTTCATCGAAGAAAGAGCGTTTCCATAGTCAACGCGCGCCTTTTGCTCTCTCTGTCTCTCTCACAAGACAGCAGATGGAAGAGTGAGAGAGCTCGCGCGCCGCGAGGCACGCGCCGAGGGCGCGCCTACTACATGCGCCCTCCTAGTAGCGCGTTCCTAGTTGGTAAAGCGCTACTACAACGGATAGACAGACCCAAACCTTAAGGAGCTTCGCCCCTAAAATATCGATTCTGAAATACTTCATTGCAAAATTTTTCTAATTTCTTGTTATGATTGCAGGTCTGAAATGGTATTAATCGAAGCTTTTGTTGCTGCCATGTTGGTTGTTTTGGGGCGTCAAACCAGCATTCTCACGTGCCAGTCCGCTTGCAGCCCTTGCAGTTCCCAGATGTGCACTTTGCCACAATAAACAATTGCTACATGGTAAAGCTCGCACAATATAATGTGGTGAAGTGGCTATGGTAGTTCTGGCTCTTTGAAGCAGTGAAAAGGCATGCTCTCATTTTCTTTTTTCAGGGTTACTACAATTTACAGATGACATTGCACAAAAATATAATGTTCACTGTGCTATACTGAGTGGATTCCTGAATGTTGTCTCGGAACTACGACTTTACTCGCCAATTCCATGCATAGAGCTTCCCAGTGCCCTCTTCCATCACCAGAAAAGGCCTAAAGCATCACACTTTGCCATCAGGCAAAAAGTTAGGTTAACAAAAAGGGATACTTGCCGAAAGAAACAAACCAAAACTGACAGGCCCCACGGTTCGCTAACATGGTCTGCACAGAACAAAACATCAAGCCATGAGCATGCAGCAGAGACAAAACAAGAAAACTAGCTCCTCTCTGCAAACAATTGGGTAGCAAAATGCACATATTCACACAAACACATTTCACTTGCTTGCATCTTTTAAACGTGCATGTAACAGTCAATACCTCTAATCACAATATTTGCACGAATATAATTCAAGTGGTTGGGAAGAAAAGGGGGAGGGGTTGGAAGGGGAGGAAGTGCAATTCCTTTTGATGAGCCTGAAAATGCCCTGGAACCCACTTACAATAATACTGGTTTTAAATATATATTGGTTGTAACAATGATGTGCAGATGCACCATGGACCTTTGAACGTTTTCTGTGGTGAAGTAACCCTCTTATAATAATGGCCCAATGCCCTGTTATCCATATGATAATAAAGTCTGGTTGCTGGGTGTGCCCTGTGTTGGTGCCCAGAGGGTAATGGAATGTGGTATCTTTGAAAGGAAAACAAACTCTGGCCATTGCACACTTGTTGTTCCCCCTACAAAAGGCTACTCCACTGCCAGACAATAGAAACCAGCTTTTCCTCCAGGGTCCCTCTTCCAGATTTGAAGAAAAGAGGGGTGGAGGGAGTCCTTTTAGTGCAGATCAGGGGTGGTTCAGGGTGTTATCATTGGCTATAGGTGTCCTCATTGTTGTGCTGTGGAGCATACAGTGCATTGGCAAATGCTTTTAGCCTTCCTTCTTCCTCCCCCCAGCTTACACACACAGACACGACAGCTCTGGGGTCCCTTTATTTAGCTTTTTTTTCTTGCAACCCTGTTACAACAATTATCAGTTACAACAATAACAACGAAATTTCCGCAGCACTTCAATATTGTTATAAGTGGGTTCCACAGCATATAAATTCCAACAAGCATTTGTGAGTCTCTCAGCAACAGCAGTATACTACTAAGCACTTCAATGTCAGCATCTCACTTGTATTTATTTCATCATTTCTGTATAATATTATTGGAGTGTGATCCATGCAGGGACATAAGAAAAAAAAAAGAAGACAAATCCCAACTGGGTTCTGAACTACGACTCTAGATCTCTTGCGGCAGCATCCCTAGATACAGCTGTAAATGTCCCACAAAGTGTGATATTTGGCAGAGATGCAGGTGAATGTAATGACATATTTTAGTCCAGCTCCCTGATCAATAATGCAGTCCACAGACATGTGGTCATCTAAAAATATGGCATTATGCATCATACGCTACTGAAGTCAGCAGATGGACTTGACCATCAACATGGGCAAGCATTAAGGTGACAAAGTGCCAAATGCACTGTGCTAACTTGTGCAAAATAAAATTTGACGCACAAACATGAAAGACCAAATGTGTCTATTGTGCAATACCGCAGAGGTATGTAAGATGTTAGGCAAGTAACTTTCAGACTGCAATCCTGCCACTTCTGTCTGCACTGTCCACGGTTCATAAAATTTCTTTCACTTCATGTTTGCATGACTATTATAACCACAAGATGTGATGTGTTTTCATTTCTCATGCCGAAAACTTCAGATGGAGGGTGAGGGGCAGAGGAAGGACAAGGGGGGGGGGGGAATTATATTCGTGTAGATATGGTATCCTGAGCAACAAGCCAGAAAACTAGCACTGACATGACACGCAGTTCAAATATTATTCATCAAAACCAGCACAACAACAGGGATGACATGCACCTATTCGATCATGCTACCCATGCTGCCTCTGCAGAGAGTTCAAAATGCTGGAGCATAAAGCATTCAGTGCAGCTTAGCTGATTTGATGGGCTGCTCAATCAAGTGCAGTTGGGGCCCCGAGCACTGGATAACGTGGCCTACCTTGTCACGAGACTGCAGGGCACGCTTTTCTTTCTCCTGATCCCAGGCACGATGCGCCAGCCGGCGCTGTTCAGCTGCCTCTTCGTCCCGCTGCCGCCTCTGAAGCATCAGCTGCAGCAGTTTCACGTCCTGCAATACCAAACTTCCCTTCAATCTGGCTCCTTTAAATGTTGGTAAATTGTACACTGTTGCATATCAAACGTTGATGAATGCCTTCTATAAGTGTAAACCTTACTCTACTGAACTAGGTATTGATGATGTACTGATTTTGGTAAACTTGGCTGCAGCTGTAGTCAATTACGTGGTGGGAGTCTGGCATTTGACTTTTAAGACGTATGGAGAGAAGTTTCAGCATCTTGACATGTCGGGTTGCATATGTCAGCTTTCTGTCTCAGAGACCAAAAATTTATTATTTGCACTGCTGGTCGTTTCCCTCTTTTTTATTTCCGTAACCTTCCTCATATTGCTGCAGTAAATGAAGCATTTGTTGCAACTGGGCACTCCACCGCTGTACTTCTTTCTCTTGTGTTGCAGTGTTCAAAACTACTCATATTTCCGTTTAAGACATTTCATGTACTTTTTGAAATAATAGGTTCAGCTACTGATGCTGCTTTCATTAAGTCTTTTGCTTAGTGCAACAAAGGATCATTTTAAAAATGGCTATGGGTTTACTTGAGCTTACCACTGTTAACTACCTGTACCTTTCACCAGATGACAGCAGAAGCAGTCCAATAATATTAACCACAATCCTTAATGATTTCCAGAATGCTGCTCAACAGCATAAGCTTTCTCTTCAATTCTGTCACACTGAAATGATGCAAAAGCTCCCAAGCCTCTTTACTCTCATATGACATTTGCTGAAGAGGTTTCTTGCTCACAGACAACTGAGCTAGTCCTATATTCTTGTCATTCATGAATACTCCAGATATGTTGTATATTTTGGAGTCCACATTTTGGCCATGGAAGTTGTAATGTTCGTCTGGATCCTTTCTTTTTTTTTAAGTTCGATAAATGTATCAGCACCCATGTCCAACTGTTCGGCAAAGCCCAACCCTCATTCATCTGCTTTATCAAAAAAACATCTTGCAAGCTCGACCCTAATGCTACATCCAGGCATAATATGATACACAATAGGTATGCCAACACCGCTTCATTCCATAATAAGGGCGCTGCCAGGCTTTGGTCGGAGAACTGGATGGTCACTCCTGACCAGAGGTTGGCAAAATTCCTGCGGCTCATTCAGACACACTCAAAAAATCAATTATTTCTTACTTTGGTCTCCCTTGGACTCACTAAAATTATACTCAGCTAAGCTCAATCGAACTCAGACTCATAAGATTTTTCTTTAGTCGATTTCAATCGGACTCAGACTCACCGGATTCTTCCTCAGCCGGACTCACTCAAACTCGGACTCGGCAGCTTTTTCCTCTGGCAGACTCACTCAAACTCAAGCTCACCATATTTTTTCCTCAGCCTCACTCACTCCGACTCACAAGGATTTCTTTACGCTGGGCTCATTCTAACTAGAACCTCACCGTGTAGTGAGAGCAGAGAAAAAAAAAGGACTACCAACACAGAACCGACAAATATGCTGGCGCTGAAGTTTATTTCCACTGAAACAGAATAGAAAACATGGTCGTGTTTTCGTTGTGTATGATAGTAAGGGCGATCGTATAGTGAAAGTGGGGACACTGTGCTTATCAACTTACGTGATCATTCACCTGTTCATAAACAAACAGGCACTTTTGCAACTACAGCACCAATTAAATGGAGCTGCTTTTATGGGTATGCAATGTGAGATTTCATACAACCCAGCTAAATGCTACGGTTGCAAGCCTTAATACAGTTGCAATGATATGTTGTTGTGGACATCTTTGCATTAGAGTGTGTTTTATTTAAGTATGACATATTTTTTTTAAAGCTGACGTGAAGTGACTTAATGTGACTGAAAAATGAATGAAGTACAGCATAGACCGCTTATAACCTAAGTCGCCGGAATCGTGAATACCCGTACTATAACTGGTACCGCACTATAACCAAAACAACATTTTTCGAAGTCTACAAGTGTGTAAAAACTTTCGAGCAGGTAGCGGCGCGTGTAAGACATTCGAAGCGCGCGACCTGGCTGCTTTCAGCCGTTTGAAAAAAAAAAGAAAAGAAACGGATATTTGAAAGATTGAAGTTGGCAGCTGCGCTGTGCAAAAATGAGAAAGAAAAGAAAAGGTGCTATCGCGACGTCGCCGTTTATGTGGACTTCCCGCGGAACCGGACCTCGCAGAAACGGGAACCGATTACTGCACGCGCTATCTTCGTTTTCTCTAACGCGTGCGTCATAGAAAAAACGTAGTGACCGCATACCGCCATTCGAGTGGTGCACCTGCCATCCATGCCTTCACTTTCCCTGTCGAAGTGATTCGTACGCGTTTTAAACGCGGCCGCCATGAACCACAGTCGCCCGCGGCCCCCTATCTGCAGCCAGCACCGAAAAGGTAGCGCTCGTTAGGCCTAGTTTGTGCGGTCGCGGGCGGCGCACTGCACGGGAAGCTTGCCCTTGACAACACAGGGGTCAGGTGCACAAGAAATCGCGCTCGCGGGGTGATTCAAGGGCAGTGCGCATGAAATGATTAAAAAGAAAGAAATGGAGACAGACAGCGGTAACGCGGACATCATGCGATCACGGGCGCGCATTAGGAGCTGACAAACGGCCGTATCAGCATTCTCCGTCGCCTTGGTAATCCTATCAATCCTATCCTCACAGGGCGTGCCCGCGACACGCTGCTGCTGCGGCCTTTTTTTTTTCTTCCCTCCGCTCCTTGTTCATTCGTTCCGCGCGTTTTCCTCCTCCATGGCAATTCGTAGTGCTCTCCTGGGGCAGCTCACTTCCATTGTGAAGCCTGCTCCCTACCTCAATTGTCTCCTGATTTCCCGGCAGCCGCATTATAACCGGTCTTTCATCTCACGGAGCTGCACAATAAGCGGCATGTGTATACGTTAAGTTCTATGGAAGGGTAAACGGGAGTCAGAAAAAACCGCATTATAGCCGGTTCTGCACTATAAGCGGTTACGTTATAAGTGGTCTCTGCTGTAATTCAAAGTGGGCCAGACATGAATACTGTTAATTGGTGTATATCAAACATGCATATAAGTAAATAACCATGAATCAAAGATGAGTTCAAATGAATTATAATGTGAATCAAAGATAAGGTAACATCAGCTAACGTAAAAAATATGTCTTGTGACAGCATGTGTGGTCAAGCGATTTAATGTGAATCAAAGATAATGTTAGCTCACATGAATTATATGTCGTGATAGCACGTGTGTGTTTGAACAAGAGGTGCAGCTGCACTTTTAACCGATAGCCAACTCCAACCTCCCTTCGCCTACAATGAAGCTTTAGTTCTCGAATGTCGGTAAGAAAACAACAAAAAACCTTAACACAAGGCAAACACTGATGAATCACCGCTCTGCAGCTTTCATGTTGAGTGGTACAGCACTTGAATATAACACACAGAGCTCAATAATTCTATGTAAAGTATAAGTGTATTGTATTTTTGTACTTCGGTACACCGATAAATTCAGCACAGTATTGCACCATAACCGTGGTCAATAAAAATCAGCTCTGAATTCACAGCGAGAGCAGACGTTATTTCTTGTGGTGGGGGTTCATGTGTCATCAAGGAAAACGGGAGAAATGAAAATTAGGGATCACTGCATTTGTGTGACAGCCCACCAAATTTTGCGGAACATAAATTACAATTTTTACATTGGTCAAAATCCAAACTAGAAGAGAAGTGAAGATGGAGGCCTGAATCGATGAATAGATTGCTAAAAATGATGGAGAACAGGGAATGTCGCTGCAGCCAAACGCTGGCTTCAGCTGCATTATCTCCATCGTTTTCAATCGTTTTTAGCAACCTGTTCATCAATTTTTGCGTGGTACCAACTGGATTGGACAATATCACCATGTCATTTGCTCAAGATGTATAGTTTCAACGTGCCTTGCTGGACATAAAACCGCCAAATAAATTTAAATTGCCCATACTCACTGAGACATATTACCATACACAGAGCTCACTTGTACTGGAACTCCCCAGAGCTCTACACCGCTGGGCTCACTTGTACCGAGATTCACTTTAGCTCAGCTCATTTTAACTGAGACCAATAAATATCATGCTTCAGGTGCACTCTCTCAGACTCAAACTCACCAAAATTTTAATGAGCCAGAATCACTCGGATTCCAACTCACAAGTATTCCGTTGAACCAGGCTCACTCAGAATCAAACTCACATGAAATTTGCCCAGCAAAACTCACTCGAGCTCAAGCCGATGAAAGTTTACAGAGCGGACTCCCTCCACCTTACACTCACAAGTTGCTCTGAGCCTGAGTGAGCCTGAGTGAGCCTGAGTGAGTAGACTCATGAGTGAGTTCGCCGACCTATGCCCCTGACTGACACAAAGTGCCAACATGGTGGAATTGAACAATATAGAAGTTAGCTCAAATACAATCTGGACAACAATGTGTGCTACAAAGTGTATCTGGTTTCCCTGAAACCGTTAAATACTTTAGCTGCCAGGGCTGTGCATTCAGTGCCTTCAATGAATAGAAACCAGTATTGGTTACCTTGGCTGGGAGACTAGGTTTATCAACCCAAGGAAGCAGTGAAGCTGGGACAGGAACTAGTGGTGCTGGGTGCCTGAATGGAGAAGTAGGTGTCGACTTGCTAGCAGGTCTGCCTTCTGTGCTTGATCCAGGCGTGCTGCCTTCGTCAGAATCTCCCTTTGCTGATGAACTTGGCTCACGAGTTGTGCTTGTTGAGTCGTCTACACTACCATCGTCCTCATCTGCAGGAATAGTGCAAGATGAGTGACACATGATTTACGTTTCACCAATAAAAGGCTGTTTTGTGCAACAAATCTTGATTAGCAAGTCATAATGTTGCACACAGCATGAGCTAGGCACCTGCTTCTGTGCAGCTTCTTCCTGAGATACAAGCGCATGTACGAATACGACGCAAGAAATTTTGACAAAAGTTTGCCCACACACGTTGACCAAAAATATGGCCAAAGCTTCCTATACAGACCTCATATACATGTCAGCTTAATTGTTGTTTAAACAATGCCGTATACAAAATTTGCTATGGAGTGCACAAAAAGGAATACATTGAAGAGATAGAAACTGCATTCCACTTACGTTTTTGTGACAACATAGCATATTGCCTAATCTACTGTTCTTCAAGCAACTCAACGTGCCTCATCACTCTTTTGAGTGCCTCAGTGTTGTACTTCTGCAGTCCAGTTTTAACACATATGGAAGCATGAAAAGTACTAATCTTATTTCATAATAAACAAATTAGGTCATTCTCCCATGAAGTAAATGAAAACCATAGGTGGCTGGCCTGCCTCCATGACAAATCATGATCACTCAATAAGGAATTGGCATGGGTGATTCAGACACAAGTATAGTTGAACATATGGTACATAACCAGCCAGAGCACATGGAAATGCAAACGAATTTTGCTGCACACAGTATGAACAGTGCATATATCTTTTTACTTGGGGCGGGGTGGGGGGGAGAGAGAGAGAGCAGAGGGGCCTTTTTTGTTATTCAATGTTGTTGCACCCACCCTAAATGACATGGTCATGAAGGTAGCATATGATGCAGAGCGGTGCAAATAGCAAGGTTCTCAGTGCGAAGCGAATTCGAATATTAATGTATGAGTGCAAATGAAACTCAGTGTTTTTCTAGTGATTTTCGAATATTCTTAAGAATAATTCCATGTTAAATTGCACAAAAAATGTACTGCTAGACGTGGGCAAAAAAGCAAATTTTTACTGTACAACTAGTGCACTCCCACAGTATTCCTAGAAAAAGGAACAGACCAGTCCTAAAGAACAATCCAGCAAAGAAGTGTGCAGGTGCATGGGTCAACTTCGCCACGTAACACAAGTGTTATACAGCAAAGGGTACTACATGCAGCAGTGGGCCACTGTCACAGGAAATAGCCCGTCCTGCCCTTTAATTAAAACTTCAAATAGTAAAGGTTATCTGTGAATTGAATTGAATATTGAATGCTATTCAAAAGCTATCAGAAAATTCTAATATTCGTACACCCCTAACATCAAGGCCACAAATCAGAAAAAGACTGACTGCACACATGTGTGACTTCTTTGTAGAGTCTGGCACTCACTGCAGGGTGCATGGTGGGTGGCAGCTTTGACTGAGGGTGCGTAGAAGTAGAGCACCGAGACGGGCTAGTTGGTTAACTTACATTGTAAAACTTTTCAACTGCGCTAACACACACAGAAAAAGAAGGCTGGTCCTTTGGAGCTCACAGTGAAAGCCAATTGTTGCATGCTCATTGCATGGCTTGTGGGAAGGGTTGGTTGAAAACTCTTTAGGTTGAGTCACGTCTATCTTTCATGGTGTGCACCATCTTTGAAACCTTGTAGCAAATTATGCATGCACTCATTGCAGAGAGTTGATATTAGTCTACTAATGATCAGAAAGGCTTGACCTATCAGTGCAACACAATTGCACAATATCACCAAGACTGTTTCAGGTCCCTTTAATTTTACAAGCTTCAAGCAGCTTCCATGTGCTATGGTCCCCATGACGGTACAGAATTCAGGCTTCATTAAGCAGTGAAAGGCACTGTGCTTGTTTACCTTCTTGCACTCATTGCCATGCTTGACTACGTGGGAATAGACATCTGAAGAGCTATTTCTGAGATGTTCTTTAAGCTGAGTACATACATCTTCCCATCTGACTGATGTATACATGCCCACCAGAAAACATGAATTCACAGATCACGGAACAGGCACAAGGGACATTCATTACTCTAGCGTCCGCCGCGGTGGTGTAATGGTTACGGTACTCGGCTGCCACCCAAAATACGCAGGTTCGATCCCGACCACGGCGGTCGCATTTTCGATGGAGGCGAAAATGCAGAGGCCCGTGTACTGTGCGTTGTCAGTGCACGTTAAAGAACCCCAGGTGGTCTAAATTTCCGGAGCCCTTGACTGCGGCCTTTCTCTCCTCTCTATCTCTTTCACTCCCTTTCCCCCACCCCCACGGACGCTTAGCCGTGCTCCCTACATGGGCTGCAGAAATTAGCGTTCTTTCCTAACCAAACCGCAATCATCATCATCATCATTACTCTAGCACAGAAACATGATATTTTCTGAGGGGCAGAGGACACTGGTCTTGTCAACAGCATGTCCAGCCTTCTGCCCCTTTTTTGTGTGTGTTAGAACGTCTGAAACATTTCATGATGCTTAGAAGTGACAATGTGCCCCTGTTTTTTAGTTTTACCTTCTTTTCCCCCTCCCTCTCACCTCATCCTGCTTACGCACCATATTCCTCCCTCTCTTGACTGTTGATTTCTTCCTTTTATTACTCAGAGCCCCCACCATAGCATTTCCACGCTCACCACTGATCAAGTGCCTCAACCACGACTGCTCACACATAATAATTATATGAGGGGCGGTCCTGTCACATTCCTTCTTTCCTCCTTTTATTTGGTCTTCTCCTCTTGTATGCAAGCACTGCCACAATAACTTCTCCGAATACCACTTCATTCATGGTTTTCTGTTGAATTCTTTACTGCATTCATCCCCGAACTTTGGTTCCCTTCCACACCAGTTGTTCCGCTCATTTGTATGCATTCTCTGAAGAGGCTGAATATATATATATATATATATATATATATATATATATAGCAGTCATGGTGGTGAATAGGCCGAAGGCGTGAAGACAGAGATGAGTAGTATACCCTCGGAATCGGCAACAACAATGCGGAAAGCGTTTATTCAACGTTTCTTCAGCCGGAGACCGGCCTTCATCAGGAATGCCTATGGTTGTATTCCCGCTTCTATTTATACCTATCTGAGAGAGATTTTCATAAAAGAAAGAGGAAGAAAGAAAACATGAAAAAAGAAAAGAATGTAGAGAGAATAAGAAAAGAAAGAAGACAGGAAAGATAGAGAACCTGAAAGAAACGGACCAAAGAGTGGAAGAAAAGCAGACGACGTGCGTCATATGCGGGCATCATCTCCCCCCCCTCTTTCTTTTTTCCCTCCTCTGCCCCCTTTATTCCTTCCCCTCTTTACGAAGTGGTTTTCGTGGCCAGACCCAACAGTCATGCGTGCGTACACTTCAGGCCACCCTCAGGTGTGTCAATGTCAAGGAAAAAAAAAACTATATATATATATATATATATATATGATTTTAGGGAGGTGTACTTCCTTGAAAAACAGCTATTTTGTTTTGTCAACGTTTCAGCCAGTCCCCTGCCAAAACATCGACCAAATAAAGTAGCTGTTTTTCAAAGTGCACCTTTTTTTAATTATAATATACAGCAACCCATGTTACTGCCTGTGTATATATATATATATATATATATATATATATATATATATATATATATATATATATATATATATATATATACACACACACATAACATAATGAAGAAACAAACAATGAAGTCTTCCTATGCTTCATTGGATTGTTTTTTCATTAGGTTGTTTCTAAAAAAATAAACAAGACCTTGACCCTCTGCCTTACGTTTATATATATATATATATATATATATATATATATATATATATATATATATATATATATATATATATATATATATATATATGAGCTGGATGCTGCCTAATTTCTCAAACTGTTAGGTACAAAGAGAACCAAGGCTTCTCACAAAATGAAACTGAAATGTTAACATAAAGTATTAAAGGATTAACTTCACGCAACCTTTAAAGCCAAGATGGCAAGTGATAAGCCACAGTCCTGAAAGACTACAATGGCACAAGAACATTTATTCTAGGATTTTACAAGCCAAGACCATAAAACATAAAATTGCGAGTCATGTCATAGTGGGGGTGTGAAGAGTAACTTCTGACTACGGGGCGTTTTAACATGCGGTTAAACACAGCTACACAGGGGTTCTTGCCTGCTGCACCCATTCAAACATGGCCGTTGCGGCAGCGAATAGAACTCATATCCTTGAGCTTAGTGGCGCGACATTACCTGCTAAGCTACCAAGGTGGTTATCTACAGTCATGCAAGTTGCTGCTCACAATTAATGGTACTGCCCATAAGACTACTACTTTATGTTAATTGTGTGACTACCATAAGTTCTAGGCCCAACTAGACAAGCAGAGTGATAAGTGAGCTAGACCAAGCAACTTTTAACACAAAGGTCTGCACATATTAAAGATTTGCACCGATTTCAAGCAAATAAGTTGGCAGGCAAGCATTTACACTAGCAAGAAAGCATTTCTTGTCTGTCAGAAAATACGGGCCACACAGAACGAGGTTGTTTTTCTAATGTATTGCCATAATATATCACATCTCCAAGATGGACATTGATATTATGACCAATCCTTGCAGAGCGCCGATGAAACGAACAGGCGCACGTGCTACAAAGCTGATTTTCTGACGACTTTGTTGATAAGTAGCGCTACACAGTAATGCTTGTCCTGGTTTCAGATGCATGCATATGTGCTTGCCTGAAGACAGGAGCACCCCGAGCGGTCTGGTTCCGCTCCGGCGGTGAACGACACGACTCCCGGGAGACAGGGACAGTGACCGGCGGCGGCGGAGCCGGTCCAAGCGTATGAGAGCCTCACGTTCGCGCCGGCACCGGGCAAGCTTAGCGGTGCGCTCACGTTCGGCCTGCTCGAACAGCCGCCGAGCCTCCTCCGGCGGCACTCCGGGTGCGAGCTCTTCCGCGAACTCCTCGAAGATTCTCGGCAGCAGCTCGACCGGCTGCACACACGTAACATGCATTTAAGGCGGGCTCGTAGAACGACCGTGCTAGGACGATCGTGCGCTCACAGCTCTCACCTTGACGCCTTGGTTGGCACATGCTTCCAGCGACCGCGGGCTGGTCAGCACGTAGGGGCAGTCGGAGGCATCAGTCTGGTCGAAGTTGTACAAGTTGAGGTTCAGGTCGTGCGGACTGAGACAGTCGCTCAGCGACTGTGCTAGTAGATCGCAGTTCCATTCGCTCGCTTGTGTCGTCATACCGTTAGGCCGGCGGTACACAGCCTGATCCAGGCGTGCATGGCGCGGTGGTCAGCAAAGCAAACTAGCAGTTACACTATTGGGCTTGAGAGCACCTGTGCTCGCGAACGCAGCGGTCGTCCCAGAGCAAACGGGCATCGTTGGCATCGTCGACCATCGGCACATAGCCTTCAGCTGGAAAGAGACCACACGCTCACTGGGCGCCACGACGCAGTGAGATCTCTGTGTGCCCCGTCGCCGTTCCTGTAGGCACTACCCATACTTTCTCCGGCCTAGAAATTATGCAGCAGGGCAGCAGAGTTAATAATAATGAGAGCACGCGTCGACTAGGAATGTCGAAAAAGGGCTTCCTTCTTTACCACTTCATCCAGCTTTTGTTTGTGCGTGCAACGCGTGTATGTCGTGCGAGCGCAACTCGAAAGCAACGCAGAAAGGTGCAGTAAGGACGGTAAGGAAGAGAAGGAAAGACATGGGGGGGAAAAAGATGAGGAAAAGGGAAAAGCGAAGCTAGAGTGGCGAAGCGGACACACCCCCCTGCCCCCTGCTGTCCTGTCAGCTGTCTTCCCTCTTCAGCACTCCGCGGAAGCGTGTTACGAAGCTTTATATTGATGGAACATGTGTATTTTGGTCCCCTTTACAATAATTCGCCAATGTGGGAGATTTACGGTAAAAACTGAGAAAGAAAAGCCTAGGTAGGTCAGCGGTTTTCGCTTGCGCTTAGGTGGGACAGAAGGTGGTTCCTCCGAGATGGTCGGCAAAAAGATGGGGAGTTCACGCCAATGGTTCACACTCTCTGCAATTGTAGGAAGCCGCAGTAATCGCTTATTCTTCCCACTGGCTCACGGAGAAATTATAAAACGGAAGTAAATTTCCCACTTTCGTATTTATCCGCCTTTGGGCACGGTTGGACTCGGCCAGTTTGGCAGGTTTGGCTTCTACTTTACGTATTTGTCTAGGAGGTCACGGCAGTCAGTCTCGCGCAGCTCTCGCCCTATCCCGCGAATTCCCGTCTGGGCGCCGTCGGAGAGTTGTTGCCTCCTCCGCTTCCCGGAGTGTCATGAATCTCAGTGATGGTTAGGACTAAGATGAGACTAAAATCGGTGCTCCTAGGCTAGTATTTATTACCTTATCAACAATTGCGCCCATTCCCGGCGGGGGCCCGCCGAGCGCCCGAAGATGTCAAACTCCAAGTCCGGTGAGCAGTGCATGTGGACCACCACCGGGATGGTGGTGACGGCAGCCGTCATTGATCCCTCCCGCGATGCTGGTGTGGTCGTCCCAGGGAAGGCCGGTAACGAGGAGACGTACGTGGTGGCCAAGTACGACTACGTGGCCCAGGGCAGCCAGGAGCTGAGCCTGCGCAAGCACGAGCGCCTGGTGCTGCTGGACGACAGCAAGCACTGGTGGAAGGTGCAGAACGCGCAGCGCCAGGCCGGCTTCGTGCCGTCCAACTACGTGAAGCGCGAGAAACCGTCGCTCTTCGACAGCATCCGGCGCCGGGTGCGCAAGCGCAGCGAGGCCAAGCTGTCGCCGGCCTCGTCGCCCGTGGCCGCAGATGAGCCGGGCGGCGGCGGCGGGGGCCCGGCCGAGGCCTGCGGCACGGCGCTGGTCCGCTACAACTACGAGGCCAAGCAGGCCGATGAGATCTCGCTCGTCAAGGGCGGTCGCGTGCTCGTCATGGAGAAGTCCAGCGACGGCTGGTGGAAGGGCGAGCACTGCGGTCGCCTGGGATGGTTCCCGTCAAACTACGTCCAGGTGTGCTGTTCCCCCACGCTCCCGAGTAGGGATGTCAGCGGCCTCGATCCGCTGCCTCCCCAGTCGTGCGTCGTTACTGCGACGCTAGTTTCACCTAGGGTCGCTTAAGTGGAGCGGACACCCCGACTCGCTTTTCTCGTTGGCATGCCTGCCCGTGTGTCACCCACACATCGAGCTTCCCTTGAAACATGTCAATGTGCATGTCCTTGGCTGGTCTCGTGCCTCAGACCTCTCACTCTGATGTCACGATACTTATGTGGTGTGTGCTGGTTCGAAGAAGCATCCAGCGTTAAGGGGACACAAAAGGCAAACACCAAGTCAACGTGAGCTGTTGAAATACCATTCAAGGAATGTCATAGTTCTTGCTTCATGCCATGAAGATGCCTAGTTTGAAAAGAAGTAATATTTTAGTGGGCCAGCATGCTGTTAGAACTGTTCAAACCACCAACTTTGAATGGCCTGGTGACGTAGATTCACTGTTTTCTCTCTCAAATGACTGGCGGTCAATCAAGCTGTGCGAGAGGCTGTTTGTCAAGCTCTGTGTAAGCAGGAGGGAAGGAGAGTTTAGCTATTGTCGTGAGCAGACGCTGCTGGCTGCTGCTGCGAGGAAACCTGCTTCTGTGACGCCCCCTGAGTACCACAGCTACGGTACCTAGGGAACCTACTCGATAAAGGCAGTCATGTAGGTATCCCACCCCACAGCTACTGCCGACCACCGCTTTTTGAGATTGAAGCTTCTCCCTGTTGATCTCATCAGTGTTATTTCTTTTTATTTTTTATTGTTTTGATCACTGGAACAGAAATACACAAGCATCATTTTATTCCATCTCTTAATGCATTACAATGACCATTTTTATTACTGGCTGTCATATCACCAGTAACATTTTTTTTTCATTGACCCGCCTATGTAACTGGGGCCTCTTGTAGGACTTGCCCACTTGTGGCGCCAGCCATGCCTTGCATTGACCTGAATTTCTCGGCGACTAAAGCGCTATTGAAGGTACCACTTAAGTTTTACACGTTCTCAAGCATTCATCCATCACGCTATCAAAAAACACTGTTTGCCTGTTGTGTCCGTTTAACAACTCGATCAGTGGTTGGTGCCATGTTTATAGCAGATACCACTTATCCATGCTTGCCACCAATGCCGCTCTTAGCACTCAAAATGTTCTGGACTCCACTTTTATTAGTAGTCTAGCCTCATGGCAGTTTTAATCTGCGTTAAGTTGACCATACTGAGCTACACAAAGTGGGTCAAGGACTGATTAATACATCTCAATCAAACGGAACCTTTTGATAGCACATGGGTGGGCTGCCAACTTCACTGGTTATCACTGCCACATTGGCTCTCTCCACTAGCTTGAGCTGGCGTCAGGGTCATTACTGAGTAGAATGGCCTCCTGGTGCTCCTCTGATGAATAAAGATCAAAGTCGAGTTACATGAGTCAATCTCACATTGACTCATCTAGAGAGAGATATCACAGTTCATAAGTGACCATCTTTATGAAAATGATTGTTGACTGTCGTCAAAGAACAATATGTTGTATGGCTTCAGATGATAAAACACAAGTCACTTTGTCAGTGCATCACCCTTTGCTGAGCTTTTGTTATTGCCATTTTTTCCTGAAGCCAAGTAATGTGCTGTTGTTTTCTGGCATTGTATTTTACATTGTTTTTGAGGAAATCACATTTTAAAGACATTGCATATGTCCGACACTTAGTCATATGTAGTGTCATAATGACAATATTTGACAGGGTTTTTATGTCAAGTTTTTTATAAGGGAAAATAAATAGTGCTAATTATTGTGAATATCATTGTACCTTCTACACTTCATCATGTACAAGAAAATTAATTTGTAAACAGCACCCTGTGATTACATTTAATAGGTGTCGTGACAATGCATAACGGTAAACTTATTCCTCTTGATGTCTGCTTTTCAAAGTGGCAAAAGCACCACTCTTCTGAGAACACACTTGATAAGCTAGGAAGTGCTAAAAAGTAAAACGCAAGTAGCAGCACCGTTCTGAGGTTCCCGAACTAATACACAACGAATAGTGGGAGAGGAGATGTTGCACCAAGCACTCCCGCCCAGCTTGCAGGACAAAATAATTCTCGTTGTGTTTCAGGAGGAAGCGGCGAGCCCAGATGAGGCAGCCACGCCAACTGATGGGCCTGTGGTGCTGGAGACGGTGGTAGCGTTGTACAGCTTTGCCTCGCAAAATGAGGAAGAGCTCAGCTTTACCAAGGGTGAGCAGCTCGAGGTGATAGAGAAGCCGGAGAACGACCCCGATTGGTGGAAAGCCCGCAACCAGTCGGGTGACACTGGCCTGGTACCCAAGAACTACGTGCAGGTATGTGCAATCCCAAGCCCTCTTGACTGTGTAATGGTCCATTGAACTTGTAGTTATTTGAATACCTCTACCATGAAATTGGCTTGTTTTATATCGGTTCCTATGTTCCAACCAATTTTGGATTGCTATTTTTTGGTATTGGTATGAAAGGCACAGTAAGAAAGTTGTCAGTGTGATTCGTTTCTTTTCCTTGTTCCTTAAGTATGCAGTTTGCTATTGATGGCCTCTGGCTTTATATAACAAGGACATAAGGCTATACCTGTTTTCTTCATTGTCATCAGCTGACTGCTGCCATCTTTATGCCATCTTAATATGTCTGCAATGGTGATTTGGGCAAATAATTACAGGAAATTGATTTTTCGTTCGTCCTTTTTAACATAAAGGCGATTCAGTGGTGAGACAGGAGATCACTTCCTACTCATGTTTTAGAAGAGTAAAACTGTGAAAATGGACACTGAAACTATTGCATCTAGCAGATCCTGTGTAGGCTTCTGCAAAAGTGTAACGCTTCTATTTTGTATAGCACTTCAGCACACGTGCTGGTCACAGTGGTGAGCCTCATGTCAGCTACTGTCATCCCACCGAACAGTTTCAGGGTGTTGCGATTGCTTTATCAAACATAGCAGCCACATAGAAAGAACAAACAGCACATCTAATGCAGCATTGGTTACGTGAATGACCACATGTACTTTGTCGTGTAGTTCTTTATCGCTTGTGTATTCCTTCAGTAAGAAACGACGACAACCGTCATCATTGAAAAAGTGTGCCACAGGCTTTTGTTTTCATGTTAAGAATAAATTTTAGATATTTTGTGTGATGTCAAGCTCCATCAACATTAGTGATTTTGCATCTGTTAGTGCATTAGTGCAGCTGATGTCTGTTTTCTTATATTTACTGATTGCTTTCCATTTTATCTTTCAGTTTGCTCAAGCCCTGTTTATTAGCTGGCTTTCAAAGGCATTTTTTAGTGAAAAAAATTGTTGCAGTGGTGCAGTGGGGAGTGAATAAGTTATGGCATTCTTTCCAGGTGGTGGTGGCTCCATCACCAGCATCGACCACACCCAAGCCTTCAACACCTGTGCCACAGCCAGCTATAGCGCCGCGGCCTGAGCTGCATGCCAAGGAGTGGTACTTTGGCAGCATCTCTCGCTCCCAGTGTGACCAGGTGCTCAATGACCATGCTGTTGACGGCGACTTCCTCATACGTGACAGTGAGACAAACGTAAGACTTGATGCTTTGTGGACGAACAGCACTAGGGTTGATAACCTGTTAAGAGGTTGCTCATGTCTCCTTGGCAGTGGAATAATCATCACATGAGAAAACCATGTTATGAAGCCCCTTTGTTAAGAGCCTGATGGGTTCCAGCTTATTGTGTCAATTCCATGAGGAATTATTTCAGCAGCACGTGTGAACACTTCAGCAGTGTAGTAAACAGTAAACAAAAATGCTACAAGGACATTCAATAAAAATGTGTGTGAACAACCTTATAATACGAGATATAGGTGGTACAATTTCAGTGTAATGAATATCCATTTAAGTGTCTGTGAGTTTTATTTTTCCAAACAAGAGCACAGTATTGCATCTTTCACCAAAAAAAAAAAAAAGAAGAATTAAAGAAATTACACCATCTCCCGCTAAAGGGGACCATGAGGCGATGGGAAGCAGCACGGGAGGTGCACACTGCGTTTGCATCGGTTTCACTAGGTGTCACGTTTGCATCGGTTTGACGCTAGCAGAGGCTGGCTGCGTCAGCGTTGTCTCTTGCGGGCGAGGGCATGTTCTCGTTCTTTGCGAGCTGGTAAAGCGTTCATCGAAGAAAGCGTTTCCATAGTCAACGCGCGCCATTTGGAGAGGAGGTATGCCGAGTGGAGAGGAAATGAGACAAGGAGAGGAGTGGGAGGAGGATGCGCATGCGCAGTGCGGGTGTGGACGCTGACGCCGCGGGACAGAAGCGAGAACGCAGGAGAAGCGCAAGCAGGTGGTAGGAGAGAAGTGGAGAGAGTAACGCGCAGCTGTTGGAGAGGGAAGGAGAGTTGGGGGCTGCAGGGTGAGTGCGGACGCCGACGCCGCGGAACATGCCGCCGCTAAGAAATGCTTCGCATTTAAAAGAAAAACAGTCTAGAGTTTCCAAGTCGACTCTTGACAAGTTTTTCAATATATTATTTTCGTAATCAAGCTTGTCTCTGCTTTTGGTGAATGTCTGGCAAGCTAAGTTTGTCAGCGCTGCTGTATTATATGCCATGCCAATCCAACTCAGCCTTGTAGTTGCATGCAGTACGTGGAATGAGATATTTATGGAAGCCACCTAGCAGGAGTACATCGCATGGCCTGGTATCACCCTTTTCTTATTTCTGAAGCAGAATGGTTGAAAATAAATGTAAGGATTGCTCAAACTTAATGTTATGTTGGTGTGTTTCATTTAACCCTCTCACTGTCATTGAAGTATCAGTATGTTCCCCATTGTACTTTAAAAAATTCATGCCAAAGCGCAAGGCTGGCATGCTTATACTGGTCGTGCCATCTGCCGAATCTTTGTAGAAGCTCGTATTTGCTGTTTGGGACATATATTGAATAGTACGGAGTGAACATGCGCAACCATCTTTGCTGGGTTGCCTGGTCGCTGCATGTGCAATACTTTCTTTCGTTGAATGACCATGCTGGTGCATGCGTGAGTCTGGTTACAAGGGTTGCTCTGCTATATGCTGCAAGTTCACAGGTTTTCATTATTGTTATTATTCAATTAGCATGTCTACTATGGTGCATGAAGTTTAGGAATGCATGTGGTTGCATCTCCAATAGACCGAAACATGACTCGATTACTGCTTTCACTCACTCATTGCGGACAGCCTGGAACATCCTACTATGTTATCTGTACCATAATCATAATCAAATAAATAGCTATGCTCATTCCCTGATATTCCTGAAACCAAGCTGACACTGGGGGTGCGTCACTGCCAGAAACTCTTGACAGTCTCTTGAGTCTGGAAAGTTTGATTCTGTTGACTATTTTAGTTTATAACTGAATTTCAGGGCAAACCAAGAATAGCATAAAATGTACCATTGCATGAAATGTACCTCCACCTAAAACCTGCACCCTCAGTTACAACTCCTTGGAAATAGAGGGAAAAAATAGACACGGCAATGCCAGAACATTCACAAAAACTTCCTCAATTTGTAAATCATCTGATGTATTGTTGGCCAGTGGTTCCCTACTTCGATGAGTTTAATCAAACCATTAGCAAAAGAGGAAAATTTGCTTTGCTGTGCCTTTCTTCAGTTTCAAGGAACATTGTCATTGCAAATCGAGTTACCGTGTAGTAGAAACCTGCTGATGTTTCCATTCAGATAAAGTCTGCAAAGATACAGTGCAGTTTCTAGTGAAACCCCATGGCACTGCAGTTCTTGTACTTGTTATTACTTTAGTTTTTTTCTGCATCTCTGATGTGAATCTGCGCACAGAGCTTCGTGATAGCTAGTATAGTACTGAAATAGTGCTGTTTCTGCATATATTTAGCGCAATTTGGGAAGATTGGAGAACTGAATACTACATTGAGGTTGGTGAGGAGTGCTTAGGCAACGGACAAAGAAGTATTTGAGGAGAGGAAACTGCTATGCCACAGCAGCGCGCGGCGGCAGCCCATTAATGTAACGCTTGGGCGAGGAGGAAGTTGAGTTTTCTGCGCATCACGACAGATGGCGCTGCCGGCCAGTTCCCATCGTTTACATGCCATCCTACGGGTGTGACGCATAATTACCACGTTACCATCTCATATATTGCAAATTTTCTCAGTTTTCACTCTGTAGCGTCAATAAATAGGGGCGGCAGACATTTTAGCTGCAGTTAGTAATAAATGCTTAATTCATTATGTGCCGTACAGCGCTTGGAACGAGCTGCTTGCACTCACTCCAGAGCAGACGACGCATGCCGCTGGAAGTCATTCGCTGGCGTGTTGCCAGCATGCATGTGCAAATGGCATTGGGAAGAAAGCGCATGAGAGCTGCCGCATATTCTTTGTTGTCTGCTCAGTCTAGAACTCTCACGGGCTTCTGCAGCGCGACATCGCGCCGCCACAGCTGATCGCGGAGGCCACAAAGCGACGTGCGAGTTTCTATTTTCACCCGTCGGCGCCGTGCCCTACGGCATGACTTTACCGCGCCACCCGAGCGAACGCTGTTTCCCCTCCTCAAGAATTCTTGCTCCGTGGCTTAGGCACAATAATTTTGCCATCTAAGTAACTGTAAGCATGAAATGTCTCAAAGAATGTTGTAAATTTGAAGTAAATTGCCAACAAGTATGTGTGTGTTTATATGAGCACTCCTTAGAAAGCATCTTAGACATGTGAAATGGGTGCCAACTGTGATGACTAAAAAGGGGGTAAATAGTTGTGATGGAAAAGGGTTAAGGTAATATCTCCAGGGTGCACACAGATCCTTGAAATCCTTGAAAAGTCCCTAAATTCGAAAAATACATTTTCAAGGCCTTGAAAGTCCTGGAATTTATTTTCCATCCTTGAAAAGCCTTCAATTTTGGGTGTTTTAAAGGGGCCTGATAGTGCGAGTTGCATTTCGTAGCAGTTGAGCGTGATGCTGGCAACGTTCATTGCTTACAACATTCTGCACACAACTTTTTTTCCATCTAGCTTACTTTGACTTCCGGTAGGCGAAAAGCCATAAGTTACCTGGCTACAGCGAGCCTACACCGTCTCCAGCTCCTCAGGAAAAAGAAGTTGCTTCAATGCGCTTTTTTCTAATGAAAATGCAGTTGTATGTGATAGTGTTTCCTTTGCCTTTACCTCGAAACACCCACATCACAGTCTAGCGGAGCATCCCCCCCTAAAAAAATTATCCCAGCTATAGGCTAACCCCTACCCAACCCATAATTTTTCATATACATCCCCTGCATTCTAGTAACAACACCCTCCCCCCATAATCAAAATGCTGGATAGATCCATGATGCAGTGGATAAGGTACACGACATTTTAAACATTCATATTGCAAAAGATTACAAAAGAAGCCAGATTGGCTGTGGCTGCATGGAGGCAGCATTACAATGCACAATTGGAATCTGAAAGGAAACGGGACAATTCAAAGCAGACAACAAAGCACAGAGGGCATGGGGAAAGTTGAGAAGATGGAGTTGAAGAAAAAGAAGCTCAGGTGCAGTTGATATTTTTAACAAATATCGCTGACGCATATGCAGGAAATGCAGAAGCAACTAGTGATGTCACGCATGTAGTGAAAGTACGCCAACTGACAAAGACTGAAGAAGCTTAGGCTGAAGAACACGATGACACTAAGACATAAAAAAAAATGAGCCTCGGTACTCCATCTAGTTTAATGAAACTGCTTGTACAGTAAGTAAGATGACTGTTGTTTCGTCTGTACAATAAAATTTAACATATGTGAACTACCATAATCCTCTTTAGATATTCTTAAAGGACCTTGAAAAGTCCCTGAATTTTTCTTTTTGGAAACCCGTACAAACCCAGATCTCATGCAGCATAAACAGCCCTTGCATGCTGTTAAGAGCTAGTATGGGTAAACCACGCAGTGCTACGTTTTATTACCTATGTGTGCTGTCCCATGTTGGGCTTTGCTTTTTAGCTCAGCAGCATTGTTGCTTGCAGGTTGGTGATCTCTCCGTGTCCCTCAAAGCACCGCAGCGCAACAAGCACTTTCGCGTGCACGTGGAGGATGGTGTGTACTGCATTGGTCAGCGGAGGTTCTCCAATTTGGACGATCTTGTGGAGCACTACAAACGGGCACCGATCTACACCAGTCCCAAGGGGGACAAGATGTATCTGGTGCGGCCCTTTCGCAAACCCTGACCCTGGTGGCTGACGCTGCCAACCTTTTCTACGAGGCTGATTCTAGCCCCAGTTTGTACGCGTCTCTCCTACTTACTAGTCAGTGCCGTCGTGCTTGTCCGCCATTGTAAGGTCTCTTAGGCCTGGCCCACTCAGGCTGTGCTGCACTTGACATCTCAAGGAGTTGCACGCTGCTGGTAAGGCGAGGTAGCCTGTGCCCTTGCTCTTTAATGCAGGAAGAGCCGAGGTCTAGGCTTGCATCGTTGGCAGATGCAGTACTGCAGCGTGGGTTGCAGCATAGGCAGATCGAAAAGTGGGCTGCTGCAATTCTGTGCCCCTGTGTGCCGCAGCAAAGCCTGCATTGACTGCAGGAGCTTCCGAACAGCGCAGTGTCATCACAGTGTTCCTTTACAGTGCTGATGCTGATTTTTAGCATGGTATTCTACAGACTTAAGACTGCAGTCCAGGTTGTACAAGCCAGGTTAGGAAGTAGTTTGCCTTAGTTGCTCCCGGGCATAGCAGGAAAAATACCGAGGCCCAGTAATAACATCTACCTGATCAACCCTGTCACGCTGGCCATTTAGTGTCTTTCGAGTCATATGACACAATTTGGCAGCTATGAAGCTATATTTATTGCTGTTTGTATCGAATGACTTCTGCAGTCGAATGAGTCCAAGAAGTCCATTTGCACTCAAACTGAATGTATACTCTTCACCTCGGGGACAAGGTAAAATGTGGCTTTGAGCATTGTTAATTTGAGAAGCGTACATGTAAATATGCTCTTCCTTTTGCTTTTAAGGCATCTGTTATTTAAATGAGAAAACAGCTGTAGAGCAGGCTGTCACAAAATGTCTTTGGCCTCCACCTCAATGGTGGAGGTAAAAAATTTGATGATTGTGCCTTTTTCTCTTATTTATACACAGTGCTCTCAATTCAAAGTGTACAGTAACTAAACGCGTCATCAGCTTCAAGTGAGCACTGTTGTATCAGCCACTGCAACACCCCATATTTTAATATGAATAGGTTGAAATTTCATCCACTTTATTCTTGCTTTCTGCAACTTTGCTGGCTGATTCCTTTGAAATTATTGCCATTGACAACATGAACAAATGGTATTACTTTTTCCCTGTGTGGCAACACCACCAATCTAGAGGCCCTCGTTGTGCCAAATGTCATTTAACTCTTATGACATTAAAATGCCCAGTGTGACAAGGGTATTAGCTTCAACAGCTTTGGTCTACAAATGTGTGGACGATGACAGCTTTTCCCTGCCATTCGTGAACCTTTCCCAATCCTAATGATTTGGGTGAACTGTTCATCTCTATATTGTGGCAGCTACGTAAGTAGGAACAATATCAGAAGTGGTGAGTAGAAAAGAAGTGCATGTGCAGATGTACACCTAAGTCCTGCTATAGGAGAGTAGCTTGTCTATTGGAGCAGCGAGCTGAACAAGTGAAATGGTTAGCCATGCACCTTTCTAAATTTCTCTTTCAGTATTTTGTAACTGGCATAATTTTGAACTGGTAGTTACTGTAGTAAGCTACTTCGGGATGTTCCCTACTGCAGTGTTTCTGAAATGAGGTAGTAGCAGTAGTAAGATACAGTGGAAGCTCGGTTATTGTAAAATCCCAAGCAAGCCCCTCCCATCATTGCATGAGCAATAATTTGAGAAAGTTAGCCTGGGGGAGCGCCCACTCCCAGTCGCGGACCAAAATTTAAGATTGCAGGAGGACTGCCAGAAAAAGAATAAAGTGGAGCCGTTCTCCTTAATATTTGTGGAATGAGTGCATTTACGCTTTTATTGGATGTCCCTATTGACTTCTCAGAGTTGAATGCCAAAATCGCGGGACTGTGCAGTACTTAACACCAAAATGTGGGCCAGCGCAGCATGGAACATTAAATCACGCACACCAAACATCAAGGACACCAAATTCATGCTAGCAACTGACACAGCCCATGTCCTTCCATCTGATGAAAATGGCAACTCGCAAAGCCTGCTGCTCCATGGCCCATTGCCTTCCCACTACAGCCTTGCTTAATTGCATCATTGTTTCCACTTTATTAGGTAACCTTGTAATGAAACAGGTGAAAAGACTGTTCAGGTGGTCTGGCGGTGGTGCACAACATGGTGAACTAAGCGAGAGAAAAAAAAAAAGGAGGAGGGGACACTTCCTTCGTTGTTGGCACGAATTTCTAATGTCTCAAAGAGGGAGGGGGATTGCTCAGGATATTACGGTACACAACTTGGAGGGTACCACACAAAACCATTGTACAGTCTGAACATTGTATCATCAAAAAACTAATGTATCATCAAAAAACTAAAGATGTGGTCAGTGGTGTTCAGTCTTGCCCCAAAACAGGTACGGACTGCCTTAATATGCCCAGGAAACAAACCTGCACTGCTCCCTGGAAGGTAGGCTAAATTTATTTTCAAGAATGACAACTGACCATTTAAAATTAAAGGAGGGTTGAGGGAACCCTTCAAAAAAATATATTGGTGAGGTTTTTCTGGACATTTGCCCAGCCACGACACATCAGCTTCTTCTCATTCGTCTTGCGATGGTTGTCTATGGTTGTCTATTTTTTTTTTTCTTTGTGGCAGTTTCCCTGCCATCTTAAATTTTGGTCCGCGACTGAGAGTGGCTGTGGCGCTCAGATGCTGATCCAAAGGTTGCGGGATCGAATCCCAGCCACGGCGACTGCATTTCGATGGAGGCAAAATGTTGAGGCACGTGTCCTGTACGATGTCGGTGTATTTTAAAGAACCCCAGATGGTAGAAACTTCTGGAGCCCTCCACTATGGCACCTCTCATAGTCATATCATGGTTTTGGAATGTGAAAATGAAACCCCAGAAATTGATTATCCTCTCAACAGCTGCGACATCTGGCAGCAAGTTGCCTGCATCATCATATGTGCAAATAAACCCCCTAATGTTTTCAGCACTGTGTAACACATCCTCATAACTTTGAGCGGTCATGCCAGCCTCCACAGCGTCGTCCATATCCCCTGCAATTGAAGTGCCTGCAACGTGGTGGTTCATATTCTGAGGTGATCACTTTCAACGTCATTTGCACGACATAGAATCTTGCGTGTTCAATGATGGAAGTGACTGCTTGCCTGCCTTTCCTCTACCACCCATCTAGGATGCACTAAAAACAATGTTGTAGTGATAGCATCTCCAACTTGGAATGTGACCATTAGGCACACAGTTTTGGTATTTCATTCAGTGACCTTGCATTGCACTTTGTGCCATTGTTGTTGGCGTCAACGTAGTCCATGAAATTCCTGGCAGCTTCACTAGTAGAAGAGGCATCATCCATTCTGCAGTGCTGAAGGAGTTGGCGATCTTGTCTGAGAAGAACCCGTCCCTTGAATTAGCTGAGCAACATATTGCGTCAGGTACAGTGAGCTTGCTCTCTGCGTGATTGTGTTCCGTGCCCACTATCCGACACTGCACAGAAAGCTTCAGGTACATTTGCTTCACGCATTTGATAATGCCAGTTTCAAATGGCTACTTCGGCATTCCTCAAGAGGAACATATCTGATGGATAGCCACTGTAGAAATGCAGAAAAAAGAGCAGCCATCATTCATGCCTTCCTGTTTGCATTGTCATGGCAGCCTTTTTAAATTTCTAAATCATCATGGCTTCTCATACTTGCCAATCATGAGAGCACGGAGGTGTTTGGGGCCGTTTTATTACATAATAGCTTGGCGAAGAGCCTTTGCTCCATTTGTTGCCATGGCAGTAATTTTCTTTAAAAGTTTCCTCTGGTTGCATGTTCTAGGAAATCCCAGCCTCATTTGCGTTAAATGTGATGGATACCTTTTGTTGCCATGTAAATTCCGGCCGCTATACAGCCCACTTTAAAACAGTGAAAGGGGCCGAAGATGCTCTTTCTCCATAGCACTGCCTGTACACAACTCCATCAAATGCTTTAAAGTTATCACTGTTGCAGCTCAGTGCAACCATATTTCTTCTTTCTTTTTCAAGACTGCTGCGTCCATGGCAACCCACAAAGCTGCTTGCATGGCGCAACCACAATATAGGGACGTCTTTATTGTCTTTTTCAGGCTTTCTCTTTATGCCGAACTCACTTGCATGCCAGTTACCACCCTCTTTCCACAAGATCATTTTCACTGACAATTCAGGAGTGTTGAGGTCACAGGTAATGCTGTCCTGTTATTGCTCCATTTGGCTTCTCTGCCTCTTCATTTGTTAGAACATTGTCCCCAAGTGTCAGCAGTTTTGGAGTTAGCCTCATCCTGAACTGCAGCAGTCTCACCAAGAATCCAGGAACTTCGTAGCCGACTAAAAAGAAAAGCACATCTTGAAATAGACAAAACTTCGCCCGTGTAAACTGCAGCAGCGGTCGATAACCAGGAGGTGGGGGAAGGATTGGTGGCATTGTCTTGGAGGGCAGGATTATTAGGCATCCATTTTCGGCCGGCTGCAGCGTGCTCCTGTTCCAGCCTGTGCCTGCTTAGGGTTTTTGTGGAGTTGGCATACAATTGTGCCGTATAACTGAGGCTTTTAATACATTACATCCGGGGGTTTTACTAGGGACCAAACCACTTTGTTGTAAAATGCAGGTTGGTCACCTGACTGGGGGACGTATAATCTATGTTCCGCTGTATAAAAGGCCCTTCAACCAGTTTCAAGCATACGCAGACACTGTAGCCTTGTAGTTTGCATGGTCCTGATTGTGCCTGCCAAGTATTGCACCAAAGCATACTGCAAAGGCATCTAAGAACTTGGACTATCGTACTGTTCTTTCCAAAGGAGCCACCACGATTGCGAGCAAGGTCGTGTCATGTGCATCGTGTATATCGTATGTATGCAGCCACAGTAAACAACTAGAGTAAAACCTCGTTATAAGAGACACTCAAGGGAACCAGGAAACATTTCTCTTGTAACCAAAAAGTTAAAGAAAAAAAGACACTAGGGAACTGCGCTAGGTACACTTTGTTATACATTATCACCAAAGATTGTTTAAGGACGTCTACAGGGAATCATTTAGAGTGGCTTAATGTAGTAGTTTGTTTTTTAGTGACTGCAGATTGTGTTAGTTCCTTCCCAGCTTCTGGAGGTAAAGCACTCCTCTTTGTGAGCCTCCCTGTTGCCCATGCTATCCTTGAAGCATTTTTAAATGTTTGTCAGCTTCATATGCCGACATTTTCTGTTGTGCATTGTCCTCAATATTCTCCTTTTATAGTTCATACTCAAGGACACATGCACAATTTATTTGCGAGAGGATTGCGTGGTCTGTATGATCCTAGGAGTGCAGGAGGTCCATGACGTGAACGTGTCCAGGTTGTGTCTCTTCTAAATAGAGAATTTACTGTAGGGACCTAAATATGTTGCTCTTAGTAACAGAAGTGTCCCTTGTAAACACGTATCTTGTATGAAATGTCATTAACACGGGAACATACCGTGTTTACTCGCATAATGATCGCACTTCTTTTTTCAAAAAAATTGACGCAAATTTCGGGGTGCGATCATTACGCGGTGTAAATTTTCCTCGAAATAATATTTTGAGCACCGAGAACACAAATAAGTCTCGTATCAGAATTCTTACAGTAGCTATCATGAACATAACCAAAAATAAAAGTAGAGTAAGGCTTGCCTTTGTAATAAACGCACACATTACGCAGGAACTACACGCATTGCATATTGCCCTTTAATTTTTTCATTCACTGACCCCCTAACTTTCATTCAGAGTCTGAAGCGTCACTGGTGTCAGTGTCGTCGCCGCTCGATTCCCTGTCGGAACTGGCAGTGTCATCGCAGTCCCCACAGAAGGTTATCTTCCGTTCCGTCGAGCGTGTTAGATATGCCTGTCTTCTTGAAGCTGTTGGCGTGATGAAAACTACGGCATTTGCCTTTACTGCTATCCTAATACGGCACGTTTCCGCCAAGGGTGGGCAAAAATTAGGCATCTGCTTGGTGCGTGCAGTTCACCTTGGTGAGTCTTGAAGAGTTATTTACGTAACGTTCGACAGATGGTAAACATGATGACCGTCAGCTAGACTTGGCACACGACATATCGCTGCGGCAAGTTTGGGGTGCAATCATTGTGCGGGGGAAAAGAAAATCGAATTTTGACGACAAAATTTAGGGGTGCGATCATTACGCGAGTTCGATCATTATGCGAGTAAATACGGTAGGAAAACCAACCAGGCCATTTTCAAATGTCTATTTTAACCAAGTGTCTGTTGTAACAGTGTCTCTTATAACAAGATTCTATTGTAGCTTTCAAGCAGTCTCTAATTTATTTTAGTGTCATGGACACTGATACGGGTACTCAAGCATCCTATGTGCAAGACAGAAAGGGGACATATTAAAGCTCATTCACGAATGTTTATGAGGTGCAGACAGTGCAGATTCGGCTCCTATAAGTGTGCCATGCAGCAAGGGAGGAAGCGGGTGTCGCCAGCTCTGGGACTGTAAACGAAGTGTGCTGTGGGCTCCGGTATTGTAGAGCCCAGGGCCCATGAGGAGAAAATGTCTGGGTAGGAAAGGTAGAGCACACCACTGCATCACTACATTCCTCTGTTTCTGTATTGACTACTGTTATACCTCGTTAAAGAAACCTTGCTGTAGGGTGCTCCCTGGATTGCTTTTTGGAACTGCTACTGTGTAAATTTAAAACTGGAAGTGTAAAGGTCAAATTTCCGACATGGCCTAGTGAGCAGCCTTGAAGGCCACTGTAGAAATATGGTTATGAATCAAAGATGCATCCCAAGGTGGTCTGCTTTCTTCTGAGTGGCCTTGTGCTGTTGGCAATCTCACACGTTGCCATGCAGTGACGTGGCAAATGTAACAGTCTTGGTTTGCTTGGAAGATTGCAGCATCTCATCACATCAGCAGAGGAAATGTGCTTATGAGCAGGAGTACCTTTGGCATCCACAATGTTCTTGTGGTGAACAGTTCTGTTACCGGAGCCTTTATATGGTCAGCTGGAAAGCGGTACGAATTAGTTGTTTTGTATTTCGTGAACTGTGGAAACTAACCCCTACACTGCATGTTTGATAGCAGGATGTTTACGTATGCCTTTACTATGTGATCAATGACGTAACCTTGTGCATAGCTTATTTCTCATGTCTCCTGACAATCGTGCACCTGAAGGAGAAAACTCTTGAAATCTGTAGTTCACCCTCATGTTTTTTTACGTACGCAGGTGCTTTGTACTGCTGCGTGTAGGCTTTGTAAAGAGCAATGTATGAAGCTTTTTATACACGTATTGCTGCCTTTGGCTTCCTCTCAAAGCTCTGTATACTGAAAGGCCATGCATTTGTCATACTCTTGCAAGTATGTGATGCAGTCACAAGTGATAAGCAAGGTTTAATGTGATTTAAAGGAATTGTCTTATGTTTATAGTAGTATGACCTAATAGCCATGTGTTGGCAACCTTAAGTGTGAGTTTAGAGAATCCGAACCAGCATCCACAAATGCTAGTATGTGGGCACCAATTCATTGTCTACAGTATGTCTTTAGCTGGACCCAACTGTGTGTGAGCAACAAGGCCTCAACTTGAGCCTTAGACCTGCTGCTGTGGTTGCAGCAAGTATGTTTGCAACAAGCTGTAAACATAAACAAGCTGCATCATCCTAATGTATAAAGTCCAGCGTTTTTCCTTATGTCTTTGAATCCCAGTAACTGAGCCTGGTGGTTGAAAAAGTTATCCTAGCACACCTCAGTTGCATCCTTATGACCTCCTTTAAATCCTAACTTGAATGGCAAACTTCACGAGGAAAATTTTTTTTAAAAGTAATTATGTTGATTGGCATATGTTGTGTAATAAATAGCCCACATTCTTTTGTACATTAGTGACTGGAGGTAATATTCTGGCATTAATCAGCAGGGAGAATTGTTTTCGTACCTGTGCCTGAAGAAAGATAGAAGCATGCTTGGTCACTCTGCATTTTTGCAACTTTATGCCAAGCCTGGTTTTCTTAGGGTGCTTGCCTGTCAAGTTTAGTCTGTCATTATACTGTGATTTAGTGTGGCAGCTTACAAACTAAATGCACACTCATGCATATGCAACAGCCTTGGCAAACCTGCAAGCTATGTGGTCTTCCCAGTGACTCACTTGAGTTGCTTCAGTAACAGTGGAACAGGGCCACCTAAGTGAAACACGAAATTGTCTTGGTCTAGTAGTCTTTTTCTTTTCTTTCTTTCTGTTTGAGAGGAAATGATTGATTGTAAATGAAAAAAAAAAATGTAGAGTTGATGCCAGAATTGCAGTTCCAGCGATATTACACCATGCACTTTTGTGGTCCCATTGTGGTGTTGGAGGAGTTGCCAAAATACACCAAGTTGCACCTTTGCTTACATTCATGTAACAATACATGATCTTACCTTTATAGACACCTTTATAGACAAAGGATTCAGTAGCCACAAGCAGCTTCTGAAATTTGACATTATGGTGAGATAGTACAGAGATTTCAGACTCTCATCTCTGCCACTCCTCCACACTTGCACACTTTTTAAAAACCTTACCAAGGCTGGTTTCCTAAATGTGGTGTACCAGCATTAAGTGTGGCTATTTGAAGCAGAAAGATTGGTGCATGTGCTGGAGCAGGCCTATGTTATCGCCACGCTCGCGACGTCCGACTGTGAACTCTGCTGTTGCCATGGTGGCAGTAGACCTCGATTCTCTCGTTAGATATGAAACACCGAGGTTAGCAACATTGCTATGTTTTCAGTACACTTTGTTTTTGTTCTTCCAAGTATGCAGCATGCCTTAGGAAGTTCTTACTCCTGAGAGTAAATGTGTAGAAATTTTCTTGTGCATGCAAAGTGCCCAGGATGAACATGGTTGGAGCATGCACTTGCAACCGGTGCCATTTGTCGTGCTAGAAACCTACCAGGAGTCATGTAACAGTGGCATCAGCTCTGTTCCGAACTCTGCTCTCAATGTCTCAATGGTTGCAACATGTGAGCACAGCCAGAGCAGGCCAGTCGGGGAGATCTGTGTTCTCCCCTTACTCTTCCCCCTCCTCCTCCCACCCCTACCTTTTGCTACCCTCTGCTGCCTGAACATTCCACACAAAGGTCCCACAGGCTGCCAGAGGTGCAGCGTGTGTGCAGCTAGAGGCCTCCCATCTCATCTGCCTGCCTGTCTGTCCATCACGAGGCAGTGCTCAAGGGCGAGGCAAACACACAAGGCTCTCTTAAAATGCTCTAACTGCATTTATGAGGCTGTCTTAATTTATTTGATGGATTGTATGATGGGGCTGTGTGTGAAATGATAAAGTTGAGCAAAGCATGTGAATGAGTAACGTTTATTTTGCTCTGTGTGACTTGAAAGGGTTTGAAGACTCTGAATAAAAAGTACAAGCCTCTGTGTAATGTGTGGTGTGACCCTTTCCCATAATCTTGTGCAGCAGGGGTTCATCTCGTATGCCTTGGTGGGAGTGGATAGCAGCATCAAAATGTGCATATTTAACACTGTTAATGTGCCTCCTCTAGAAAACTTATTTTGAATGACTCTGTTTAGAGCCCAAAAAAGGCTTTGCCATAATTGAAAGTTATGAGTGGCCTGTATTTACACCTTATTACTTGGGCACACTTTCTGCTTTTAATGTTAACATCTCGGAGAATCCTAGAACAGTCTACTGGTCACAATTTTCTGTTCCATCTCTGTGCAAGCAAATTTTGAATTCATTGAGCGTAGCTGTAACAAGCGTGTGCTCTTTTGTGAGTGCCCCTTCTGTAGGAACTGTAAATATGGAAAAGCCATACTGGTGTGGGCGCAAGCTGAAATGACGTCTGGTTTGCAGAGGAGGAAAAGGTGTGATGCATTTTGTCTTTCTCCTTCTGTCATGGCTTCGTAGGTGTTCTGAGACAATGTTTCTGGTACAAGGAACACACCACATACTAAATGTAGCACTGTAGGACGAGTTCAACAAATGTGAGGGGCAACACATGCCCATAGTACCAATGGGTTGTTTAAAAGTGATCAGAAATTCCATTTTGTCTGGTGTCCACTAAGTGTGCTACCTCACCTACACTTCTACCGAGAAGATACAACACAGCGAGAATTTCCATAAGGAAGTGCTTGAGCATGGGCAGAAATAAAATATGGCAGACGTCGCACAAGTAGCTGCATGATGGCTGGGACTTCACAGCTTGAAGGACAGGCATCAAGGGGATCAGTTCTGTCAACATTTATCTGGCTGTCTAGATCTGCAGTTCCATCTTGAGAGCAATGTGAAATTTTCTTTAGCTGCTAAAATCTGTTGCTTTCAGTGCAGCAGTGGCTCTCACTTCTAGTGACAATGTAGCACTTGGGAAAAATTAAACAGCCGTCTGCAGTTTAAATATCTTCGACTGGTAAGAAGCAGAAGCAGCAGTGGCTACTAGTTAAGAAGCACAAGTGTAAAAAGTTTTCACACAAAGGTCAAGCTAGATATACAAGCAACTATATTAATAGTACTGGTGGCACCTGCAGTTATTCAGCTGATGCGACCTCCTGAGTCATTCTGATAAACAATGGAACACTTTCAATTTATATCGTTTATGCCACACTTTCACTTTGTCACTAGCCACTGTGTAGCTTTGCACTTTGGTTGGCGGGACATGCCTGCAACTGTGTCCAGATGAGACCTTTTTTTCTTTCATCATTAGAGTCTAGTGGTAGCTGTAATAAATAGTCACACTGCAGTGTGTGGAACTGTAACACACACTTGCCATCCATGCCTTGTCCTCACAACTGCTGTAAATTCTCAATACCCTGCAAGAGAGGTAGTGACATGTCACCTTGTTCAGTATGCAGTCTTCACAGTCAGTAATTGGAGGTGCTGACACTGTAGAGCCTGAGCAAAGCTCTCACCACTGCAATGATGGCACAATATGTCCTTTTCTCAAAACCTTCACCCATACAAATGAACGCTTTTATAAAAGAGACTTATAACAGGCAACTGGGTGTAACAGACATCACCCGTTCACATAGCTGGCCGCCCCATCTCTCCCATTAGTTGGGCCTCTGAAATTTTCCTGAAATCTTGGTCAATAAGCTTGTTTGACTCTTAAGTGGGCAATGCTGGCTGCTACCTGCAGTTAGTTCACTGTGGAATTAAAGGGAAATGATGAATGCCTGCACTCGTATTTGCTCTGGCTCCTGCAAACACATGGTGGGTCGTTTGACTACAAGACAATTGCGACATGTGTCTGTGGTGGGAATGCTATGTAAACAATCACTTCAAGCTTCAAAGGCAAGTCAGAAAACACGCAGAGCGCCCAGTGAGCTTTCTGGTTCCTACAGCTCCAACAAAGATGCATGGCAATTTATTTATATTGTGGTATCCACAAACCTGAATAATACACAAGAGTGCATGGCGGACACTACCTCTCATACTGCATTCCATTAACAACGAATCTGCCGGTCAAATGCACCCACAGCCATTAGCTGAGCCTTCATTGGTATGAACAAGCCATTGTGCAGACTTCCAGGAAATCTAAACAATAACAAAGTAGTGCAAGAAGGTTGTAGTGGAGAATGATTCTGTTCTCTGTGACACAGTCTACCGAACAAGTTACCATTCAGGCCTAAATGGTGCCTGAATTATATGCCATTTATACACCATGGGGCCACTTTATTATATACCATTTAGGAAAATTGTATATAATCAACCTGCTGAAACAGGCTGTAGCCTTCTTTAGGGCTGCTTTTAGTCTCGTTGTGCCTGCATTAAAATAAGGGTTGAACAGAAAATGAAACTATGGTGCCTTGCTTGTATGAGATCCCTTGTATAAGGGATAGAAACTGCTCCCTGGTGCACCTCTTTTATGGAGTTCAACTGTGAGTGTTTCAGGAGTAAGATACATAGCCTACTGAATGGACAATACAGCATTACACACAAGCTGCACTGGTGCTCAGTTCTTTGGCTTGCTGGCCAACCTGATTGTAGACACAGTGACCGTGCACAGATTGTTAAAAATTTTGGGCTGCAATTTCACCAGCAACTTGCTGGCGACCATGAACTATTGTAATCTGTTTTTCAAGCAACCAAAATTTTGTACCTCATTTTCATTTCTCCTCTACAATGAGCCATCTCAAACACACCAAAGTGACAGTGGTAAAGGCTGCCATTCCAATGACGAGCATTACAGATGTATGTGCAACAGTGCTCACAGCTAGTCTGTGGCACTGTGCTGCCATGATTTACTTGACAGTAAAAAGCATAGCACCATAAAGCACGATCTCAAAGAGTTCAGAACCAGCAGCATTTCCTTTTTAAACTGTAATGATGCATTATTTCATCTGGAAGACAACAGTTGTGATCACACTTCAACAGACCCGTATCTTAATGGTGTGGCAACAGTACTTTTAAAACAGCTTGTAATAATATTTAAGATAATTATTTTAGACAAATAACCAAAAGCTGTGTTATTACGACAATAACCATCACATAATATTTTGGTGACAACAGAAGTTGAGCTCACCTTTTGCTGTCAACTGCTGCATAACTGTGGCATAAATGAGACATTGGGCAGAATGTGCTGTTGCAGCATTTTATTTTAAGAGAGGCAAGACACACATAATTACCAAGCAGAAATCGGAAAAGATATCTAGAACATGTACAGGCCGATAAGCTGGTTACAGCGTTTCTGCCGATGACTCCACTTATGTTGAAGTAGAAGCCACTGCCATCCTTTTCTTCTTTCTCCAAAAAAATTAAGGTATACTATGATCAACCACCATAAAAACCTGCGCATTAAGACACATTTTCTTCTCTCTCCTGTAATGTTCACTTGTAAACTCTCCTGTACATAAAAAGAATTGTTAACCATTCTACAATACTCTAAACACTATCAAAAAAAGAGAACTTCAACGTAAAACCACCCAGGAACCATTCTTGAAGGGTACCAGGATTTTTGAGGATATGAACAAAAAAAGCATAATGCAAATGTTTCCTCGACACCAGCACCTTCCACAACCCAGGCGGACAAGATAATTTTTTTTCCCCCATTTCTACTACCCTTGTTCTATTGTCGCACTAACAGTCAAGAGCGTATAATATGCAGAGTTTTACAGTACTTTCGTATAAATGATTGTTTTGTCTATAGTGCACAAGCTTTGTTTTTGCCTTGTTCAGTGAAGACCACAAATCGCCAAGGGCTGAGGTGCTTGATGTGTAGAGAGAAAAATGGCGTACTAGAACAGGTGTTGATAAGCAAAATGAAATAAAACTAAACAGAGATTCACAATCCCGCACTATCAAGCTAAAATCGAGAAAGACTAAGTGTTGAGGCACAAACACCGGGAAATATAAGAAGCGTGGCTCCTGCACAGCTCTTAGGCACAGTGAGCAGTGCAGGAGACCACCGGACACGAGATTCCCATGCCCATGATTGCACAATGTGATGACCAGCTAGTGTGACTTGCGTGCAGCACTCTGTGCGAGCACTTATATAAATGCAGTTCAAGCAGAACGCAGCAAATTGAGACCAAAAAATGGGTTGCTCCGGAGGAAATCCCAGGAAGAAGTATAATGTACACCTAAGACCCCTCGAGATTCAGTATTGTAGTTGCAGAAAAAATTAAAAAATAAACGGACTCTGACCACCGCAACGAACATACAAGGCCCCCCAAAAAAATAAGAGTGACCCTTCAAAGCGTAAGCTAAATGTAAGTAAACAACACCGACGCTCAGTATTTCCAACACAGTTTGGAAACCGCCGCACGAAAGTAGCAGGTGCCGGTACCTTTTGAAAGTGGCCACAGCTCTAGGTATCATTGTGGGAAATTATGGAAAAGCCATCAGTTCAGGCTCTCCTATAAGCATTTAGTATCACCAGAGGACAAACTGCCCACGTGCTTGCAGAACACATTGGAATGAGAAATTTCTAAGGTTGACCATCTTTGTGGCCCAAGCATGCAGCCAGAAATGTCACAACAGGGTTTGCACTGACACCAAGCAATATCAATGGAATCACTGGAACTTATTTCCAAAGGCTGTAGTAGCTTCAGAATTTTCCAACGTAAAAGCGCATAATGAGATGGCATGCTGAATGTAGAAGCTACTTGTCGCCAATTGAGGCATTGTTTCACGCGTTGCTTGCATGCAATCATTGTTTAATAAAATAGCAGCATGCACTCTTTAGCGTTAATCTAGTTCCTGATCAATAACCATCATCCATCTTGCTTGCTTTTCCTTTCTTTAATGATATGTGCCCAGTACTTATGGGCAAGGGCACTAATGGCATGCGTGGTTAACAGTGTAGACTTTTTGATAGGGATCACAGTTTTTACAGAATGAAGTGCACGCAAGAGATGACATACATTGTTTAGGAACAAGACACGGCAAAGAAGCACAGCAAGGAAACAAGGGTCTTTGGACTATTAGGTAAAAAAAATCAATTCTTGTCTATTATTTTCCTTATTTGCCGAGACTGTTGCCTCGTATGGCCATGTTTCAGCGGTAATAGTATCAATTTAGAAACATATGTAAGTCTCTCTATTGTTCAACTGTGTCAGTTTTAAAACACATATTAATGAGACCGCAATTGCACTGCAGTGCCTTGAGGGCCTAGTAATGGTAGCCTACTACAGTAGAACCCCGCTGTTACGTTTCCGGCTGCTGCGTTTTCTTGGCTGTTACGTTGTTTTGGGCCAATCCTGGCATAGCTCCCATAGGATTCAATGCATTAGGGACCCCGCTGTTACGTTGCGAATCGACACTCCAAGCAGCCACTGCCGACGGCAATATTGACTTTTCACGTAGCTTGACTTGGCTTGACTGTATTAGCTGCACTATGGGCGACGCCCATTACGTTTCCGGCTTCCACCAGCAAAATTATGCAACAGCTGTGCAAACTGTTTGTGACGGAATTGCGCACAGTGATTACGTTTCCATCGATGATGCCGTTGTCACCTCCGAGGCTTTCTCTGTCGACGAAATCATAGCCAAGCGTGCCGATGCGTGCACTGAAAGCACTAGCACTGAAATAAAATTGTCTGCCGATCACCAATTCTCTCATTTTTCCATTTTTCGCGTTTCTCGGCTCTTACGTTTATTTTCTACGGTCCCATGAAAAATGTATCAGTGGGGTTCTACTGTATTGTCTTTTGAGTGCTTATATGTGCAGATTTGTATGCAGATCTGTTGTTTTCTTGATTTTCATTTTTCAGGACACTAATTCTGCATACTGAGCAAGGCATTTACTGTTGAAAACAACGGAGTTTAATGTACTGGAGTTGCAGGCAATGCAGTGTTGTGTACTTTAGCGTTTACTCTAACATAAGGAATAATGATCCAATCATAGAAGTGCTTGCATTGTTGTGAGTCCTGGGTTTTCTGCTGTTGATTTATATGTCATTTATATATTTTTATGCAGCAGTTACTTGTCTATTGTAGTAAGAACAAAAAGATGTATTGTTAATTGTAATAATGAATCCACAAACGAACAGCATCTTTAGAATGGGGAGCAGAAACTAAACTAGTCTACGAAATTTGGTTCAAAAATAAATCAGGATAGTTTTTCAGTGTCCCCTCTCGTATTGCTCCTCATTACACTTGCCAAAACCTGGCTGCAAGCATGTGCACTCCGATTTACATTGCCCACATGTTCCAAGAACTCCTGCAAACAATTGTGTAATGTTAGTAAGTGCAGGGCCTTAGGACAAGGCAGCAGTATGATGGCCCTGCCTTGGCCGATGACTGGCTCACTTTTCTGAAGGCACAGCCCTTAAACCGTGGGCAGCTGCTTCTTCCGTGTGACCATTTCGAGGCTGCCAAGAGGGGCGCCAAAGTAGTTTCACAAAAGTAGATGGTGTTAAAATGCTGAAAAAGCAGGCATGGTCAGGGCTCATTTACACTGGCAACTTAAGCTGGTTGGAAGTGGTCTAAACAATAGCCTTAGGATCAGTTTATCACTGGTAAATTTTTCTTCAGCTGTGCAACTGCACTGGTAAACTTACTGAGCCAATTAGCAGTGGAGGAGCAAAACACCAGTATATACACTGATGCTATGCAAGGGGGGTGACAGGTACATGTTGCAAGACAAGGTGTAGCGACAGGCATGCCGTCACGAATCGCTCCTTTGCCACTGCGCAGTGGTCAGTTGTGAGAACCTCTCTCAATAGCCAGTGTAAATGAGCCCTCAAGCTTGACTGCATACGGTGTGACTGGAGCGTTGTGCAGTCACTGACGGGTTGGCCGGTGCTCGGTGTGTGCCTGGAAAGCTGCACGGGCCACTCGGCGCCAGGAGCGGTTTCGAGACTCTGTCGGGAGAAGTTGTGCCTAGTGGAACAGTGCCGGCCACGCCGTGCGTGCTGCCAGTGCAAGAAACACTGTGAAGCTGCTGCTGTAACAACGCACTGGCCGGCGTGGCCCCCCACCTGTGCACACAAGTCCAGCAGAGCATGAGGTCAAAGAAAGGTGTTACAAATAATGCATGTGCATAAAGTGTCTTTCACTACTTTTAATCTACGTGTAACAGGACTTAATGCATGAACACTGGTGATTACTACTGCAAGAAAGCCCACAATGAGTCCATTTTCTTTTATTCAACTAAGATTGAAATTAAAAGAAGCAAAGCAGTAGCAATTTGTTCATGCCTGCTCAACAGAAATCCTAATATTAAACACCATTTTTGAGACATTTAATGTTAAAATGTGCAAAAAAATGTGCAGTGGCACCACATTTAACACTTTACCAGAACCATTCCAATAGCAGCTCAGACCAATCTGGAATGTAACTGTATTGTTTACAACATTTTGGAGATGGCCATGATGCTAATATTTTTCTCCTAAGCAAACATATAACTGTTCTATCACTCAGCCTTGATTAGGTGAATGCAACAGGAGGTGTAGAATAGAAAAGTAAATTAATGAGTCATCTTAACTGGCCACCTGAATGTAGCAATCTACCTTGAAACCTGTCTCTGCTTCATCGGGTAATGCACTCGTCTGCACTGGACAGAATGCACAATATGTTCCACGCAAAATGTTGGAAAATTTACTTTAAAACTATTAAAAAGAATTTACAGCAGAGCACACACACACACACACATGGCAGAGGTGATGCTATACTCCAGGTACGTGTAATGAGTCACCGCATTTACACGATTGTATATTGACTTCAATGTAGGTCAACCTCTGAACGAAAAAAGCAAGTCAAAAGAAAACACTGACTGGCAGCACATGCTTTAGTTTAGATTGTGGGTCGACCCCCCGCACTGGATTTCAAATTTCAACAAAGTAGGTTGACTCATGTAAATATGGTATGCGTAAGTAATGCTCCGTAAGGCTATATATAGGGGTGTTCGTATGTCACAGGAATACGGCCACTACCGTGGGTTCGAGCTTAGCGAGCCACAGGGCTGTATAGGCCGTCGCTTATCTCGCGCTCCATTGCACACGTGCGTTCGAACGGCAGAGGCGTTGAGTGCAGCATGGCAATGACACGGTACTGCTCTCAGATCAACCACAACACTTTATTTCCCTACGAAACACCACAAACACTGAACACTGCCCGCTGTAAAGGCGGCGGGAGAAGCAAAGGGCTTCGCCAGCCACGGGCGAAAGTACAGACAAAGGGGCACCTCTAGCACGTCACCACGGACAATGGCTCGCAAAGACACGCTGCGAGGGGAACAGTGGTCCCTTGCGACTGTGCTGCGCACTCATGCGATCGCTGACCAATGGGCCCGATTGTCTGAGTATGGGCAAACTCCATTCACGTTCGCTTTCGATTAGTGCAAGCTCGGTGTAGTAAGACCACGCATGTGCACGAGGCACAGATCTATGGCATAGCGCTTGGAAGGGCAATATAAGGGTAGGCATTCGCCGTTGGCGCATAGGCACCTCGGGCGGACTCCTGTCCAAGCGAGCTAAAACAAAGGAGCCAGCGGATGAGAAACAAAAGCGAGCTCACCCTTCGGCTGCCAGAGAGAGAATCTCCCATTTCTCCCCCCCACGCTGCGTGTATAACGTCCCAGCGAGACGTTGTGAGACTCACGCACAGTGCTACCATCGCGACTCACTGCCAGGCGAGTGGGCAGACCAGACGCGCCACGCCACCCGCTGTGCAAGCATGATAGTTAATGGATAGAACGGAGAAGAAACGGTTGAGTGTGGGACGGCAGATTTAGGCAAATGCCCGTGCAATGGTGACATGCATGCCTCGGTCCCCAGGGTAAAGTGGTAGGATGGAATAACACATTAATACAATATGGCATTGCACCGACTCACTAATCACTGGCCCATCATTTCTGGTTCACCGGATACAGATCATGGACAGCTGTAAGAGCCACACATTTCGACCGAAGCATGCATCAAAATGGAAGGAGGGGCTTCATACCTGATATGGCACTCAGACACGCTCGTATTTGGCCTTGTTGATATTTGAGGCCAGGCAGAAGGACAGCAACACACCAACAAGCTGGAAGAAATAAGAAAAATATTTTCTCACTGAGCAAACTTTCTTAGTAAGTTTTGCTGAGGGTGCAGGCATCCTTGAAGGCCCTGAAAAATCTTCAATTAAGGACCCCAATTCACATTGAGACCTTTGCAGTAGGCATGTGCAAATATTCGAAATTTCGAATAATTTTCTAATAGCGTTTGCTATTTGATTTGATTCATGCTTAACATTTGCTACTCCAACTATTTGAAGCTGGCAATTAAGAGAAAAAATATGCTATGTGTCATGACAAGTGGCCCATTCCCGCACGTTGTACACTTTGCCACATAACACCTGTGTAATGCGGCAAAACTAACACTCGTGCACGGCGGCGAAGCTAACGTTCGTGTACTGTGGCGAAGCTAACACTCGCATACTGAGGTAAAGCTAATGCATGTACTGCAGTGAAGTTAGCTCAGCTTTCTCTAGCACAGTTCTCTGTTGGACTGTTCTTAGGACTTTGGAATAACACAGTGGGAGTACAGTAGTCATGCAATATATCTTCTTTTGCCCATGTTTAGCAACATATTTTTCCATAATTTGAGATGGTATTAAAAATATTCGAAAATTAATCAAGAATATTCAATTCAATTCTCACTTGAACATAAATATTTGAATTTACTTTGCACTCAAAATTTTGCTATTCACACAGTTCTTTGCAATGAAACAGCGAAACCCGATTAGTCAAAGTGTGAATGTGATGCCTACATGACTAAAGTAGAGCTAGGCAGCCCTGAAGCTATCAGTAGTCAAAATTGAATCCTTGCTGGAATGGGAGTTCTGTATTTTTATGTTTACTGAGCTCTCCTAATGGCTTGATGTAATGTAAAGGTTATGCACCTCCAAGCAGTCCTCTTATATAAAAATATCTTGATTTAATTTCATTTGATATTAGTTCCTATATTCTGGCAAATCAAGGACGACCAAGGGTAGTGTCGTAAAGCCTTCTTGTAGCCTCACCTGAAAGAATGCAAATCCAACAGCGCCTCCAGCAATAGCACTCAGATTTGTGTCCAGGAAACGAATGACCTTCACGTAGCAGCCCTGCAGGAACACAGTTCAAGCACACGTTCCACTCAATCTGCTTGCCACTGACTGGTCTTACGTCACAAACATCAATCAATAACTTGGACGGGCACAGTACATGCAGCTGGCCTGCACTTTGCCTAAGCTCGTATGTAAACCAGCCACTACAACAGTTAAACCTTGATATAATGAAGCAGAATGAAGCATGAAAGTTGGTTGAGAGAGCACAGGTACGTTCAGGCACACCTCATATCTGATGTGCCGTCAGATCAGCAGCAAAGCAAGCTTACTGGCACAGAGTGCAGGGATGCACATGCCTACCTCTTGGTGAAGGGTAGCATCATCTTGATTACAGATGGCACGGCTATCACAGCAGCTCTTTGGGTAATGATGGTTCTTTTGGTAGAAGTCGGTGTCGGTCCAGTCTTCCGGACTCTTCAGGCCACAGCACGTCAACTGCAGTCACATGCCACTTTCAAGTCTTATTCTCGTGTTTATTTATTATTAATCTACAGTCTACAGCCTTACGAAAATGAGAAAAGCAGTGGAAACTAGGAAGGAAAAGCAAAGAGACTGTAGCATACCAGAACTACTGCTTCGATGCCACTGCAACGAAGCAGCACTAGTAATTGATGTCGAGAACAACGTCAACACTTCTCTGTTCCTCTTACTGCTTCTGCAGAGAGATTTCCTTACACATCCGCTAGGAGCGATGTATGCAGCCCCTTGTTTTTCTAAAGGCATCCCCTTAACATGTAAGAGTTCGTGAAAAATTCAGTCATGACATTTAGATGCACTCCCTAATCTCAATTCCTGGAGAAAACACCCGGCACGGTTCAGTACTGTATCCACGCACTCAGTGCTTTTTTGAGACATCAATTAAGAAACTCTAGATTCCCACTCACAACTACCTAATAGCATCATAGGAAATAATACCATGCCACCAGAGCAGCTAGCCAACATGTTGATCCACATCCTGAGGCAACACTACATCCTGGTGGCCAAACTACACTGAGAAATGTGGTTGCCATTTTTGTTAAATGTCTTTCTCTAGCAGCATTTACCTATATACTCCATTCATGCATCAGGTACAATGCTGTGGAGGATACACAAGAAGTTTGACCAGCAAAATGTGAGACTCCACGAATATCGTAGCCACCCTTGGTCGTTGCAAGTGCTCGTGCAAGGCCTGCACATGAAGCATCATGAGCAGATGCAATGGAAAACAAAAAAACTAAGACGTTAAGATGCTAAGAGATATGCAACACATTCACATCCACATAACTAGAGCTCTTTATTTCTAAAGAACAAAAGGTATGCATTTATTACATGGCATAAAAGAGAAAACAAAATCATGTTGTGGGTGTGAAAACTAAAATGAACTACTATGTCCTAGTGCAAGCACATCTACTGCAAGAACTCTCGTTAGCCTCCACAGAACTGCACCTGACACATGAAACGGAGCATAGTGTTTTACTGAAAACTTGTTGTGCTCCCTCACCGCCAAGAGATCAATTCGCTCAGACAATACATGTTAAGTTAAAAACTAAATGCTGCTACTATATTTAAAGGGGCTGAGATGAAATTTGTGGTTTTTGTATTGTTTCTTTCAGACATTTCTTACTGCTATAGGAAGCATGGCACACAGTCTAATATTCGTATATTCTTGGTAAATAATTTAATATCGCATTACTTATGCGAACGCTCTTTGCTTTCACTTTCTGGGTGCTCAGTTGGATAGCGAAGTTACTGTCTAGGAAGCTCAGTCTATTGTTCTCACAAATCTGTGACGCACACACACTGCTACATCACCTGCTCACACGCACAGGTGCCACACCTGTGCAGGTCCCCCCAATGATCGGAGTGCCCATTCTTGCGTCATTTTTGTTGCCTCCCAGCATTCTTCCGTTCGTCAGGCACCCTCAGGGAAAATACAAAGGAATGCTGTCTCGGCTTGCACAGTGCAATGACACTGCTGTGGCCCAGTGGTCATTGTATGCCACACTATCTGGTATGACGCCACTAAAACTTACATTGCTCTTCCACTATAGTGACGTTGGTGCCACTCGTGCTAGCGACGAGTCTCGAGCACGAGAACGAGCATTTACACATTCTTTGGATGGGAGTTAAAATATATTTTCAACGTTTGCTGTGCCCAGTGCTTCGTGCTGGGTGTCCTTGCATGCAGAGGAAGCCTACAGCAGGCTTTTTAGAGCCTTCAAATGTGATGTCACAGCCCCTTTGTGATAACCTATGCAACACAAGATTCACAGAAACCAAAAAAATTATTCTTTAAAGAAGTGAAGTCATAGTCACATAACTGCAGAAAATTTGTAATGCAGATATGACAAAAGTTACACAGGCACCAAAAAAAAATGAATAATAATAATAGTAATGAAAAAAGGCTTTTAAGGGCCTAAACAATTTGTGCTGACAGCTGCTCTAACAAAAATAATGATAATAATACTGTAGGTCAAAAGTGACAACAATAACTAGTAAAGGTGAAAGACTATGAATCAAGTGGTGAAACTGTGCTGTGACCTGACTTAACTGCAAAAATAGAACAGGGGAGTTTCACTTAGCAATATAATTTAGATGCAACGGAAATGCAAGGTTCCGTTGACAATGCTTTGTTCCAGTGAGCTTTCGATGTTGTGAGGAAAATGAGACTGTGCGACACGACATCAACATAGGTGATCGTAAAGTGAATCCTCATCGGAACGTAGTATAGCTGAAAATATGTAAGCTAGCCAGAAAAGCTAGAAACATTCAGAAATATCGCTTATAGATGCAGTTCACTACACATTTCAGCCTGATACACAAAGTTTTGTGTGCTTGTGCCACCAGTGAAAATAAGATGAAACTCACCTTGAGTATGCACTTGATCTTTCAAGATACAAAAATGTACAGTTGAACCTCGTTATAGCAAATTATAGGTTATAATAAATAAATGAAATGTAGTACTGCAATTACAACACTGTTTTGAATATAGTGCACATACTGTATAACTAACCGAAACTATTTCCATGTCGCACTGAATTTGTTATAATGAGGTTTGACTGCAACGAGATAACACTACAAGCTTTCTGTGGGCAAAATAATTTACAACCATATACTTCTGTGTTATTTCATAGTAAACCTATCATATGTAGGCAAATAACATTTTGCTGTGAAGTGAAGCTTCATTAAAGGGTTCTTATGTTTCACCATATTTCCATTATTCCTTGTTCCTGATCTACCTCATGTCCCCCCTATGATCACTTTTTCCTTTTTCTCTCCCTTTCTTTACTTTCTCTCTTTTCCTGCACCAATGACTTCAAGAAATACAAAACATGAGTCATAAAATGTCACCTTATTTGCACTTTACATAATGATCCTAGAATGTAAACTAGCAGGGTGTTGTGGTGCACATGTTAATACCCATTTGTGTCAGTGACAAGAAAAGTTGATTTCTTCAAAGCACCCATATTCTGCAAACTTGCGCAGCAAAATGTATGTGGCTAATTGATGAGAAATTAACACAATGCATGGTACTTGCCTTGTCCTGCATGAAGTCCACAGTCTCGTCGGCCATGCCACCATTGCCACTGTAGTGGGTTATGGAGGCGTTCATGCCACGGCCAATGCCTTCACGCACTTGCCGGATGTACACATATCCCACTATGCCGGCTGTGAGCTCTGCCACGAAGACGAGCACCAGCAGAGAGCCAAACTGAAATGACAAGCAGCGCCTGCTCAGCTTTGCTGGCCCATTCCATGCCCAAAAAGTGGCTAATAAACGCACCTATGCTAATTACTCATGAATGGCTTTGCATGACTATTTAAGAAAATAATGTATAGTAAAAGTCTGCTTTTACGTTAAACAGAAGAAAAAAAAAAGTCAAGACGAGAACAGCAGAGAGGAACTTGTTATCTGAAATGCACAATCCAATGACATTTTTATATTCACTCCCTCATGAATGCACAGATGAGCTCTACGAGGTACTTATATAAGGGTCATCATTAACTTGCATGGTTGGCTGCTCTATTTCTCCCATTAGTTGGATCGTCTTCGCAAGAGACAGGGTACTGTGGGCAGTTGCTTATAATGGACAAAATACCACTAAATTTTGATCGACAGTCTTCTTTGTAACAAATGTAACTCTGAATGCAGCACTGTTTGCTGTTAGCTGCACTTAATGAGTTGCACAAACAAAGGGAAATGATAACCAGATAATGGGAGAAAGTTGCGGTGTAGAAAAAATTATTGTGTTCTGCCGTTCCAAATGACACAGTCCACCAAGAAAATCATCTAACATTAAGGCAAATGGCACATGATAAACACTTCACAACAGGCTGTAGCCTTCTTTTAGGGTCAGTTTAGTTGTTATGTACTCCCATCGAAATAAGGGTTGATCAGATGATGGAAACATAGCACCCTGCTTGTACCAAACTCCTCATGCAGAGGGCAGAAATGGCTTCCTGGTGCTTGTCTCTTATAAAACGGTTCAACTATACGCATGGACAAGAACACTGCATGGACCTTTCATTTCCAGGATTATGCTGTATATTGAGCTTGTACTACAAATAACCACAAGCAGCTACAAGACAAAGCCAATATTGTTAACCATTCACACTTTGATGAACTTCCACCTTTGCCCCGCCACGGTGGTCTAGTGATTATGGCACTCGACTGCTGATCCGAAGGTCGCGGGATCGAAATCCGGCCGCGGTGGCTGCATTTCGATGGAGGTAGAATGTTGAGGCCTGTGTGCTGTGCGATGTCAGTGCACATTAAAGAACCCCAGGTGGTCGAAATTTCCGGAGACCTCCACTACGGCGCCTCTCATAATCAGAGCTGGTTTTGGGACGTTAAACCCCACAAATCAATCAACTTCCACCTTTGCATGAGGTGTCACTGCAGCAGCAGACATTCTGCCTGTTAGCCTACAAAACTGCCCAGTCATTCCAGAACACAGCACCAGCAGTATGCCATAATCAGTCATGAAACCCTCTTGATGAGATTTTGTTGAATGAAAATAATCACAAAACAGAGCAAACAGCTTATTTCAAAATATGTCTAGACACCATTGAAAATGGTCGTCAACGTAATAGGAGCCAAATGCATCTTCCATAGAACTATTTCTTGAAGGGAGCATATTTGGGGAGAGCTTGTTATACAATCGTGAAATATTGTAGATAATGGAGCTGTGTATCAACTGATCAATAATACTGCAGTGCATGTTGAGTACTCTCGCAGCTGCTACTACTGAAAGAGGGCGGCAAAACAGAATGGCCGTACCTCTTGTACGCTCTATCACAGAACATTGCCTCCAGATTCCATGTCACGGCTGCACGCACATTTCAAAGGCCTAACATAATTAGCTTTCAGCAATGACTGGCCCCTGCAACTTGGCGGTTAAGAGCATGCAACCTTCTAATTGGTGCTCTTTTGTCAGTGGTGAAAGCCTGAACACCAGCAACAATGAAAACAGAAACAAGAGCTAAAAAAAAATATTTGCTTTACAGTACACCTTTTGATTTCAAGTACCAGGTGAGGCTTCTATGCAATCAACAGGTGCAGCAGCATCTATAAGGAAACTAAAAAAAAAAATTATTCAGCATCAGTGCAGGCAGCAAGTGTTGCATCCTTCAATTTTAGCTTGCTTTATTGACAATGTTTCTTCCGGTATGAAACATTCAGATCATTTATAAGCTGAGGACAATGAAAATTTCAAATGCGACTTCACACAATTATATATCAGCTTCTGCTTGGCTGTTTGCATTGCAGTCGCAATGTGAAATGAGAAGCACAGGTGGAACAAGCCTTCAACTCCATCAAAGCACAAGTGAATTAAACGCTTATAATTGCAGTTGCTTGTTTGGCACACAATGACTACAATCATTGAAAGCCTCTGCAGATGCAGCGGTGCCAGTTCAAGTAAGCTATAATGACATCCTTCAACTGAAATATTATCCTTGTGCCTTTGTCTTCTGCAGCAAAATGCTTCTAACCATTGCATTATACAAGAAGATGTCCTTGTCAGGGCTTTGCTATGATGGGCAATCAAAAGACCGCTGAAGTCAACCAGTGCTCTGTGTACTCACAATGTATAGGAGAACAGACTGGCCCTTGGCTGTGGCCACACAGGCAAGCACGGCAACCAGGAGCACAAGCAGGCCGGTGGCAATAAAGAGCAATGGCATGTGCCGGTTGTAGTCTGTTGACAATCTCAGCACATGGTACAGTGACACGTTCATCCATACTCCGAGAATGAGCAGCACCAGACCTGTCACCTGTCAGTAGTAAATGACATTGACCCAATCCAACACACACACACAGGGTAATCACAATGGCAACTAGTGGACATTTTATGCACGTCTACGGATGGAATCACCGTATAGCACTTTAGATGGTTTCTCAAAGTTTTTATTAAACTGTAAAGGGGTTTCCCCCAGCCAATAAGATAAAGCACACAAAGGGCCTTTTGCGGCAAATGCTGGTCAACATGATTTACATACCTTTGCTTTCACCTGGGTGCAAGTAGTTAGTAGTAAGCCTAAGTCGTTATTTCACTTAAGTGACTTTAATCAGACAAGTGTACTGGGACCACGTAATGTACAGACTTCCTATTATTCAATACAGCTGACTAGAACACACAGCTGGACTGAATTGCTTAGAGCACTTAATATTTCATTCATAATTAGCTGCAACAGTGTCCATTGTTGAAAAAAGTAGCAAGGAAGCCAGTGCATTAAAAAATGATTAGAGAAATTAAGATGTATGGCCCACAACTAGTTTTCAATAAACTGTCAGTGGACCATAAAAGCGACAATGACGACAGTCACCAAGATGAAGGAGATTACATAGCGGGGCCTAGTCAAATGGTTCACCGTTCAGGCTGTACTGGCAATACTCTCTCAACAGTAAACAGCTTCGCATTCTAACTTGTATATTTGCCTGTTTAATATTCTTTAAGCTGATATTTACTTGATAGTTTAGCTTAACAAACTGAATTTCTTAATATATGACCTCCCATAAAGGAATAACGAAAGGGAAGGGTTCAAGGGCTCGTTTTAATTTGTTAGAAGCAGAAACTGAAGCCTAGGAAAGCATAGAAGTTAATTGTAATTCTATAACTTTCTGTTCTTAACAAGCATGTGTAATGGCACTACTTGGTCTTCCTGCATTTTGATTCAATCAAAATGCAGCCATGCAACAAAACGTCGCTTGACTCTTCACGTGAACGTCTCTGCAAACGCACACAACAATAAATCAAAGAAAGTGTGTTCTCAGATGTGCAGGTCTTTATTCTCGCATGACAGCGTGCGAGTTACGTACGCTGCACATCACAAACATAAACGAAGTAAGAAACCTGCAGTTTGCACAGATAAGCGAACACATATAAGCGGTCGCTCATGCAGGGGCTCAGCCCCTATGTGCTATTTGATAGATCTGCAATGTGTGAAGTGAATAAGGTTCTTCCGCCCTGCCTTGCAGGCGCACAAGTGTGACGGCGCCTGGGCACTGCCGCGCAGTGGAGCGCGTATTTAGGTGAGGCTGGCCTATGTTCACGCTAAATTGCGATAACGAAAACGAGAAAAGCTTATGGCACTATGCCAGCCAAACATTTTTAACGAAGAGCTCAGTCTCTTGATTATATGCGAAAAGATTTGACCTTTCGTTGCTCGTTGTGCAATGTCTCAAGTGGCCCATGCATTTTGTGAGTGAACGGTTCGATGTCCTCCATTGTTTCTGCGCGGAAGTAAAGCGAACAGCCGAACAGCTGACGTTAAGTTCTTTTTTTCTGTGCAAGCAATGTAGCGGATAGTTCCGAGATGCGGCAACGAACGAGGCTTCAATGAGGAAAACATTGTTCGCAAGCAGAATGCGTGCACTGGTACCCAAGCTGCCTATACCTTTCAGGATTTCCTGTTCGAGCATATGGCACTGCGAAATGGGCACAGAGATCCGCTGGACCACTACTACCGACGAAATACCCGCGCGACACAACAGCGCAAATTCGCAGTCCTCCGCACAAAGTTCGTTCAGTTTAAGATCGAATAACAAACACGCGAAAGACGGCGGTAAACAAAGTGATCTGGGCTGTACTCACGCCAAATATTATATTGAACGTCATGAGCAAAAGCTTCATGAGGTTAATGCAAGCCCCTGTTTGCAAGATTTTTCCCATCGTGATGGCTCCCGTCACACGTCGACTTGGCGCTCTCCTCGAGGTTCGTTCACTGTCGCTCACAAGTGATGCAGCAACCGCAGTGGTATTGACGGCTTGACCGTGTGACGCACAAGCTCTGCAGGCGCACCGGCGCACAGCAAATTCAGAAATAACACATCGAGACCCAGCGCAGCAGCAGCAGAAGCAACAAGAGTCGGTCGAACCAGTCCTAATGGCTTAACCCAGCTGGTTCACTAGGGAAGTTACAAAAGAGCCGAGAGAAAAACAATTAATCACGCTCAACGGCGCTTCGATCGCGTTTTTCGTATTCATTCCGTTGTGGTTCGTATTGTTTCGGTTTCGCTTTTATGCCCCCTCGGGGGGGGGGGGGGGGGGACACTGAAGAGAACATTCCAGAGGAAGCAAAAAACTTCCTCCGTGGAAGGAAAAGGAGCAATTTTACCATTTTACAATAACAAACCACTCTTGCGACAGGAAGACGCTTGGTAAGCGATTATGGCAAGTGAGAAAACACGTAGAAAAATGCAAAGCCGCCTTTCTGGGTGGATGGCTGGCAGGCGCTCCGCGTACGGGTTTTCACCTATCTGCCACGCCTAGCACGTCACCCAGGGTGGTTCCTCTCTCTGTAGTTCTCCACCCCCGTTCCCTCCGCTTTTCCCAGTGCAATAAAGATTATTATTATTATTTTTTTAGGGTCACTTTACCGTGATGCCGCTGATCTTCACAGTGCCTATGTGTCCTGATAAGGTAGACAGATATTTAGTACACCAAATTTCAAGAAAGTTTGTTTGAATCAAGATTGTCCGATGACGGCCAAGACACAAAGAGTGTCTTTGGAATCTCTGATGCTACTAACGCTACGCAGGCTACACGGCCGTGCGACGCTACGTGCGCTACACTGACGTGCACAAGTTTCAGCGCGAAATTCAAAAATGAAACTCTGGCCTAAGTTCGTCCGGTGCTAATAAACCTGTGATAGCGAAATTAATGGGAACAGAGTTTTTAGATATCTTTATTTTTCTTGCTCAAGCTGATTTATCACTCACCAAATGACACATTTCGATGTCACAGACCAAACTGACCAACATGTTTGAAATCGACCTGATCGACTCCCAATATGGACCGTAAGCCACCTCTAAAATTGATCGTGTCCAATTGCATTCGCTGACCATGCGCAAAACCAACCTTGCCGGCTCTAAAAATATAAAGCAAAGACTGCTGGCACGCGCGTCTAGGTAGACGCGCGTGCCAGCAGTCTTTGCCAAATATAATTGGTCCACCCCGGCCCATGTAACTTTTTTATTCAAAGCCGACCTAGCTGGGTCGCTCCGAGAATTCACTTTATCCACCTACGAAATTTATCCATGCATATTAAATTATTGGCTAGAAAACGTGACCACGCGTGACATGACGCTTTATTTCTCATCATCATCATCAGCCTATCTTATGTCCACTGCAGGACGAAGGCCTCTCCCAATCCTCTCCATTCTTCCCTGTCCTGCGCTAATCCAGTATTATTTTTCGGCTGATTTAATGTTTAATTCTTTCCTTATAAACTCCCTTCCTTCAATCGTTTGGTGCTGTTTTGGTGCTAATGTGCCTATAAAGGAACTTGTTTTTCGGCATGTTTGATTCTTTATCCGTGAACCGATTCTACAATACTTTGCTGTTTTTTATATGTGACGGCCTACGCAGGTGTGCCCAACGTTTATGTAGGATGTCAAAAAAAAAAATTACACCATCTCCCGCTAAAGGGGACCATGAGGCGATGCGAAGCAGCACGGGGGGTGCACAACGCGTTTGCATCGGTTTTGTCGCGTTTGCATCGGTTTGACGCTAGCAGACGCTGCCTGCGTCAGCGTTGTCTCTCGAGGGCGAGGGCGCGTTCTCGTTCCTTGCGAGCTGGGAAAGCGCTCATCGAAGATTTCCGTCAGGCGGCAGCTGCGGGCGCTGCGGCGAGCGCGCGGCAGGCGAGGGAGAGAGTGACGTCAGCGCGCACTGCGAGGGGAGCGTGACGTCAACGCGCAGCTGCGGCGTGACCTACTTGGCACCGCTCCAACACCTGCGGCGAGGGGAGCGCGTTCGTACGGACGGAGGGACAGCGTTACACAGGCTAGTTAAAGAGCTGCTTCGTATCTAAAAATAACAACGTTGGGCGTCTTATGGAAGCGTTCGCATAGACCACGCGTGTCGACAAAAACGCTGAATTTCTACTTTGCGTCGCGCAAGCAATTTTCTGCTGGGTGTGAGCCACGCTGTTATTTACTGACATTCCGATGCGGCAAATAAACTAAATTGTGCGATTGAACGACCTGAAACTGCATATTAAAGGAAAGCCATAACGGAGTAGAATATTTTGGCGCATTGCGGACGCGTTATTTCGGTTTCGTTTCTTGAGACGACCACCATCTTGAGCTAAAAGCGCGAGGTGTCGCGGCATTCGTTACTCCGGCGCTTTTTCCGCGAGATGTGCCTGTTGCAGCGGGCAGCGTTTCGCTGGTCCCACTTTCCTCACTAGGTGCTTCATGATCAGTCTGGTTCATGCCTTTTGCCTCCGGTGCGCGCCGTGGCCGCACGCCGTTTGATCTGTGCCCATCATGGAACATGAACAAGAGCAGTTTAACGCACTGCTTCAGAACCTGCTGAGCACGCACAATGATACAAGAAGCAGCGCTGAGGTATGGATCGCTTTCAAGCGTATGATGTCACTTTTTTTGCTGCGCTGTCACGCGCAAAAACGTGGACCTGACCGCGATCCGAAAGGCGGGCTTGATTAAAATCCTGTCGTTCAATACTTGACCAGATATTCTCTATTTTCTTAATCTCGTCTTTCACGTGTTTCTGTGCAGTGTGACGCATCGCAACATGCCGTGCGATTAGTGTGTGGTCCTGTGGCCTGGTTACTACAATTTCTGGGCAGGTCATTTGCCGGATGCGAGGCGGGAAAGGAGCACGTTGTTAACTCTGCTTCCAAAATCTAAGCCTAACTTGACACTGCTTTCGTGGTTACAGCGTGTAGTTTACCTCGCGTGTAGCACTAGTGGAAACGTTTAGCCCGACGTGGCGATGCGATGTAATGGCACGTGGTTCCTGCAGCCATCGTTAGGTATTGATCTCTGCTAGTGTTTTCGCTGTCGCGATAATCCGCCGCCCTGTCACATTGCCCCTCCCGTCAGCTGTCTTGTATGACTTACGCCGGTGCTTATGCGTCTGCGCTTTGATCGCTTATCGGAAGAAATCCTGCGTTATTGAGCGAAGGCACATGTGCAGCTGAAAATTAAAGTGGGAGTGGAAGGGGAGAGGAGGAGGATCATACGTGCGAGCCATGGAAGATCGTGAGCAATGAATCGGTAGTGCTGTATGGTGGTGCGTTGTGCTTCGTTGCAGTGCCCTATCAGTGATGGAAGCACTGTGATTTACATCGGATGGATAACAGCTTAATGACAACGATTGTTCACAAACACTTTTTAACTCGCGCCTTTGGTGTCGCATTTCGATTCTACAAATTTTCTATTCTGTTGCCCGAGTGTAGTGTGGTGAAGCGCACATTTTTCAAGAGTCGAGCGCACTGATGCTGTCGGACGAAGTTAGGTAACTTTCGTTGTCAAAGAATAAACCAGACATAAGGTACGCAAGGTCAGCCGTTGACCTGTGGCGGTCTCCCTGCATGTCGCAGTGAAATATTGTGGAATAGAAGTGCAGAGTAAAAGAAACCTTTATTTGGCACATACGAACAATATTCCATTACACCCGGCATTGTTCCTTGTACAGGTACTGCTATTTGATTAATCCAGTATTAAGCTTTTTCCTTGACAGACAATAATTTCATGTCATTGCTTCAGCAGATGTGTAGTTCAGCCAGTCATCAGAAGCTGCTGCAACACGAGTTAGCTTTGCATGGATCTCTGAGCCCGTGGTTTCAAGGGCATACGTGGGGCAGTAGTGCTGCATCCATGCATGCAAGCACCAGTGCTGTGCATTTTTAAATGCGAAGCATTTCTTAGCGCACTTCGGCGACTTTGAGCGTACCTATCTATCTAACCGCCTACGACTTTGTGCTCTCCTGCCTGTTTCGTCAATGGGATGTGTACAAAAATTGATATGCAACAGCATGACTGCATGTTGAACATAAGTGACAGGTCATAACATGAAAATCATGACATGCATGTCATGAGCAACATGATTTACGTGCTACGGTCTTGGTGCTCTCCTGGCCTTATCGTTAATGGGATGTATGCTAAAATTGGTATGGCACAACATGACTGCATGACCAACATAAATGACACGTCATAAGACAAAAATCATAACATGCATGTCATGAGCGGCATGATGTAAGTGCCGCGGTCTTGGTGCTCTTGCAGCCGTTTCGTTAAGTTGATATATACCAAAATTGGTATGGCAAGACAGCAATGTATGGTGACCATGGGTGACACGTTCTAAGAACATGAAAATCGCGACATGCATGTCATGAGCGGCATGATTTACGTGCCGCACGTTTCGTTAATGGCATGTATACTAAAATTGCTATGACACAACACGATTGCATGATGAATGCAAATGACAGGTGATAACATTAGAATCATGACATGCGTGTGATTAGCGGCATGGTTTACATACCATAGTCTCGGTGCTCTTGTCGGCCGTTTCGTTAACTTCATATGTACCAAAATCAGTATAGCGAGACAACATTGCAGATCCATTTTACGTTCCTGATGCGTGCTTCGTATTTCCTTGATTCCCACTGCACGTGGGATCTGCCATTTTTTTTTTTTCGTTGAATTTTATCTGTCATTTATATTCTTAGCTCACTTCACCAGGCTTTACCTAAACTTAACATATAGCTATGCTACATACATTAGTAATAAATAAAGCTCTAAATAGTGCACCACCACCTGTAAATAGTGGTGGTGCACATGTGTTCATTGGTTACTGACATTCTCCATCAGTGTGGTGCTCTTTGGACCTTGTGCCACTAGACACTATGTATTATCTTAGAGCGAGGCAACATTCTTTGAGTTGGTGCAACTGTGCAAAATTTATGGTGGCAGGCCAAGCAGAAAATATATTTTTTTTATTTAAATGTGAAAACATGGAAAGGTAGGCTACGTTTCTCATGTAGTATACTACACAGGAGAAACTTAACAGATCAAAGCCTCTATAAAGCTGGTGATCCGCAGAATGGCCTTGGTGAGGTGATAGGTGATGCAGATTTTATTTTGGAGTAGCTCCGTGTCGCAATGCTTGTTTTAGTCCTGGGCATACCTTGTGGACTAATCCCCCGCTAAATTACAAATACAAATTCAGTTAGTTCTATCACTTTAAGAACACATCTTCAAGTTCTATAAAAGCTCGTCTACACATATTGCTCCCTGACCACACCTTTTACTGTGTAGCAAGCGAAGAGCAGGGCTGGGCTGGATTTTTATATGCTAACTCTAATTTTACGCCCTAATAAAGATTATCTGAACAGCAGTAGACTATGCAATTTAAAGACTCCAGAATGCAGTACCAAGGCTTCACCGCCTGGTGATGCCATATTTTGGCTGCTGCGATTTTCGAGCAGCTTAAAAACATATCCTACTCAATTCCATCACTATAATTCCATCACTATAATTCCATCACTCAATTCCATCGCTATAATTCAGGGTCTTGCCTGATGCACAAAAAACAGTATGCACGTTCTGGCCAGTTCTCAAGCGTGGTGCCAGTTCTTGTTGTAGTGGCATTCTGCATTCCATTTGTGCCTGGTAATGGAATTTCTTACCTCATGCAGTGTAATGCTTTGTTTGCTGCCCCGCCACGGTGGTTCAGTTGTTATGGTACTCGGCTGCTGATCCGAAGGTCGCGGGATCGAATCCCGGCCGCGGCAGCTGCATTTCGATGGAGGCGAAATGTTGAGGTCCGTGTGCTGTGCGATGTCAGTGCACGTTAAAGAACCCCAGGTGGTCAAAATTTCCGGAGCCCTCCACTACGGCGTCTCTCATAATCAGAACTGGTTTTGGGACGTAAGACCCCACAAAACAACAATGCTTTGTTTGCTGTTAAAGCTCTGTGTAGTCAGGGACATAATGGGTGTCCGCCACGATGGTTAAGTAGACTGTTCACCCAAAAGAAATGGGTTTGATCCTGACCGAGGCAGTTGCATTTTTAATGGAAGCAGAAATGTTAGAGGTCCATGTAAATGCGCATTAAAGAACCCGAGGTGATCAAAATTTCCGGCACCCTCCTCTATGGCGTGCCTCATAACCGTACTGTGGTTTTGGCATGCAATTATTACTATTTAGGCACATAATGGCTGTAATGAACTATTTAGCTTTTGTATATTTAGTTGTGCTACATAATTATGTGAGGATTTACAAGGAACAGATAACATAAAGCGTGTGGTGATGCAACATTGAACGTGCCAATGCGAGACCATGTATTCCATTTAGCTTAGTTAAAGACACCTTTGTAGAAATTGATGTGGTCATGGTCGTCATTCTGCAACTCTTTGTCATTCCCAATAATTTTTCTTGACCTGTGGCATTAAATTCAATGTGACGTTAAGTGTCTATCATGTGATGCGTGTCAATTTAGGGCTAAGTAATGCACACACTTTCATTCCACAGCTATCAGTTTGCATTGCACCGGCACAATGTTTACTTGTGCACTTGCAGCCAAAGGCAACATCACATTTAATGGCCATATTTGTAGTGACGTGACATGGCTACCTCCAGCAGTTCCACGCATAAGTTTCTGTACCTATTAATGTCGCGTGCCATTCTGTGAGCACTGTGCATGAGTAGGCATACATTAACCAGAATTATTGGATCAGCTTTATAACTTTAAAATGAAAATTGCCACAAAAATTTCAAATTTTGGCACTTCTTGCTCCCCTTGTGAGCGATGCAGCGCAGTATGCAGCTCATCTGTATGTGGCATGCAAGATGAGTTAAAAGCATTTGCACAAGTGCCAATCTAGCAGTGGTGTACATGGGCGCTTGCTGAGTTGACAGCTGGCCAGCCAGTTGACGTGCGATGTGCTTTTGATCTGTGCCTGTCGCAATGCACTGTCATTTAAGCGAGTCTGACCGTGATGTTTTCAATTCAGGCCTCCTGATAGACCTCTAGGATAAGGCAGTACCTAGCACATAAAATGGTCTATGCTTGTGCACCCAGGCCAAGAAAAAGGATCTACATTACCGGGTCCTAAGCTAATGATGTGGCTTGGTGCAGTGTGTAGTGGTAGTTAGGTAGCCATAATGCAGATGGCAAACTGTGTGGAAGTTGGCTTTGCCATTTTCACGTGGTATGAAATGGTCTGGGTCACTAAAACTCAAGCTGATTAGGAAGTTGAGGAAAGTGAGGTGTGCGATCCTCAGCTAGTCTTGTGAGCTGCTATTAGCTATTCTCTTTGTTCATGAACAGTGTGTTGTTCACTACCTATGGTGGCCAAATGACAAAAGAGGCTGCATGGACAAATGTTTGAAACATTGTTTGCTTTTGAAAGATGTGCCAGACGGTAGCAACTACATTGCGAGAAATACCTCACAATATTAATTTTGAGCTGATGTGATCCTTGGTATGCTGCCCCGGTTTGTTTTATGTTTGGTGCATGGGGGGGGGAGTCTACCATCTATAGTCTATGGGCCCATAGAGAGGATTTGCGGTTAGTTGAAGGCAATTACTCGTGTGAAAGCTGTTCTCGGTAGAAGGTTAACAGAAATGTGTGCTTCGCTTCTATGAAAAATCTTCAAACCAGGAAATAATTATTACACAGTTGTGCAGTAGAAGCGTGCGCTTGTTTTTTCCTGTTTGAAGTGTTAGCTTCTTTTCTGCTTCATGGTTTACACTAAGTAATTGCTTTCTGTAGTGCTATTCATATTGGCATGTTTAACAGCACAAAAAGGAAAGACATGGAATAAGCTTTGAAGACGAGCACTGCACCCCCCAACTCACCCAGTTGTCACTTAATGGCTATGGTAAAATGCAGGAAGGTATTGTTGAGAATGTGTTTTCTCTTCCTTTTATCTTTTTTTGCCCATTAAGGTGCAGAAAAGTGCTGTTTATAGTGTCTGCTGCCGTGACATTGTTTTTAACGCTGAGTTGCATAACCTTGGTGCACTTGAACAAGAAGAAACAAAATCAAAACGGCTAACATTGGCTGAAACAGATTGTGTCATGAATATCTGTGTTGTATGTGCATAGATATTTCTAGCTACAACTAGGACCAAGTGCTTTGTCACAATGTGTCTTGACAAATCATGCATTTTGGCTGAACATTGACTATCTTGAATAAAAAACAACGAATCCTAGCATTTGTCGGCAAAGGATCCTGCTCTCATAATAATAATATCACCCCAAGTTTTAAACGAGAATAATTGCAAGGGAAGGAAGAGGGACACAGAAGGACAAAGCATAATCTAACAGCTCTTTAATTTTGTTAAAGACCAATTAAATGTACTGGTTGTAGCGTGCGGGGGTGAAGTTTTGGCATGTGATATAATACCAGGTCTGTGGAGCTCACTTGCACTTGCATCGAAAATGTGTCGGCAGCTCAAAGAATGTTCATTCTTGCGCAAAGAAAGCCACAGGGAGGGGCTTGCATAACACATGTAAGCGTCAAGACACTGCTAGCATTGTGGGGCAAAGGGGTGTGACGTGTCTCAAGTGACTGACAGATCAGTGCCGCGCTCTATCTTTGCTTGGTACCAATAATTGCGCCTGTGGTGTCCAACCCCTCGAAAGGAGTTGGGCAGGGTTGGGTGTTGTCCACTGCAAACCTATTCCGTCCTGTGAACTCAGTTTCTGCTTCTGCTGAGTGTAATAGAGAGAGAGAGAGGGAGAGTTTGTGCCCTGCTCTTTGTATTTCACATTATGGATTAGCTTCCTTTTTCTTAAATTAAGTGATTGACAGGTCATTATCAAGCCATGTAGCAAGTGTGCAAATGTTGGCCTGTTGTTGCAGGGGGCCTACGATGCCATTCCTGCAAGCAGCCGGGTGCTCTTCCTGCTTGGAGCCATGGGCTGCTCTGCAGTACCAGAGGAGGCACGAGTGCTGGCGGCTGTGCTGCTGCGGCGCCTCCTGTCAACCGAGTTTGACTCCTGCTTCCCTAAGCTGCCAGTCGCTAACCAGCAGCAGATCAAGGAACAGTTGCTTCAAAGCATTGAGAATGAAACCAACAACACCATGCGCAAGCGACTGTGCGAGTGCGCAGCTGAGCTTGCTCGCAAGCTGATTGGTATGTTCCTGCAGACATCCTTCCATGGATGCTAATTTGCACATGTAACAAAAGATTGTACTCTTGTCGCTCTCTCTCTCTGTTTTTTTGTGGGAACTAAGGTAATGGGTGTCAGCAGCCTTGCCTCATTTTTGCGTGCGTTTAACGTTAACCCATTCTTATTTGATATACTCATTTTATGTTAATGCAAGTGTGCACACAGATTTTATACATTGAGAAAAATCTGCAATGCCATATGGGTGTTAGTGTGGGAATGGGGTGTGCATCCGTAGCTGAGACACATATTGAATTAAAGAAAAAAATCCATGTGCTTTTGCTTTAGATTTATGTAACGAGTGCTACAGACTCGGTATGGAAGCACCAATGGACTGACATTGTGGCTAAAAAAATTTGGAAGTCATAGGAAAAAGAAAACTAAGATGACTAAATAGAACAGTGAATCAAGAGCTTTACACTTGGGGATAAGATAGCAATCATTTATACAGTCATATTAAAGTCCTTGAAGGATCATATTGCTACACCTTCTATTTTTTCTTATTTTGTATTTTGCACATTATACAAAGACATTAAGACGTTCTGTAACAACCCGTGTATACAGTCCGCACTTTTTCCTCTCCAGATTTGGCCATGTCAAATTTATGCCCCGTACTTCCATACAGACTGGGCCACCTACTTCCATACAGACGGGGCCACCGGTCGAATTAACGGACGCGACATCCGCGTAGGAACACACTTATGAAGTGCGCTCTGTTATGATTGGCTGAGAGCGCCCGTACCTTCCACAACGCTGCCAACAGCTTGTGAAACGGAGTGTAGATGCCTTTTGGTGTCACCTGGCTGACTTGCTGGAGTGACTGCTGCGCGAATCCCCACACCATGCTTATTGTCATCTAGGGAGGGATGGCGTCTCAGCTGCAACTGTTTGATGTGTGCTTGAATGGTCCATTCATAGACCACGTAGGGCACCTTTATATGGAGTGGACGAGATCTGGATAGCCGAAAGTGAATCATTCTGGATGATTGATACTTGCCTCTGCTGTGAAGCTCTGCTCATGGATTGCCAACTCTTGTGCCTGCATTCTCGAAGTGCTTGTTCGTGGCGCATTCAAGAATGGTTCAGTATCGAACACCCTTGACGGCACTAAAGACAAGATGCTGTGGGATGACATCTCTGACAAGGGACTATAGCAGGGTATGCACAGGTCCTTGAAATCCTGAAAAACCCTTGAAATCGAAAATTTAATTTTCAAGGCCTTGAAAGCCCTGGAATTTTGTTTGAGTCCTTGAAAACCCTGGATTTTTGGGGATTTTCACAGGGTCCGATTGTACTACTCGCAATTCATGGCACTTGAACATGTCTGGGACAAACTTCACCGGATATCGCGTTCCGCGACGCCGCGATCGCGAAGTCAAACACGGTCAAAATGCCTGTACTCTGTGGATCGAGGCATGCGCACGCCCGCAGCACCATTTTTTTTTTATCTGGCTTGCTTCAGCTACTGATGGCCACAATGAGCATTAAACCACAATAGCATTAAGATGCAAATAGAAAAAAAAAAACTGAAAGACCTGCCTTGAGCTTCAGAACTTCTAGTCTAGTGAAACTGTGCAATAAGTGAACAGAATATCCTTTGATTTGTGCAACACGTGAACTACAATAGTGGTCCTTAATTTTTGTCAAAGGTCCTTGAAAAGTCCTTGAATTTTTATCTTGGGAACCTGTACGAACCCTGTATAGGAGAAAAGTGCATGGGATTTTGACGACTACAAATGCAAAGAAAGGATTTCAGTTACCGTTTTCCTCGGACTACATGTGGACAAAGACTACTCTCATTTTTTATATTGCCAAATTTCACCATGGACTACAGTAGACTCTCAGTAAACGGAACTCCAAGGGACCAAAAAAATTAGTTCCATTTAACAGGAGTTGCGTTTACTGAGAGAGATGCGAAAAAGCGCCGATTTATGAGTGCACACTCTCTTAATACCATTTTATGGATGTCTAAGCACTATGAGGTGAATGTATCTGACAGTTTTTTTAGAAAGCAAGGAAACTACATGAGGTTTTTACATAGCATTCACAAGTTTATTAGGCAGCAATTAATGTGGACTGAAAAATGAATCAATTCTTTTTTGTTTGAGTCCTTGCATCTTCAGGATCTTTTTCTCCATGTCACTTAGGCTTTGGAGAAACACTTCCGATCCTGGCTCCTTCTGAAAAAAATTTCTGAGGTACAGCACAGCAGACTCTGCACCATGAAGTGTGGTAACTTCTGTGGTAGCTGCCTCTTCAGAGTCTTCTTCCAGCTCCTCCTCCTCCTCCTCATCGCATACCTCATCAACAATACTCTGCACTGTGTTGTCGGGGCAAGTTGCAACACCGCTGTCAACTTGCACGTATTCGTCAAAGTCCAGTGTGATTTCTCTTAAAGCACGCTGCTCTATTACCTCCTGCCTTTCAAGGGCATCTTCGCTGTCACATTCAGGCAATCCAGGCAAGTCCTCCAAGTCGCATGTCAGGTTGCATGAAGAAAATCCTGCATACCTGAAGCAATTTGCTATGCTAGTGGGAGTCAGCTGCCTCCAGGCATCAGCAATGAGGTGAATGGCGCCAAGAACGTCGACCTTGTATTCTTTGTCCTGGCTCATGCACAAGAGCATCCTCTGCAAGAGACCCTTGCGGAAGCGTGACTTGAGGGCTTGGATAACCCCCTGATCCATGGGCTGCAACAGTGCTGTGGTGTTGGCCGGGAGGAACTCCAACTGAATCGACTTCAGCCCTGTTACAGTCCCATGTCCAGGGCAGTTGTCATCGAGGAAAAGCACTTTCTTATTTTGCCGCGAAAATCGCGCATCCTCGTTGTGTAGCCATTTACTGAAGAGGGCTTGAGTCATCCAAGCTTTCGAATTCGACTCGTAAGTGACGGGCAGAGTAGTGATGCCCTTGAAACAGCGAGGATTTTTTTATTTTCCTATGACAAGGAGCTTTAACTTGTCGCTGCCCGACATGTTTGCTCCAACAAGAACAGGACACGGACACAAGGAGAGCAGTGAACAACACGAACAACACTGCTCTCCTTGTGTCCGTGTCCTGCACGCCTCTTCTTTTGATTATGGACTGTTACCAACTCGCTCAACTTTCTGTCCTTTTTAGTCTGTCTTTGCTGAGTTTGCCCCCTGTGCACAGCTCACCTTTGAAAGTGATTGATTTCGATGGCAAGAGCTTAAAAAAAAGTGCCGTTTCATCCACGTTGTAAATGTCGTCGTCCTTGAACTGACGCATTATCTCCGGCAACCGTCCTGCCCGCCAGTCACGACACGCCGTCGCATCAGCTGCTGCAGCTTCTCCCGCAATGGTGCGAAAAACGAGCCCATTTCTCTCTTTAAACCTTGTTAGCCAGCCTTCACTGCACAAGAAATCCGTTATTCCGAGCTGAAGAACAAATTCTTCTGCTTTGGCACGGATTAGTGGTCCGTTGATGGGAATGCTCTGGCTCCGGGCTCTCCTAAGCCACAAAACGAGACACTTTTTCTGTCCTTCGTGGTCGCCGTGTGGCAGACACTTCCTTTGGGGCCCGAATCGCGAAGTTTCAAAGGCATCCCACAGCTTGTCCTTGTTGTGCAGGATCCTCGTTAGGCTGCTTTTCGGGACGCCGTGCTTCGTCGCGAGCCCGTCTTCGAGTATGAGCCGCTTTCAAAGTCAACAATGATGTCTATCTTCTTTTCTAACGTCAGCGCATGGTGTGCCTGCTTCTGTGTCGCCATTGCAACAACGGAGGCGAGGCCTGAACTTCGCGAGCGCTTACGAGCCACCGAAGTTCGAAGACACCAACGCGGCAGTGAAGCACGATAGACACCACGATGGCAGGAACGATGCGGCTGTGACCTCGGCGACTCGAACCGAGACTGAACGACTAGATCAAGAACAGCAATGTTGCATTCGTTGCGCCTACTACCAACGAGACGAGGCCAACGAGGCTGGGGAAAAAAACAAAACAAAGAAAAAACCAGCCGGAACCGGAAAAGGCTGCTGCTCATGGCAGTGTGTCTGCCAGAAGTTCCAGTTTCGGTTCCGTTTACACGGTGAAGCGGAAATTTTAGTTCCGATTACCAAAAGTTTTTTTACCTTATCTGAATACAAAACCAACCAACTTACGGGCTACTGTTCCGTTTAAGCGGCAATTCCGTTTAGGCGATTTCCGTTTATCGAGATTCTACTGTATATGCAGGTTATTACGGCACTTTACCATGTGCTTTCGCATATGTATGCTCTCTTTTCAGATGGATGCAGTACAGAAAGCTGTTGCACTTTAAAGTTCTACCTAATAATTAGTGGCATTTTTTAGGTATTGAGAGATCGTCCTGTTTCTCTATGTCGATTTTCAAGTGTGCCATTTTAGACGCTTTTGTTTGCAGATGACGATGCCAACAATCACTGGCCAGAGTTTCTCAGGTTTCTGTTCCAGTGTGCCAGCTCTTCCAACCCTGTGCTCAGAGAATCGGCCCTGCAGATATTCACGTAAGCAGTTATACACACTGTTACTGATTGTGACATAGGCTGTGCTTTGCTTTGATGGAGTACTGACACAAAATTTTGAAGGCGAGATACATACTTCATTTGTGAAATATCAGTGGCAAATACAGCCTAGAACACATTTAAAATCAATTTCAAGGTGCGTGTAGTGCAGGTGAGTGACCTTATGGCATCATCTCAAAGGACTTTGTGTAAATAAACAATAACCATCCGCATCACCAGTTTGTGTTGGCAGTTGCTGCTGCTGGCGCCAGCCTGTCAGGCTGTTTATGCGATGCGTGTGTCTTTTCTTCTTTTGTTCTCTGTTTGTGTCGGAGTTCCTTTGTTTGCTTCAAGCGCCAAGGTTCCTGCGTTCTTGCATTCTTTTGTTGCTTCCCACCTTCATCTGTTATGAGACAGTGCAGCCGCTTGTCAGGGATGCGTTGCTCTCTTCTAACAGGCTCCGGTGAAAGCGTTCACTGATGTGGCGCCCAAGGGTACGCATTGCCAAGCGCGGCACATGCGTCATGCACGATTGCATGGCCAGGCGTGTTCACCCAAAAATCGATCTCGCTGATCCCCAAAACTGAAAGTGCAACTGGCCACCATAAAAACGGCTCTTATTAAATAACCGTTGTACGCTGAAGCACAGGAGGCTTCCACACGTCACAAATGGGTCATGAGCAACTTATTGCAACATAGAAAACAAGATTCGAAACCTTTTGTCTGTACTGCTATTAAGCTTTTTCTGTGCTTGAGAAATTGAGTTAGTCTTGTGTATTCACAGGCCCTTATTTTTCATTTTTTTTTTATTGCGAGTTCCTGTTGCTGTCTGTATGAGTATATTCTTAGGCACTGTGCTTAGGATTTTGTGTCTTCCTTATTCATAGATCTGTTCCTGGAATATTTGGAAACCAGCAAAGCCGCTACCTGGAAATGATTCGGCAGATGCTGGTGCAAAGCTTGGCCGACACAAGCAATGCCAATGTGAGTTAGTCCGCAATGCAGCGTGTAGCATTGTACCTAGCGGCCTGTATTTGTTACTGTGCTACCCACTGCTATTCAACTCATTCTGGCTGCACTAAAAATACTAATTTGCTGAGCCTACTTTGTTTGATTATGGTTCATTGTTGCCCATAATTTACTTGGGCATCCACCTACCTGATGAATCCCTGGTTCCGTTTCTGATTAGCTACACTTCAAGAGCATTTTGTGGATTGCTTTGCTTTTTGGCGCAGAATAAAGAAAAATAGCTGTTGCCATCTGTGGGACTAGGTGCATTTTTGGTGCATCTTACCTTTTTTTTTTTTCTTTTTGGTTTGTCATTCGAAATTTGGCGATACAGGCTATACATGGGTGTTGTTTATACATGAGTACTGTTTTAGTTGCATAATGAACTCACTGTTTTCTCAGAGAAGCTAACGTGAATCAGTGGGGTAAAGAAAAAAGAAGACAAAAGCCAAGGAAAGATTTTAAGAGATGAATCTCGTTCCATGACTGTGCATGAACCTTGTACAACAGCTGCTAGCTTTAATATTGCAAGAAACGCCGTTTATACACTGTCAGTGATTCCTGGCTGCACATGGTTCTGGAATTGTTTTGTAAGACACACTTCACAGAGTTCACTCTACAGCTTGACGGTGAAGAACTTTTCTTCACAAAGAGGAACTTGGCATGTTGTGGTCCTCAAAATGTGTGGTGTTCTACCTTTCTTTTTCATAGTGTGAAGGTTGATCATCCTCCTCATTTTGCTGACAGCATGGTACATGCACCAGATCAACACTTATTAACTGCCATCTACCTGCACCATTCCCCTGCTTCAGCGTGTGTTCAAGCGACTGAGCTCAAAGCAGGCCATAGAGCTAGTGTACCGGCTTTCCATAATTCATGCAGCAAGTGTCGAACAAAGTTTGCCAAACAACTGAAAACAAATCTGCAGAATGGGCAGCAGCGATTCCACATAACGGCTGTGCCGCTAGAGCTGCCCTGTTGTAGCCTTTCTCGGATGTCACGAGAGGGCATAAGTGTTGAGGTTATAGTTTTGCATTTGAAAGATTGCACTTTGAAACAAAATGCGTGATCCATAAATTGTGACTTGTGCCGTCTGCACTCACATCACTGGCGACTGTTTAGGTTGGTTGTTGAATTGTTCTTAGGCATTTTTTTTTTTTTTTTCATTGTTGTAAGGGTGTAACGGTGCAATTTCACATTATTGAAACTGTCAACGACACTGGCAGTTGCACTGAAATGAAATGCACGCATATCACATGTAGGAAAAGTTTTTCTTTTTCTCTCCAGGGATAAGAGAGGGAGGTGGGCTCATTGCGTGATTAAGTCATTGGTATGTACGGTAGCTGCCACGCAACAACAATGATCATCTGGCTTTCTTGCATTTCCTTTCTTGAAAAGGCACTTGCCACTCTTCTATCATGAGTGCTGTGTCACACCAATAACCACACGCTGTTCATGGCCAGGAAGTACTGGCTGTGCAATGATACTGCAAAGAACGCACACGAGATAACAGTTATATAATTGCGTGCCAGAGACTCCCTTCCCAAATATATGTTTTTTAAGAGATTGGGAAACTGCCCCCTTTCCTGGCACCACTTGCCTGTGACCACATGTTGTTGTGACCATTATTATTATTATTTTTTTTCTCGTCATGTTCCTTGCCTAATTCTCCGAATCTTCACATCCCCTTTTTCGTTCTCTCCTTGGATGATGGACCTTTGAGGACAAGCGCGCTCATCTTGCTCACTACCTTGCTTGTCTGCAGGATTTTTCAGCAGCCGCAGTGTAACCAGTCCTCCTTTTGGAGGATGGTTGGGGGTACACATTAAGCGGTATGCACAAACATTGAATTCTGTGGGATGCTAAACGGGAGTCTGAAAAGGCAGCATTATAGCCGGTTCCGAACTATAAGCAGTTATGATGTTAGTGTTCTAAATTGCACCAAATTACTCCTTTTTTTTCTTTTCTCTCTTGCATTGTGCCATCGGTGACTAACCTCCCTAATAGTAGTAACACTCATCCTTTGCAGGTACGGTTTGCTGCTGTGAAGGCCATCATTGCTTTTATCCTTGTGCACGAAAAGGAAGTGGCCATTCAGAGGATGTTTGTGGATTCCCTGCCTGCGATGCTGCAGGTGAGTTGGCTGCCAAAGACCAAGTGTTAAATGCCTGATCGCATTTATCATGCAAGGGATCATGTATGTGCGGCTCTCCACAAGTGTTGGTTCCTCCCCACTAAGTTGCTCAAATTTAGGTAACCCTTCGACATACTCCACACCAGCATCGCCTTCTGTATGCAGCCTGATGGTAGTTATAGCGCTGGGGTGCTGGTGTAAATCTGGCATTAATTTTGTACTATGCTGCTGACAGCTAATAGGTTCATGTGATGTCTCGCATAATATCCGTTAAGTGCCATAAATTGGACAGGGCATTCTGCCTTCCTGCCTCCACTTTCCTCTAGTGGCAGTGACTGTGTTCCATTTATTCATTGGGAGGTGTTCCATGCTATAGTTGAGTGCTTGCTTGTGGTGTTGGTGAGCTGCTACGAATTTTGCCATTGGAGTTCAGTATTACCAGACATGAGATGGGAGCAAGTGGTTATGCCATGGGACTTTTTTTTGGATCACTGATTGGCCATTTTGTTAGCTTACTAGCACAGTGAAGTTAATGACAAGGAAAATTACCATCCACTCGTTTGTAGCACAAGGCTACAAGGAAAGCCATATGGATTTCTTAGAAATAAAAGCTTCTTACTTGACGAAAAATCCATTGTGGTTCGGGAATCGAACCTGGGACCAATGCCTGTCAGGGGCGGTTGCACTGCCAATTGAGCTTACCAGGAGGTTAGCCAAGGCAACCAACACTGTCTTGGCCCACACTTGCATCTCTCAAAAGCTTTAAGACATATGCAGGTGTTAGGCTAAGCTGTGTGGTTTATCATGTTGTGCTTTGCCCTAAGCACAAGGCCCCGCCACAGTGGTCTAGTGGCTATGGCACTCGGCTGCAGATCCGAAGGTCGCGGGATCGAATCCCGGCCGCGGTGGCTGCATTTCGATGGAGGCGAAATGTTGAGGCCCGTGTGCTGTGCGATGTCAGTGCACTGGTAAAGAACGCCAGGTGGTTGAAATTTCCGGAGCCCTCCACTACGGCGTCTCTCATAATCAGAACTGGTTTTGGGACGTTAAACCCTACAAATCAATCACCAAATCCTAAGCACAAGTTTCTTAGTTATCTGGGTATCTTTAAGAAATGTTTTTGAGGGGTGATATTCTTTGTACGCAATCTTACAGGGTCGACTTATGAGTGGAAAACTAAATGTGGTGCGAGGCATCTCTTGATAAGAGCAGTTTGTAATCGTTGGTTCCTGTAATGACTGCCTTGACTCTGTGCAGGTGGTGTCTGAAAGCATAGAAGGCTTGGAAGACGATAGCGTGCTGAAGTGCTTCGTTGACTTGGCTGAAGTGTGCCCGCGCTTCTTTCGGCCTCATTTGGACACCCTCATGCAAGTGTTCCTCAGGGTAAGCAGTCCTCATAGGCTCATATCACAACTATGTTAAGCATATCAGCGCATTTGAACCGACTTACTCTGTTACTCTCTGCCTCATATTATGCTTGGAGGTGATCGTGTTTGCTTGTATTTCAGCTAAAGTGAGGCCTCTTGTGTACGCTTGACAAAAGCATCACCATGTTGGCATCTAAGCTGCCAATGGCCATCATTATATGTTCTCATTGTCTAAGCAGCTTTCTGGCTGTGTGGCTACCTGCCATATAATTTCATCATCCGTGAGATTGGTGCGCGAAACGAGGTTGTCGTCCACATGAGTAAAGTCCGAGATCACACACTAGGACCTCCATCCGTTTGCTAGTTCTTCCAAACTACAAAACATGCAAGCTTGAAGCACAATGTTATCTTAGACTTTACAGACTTCAGCGGTTTGGCCACACACGTGCTTGCAAATGCATGCAACGCACGCAACGCATACAACACACGCAATGCATCGAAGATGATCGATGGTGGCAGCATTGACATCCCATGTGTGAAATGGTGTCCAACATCACTCCAATAACTAAAAACCCTTAGCCCTCACCACGTCGTGATGATAGTGCGGATGGAAATGGAAAGGTGATTTCTGAATTTCGGTTTTGACAGCTAAAGGGGAGCAGGCATAGCTCCCCCAAAGCTCAAATACAGTGCACGCTTTCCAAACTTTGCAGCCATACAATGGGCCATTGGTAGTCAAGCCTGGCCAAGCCAGCCAAAAATTCAAGGTGACAGTGTTCATAATGGAGTGGTGCGGCCCAAATTGAGCGGTTTAGTCCAGAAAATTGAACTTCAGGGCTTAAATTTGTCCAAAATATTGGTTGTGAGAATGCACCAGCTGTATTATAGGGAGGGACCATGACGATGCATTTGTGAAGTCCGGAATATCCATCTACCGTATTTATGCGAAAATAGGTCTGGCAGGAATATAGGTCGACCCCTACTTACAGCGCTCTACGAGAAATAAAAAAAAATATTCGAATATAGGTCGACCCATCTTTTTTTTTTCTTTAAGAAACAAATATTTAAACATAGCACACCTTTATTCACATTAACTTAGCGTCCTAGTCGCTGTCGGGTGTGTCATCTTCGTCAGATGAAGGGAAGTTGTCCAATTCTTGGCAGGCATCCTCGCCATCCAAATGACGCCGTCCTCTGTGCCATTGGGCGCATTAGAAATGCAGCACTTCTTAAATGCATACACTGATAATTGCCGCTGGCAGGTCATTCCATGCGTCCTTCACCCATATCGCGACTTCACTGAGGGAAGCCTTCTTGCGGCGTCCCGTCTGCGTCATTGCGGCATCCTCCTTCATGAGCCACTCTTTGTAACTTTTTGCCACCCGGTCCTAAAAGGGCTTGTTGACGGCTACGTCAAGTGGCTGTAGCTGGGACGTCATACCGCCAGGTATGACGACCCGGTCTGTGTTTGCCTTCTGTAGGGCCTCCTTGATGCCCGGGCAGATGTGGCCTCTAAATGAATCAAGGACCAGCATATTTGGCAGGTGCATGTCTGCTCCCAGCCGTTTCATCAAAACCACTTGAAACCACTCTTTGACCATCGCCTCATTCATGAACCCCTTTTCATTTGCATGGATGATCACATTATTGGGGAACCGCTCATTCTTCGGGAGGGTTTTGCGGCGAAATACAATGTATGGCGGCAGTTTCGTCCCATCTGCCGTGCAGCACAGCATCACAGTGAATCGTGTGTGCTCATGACCTGTTGTCAACAGGCGCACGTCCTTGGCTCCTTTGGTTGTGACTGTCGTGCGACTGGGCATGTCAAAGTAGACTGGGGTCTGGTCAGCGTTCCCTATCTGGCCGAGAATATAATTCTTCTGATACCGGAGCTTTAACACATAACGCTGAAACTCTATCAGCCGTTCCTCATACTGCGCCGGCAAACGCTGACAGATGGTTGTCCTACGACGAAGAGACAGTTCATTCCGCCTCATAAACTTTTGGACCCAGCCTCAACTTGCCATAAACGTTGACCGGTCAGTCCCGTTTCGTTGAGCCAACTGCCGGGCTTTCGTTTGAATGTCCTCGCAGGAAACCGGGAGGCCTTTGGCGCGTTCCTCTTCCACGCGGGGCCTCAGTTCTTTTTCAAGAGCGTCATGCCTGCTGGTTGTTGGGCTGCGAAAAGCACGACGCCGTCTGTTGCACACGAACAGTTGGTCCCGCTGTTTTCGCCAACCCCTGATCAACTTTTCATTGACGTCGAACTCTCGCTGAGCAGCACAATTGCTGGAGTTCTCAGCAAAAAGTATGACTTGATGCTTGAAGTCGACTGTGTAGCTCTGCTGACGTGACATCGTCGCAATCACGCTAAAGCAAGTAACCGTCACGTCAGATCGAACGACGAACAAAGAGTGAGGCCAGAGGAGGCCTCAGGCCAGTGCCAGTGCGGCTGCGCGCTGACAGGCAGCACGGCTAGGGACTTCACGACCTACCTAAGGAAGTCGCGGGTGCAAACATGGCTGGAGTGGCTGCATTTTCCGGGGGGGCTTTGAAAAGGTGTGCAGCTATTGCATGAATAAGCTTTTTTTTTTCTTAATTACTTAGTCAGGAAAAGGGGGGCTGGTGTGGTCCTTATTCCAGATTTTATGGTATATAATGTGCGTATGTAGCAGGGGCTGCTTGAAGAACAGCGGGCGCGACAGTTGAACACCATTAGCTCGGTGCTTTTGATCGCTTTGATTGCGAATGTAGGTCGAGATTATTTGGTCGCGAATATAGGTCGATAGCTGATTATGAGCAGCATTTTCAAAAAAAAAAAAAAAAAAAGGTCGACCTATGTTCGAATAAATACGGTAGTCTGAATTTTTTGAGTCTGTAAAAACCATTGGCGAATGTAGCTGCACAAGGATGGCCGCCTGGGATAGCTGTTTGACTAGATGTTTTTTGGTGTACAGGTAACTGGGGAGCCATCCGCGCCTGACACGTGGCGTCACCTATGTCTGGAGACGTTGGTGACATTAGCGGAGAGTGCACCAGCCATGGTGCGTAAACTGGCTGGCAGGCATATAGCCCAACTGATTCCCCAGCTTTTGCACATGATGGTCCAATTGGAGGACGAAATCGACTGGGCCACCCAGGATGAAGTTCTTGACGAAGACCACGACAGGTACTGTCACATCTTGCCATTCTGATTCATTACAATGCACAGCCTAGTCCATAGGCATTTACACTGCTGCCAACTTTCCCTATTTACCCGGTAGACTTCATAGTTCTGACCAGTCTTGTAGGTTTTAATGGACAAAAACAAGTCTTCTGAAAAGCTGTATCAATCTCACTGTAGGGGTGAAAATAAATTGAGTAATGCTCTGCAGTCGCATTGTGATTTCCATCATGCACTAGGCAGCCAGTAGTAGCTGCTTGTTTATGAGCAGCATAGACTTATCTCAGTTTGTTTCATATGATGTGTGTTGAGGAGTGCTTGTGTAGGGCTGCTCCAAGGACACAGTTTTGTCTGCTCCAAGATGACTTGGGGCAGTCCCACCCACATGTTACCCCTGGTTTCTAGATCAGTTTCACTTGCTCATCTTATCGAATTACGTGCAGTGATCCTGTTGTTGGGGAGTCGTCTCTCGACCGTCTGGCCTGCAGCCTAGGCGGCAAGACTGTGCTGCCATTGGTCATGCAGTGCGTCACCCAGATGCTCAACTCTGGTGAGTGGAAGGGGTGGGGCCATAATATAAAGCCAGACCTTGATATAACAAATGTGGATTTATCGAATTACTGGTTGTGATAAATTAAGTGAAAAGTAGTATTGCCATTGCACAGTGTTGTGACTATACATTTATTATGATGACGAGGTTTGACTGTAGAGGCAGAGGTGCCATATGACAACAGGGCGAGCCTACTCTCGACCCCAGTTGGGACAACCTCTGCCAGAGCAAATGCAATGGGGTCCAGAGTGGCGTGTGTCCCCATCCCTGGACATTGCGTCTCAAGAGTCTCCAACATTCTGGCTGCCTTTGCTTTATCATAGGGTGTGCACTGGTCCTTGCAATCCTTGAAAACATAAATTCAAAAATTCAGTTTTCTAAACCTTGAAAGTTATGGAATTTCTTTTCCATCCTTAAAAAAACCTTGAATTTTGGGAGTATTAGCAGGGGCCTGATATTGGAACTCATTTATTATGGCTATTGAACATGACCCCGGTAAACTTACAGCATTTGGTGCCCAATTTTTACAGCTTGCTGCAATGTCTGGTTGGCCATAAGCTATTGGCCACATTGTGCCTAGAGTGCCTTGAGCTCCCCAGAAAAAGAAAAGTTGCACCATCGCACTTTCTTGCAACAATACGGTTGATTTTAGTAGCAGTATTTCAAGTTCTTTACCTTTTCCTTGAACTGTGGATCCCTTGGCAACCCACTAAATGTTTGTCATACATCTAGCATACCATATATGGTGCAGTGGATAGGGTAAATGGCATTCAGAATGTTCATATCACAAAAAAGAAATAAGTACAGCTGTGTCCGCAGCGAGGCAGCAGGTTTGTGCACACTTCAAATCGGCAAAAAAACAAAGAAAAAAAACCCAGAAATACTCAAGAAAAAAAAGGTAGAAAGTTATGGAGGAGGTATGGAGATGAAGAAAAACAAGCTTTGGGCAGTTGCCGATTCAACTACCTGTGCAGAGAATATAGAGGAAACCCAGAGGTACCTGGTGAGGTTGCACATGTTGATGAAATAAACAGCCTGAGAAAGCCTGCAAAAGCCAATGCTGGAGAACATGGTAGAATTACGGCGCAAATAGAAGACAAGCATGGCTGGAAGTGGCAGAGAGTTGTGCGGGCATATTGAGATCAATTTTGCAGGGATAGCGTGGACGCAGTTAGCACAGTACCGGTTGAGTGGTTGATTGCAAAAGCACAGGGGAGGCCTTTGCACTGCAGTGTATGTAGACACTAATGATGATGAAGAGGAAGAGGAGTGCCCCAAGCTTCAGAACTTCATTTGGTCAAATGACACTCTATATGCAGTAAACTGAAATGACTATCCTGTGCAATAAAATTTAATGTGCATGAATGATTTTTTTCGCGGCAAATCTCGAAAAAAATCGATTTTTGTTTTATGTTATTTTTGGATTCTGCCTCTACTGATGCATAACCTCGCCAATTTTCATACGTCCTAGATCAGTATTTTAGCCCTGAAAGCATTTTATGTGCATCATTGAGCTAAATTTTCAGCGATGGCCGCGCGAGAAGCTGGCTTTTTTTGGTGCCCCGCTATTGCCGTTCTATGTTCCCTACAGCAGCCATCTTTGTGTCATTCGAAAGAGCCTCTCTTTTTCTTGAATACCCCTCCGCGCTCGTTTCCGTGCGCTCAGAATTCACATAGAAAATCTGCGTCAGAAAATGGTCCCACCGAGTGAGCTTACTGGTGCAGTGAGCACACGTGACTGAATCACGCGTTCCGATTCGCCGAGCCTCCCGCGGCGTCTGGTGCACGCAGCAGCTCAGCATGCACATATGGCAAGCTCATCTCGCTGTGATATGACTGTGTTGCTCTCATCGGTTTACCCTACCCACGGAGGAAGGAAAAAACTGACCCTACCCTACCCGCGCACTCTTAAAGACTGCACGCTGCGGCGGTGTACTGGCAAGGCGCCACGCGAGCGAGACGAAGTGCGCCGGGAGTGAGCTAGGCCTACACTCTTGGCCACATTTTGATTCTTTCATCATGGTGAAGCCATATAGAAAGCTCCAAAGCGCGCATAAATTTGGAAAAAAGCGCAAAAGAACCAGGGCAAAGCGGTATCATGGCGTGGTTGCATCAGAAGTGCAATGAGCGCGGGACGGCGTGGCGGCGGAACGCGACGAAATGTCGACTTCTCCCCCTGTTGCGGTGGCTGCCTTGGACGATGTCGGCGATAGGCAGCGTGGCACGAGGGTCGACACTGCGTTCCTGACGAGCGCCGATCGTGCGCGGCAGGAGAAACGGACTGCAGATAAGATCTCCCGCTTATCGACAATTTCCGCGCAGGCGCGCGAGCTGCGAACGTTCGCGGCAGCGCGTGAGGACTCTGACCCGTTGGCGGCCACCTACGGGATCGTAGACTTCTCCGCGATCAATAAGCTGCTTGGAAGCACTACAAAGCAGGGTGTCTAGCGACCGGGAAAACCGGGAAAAGTAATGGAATTTTTAGCCACCGGGAAAAGTCAGGAAATTGTCAGGGAATTCGTCAATCAAGCGAGACACATCAGGGAAAACTGTCTTGGGGCCTGCGCACACTACTAATGACTCGCACAGCCGATCGCTTTGGGCGAAACGCTAGCGTCAAAGGAATGAAATTTCCATAGAAGGACGATAGGAGGTGTCCAAATTCCACGCTCAGTCTGCCTTTTTTTTATGTAGGGAATCTTGAAGGCAATGCATTTTGGTAGCAAATCTTGAAGGCGATGCATTTTGGTAGCAAATCTTGGAGGCAATGCATTTTGGTAGCAAATCTTGGAGGCGATGCATTGTGGTAGCGAATATTGAAGACAATGCTTTCTTACGACGTCAAGAGCCAGAATTACGTAATCAATGTGGAACACGGCATGTTTTCGGCGTCACCTATTTTTGCACCCTCGTTCGCACGCACTGGCCTCTACTAAAATTAGTTTGCGCGTTCTGGCTGCAGAGGCAGGGTGACGTAGCATATCGAGCCGAGCCACGACAAGCCGCACGCAATAAATCCAGCATGGCGACGTTGTACCACAGCCTGTGGTTGTACAGTGCGACTAGGCTCTACTACGACTGAAACTGTGTGAGTTGTGAGCTTTGTGTTTTTGCGGACGTTTTCCCGGAGTTCCTGCGTAGTGCGAATTGTCGTGTGCGACGTTGTCCGCGACTAGGTGCTTCTGTGATTTGAGGTGAACATATCCGTATATTTCTGTGACATATTTTGAAGAGAAGAAGTCCGTCGGACCTGCAGCATTTCCGACGCGAGTATCAGTGTCGCGCGCTGCTATCAATGCTGCGTTTCAGTGTCGCGCGCCACAAAATATTTTTCATCGAAGATGTTAGGAGGCAAGAAGTGTTCCTTTAATGCGGACTGGGCGAACCCAAGTGTCTCCGACTATGCAAGTTGGATTAGGCCTGTGGAAAATGATCCGCACGAAGCCATGTGTACAGTTTGCTGGAAAACGTTTTCGCTGAGCAACATGGGTCACAGAGCTGTTTCAAGTCATGCCTCTAGCAAGAAGCACATTGCTGCATTGAATTTTCTCAAAAGTGCTTCCCAGCCAAAGCAATTATCATTTTTTAAGAGCCCAACGGACGCCTCGTCTAGCGGTAGTGCTGGATCTGCGCCTGCTGCTACCAAAGTTGCAGTGACTACAGCTCCTGTGCAAGTGTCAGTGGGTGGTTTTTTGTTTAAGAACAACGTGACTAAAGCAGAAATAATTTGGTGTCTCAATACCATAATGACACATGGATCCTTTCATTCTGCGGCAGCATCTGCGGCCCTTTTTCCACTGATGTTTCCCACTTCTGAGGTGGCTGCAGAAGTTCAGCTGGGTAAAGACAAGGTAGGCTACACCATTTGCCATGGCATTGCGCCGTACTTTCGCAATATATTGCTGTCGAGCCTTGTCAATGTGCCTTACCTGGTAGTCTGTTTCGACGGGGCGCTGAACAAGGTCACCCAGAAACAGCAAATGGATGTTCTCATTAGATACTGGGATGCTGCTGACAACAGCATGAAGACTCTCTACCTGATGTCTTGTTTCTTGGGTCACACATGCGCTGAAGACTTGGCATCAGCTTTTCGTAAAGCGGTGCAGGAAATCAAAGGATCCAAAATCCTGCAAGTGTCCATGGACGGGCCAAATGTCAATTTTAAGCTTTTGCGGTCTCTAAAGGAAGAGCTTCGCGAGTCAGATGAGAGCCTTATCCTCGACATAGGAAGCTGTGGCCTCCATGTAATCAATGGTGCTTATAAAGCTGGCCACGTTGCATCTGGCTGGGATTTGGTATCATTTCTTTGAAGCGCCTACAACCTGTTCATATGTGTTCCTGCAAGCGTGCTGACTTCGTCAGCCTCACAGGGTGCTCGAAATTTCCCATGAAGTTCTGTGCAGTGAGGTGGCTGGAAAACAGTACTGTAATCTGTAGGGCACTGGAGATTCTGCCACACCTCATTGTATTTACGCAGCAGTATAAAGAAAAAGCACACAAGAGGGCAACATGCTCAAGCTACAAAGTGGTTGAAGAAGCTGTGTCTGATGAGGTCTTGTCAGCAAAGCTAGCTTTTGGTCTTTCTATTATTGAGGAATTGGAACCCTTTCTACGTGAATTTCAGACGGATAAACCGATGGTTCCATTCCTGTCAGCAGCACTAGAGAGCATTCTGTGTTCACCGCTGTCGAGAATTGTAAAACGGGAAGTTCTCGATGCTGCCGACATGATCGCCAAGTTGATGAAGATAGACGTAAGCATGCCAGAAAATGCAGTAAATGTAGCCGCATTCGACATTGGGTTTTCGGCAAAAAACGAGCTCCGCAAGAACAAGAAGTTGTCACAGCTTGCAATAATGAATTTTAAAAAACGCTGCATATCATTTGTCAAGGCTTGTGCACAGAAAGTGGTGGAGAGATCGCCGCTTAAGAGACCTCTCATAGAATATGGGACAGAAGCTGCTCCCTGGTGTGTGTGTCTTATGTGGGGGTTGGCTTGTGGGAATGTATGCTGTAGTTCAGTATTAATCTGTGCGGCTGGTTCTGATGCAGAGGACTGGCGACAACGGCATGCAGCTTTGATGGCAGTGTCAGCAGCTGGTGAGGGCTGTCACAAACAGATGGAGGGCATGTTGCCACAGTTGGTGGATGGCATTCTCAAGTATCTTCAGGACCCGGTGAGTGACATGGACTGTGGCGCCTGGTTGTAAAGCCATCCCAAAGATTGTGTAACTGTGAATGCCTAATTATAGTTTCTCGCCATAAAAATTGCTTCAGATTGCCATTGGCCTCCTTGTAACATATTTATTTAGCATCTAAATACTCTTGCTTCATGTCACGTAAGATTAGGGATTTGGAAATAACAAATAGTGCATTCTGAATAAAAGAAACAAAAATGCATACGTCGAACTGAACATTGAAATCAGAACTTAACACAACAGACCTTCTCCAAGAAGAGCATGTGCTGCTTATGCACAGTAGTCTACTTTCATTGTGTAATGTAGTAATGTAGCTTGCCATACTGTCATAACTTCATGTAGAAATGTGCTTCAGTGAAGCTTTCTTGGTAGAGAAACTTGTATGTGCCATATTATTGTCTGCTCAGATGTACAGTAGAACCTCGTTATAACGAACTATAGGATATAACGAAGTAATCGCAATTCCCCTTGAAATTCCTATAGATGAAATTGACATTGGTTATAACAAACTAATGGTTATAACAAAGTAATTACCACTCCCCCTTCAACTTCGTTATAACGAGGTTTTACTGTCAGGGTGCTCACAGGTCCTTGAAATCCTGGAAAACCCTTGAAATCAAAAATTTCATTTTCTAGGCCTTGAAAGTCCTGGAATTTCGTTTGAGTCCTTGAAAACCCTGGAATTTTGGGGATTTTTCACAGGGGTCCGATTGTACTACTCGCTATTCACGGCGCTTGAACGTGTCTGGGACAAACTTCACTGGAAATTGCGTTCCACGACGCCGCGATCACGAAGTCAAACACTGTCAAAACGCCTGTACTCGATGGATCGAGGCATGCGCACGCCCGCAGCACCATTTTTTTTATCTGGCTTGCTTCGGCTTCGGCTACTGATGGCCACAATGAGCATTAAACCACAATAGCATTAAGATACAAATAGAAAAAAATCACAGCATATCCACGGGGTGAATGATGATGAGTGGGCGAAGCTCCGGAGGGAATCATCGGTAAACCGTGAACCTTCCGTGTAATTCGCCCCGTCGATCATCATGTAAAGACGTCTTACGCAGCCCCTTACACAGGCCGGAACGCGCACCGCGTTTGCCGACGCCATCACATGACTGCTGAGAGAGTATAAGGCGGAGAGGCCACAGCGTCTTACACCAGCTTCTTACACGGGCCGTAACGCGCTAGCACAAACGCGTTAGAAACGCGGTCTTTCGTTAATGTTGGGTATTTACTGTCATCGTGGTGCATGTGTCCATGTGCGCTTCGTGGCGTAGTGGCTAGCGCCACGCGTTCGCAAGCGAGGGGTCCCTGGTTCGATTCCGCGCTTCGGACACAACGTTCGGAATTTTTTTCTCATCGTCCATGGTCCACCAAGCGCGATCCAACATATACGGCGACGATCCGGGAGAATGAGAGGAGCGCTCCCTGCGCAGCCCGCGCAGCAGCCAATCGGAGAGCAGCTGCACCGCCAACGCCATCTAGCGTACCTTCACCCAACCGCCATATTGTACGCATGTCTATGGGACAGTGCCCTCTCGGAAACGAGACGAGAAATGGAGATGACGACACAGAATGCGTACAGCGCCATCTTATGTATCGTCACCCAAGTGCAGTTTGCATGCATCTCTATGGGACAGCGCCATCTATTGTATGCTATTGTATGCTAAGGGAGACGCTACTGGCTACGCAGGATGCATCGACAACCGAGAACCGCCTAGGTGATGCCATAAGGAGCTTCGCCCCTAAAAAAACTGAAAGACCTGCCTTGAGCTTTAGAACTCCTAGTCTAGTGAAACTGTGCAATAAGTGAACAGAATATCCTTTGTTTTGTGCAACACGTGAACTACAATAGTGTTCCTTAATTTTTGTCAAAGGTCCTTGAAAAGTCCTTGAATTTTTCTCTCGGGAACCTGTATGAACCCTGTACTGTACATGAAATGACCAGTGCAGGTTTCTCTATGCATATTTGTAAGCAAGGGGGGGGGGGGGGGGGGGAGTACTTTTAAAGAGGCTGCTGCTCTTTACGATTAAAAAAAAGAAAAGCTTTTGTGATATGTTATGATGGAACTTGCTAATCCCATTTGACCAAAAGTGAAAATGCAGCTCAGCATTGGCTCACTTGCAGAAGTTCCCACACAGCATAAACTTTTGTTCAAGGGGGCCACGAACATACAGTCGCAGACTGTTTATTCGGACGCTGAAAATTCGGACATGCTCGTTTATTCGGACACCTTCGCGGCACCGCCACTCGTCCCATTGAAGTAATGTATAACCACGACCGGTAATTCGGACGTCCTACAGCGCGCCGTTCGATTTTTCGGACTCCAGCGGCTTGGTCAGATACGACGTCAAACACCACGATACGGTCGTGACAAGCTGGCCGCGATGTTTACATTTTGCTAGGTTGCCAGTACTGAAAGGGCGCGCTTGCTATGGTTGGATTGCTGGTTTCTGCAAGTTACAGTTGCCGATCTCGAAGGCTTACTTTTGTTGGCTGCGCGTACTGGTTGTCGTGCTTCGGATTTAGCCAGTCCGGTATCCATTGACTGTATACCGCGGCCGAACAGCAGGCCAGGCCAAGCCAAGCCAGTGTGCTTGGAACTCTGTGCTCGGCATTTGGGCTTGGGCTGTCAGTTGTTACTTGACCTAGGCTTTGTCAGCAGCTACTTTTCAAGTCTCGCTCTTTTGCTCTGTGTGTTAGGCCTGCTTTGCTTGTTCGATCTCGTCCAGTTGTCGCGTAGTGCGTTTGAACAGTTTGTTCAAACGCCGTTACGTTTGAACAGTTTGTTGACTTTGACAGTGCCGTCCGGCCTGTGCCGAGTTGGATGATGAGGAGATCGTCCATCAGGTTCTCGAGCCGCCGCAAGTGGACAGCGACTCTGACGACGACGCACCGCCCACGCCACAGCCATCGAGGGCGGACTTGGCGCAGGCCTTGACGACGCTCCTCTCTGCCTACAGCGATAGCCAGACACTGTTGGAAATACAGGCTGACGTGGTCGCGCGTGAACATGCACCTGTACAGTCGCGCATTGACAATTTTTTCCGTCCACTGGGACCATAAAAGTACTTTTTTTCTGGCGAATCCCTTTTTTTCGGACTCTCGATTATTCGGACTTTTCGGCGGTTCCCGTCGAGTCCGAATAAACGGTCGGCGACTGTACATTCTTGTTTTATTGCAGACAGTTCTCATTTTGTATTGTATTGATTTGCTTTGTGACTCAGTGTAAAGAAAATCTTGCACTAAATAATATGGGAAATGTTTGGAGTTCTGAAACCTAAATTGGTAAAATTATTGCAAACTTGAAGTTAGCCTATAAATATGTATAAAGTGCCTAGTTTTATTTAAGTCAATCAAGAATTTTATTGAAGTTTTGAAGAGCAGTCTACCTTGTGTGCTGGTTTTGGAGAACTCTAGCTGTAATGGATGAAATGGTATAGCAGAGAAAGAAAAGATCAGGAAAAAGCAAATTATTAGGATTGAGTTTTACAGAATCAAATTTTGAAATCTGCACAACACTTGCATACGCACACCACACTTGAGGCGCTCCACAAATCTCTTACTTACCTGGTGGTGCTGGCTTGCAGCATCCCCGTGTGCGCTACGCTGCCTGCAATGCGCTGGGCCAGATGGCAACAGATTTCTCACCGGGCTTTGAGAAGCGCTTCCACGACCGTGTGATCCCGGGCCTCGCGCTGCTGCTCGAGGACCACAGCAACCCACGAGTACAAGCGCATGCAGGTGCCGCACTTGTCAACTTCTTCGAGGACTGCCCCAAGGTGGTGCTGTTGCCCTATTTGGATGCGGTGGTGCAAAAGATAGAGGCAGTGCTGAACAGCAAGATGCGCGAGCTGGTTGAGAAAGGCACAAAGCTCATGCTGGAGCAGATTGTGGTCACTCTGGCAGCCCTGGCTGATCGTGCAGAGGAAAAGTTTGTGGACTACTACGACCGCTTCATGCCATGCCTGAAGTACATTATCCAGAATGCTGCCACACCTGAGCTGCAGCTGCTACGAGGAAAGGCCATTGAGTGTGTCAGCCTTATTGGACTTGCCGTGGGCCGAGAAAAAGTGAGTGCAGTGTTAAGGTCTTTCTCTCTGTGCAGTTTAAATTTCAGTGCATAAGCTTGGAACGACAGCGCACATGGTTACTTTAGTCAACTGCATCACCGACATAAAAAAGGGCAGCATGAGAAACTGGGGCAAGCTTGGCCGCCTGCAGTGCCATATAGTGAATTGGCCGCCAGATAGCGTCCAAGCACCTGATGTGCACAGCTATCTGTCATTGTCAGTAATGGTGTGCAAATAGTTAGTTTTGAGATCGATTTGAATATTGGCATAAGCACACGAAATATAGAATACTTTAGAATAATTCTGGATTTAGCAGCAGCTTCTGCAATTAATGTAAATCAACGTTCACGTTGTTGTATTTATAACTTCAGCTTTAGAGCCACGAATGCAGCACCTGAGGGAATAAACAGACCCTTTGTATCCACAAAACTGTTACTTAAATTGTGTTCACGGGATTTTCGAAAGAGCCAATTTTTTTCTTCCTTTTTGTATGTTTTTGTGGCCTGCTACGGTTTTCACTGTAGCAAGTTATCAGACTTGGTGATATATCTAGTGGTTCAGTGAGCGTGACATCAGCATTGCCCCGCGATAGTCTTCTTTATCACCTAGTATTACCACAGTGCGGTGGGCCTGAGTTTTGATGTACTTGGAGACCTTGGAGCCTACTGCAGCGAGCTTGGGGCAGCAGCCCACAGCACTAGCAAAGTTCCTCTTTACAGAAGGACACCTGTGAGAGGGTTCATCCTAAGAGGATTTTTCTTTTTTTGCATTGAGCCTATGGTAAACCGAGGAAACATACCTATGATATTTTGTTTGTTATATGCAAAAAATCGTCTTAACCGAGTTCGTTTTAATGGGAGTTTACTGTGTGCAAGCCTTTAACTGCCATTTCACGCATTTGTGGTGCAGTGATAGTCGGCCAGGTAAATTAGTTGTGTAAACTTCTTGGTGGTGCGTGCGTTCACATTTCTTGTGCCTCATAAAGATGCTGTAGAAGTTTTATAGGTTAAAGGCCACTGTTGCAGAAAAGCTGTGGATCGCTCTGTGCCAACGCGTAGTGTGCAGGGGCACCATGCAATGTGTGGGGAAGGCCTGTGCCTGACCCCGGTTTGGATGGCCCTTGCAAGATCAAATGGGGGCTAGAGTGGCGTGCGTCCCTCTTGCTTGGACTGGTGCGTCTCATAAACCCCTGACACCCATTCATTGGATAATGTGAAGGCGTTTGGCTGTTATTGAAGGGGAGTGGAAAAGGTCATAGAGAAGCCATTGCTTTGTGTTGTGGACAACTTTCTGTGCATTTGCTTGCTGGTAGTCTTGACACACGGCAACACTAGTTCACCAGTGTTCATCAGAGCTACTTGTGGGGCCCTGTTCATTGCCACATCTGCAGGTTAAAGAAAGGGGGTGCCAAGGTGGCAAAGTGTTTGCCAAATCAAGCTAACTTCATCAAGCAGTGTATCAAAACAGGCACATGCTCTATAGTGGATACAACTGGAAAAGAAAACAGCACTTGGCAGCAAGGGCAGACGGGCTGTACGAGTCTGTGTTACTCCACCAGCCAGTTGCAGAAACAAACAAATTGCTGTCATGTGACCTTTTCATAATGGAGTTTACGCTTTTGGCATCGGTGGAGTGGCTACTGTTCTTGAGTTTTGTAGAAGCCATGATGTAATCAAGAAGCATGGACGAAAGCCTATGGAGTCTGAGCATTTCCATCTTCAAAAGGCTGCGACACAGTTCATTTTATTTCCAAGCACTTTTTACACATGAAACTTCACTGAACTGAGTTGAAAAACTCGGGCCGAGGCATGCTTCTGGCGTGCCAGGTTTTTGCATTGCAAGCATTTCATTTCAGCTCAATATAAACAACTGAGCTTTCCGTTTTCCACTCTGATAACCAAATGAAAACATATAAAGTTTATGTACTCCACTTTTATTTTTGCCACTATAGCTTTACTTCTGTTACATGGAAAAAAAGATCAAAGTAGGGATTATTTGCAGCCTTACACAGGAGCAGTGCATGGCTGGTGGTTATGAGGGCATGGGAGAGGCTTCACTGCAGAGTTGAGTTCTATCTGACTATAGAAATGTGTCAAACAGCATGAGAGATAATGAGCATGGTTTTTGTTTGTTAAAAATATGCCAGTACTGACCCATTTTATTTAGTTTTTTTTTTTACTTCTCAGTAGCATAAAATTGTAAAAGCTGTTTTATTTGGTGACTTAGTTGTAATGCCTCATTAGCAAGAAATTGTTGCAAGCTGGCCTCTGTGGGAAAAGTGAAGCCTTGTTAATGCTCATGTGTCTGAAGGCGATCATACTACACAGAAACTGGTAGCCACGAGGTTGCATTTAATGTGCCCATGCCACATGGAATAACAAAAAGCGGTAGCAGAGAGAGCCAACACTACCTGTGCTACTCACGTGCCTCTGTTCCCTCCAATTTATTGCTGAGTATAGTGTGTTGGCTGTCCACAACTAATTTATGACCAGGCCTCCCAATTGCACAAGCAAGGCCGCAAATTTCCCATAGCATATCTTACCATGTGCACTTGCAGTTACACGCATGCTTTACGATTACAAGTACTGCTATGATTGATGATGTCTAGGAAGTTCACTGGGAATTATCCAGAGATGTGTACGGACTTTACTGCAACCCTAAGAAGGGGGGGGACACATGTGCGAGATTTTTTTTTTCTATGCCTGATCCCCCCCCCTCTCTATTTTCCTCCCTTCACTTGTGAAACCCCTCGATTGCTGAGGTTGATAGGTATGGTTGTCCCACACAGACACCACTTTTTTGTTGGAACCACCAGAGCTGCTCGGAAATGTGGTGCTGTACGTAATGCAATGCTGACCACTCAAATTTTATACAAATGTTGTGTCAAACCTTTTCCATGGAACATGATGCCACTGTCACTACAGCATGGACTGCAGGAAAGCAAGAAAAGTTCATGCCACTTCATGCTAGTTCACTTCGGACTTGTGCTGATGAAAGAGCTGTTTTTTTATTGCAGTTCATCGCAGATGCGAGCGACGTGATGGACATGCTGTTGAAGACACAGACAGGTGACATAGAAATCAGCGAGGACAATCCACAGGTGTGCATACCTCTCTCTCGCTTTTTTTTTTCTTTTTCCTCTTTTTTGACAGTATGTCAATTTGTTACACTTTGAACAAGTCCTTTGAGACATTTTCTACTTTTGCAGCTTTCATACATGATATCTGCATGGGCTCGGATATGCAAAATTTTGGGGAAGCAGTTTGAACCTTACCTCCCATACGTGATGGGACCAGTGCTTAAAGCTGCTGCGCTGAAGCCGGAAATTGCCCTCATGGACAGTGAGTAGCAAAGCCACATTTTTGGTCCTCTTCTAACTTGCTTGCTCAGATGGTCCATAATTTCTTGGGTTTTAACAGAGTGCAAAAAGAAGGGCAAAAGCAAAAAAAAAAGAGAAAACTGAATGGCACTAACATTTCAGCTGTGTAGTAGGGCTTGATTGCATGACTCATTCTGAAAAACGAAAGAAAATTATTGTGCATCTCAGCTGTGAATGCTTTACAGTGATAACTACTTCCGATTTCGTATTGTGTGTGTTGTTGGCCATGTCTTCAACGTAAGGTTTATTGCAGTTATGATAAAATGGAGGAATTGGTGAAAGATTTGTTTTAAAGTTGCACTGTTCTACTCTCAACATTCGTAATTGTTTATTGTTTAATGTGTTAATTTGTGTTACAGCAAGTGTTGCTGGCTGTGATAATCTAGCCATGTGAAGAGCATGCATGTCGCTGATTGCACCTTGCTCTTATTTTGATGAAATTGTGGAAAAGGGAGCTCTTAGTTTGAGGCTGTGCTCGGGACCAACATTCCACGCTGTGAAGCACTAGGTTGGGTTAACTTTCATAATGGCGCATCCCACCTGACGTAACAGATTACCGGTGGTAGTTCTTGAATATACTGTGGGCTCAGTGAACTATGCAACATTTCTTTTTTTTCTTTGTTGTGCCTCAACCTCTAGTGCTGTAGACTGCCTGGGAAGTCTTATTATCAGCCAGAGAAAGCCTTGCCCTGCCTTGAATTCAGCCAGTGTCTTTTGTACAGGTGACGACATGAAGGTTGTTGAGGGAGACGAGGACTGGCAGTTTGTCAGCTTTGGAGATCAGGTGAGTGCTGATCAGCGGTGGTTGATGAGGATGGCTGAGCTGTGAACAGTGCATTGTTGCATTGCAGCAAAACTTCGGCATCCGTACAGTAGGCTTGGAGGAGAAGGCAACGGCCTGCCAGATGCTGGTGTGCTACGCACGTGAGCTAAAGGAGGGCTTTGCGTCGTATGCCGAAGAAGTGGTCAAGCTGATGGTGCCCATGCTCAAGTTTTACTTCCATGATGCCGTGCGGTCGGCAGCGGCCGAATCTCTACCCTGCCTGCTGGAGTGTGCACGCATCCGGGGCGACGCTTACGTGGCCGAGATGTGGCAGTACATCTGCCCCGAACTGCTTAGTGCCATCGATGGGGAGCCGGAGAAGGAAGTTCTGTCTGACCACATGTCTAGCTTTTCACAGGTGCGTTTTAAAAGTGCACAAATGCAGCATATTTTTGTAAGGTGCATCATTGTGGACTGCAAACCAGAGGAGAACGAAAAGTGTGCAGCAAGGGCTGTTTGAGGTTAGGTTGTCAGTGCTCAAAAACATCAAGCTTACAAGAGCTTGGCCACTATTGGTGGCTACTGACGTGGCCACCATTGCAAGATGCTCTGAAGGTAGCTCTTTTGTAGAGCTCAGTAATAGTAGTAATTTTTTCAAGGTTGGATTTTGAAATTGTGACACCTCTATGTACACATATGCACACGTCTTTAAACTTGTTTTTATTGTGGGGAGCTAATCTTTAGTAGATGTTGCTGTTTCACTGTCACTGCTGCCCAGCTATGTATTGCTTGGCTGTTAATTTTTCTCATTCTTCATATGCTTTGTATGTGTGCTGTTGCAGTGTCTGACGGTGTTGGGCACAAAGTGCCTGTCAGAGGAACAGATGAACACCTTGATTGGGATACTAGACAAGTACCTGAGGGAGCACTTCGAACGGGCCGATGAACGTCAGCTGAAGCGTAGGGATGAAGATTATGATGAGCTTGTGGAGGAGGAACTGCTCGATGAGGTAAGTTGGAATGATATATAATGCTGTGCCAGACATGGGGCATGAATTTGGCACTCATTAAGGGGGGATGCGGTCGAAAATCGGCTCGAAAATCGCATTTTAATTTTCATCAATATCATGTTTCTGGGGCCCTTCTGCACCTACGTATTTGCAAAATTTGGCTTTTGAATTCCATTTATTTTACAAGTTATAACAGTTAAAAACTTCAACTACGCGCAAGCAGACCTTTGAACTGAAGTCTAAACTAGCCCAGCTTCAACCGCCAGCCGCACGCGAAGTATGCGCTCTGCCAGCGCTATTTTGGTTTTGTTTGAAAGGCCGCGCTTTCAGCTTTTCTTCTTTTTCAGTAAGCAACCATGTGCTCTTCGCAAAGGCAACAAAAGCGACGACAAAATCACGCACAATGCGCACTTCCATTGGATGCTTGATGCATGTGACCAAAATGGCGCCTTCTGATTGGCCAGGAAGGCTTGCTCGGCATGCTTGGCGCCATTTTGAAAAGGTGTCGCCTTTGCGATGGCGGCGATGGTGTGTTATCCCTAACGTCTTGCGCTTTGCAATACCCGACCGTGCGACAAAGTTTTGCTCGAAGCATCATTTTGGCTGTTCACAGAAGAAAGGCAGGTGCAGAAAGCCGAATGGAGCTGCTGCTGCGTGCCGGGAGCGGGCTCCGACATCACCTGATAACGCCGTTGTAAGCGAAGACGCTTCGCCCAGCGTGCGTGGCATGGACTCTGGCCGCGTAGCCGTGCCAGTACCGATGATATTGCCGTGTACTTGTCCGTGCCTAGCTATACGCTGGCAGCGTATTATCAACGGAGGAGCGTGCAAGATGGCTTCCCCCGACAGTACATGTTGTGGACTATGACTGCGTCGATGCTATCGGCAACAGAGGAGCGAGCGTGCGTGGGCGCCTTCCCTGACAGCGTACGCGATGACTCGGGACACGCGAGGATGCTGATGTGATCAGTGCCAGTGAAGTGTGCGAGGCGCACGCCTGCGAGAAGGCTAGATTTGATAAACTTTTGTCGCTACCGGCAACAGCATGACAGATCGAGCCATCCAGATTATGCCCCTGGTGCATTTTCTTTCGCCGGTGCGCACTCGCGCCAACATTAAGGGAAGGAAATGGGTGCGCGTGCTTCCCCACAGCTTATGTGAATATTTTTCTAGTAAAAATGTACTGAAACGTTTTTTTTTCCTCGTTTTCTCAAAACTACAGTTTTGACACTTTGCCGTACAGGAAGTATAATGGCTTCTGTCCTACTTGAGCTATCAGCATTATTTCTTTTTTTGCCAGAAAGATAAATGCATGTAAAAAGCAATATGCCTATTATCAAGGCAATATACACTTTGGAAGTTTTTTTTTTTTTTAATTGGTCACATGTATGACACGTGAAGATGTTTTTTTTTTTTCTGCCAACATTGATGGCCTGCAACTGTTGTTAAAATTGGCCGAGTAAGCTTATTTATAGCATCTTGCACTCTTTAAACATTCTAGATTGTATTGGTACTCTAACCACTGTGTTTGGGCGTTCTGTTATTATGCTAATTTTGCTCCAAACGAAGGACCCAGCTTACACAGTGATTTTAGATTATATTGAAGACTATCTGCCCCATTGCAAAAGTAATTACATTTTTAGAATCAGCACATCAAAATACACAAACGGTGAAAATTTCATTCAGATCTACCCATAAATAAAAAAGTTGACTTTCAAGTGTAGCATCCTCCCCTTAACCCATCCCCACTACATGATTGTTGAATCTCCTTGCCTCTTGCCTATCATATTATCTCTTACATATGTAGGCTTGGAAAATGCCCTGAAGGATGTTTTGCAGTTCCAGTCTTGAGATGGCAGCACTCTCAGGTTGTGCTGTGTCCTCGAAAGCAGGCAACATTGTCATAATGAAATTTGTGTATTACAAGCTGCAATAAAATGAGGTCATGCTAAGTTGGACTTTCCATTTTTATGTGCAGGACGATGAAGATGTATTCTTGCTGAGTAAAATTGCAGACATTCTGAGGCCACTGCTGTCCTGCTACAAAGAGGAGTTCTTTCCTCACTTCGACAAACTACTGCCTCATTTCACGAGGCTGCTGGTGAGCTCCTGTGCCTTTATTTTGTTGGCTGTTGGTTTGTTACTGATGCAGTACGGGATTGCATGACGTGCTGGTGACTTCCATCTGGCGTGATTTTTTTTAAAATGCTTTTTCTGTGTGGCCATTCTAGGCAAGCTAGGCAGGAGTGGAAAAGCGAAACTTGTGTAAAGTTTTGAACGATAGTAGGATGGTGGCGCTTGGTGGTGGGAAGGATGAGAGCTATATTTCCAAGCACTACAGCTTTTTTCTGTACTGTTCTTTCTTTGCAGTTTCTCTTTATTGTGTCCAATTATTTCAAATGTGTTTACAGCTAGGTCATTTTGATACAGTGTAAATAAGCCAGTGCAGATTCTGAAACAAATGTTTATCCAAAAGAGCTGCCTCTGATATTTTTGTTACCTTTATTGCCCCTCCCCCCCATGCTTGTGCTGCTGCCCAAGCTCTGCAAGCCTGTGTGACCCATCTCATACCAAGCTCATCAGTGATGTTTGAGGGCAGAACAGTAAATAATGAGGCACTAAGGAATTTTCACATGTAAGAAGGTGTGTGCCTGATAAAGTTTGCGTTCCTCATACATGTACAAGTTGGAGGTACGGAGTTGGAGTTGGAGGATGGCAGGAATATTTTGCGTGCTCCCAAGGGATTGAGATCATCGAGATTGTACTGTGCAATAGGGAATACAGCTACCAGTCCTTTCATAAATGGTGAAATATAGAACTCTTGCAGCATTTGAATTTTCAGTCACTGTTATCTAAACATAGTCTCCATATCTAGAGCCTGAAGTAATGCAGAAAGTCCAAAAAAATTGTAGTTGAACAATCTGTCGACTCCTGCATTTGGAGTTAACCCTGCAATTTTTTCTATTTTGTTTAGAGTCCTGACCGACCCTGGCCAGACCACCAATGGGGCCTTTGTGTCTTTGACGACATCATTGAGTATGGAGGACCGGTAAGTGCGAACATTGTGCCAGTAAACATCTTTACCTACCATATCTGAATTACTTTAGAGACAATTGACGTTTGTGAACTGTATTCCGTGGATTTGAGATGCTGTTTTTCCCAAGGAAACACCTGCTGGCTGTCTATAAGCGTCAGAGTGCATCATTAGACTCTGATGGAGGTATTGCAGAAAACATACTGCACGAATGAGCCAGTAATAGTTGCGTAAAACACCAGTACCTTGCTTTGTTCTTGGAAACATTGCTGGCATGGTCACTGACGCTAGTAACATCTGAAATCTATAACTACATGAAATCCGTGTGCCAAAGCGATACCAGCCTTATCCCAATCACTTGCAGTTTCGTATTAACGTTTGGCTGCTTGGAGACTATTGAATGGGCACAGCCACATGGTTCGTATGACAGCTGGCATGTGCCAAATCATAATGTCCTGCCTGATTACATTACGGCATGCCATTTCAATGTAGTTTTTCTGAAACATGCTTAGAGGAGTGGCATGTAATCTTGGTTATAAACAGCTACTGTTACAGCCAAATGTTTGAAGTTGAACCACTTCGTTTTGGCACTTCGCATTGAGTAGTGGTGCACATTGCGTAGTCCTTGCCATGTTTCTATAGTTTATTTTGTTTGCATTGTTGTTGTTGCAGGCTTGTGAGCGCTATCAGAACTACTTCTTGGAGCGGCTACTGGCATTGCTGACAAGCACCAGTCCTGAGGTGCGGCAGGCAGCCAGCTATGGCATTGGTGTGCTGGCACAGTTTGGTGGCGAAGGCTTCATCCAAGCATGTGTCCAGGCTGTGCCGGTGCTGGTCGCGATGATCGAAGCTCCGGATTCAAGGGCTCCTGAGCGTGTGTTTGCTACTGAAAATGCAATCTCAGCTGTCAGCAAGGTGTTACTGTGGCGTTCCCAGGCCGTCAATGCTGATGAACTTATCCCACGGTGGTTTTCGTGGCTACCTGTCTGGGAGGACGATGAGGAAAATCCACATGTGTATGGGCTGCTGTGTTCACTATTAGAAGTGTATGTACTCCCTATCCATACTTCACCCATTATTGTTGGCCATCACTGCTATCTGTTCTGTGCAGATACAGTAGAACCTCGTTATAATGAACCCAGATATAACAAACTGTTTGATATAATGAAGCAATTGCAATTCCTTTTGAAATTCCTATAAATGAAATGGATATTGGCTATAACGAACTAATGGTTATAACAAAGTAATTACAGCTCCCCCTTCAACTTCGTTATAACGAGGTTTTACTGTACCAGATTCCATTAGCAGATTCATACTCTAAACAGTAACTCTTTCTTGTGCAGACATGTTCTAAGATGCATGACAGGAGCTACAAGGCAACAGAGTGAAACAGAAGAGAGAAAGCTCAGCTTGGTTTCGTGTGGGGACTATACAGTAAAAGTTCAGTAATTCAAACTGAAAGAGGAACATGAAATTGTTCCAATTAAGGGGGGATCAAAATTCTCCATTTTTCAATTTATTATTTTTTTTTCATGATCCTTGGACCTCCTTTTACCTTGTGGTGGAATATAATGAAATACGCGGTAGTAATACAGAAATCGCCACTTTATCTATGTGTTGTCATCCAAAATCGCAAGAAAATCGGGCTTCCAAAGGTGCCGCGATCTTGGTATCATCATAAAAAGGAGCAGTCGAACCTGAGGATAGCCACACCACTGTGTTTCTCCAACAAAAAATAAAACCTGCTAGAGCGAGAGAGAGCTTAGCTGCTCAAAGTTAATATTTAACTGTTTTCATGAAATAAAACTCTGAGCTCAGTTTCCTCAGCTTCCATTTTTTTGAGCAGTTGCTGTCAGTCCTCCCAGTGCCATTTCATAATTAAGCTAAATTCATTCAGTCTTTTTCACTTACATCCTGAAACGTTCATGAGTGCCATAAAGCTATTCATTTATACCTGCACGTCACAACAACTTTTTAATTGTATTTTTGCAAATGTTGTTCATAAGAAAATATGTTGAGGACATCTCAAAAATTTTTTCTGTACTCACTTGGACATAAAAAAAAAATCAACAAGCAGCTTTACGGCACACAGTGGGCCTTAGTGTATATGAAGTAAAAATGGTACTGAAATATTGTCTACTTGACCGATTAATTAGGGGGTGACTGTAAGGGTCTATAAGGTGATGCAAATCAAAAACTATAATATGTAGCTTAAAACTGATTTCATTTCAGACATCAGCATAACAAACTACATTAGTGTGGCAAATTTCATCACTTTATACCCATAAATAACATAGTTTTCATTGCCACGTCCCCCCTTAAGTGGAGTTATTAGTGGGCGGGCACTAGAATGAGTGGACATTGCGTAGAAGCATGTGAGCTTGAATTCAGCACCGTGCACTACATGAGCTTCTTCGGCTTTGCCGCTTTCCATGTATCGGCCACGTGTACACAAACACACACAAGGTATTGAAGACATGTTTGGTGTTGACACATCACATGTGGAATGGCACTTTAAACCACTCACAGCACCGAACACACACTTGAAGAAGCACACACAGCACCGACCAACGTAAGAGTAATACCTGTGTCACACGGGCACATTGGAAGGCCTTCGAGTCGATGACCTTCGAAAAGCCCACAACTCTATCAACTCAAAATACATTCTGGCGCTGCTACACGGCAGTTTTGAACGGCCGTTGAGTCCCCCAGTGATTTCGCAACAACATGGCGGCAACCAAGGCACTCGCTTCAATTCCGATTTGCACTAGTTGCTTGCTATTCGCACCGACGGCAAGAAACAAACTTTAAATTGAGCCTTCTCTTAATCTCATGTACCAAAAGGGACAAAATATGCGCGATGTTTTGCACTCGTTATTCAGAAAATGCCGATTTTGACACTGCTAAGCCTAAGTCCGTAGCGCGAGCCTCAAAAGTAGTTTGATTCATAGGCACTAGATGGCGCTACACGTAGTGTTTCCCACCAGCTGCATGGCGTTTGTTTTTTATACCAGTGACGGCGTATTTGATCTAGAACTAATGCAATGTTGTGAGAGCGTTGGCCTCTCGGCACATTCCAATATTTTTCAAAGGTGTAAGATTCTACTTATTGATACAACGATATAAATAGGGCCATGGCCTCAGAAACTAGCGCGCGCGGGAGCTGCCGGTGCGCCAAGTCTCGGAGTTCTCGCCGCTTCCGCTTCCGTCGTTCAATGGCCTTCGAAATTTCAAAGGAGTTGTGGGTTGCTCCGTTGGCTCGATAGACTGTTGACTCGACGGCCATTGAAACCGCCCGTGTAGCAGCTCAAACTTGACCTTACGTGATTGACTGTCGGTTCGAAGGCCTTCGAAACGCCCGTGTGACACCGGTATAAATATATTCGCAAAAGACGTTTTGGCTCCCGTGCGGGAGCCGAAACGTCTTTTACGAATATATTTACATTTACTTTGGTCGGTGCTGTGTGTTCATGTTATTCCCTGACCAGACAGGATTCCGTCCAACTCCAGACTTCACAAACCACTCCAAAACAATAACAAGGGGGGAAAGAAAAAGAAAGAGAAAAAAAAAAACCCTACCCCACACACCAAGTGATGATACCAAGTGACCGAAAATGATAAGGTGACTTCGATTTCAGTTTTGACAGGTAAGGAGTAGCGGGCGTAGCCTCCAAAGCTTAAGTGTGTCGCAAGCTTTCCAATCTTGGAAGCCATAGCCATTGGCAGTCAACCTGGCCAAGTCAGCTAAAATCCAACATGGCAGCATTCATAATGGAGTGGCGTGACCCAAAACATGCTATTTAGTCCGGAAAATCGAACTTCAGGGCACAAATTTGCCCACAAAATCAATTGCAAGAATGCAGTCCCGATTTTCTATTAACAAAGGTCCATCGGCGACTGAAAACCACGGGCTCCCTGTTCGAACTAACTGTAAGGAATCCCGATGTGTTCAAATTATTGGGAGTTTTCCCCCATTTCAGTACACAGGGCTGTGTCGGGAACAGTGCATAACTTCGAATTAACTGTGTGCCCTACAGAAAGAGCTATGTGTCGCAACAAAAGGGGCCATGCTAGCTGCTCTGAAGGCAGGGGTATGGTTCTGGCATGGCTGCAGCAATAAAATTTTCGTTCTGAGAAGTGGTGGAAAAGCAAAACAAGCCCAATTCGAGGAAACTGAAGCATGGAATTACTGTGTCTTTGATAGGCGATTTGTGGCCACCAGCAACGTGACCTGGATGGACACTTACTGCTGCTCTACACGTAGCCGAGCTTGCAAGCCCAATTCTTAGGCTTTTTTTTTTTTTTGTAAGAGTATAGCTTTTCTTGGTGATAAAAATTGCTATTGCGGCTGGAATATCGATTTTAAATGTGAGAAACTTGGTCAGCATTTGCAGCAATGCCTCTATGTTGTGGAAGTGCCATTTTCGAAATATTGATTCCTTTCACGATTTTCTACTTCCAAGACCAGTGCCCTGTCTTGTGTTACATGTGGTCTGAACTGTACAATCATTCTGCTCAGATCAGCGAACAAATATTGAGACTTTAACCTTTTATGTAGTACTATATGGTAGCACTAAAGGTGGGCCCTATTATTTCTAATTTATACAGGATGGTTTGTATGAAGTAAACATATTCATTCTTTTTTCTCCATCGCAGAAATCATCCGGCTTTATTGGGGAAAGACAATGCAAACCTTCCACGAGTGGTGATGGTGATGGCAGAGGCATTTGCCAAGGAGGCACTGGAGCCCAGCTCTCCTGTGGGAGTCCGCATGGTGGCTTTGCTAAACTCCTTGAAGGTGTGCACTGAATTTTGAGATGAAACTATGAAGTTGTGGCTATCTCGACATTAAAAAGAACCCACATAGGCTGCCATAAAAAAAGCAAAGTGTGCACTTTGCTTTTTTAACACTAGGGTAGCATGGGCCTCTCACTTCTGCCCTCCGCCTTCACATAAGCTTTTGGTGCGGGTAAAACAGCTTTCGTAACTTTGTAGGCTTGAACATGGTCTATTGTATAACACCATCCCTAGAAAGCTGCGCACTTTTGTGCTTACATCTTTGGATTGCTGCAGCTGGTAGTTTTGGTAAAAGGCTAGTTTTGTCATGGACAGCAAGGTTCATGTAACACAATCTTAACCTTGCTTGTTTTCTCTTCTTCCTTGCAGGGCAATGCAGAGATGTTCGCCATGTGCATAGCTCCACTAAGCTTGCCACAGCGAGAAGCGCTACAAAAGGTCCTTGGCGGATGCTGATGCCTTACCCCGTATTTATTGGACTGACCGCCACTTTTAGGCAGCATGCTCTGTGAATAGGATAATTTTGTACATTTGCCTAATTAGGATTCTTCCTGTGTGATAAAAGTGCAGGCCCATTGTGAAGGAGGCCCACCCTTGCTTCCGGGTGGATGAAAATAAATGTGTGGAAGCAAACTGAACTGAGTCTTTGTGTCTGCTGCCATTACACTTGGTGCTGTTACGTGCATTTGTCTGCTTGCCCTTTGGAGGTGGTAAAACTTGTTGCATGGTTTCTGCTTAGCATTACAGATACATGTAGTTCGCTAGTGGTGTCATTCCCAAGATTGGGGCATAAATTTCCCTTCCCTTTTCCTAGATCCATGCAGATTTCATTTTAGCTTTGTCCTGGGAATGTGTGGAAGGTAATTCACCCATTCATAGCCCTTCCTCTAACCTGGTCAAGTCCTCGGAGTTGATTTGCCATGTCAGTTCTGCGAGACCTCTCAAGCTAAGCACCATTGGTCTTGGTCAGCTTGCATGAAAAGCTATGCCATAAAGGAAGAAATGAAGAAAAATATATTGAAATAGCTGTGGCAATAGGTGCATATAGAATAATACCATGTTAAAGAGAAATCTACTGTTAAATATGGGTGAAAAAAAACTTATTGCATGACCAGTTTACTCCAATACATTACCCCTAGAATAACAGTCGCCCTAAAAAACTGTTCCAACAAGTTAGCTCAGTGTGTGCATGAGCTAACTTTATCTCTGTGCACAAGTGCTAGCTTTTCCGCTGCACGCAAGTCAGCTTCCCTGCAGTACACGTGTTGTGCACCGAACCATACTACATGTGGGAATGAGCCACCTGTTACGACACATGGATACTTTTGCCCTTAGTTACAAAGTTCAAATAGTTCGAAAAGTAAAAGTTGAGTGCAAATTGAATAGGAAATGCTATTTGAAAATTATTCTAACATATGCACACCCCTAAAAAAATATCCTTATGACATATTTACTGATCAATATCGTGGTGCAGCTTGTCAGTAGCAATGTTTAAAAAGAGTTGGGGTTTGTTGTAAATCCCATGTAACCTTTAACATGTGTTTTACATATGACACTGCATTCTTGGTACTTTCAGAACACAAATGACATGTAAGCATGAAAACAATCTGGACAGAAGGGAAATGCATGAGAAAATTATCATTTTGAAGAATGGTTCTCACAAGGAATTTCCAATGCAACAGGGAAGTATCAGCCCACTTCCTGGGAAAAAAAAGTGGATGAAACCGTAGGAATTAAATGTTTCAGACCAAGAACTGAGGAAATGTAACGTGCAGGATCTAGGCTTGATGCCAACTAAAAAATTTTAGAGGTCAGATGAGCTCCTTCAAGGGCAAGGTCAGCAGTCTTCTTCTTTCTGAATACAAAGTGACCAGTATTTAATTGATCTTTGATATCTTCTGGTTGGCGTTTGACCCAGCTCTTTTATCCAAGTTATTCCCCAATTACATACCTATTGAAAGTTTACCTTTGGAAACTAGTGTAGTGTGTTAAATGACAAAAGGTGCTACTTGTGCTTTCATGATTCTTGTGACCATTTGGTGATGTGGGAGCCTCGACAGAGCTTCATATCATGCAATCGTCTCTCACATTGCTACTGGGACATGTATAACCTTCCCTAACTTTATTCAAAATCCGTTGTTTTTGGACCTCCTCCCGTTATATCACATGCTGCAACTGGCATTGCTTGCCACCTCGAAGCTGTATTGCAGACATGTCTCTAGTCTTGCGATGCTAGTTGCAGTGGCAAGAAAAATATGATTTTGCAAATGGATATCCATTCGCACATGAATTGTCACGAGGTGCCGTCTGCTTGAAAGGTGCACACAGTGAAGATCTTGATGATGAGAAGTGCGTGTGCTTGTTACGCCACACCACTAAGTGTTTCTCGTAGATGATACATGCAGCACTTTTCCAGTTCCACTGCAAATGCGGCCACGGCACTTTTCAAACGGAACAGTCATGCTCATTGTAGAGCTTGTGCCTGCTTTAAGCATGCTGCAACCACTGGAGAGTACTGTTCACGTTCAGGATTTAACCTGCAAAGATGGAAAGCAAAGCCTTGTTTCAGTCGAGAGAAAAACAAATTATTCTTAATGTCCTTTTTACAAAATTGTGCAAGATACCAGTAAATAAATGTAATAAAATTCCTGGGAAAATCATGCTGACTAAACATATTCCTTAAAGGGGTACACCACACTTTAAAGCTTCTTTTTTTTTAGTTCCTGATATATCTTGTTGAAAGTTGGTGAGTTTATGTGTATTTATGTGCTTGCTTTAAATATACACTTATTTCTTTATTACATATGGTTTTTAGAATATTCAACATTTCAGTTGCCTAGTTGGAAGCGAGATTTTCTCCTAAACTGACAATATTTGAATGCAAGTGAGCATATTGCTGTTACCTGAAATGAGAGCTGTATGTAGCAGTACAACAATGGATGCTCTAAACCTATTCTAACAAAACTTACGATATGTCATTCATGGACAAATCTATGTCTGGCTGGGACATCACTCGCTGCAGTTTAACATATTGTAACATTTGCGCAAATTGGTTCAGAGCATCCATTTTTGTACTACTACTAATACATGCGGCCCTCATTTACTTTGTCAGTTTAGGAAAAAAAATTTTGCTCCTAACAAGGTAAACGAAATGTTGATATTTTGAAAACTATATATTATATTTGAGAAATTAATGGCTATTTAAAATTGGGTAATAAATATCAGACAGCCATCATTGTTTCAGTCATCAGTGCCAATGTTTTTCTCTGAACCCTAGTGTTTTAGCACTTGCACTTCAATGTATTTATGCTTCCGACACACATGTTATCTGGACAATGTTCTCTTTTTGTTTTTTGTTGGCCACTTGTGTATTTTATTTTTTGTGCTGTATTTACTGTAGCAAATTTCACTCCCCTCTGTAATGTTTTACCTTGAGGGTGTGAATAAAATAAATAAATAAGTAATAACTGCATTTTCCATCAAAATATGTGAAGAAAAGCTTTAAAGGGCAGAGCCTCCCCCTAAAAGGACACACAGCACCAAAAAAATCTTGACATGTTGGTGTTGTTTGATTGCTCTGGTATTGCCATCCATGGATTCGGTAACCAGGCAATCCACAAATGGTCAAAAGTTTACAGGCTAATTACGACTCTGTTAGCTAACTGCATTAATCTGACAAACTTGAATATGAACAGTATGCCACTGGCCCCACTTGTCCAAGGTCTCCAAGGTTACATAAAGAAAGCAATAATTTATAATTAACTCTGGTATTGTCAGGGCCACTTGCTGTGGCTGCAGCGGTGGAACACAAATTAATACCATAGCCATATCAGAATATATCATAAGGGTCAACAGCTGGTTGACGAAATATTCTCTTACAAATTCAAGCATAATGGAGGTGTAAAAACAGCCGTAAGGACATTTTTGACCTCAGTTTAAGGGTGGTGATAAAAAACTTTCGTCTCGTGCTTTTTTGCTGCAATATGTAGCTGAGAGCCTGTCAGTCAACATGACACACCAAATGCTGCAGTGCATCACAGAATATTGTTTGCTGTCTGTTTATTATTGACCAATTTCAGTTTTGGTTTGGGAGAGCTCCTAAAACGACAAACTGCCAGGTGCAACTAGCACCACCTAGCGTTTGCAACAGGCTAAACAAATCTGACCACATCAGCACACAGAACTGTGATGCACTTTCTCATGGCTTGAAACGCCTGCTCATGTTCTTTCACCTGCCGCATGTACTGCACATTGTCATCATTGCTATCATCGTCGTCCTGTAGAAATGCTCTTTTTTTAGGGTGGTATCGTCGGGAGTCTATTAGCACAAGCACTGCAAAAGAGCAATGGTGACTATGACATCATCACTGTTAAGTACACTGCTCGAAGCTGGGCTGCCATGGTGGTGTGAAAGTTGAGGGTCCCCTTCGGTCACCTAGCATAATGTTGATGTTGCGGCGTGCGGTGTACAGAGCTTGACTGCGCATGTAAACTTCAATATTCATTTAGGTTACCTTCAAAGCTATACTTGCTGTTGAGATTTGGTAGATGATATATACATGTGGTAGATGATATATGCAGGGGGCGGCAGAAAGTTAGGTGGGCAGATGAAATCAGGAAGTTTGCGGTGATAAATTGGGCACAGTTAGCACAGGACAGGGATAATTGGAGATCTATGGGAGAGGCCTTTGCCCAGCAGTGGGCATAGACAGGCTGATGATGATGATGATTATATGTACGTCCATGAAAATCAACCTCACGGGCTATCTAAACAGTGATATTTTGGAGTCACTGCTCCTTCAACTTTTTGATCTACAGGTGACCTTTTCTAGAAGTTTAACTCTGTGCACACTAATGCATCGAGGAGTGGTTTGATGTACGACGAAAACTTGTAAAAAGAATGAAAAAAGAAGCAAAACTGAGACAAACTGAAATTGTACCATTTTTTCCAGTATTATAGACAGAAGGAATCCTGGAATAACAAAACGTTAAGCACTGCTGAAATCCGCAGACATGCTTCGTAAAATGTATCATGGCAAAATAACGAATGTATGTTTTTATAATTATGAAATAATACTTGTCCTTTGCAAAACTCACTTGCGCCTCTGAAGATGCAGTGCTCGTCTCAGAATTGACCTAGAATGATGAAATTTAGCACAAGTGATCTTAGAACAGATATAGGCCCACCTTGTAATATTAAACGTTATAAAACAAGTGGATGTAAAGTTCAGTTTTTTGGGTAGAATACTGCCCACTCCCTCCACCCAAACAAACAATGTTCCAAACCACGTGCCCATCTTCATGCTTGAGCCCTTTTCACCTGCATGCTCGAGAGAGTGAACACCAGGCCAGTACAATTTCCAAAAGCATGCCCTCACCTGCGGTTGTCGGGCCTCTTGTCTCTGCAATATTTGGTTCTTCTGCTCGTCACTAAATTTGAGCACAGCCGCAATGACTTTGGACAGCGTCTGTAACAAGAACACGCAGCAATCTATAGCCAGGCCAAGAACATGACAGTCTGTGAGTGCAGTCAGTCCTGCAACACTGTGTTTAACAGACACTGGTTTTGCAGCCTTTTGTCAAGTGCAGTGAATTAAAGTAACTTAACTTACAGCTGTGTAGAGCACACAATTGTTTTCAATGCACCTGCACGTTGCAAATAATGAAATTCTGCCAAGCTAAACAGTACACGTGGCACACAAAATTTTGTGCAATAGGATGTATTTTAGTTTTTAAGCTAAACCACTCCTAGCCCTCTCATTTTGTGACCCTGCATCACAGAAAGGAAGTAAGCATGTTAAGAGGCATCTCCACACAGCAGTTATTGGTGCAAATTGATCCCTTTCGCTCACACTATGTTTAAATAAAAAGATTTTCTATCTGATAACCTTCGCTTCAATAAGTGATGAAATGCCACCAATGGCTAAGTAGCCTTTGTGTGACCAAGCCAACTTACCATTGTCTCTTTTCCCATCATGTACTCGAACAGGATGTTCCGCAAGTACTAAAAATAAAAGAGAAAAAAAAAAAACTGCAACTAAGTGGACTGTTTTTCCCAAGAAGATAATTGTGTCGGTGTTTTCTGAGACATACCTCATATTCTGTGGGCTCTGGGAGCTGTACAGGGTTCTTGCCAGTATGGTTCGTTGCATTGTTATTTTGCTGGGCACGTAAAATACAGCGCAGGTCGTTGATTTCATCCCTGCGTGAAAGGATATATGTGTGCGCTGAGGGACAGACAGTAAGTATATGTAATATCCACTCACACAGGACGGTTCGACTTCAATTTATTTGTTTGATAATGTTGACCGAGCTTGGCTGTGATTGAATTATGTCCGTGTGGCACCTGCATCACCAACACCTACCAAGAGGCTTTCTGTGGCACTATGCATCTAGCTAAACAGTGAAAACTGCACTTGTAAGTCTGTGGGCCCATGTAAAGTAAGCAGACAGTGTGAAAGAAGAAACATTGTTCCACATGGTGGAACAGTCTTTCACATCTGGAACAGAGCTACGAGTCACCTCAAATACACATTTCCTGAAATGCAGAAACTTGCTCGCAACACCGCAGTCAAATTGATTTAAATAAATCTCCTTGCACTTAAAGAAGATGCAATGTTATAAGTGTACAAAGTTCAATTTAAGCCTGAGGCCTCAAGTCTAAACAAAAATTGCCAAATGGATTTTTATATCATTGATGCATAATGTTTACAGCTTTACAACTCTACACTAATAATTTCTGGAATTTTACATCCCAAGACCACAATATGATTATAAGGGATACCATAGTTGAGGGCTCTGGAACTTTCGATCGCCTGGGGTTTTTTAACGTGCACTGGCATCGCACAGTACATAGGCTTCAACATTTCGCCTCCATCAAAATGCAGCTACCGCGGCCGGGATTCGATCCCATGACATTCAGATCAGCAGCAGAGAGCCAAAGCCATAAGACCACTTTGATGGGACTAGAATTCTGCATTGAAAGCGTAATTTAAAAATTTTATAAACTTCATTCACCAGCTTGTCTAGAGTGGACAAGTATGGTGCATTAGTACACAACTTACACAGGACTGTTTACATTGTTTATGAAAACTTTGCAAAAGTCCTACTAAAAATTAGGCATAGGTACAACACAGAACAATGCCTAATACTTAACTTTGCCTGTTTTAGATGCCCCAACTTACACTCTACATAAGAAATGGTCTCTGTGAAATCTATTGTGGTACTTACCGGTACCGGCCAAGAGTCAATTGGAGAGCTTCTATTCGCTCGTCAGCTGGGCACTCGCGAGGACCCCACTCCTCCTGCAAGCAGGAAAATGCAATCGCCACGATAAGTGCCTATGGCACGGTCGATGGGTCATGTCAGTGCATACATGTGCAATATGCTTCAAGAGCCTCTTTAATAAATTAAGAACTTCTTATCAGATACAGGCATGTATATCTATAATTATTATTTTTGGAGGTTATTGTGCACATACCATAAGACTATGAGACATGCCTTCGTGAGGCACTTCAGATTAGTGTGCAGCATCTGGGGTTCTTTAAGGGGATACTAAAGTGAAAAACAATTTTTCTCGTATTAGTAAAGTACCTTTTCACTTTACCAAAGGCACCACTCTCGCATAAAGAAGCCATAAAATCGAGAAAATACAAGTAGCAATGCTGCTTGGAGGTTCCAGCACTAATATGCATGGCACCATACAGATTAGACGACGCCTACCAAGGCCTACAAATTATTAATGCAAAAGCGTTTCTTGGCTAGGTTGGCGATAGCGTGCACCCAGCTGCCGCCTGCAAAAGATGCAAAAGCATCTGCAAAAGCTGTGCCCAGAAAGCGCGTGACCTCCCCAACGGAAGTGACACCAGCGCCAACACTCGCCGCAGCAGTAGTCAGCACGCGCGCTCCGCTCCACTGCAGCTACCTGCAGTGGCGTGCGGCCGTGTTGTCACATTTCTTCGCTGGGTTGGCGAAAGCGCGCACCCAGCTGCTTGGCGTTGCCGTAGCAACGCTCTGTGTGCGCTCGGCTCCACCACTACGCTGCAGGAAGCGCGCCCTAGCCCTCAGTCAGTTCGGCATCAGGTTCTGTGGGTTGGCGCTGAGCAAGTGGTTGGGCTCCCTCAAGGGCTGCAGAAGATTGTGCTGATCTTTCGGTCTTCAAAAAGAACCAATTCTCTCTTCTACGGAGACACTATTGTAGCAGCATGGACAGTGATTCTGCAACAAGTAGTTTCAGGGAGTCCGATGTCGAGGTTGTAGGCTTAGAGTCGACATCGGCAGAACAGCCGTCGACGAAGCGCTCCCTTGACTAGGAGGACTCAGAAGACAAGTGTAAATTAAAAAGTGCACACCCTACACCCTGCCCTATGAATGAAAATGTTTCTGCTTAGGAATGAAATGCACGCAGCGAGCATGCTATTACTAAACCACCAGCTCACCTCATCTGGCCATGCATCATCCCATCCACTGCCGTGTGTCGCTGCTGGTGTGTCTGCCTCTTCATCAACCTTCTCTGTATGACGAGATCAAAACAGTCAGCAAAGAAGAGTCACACCTTTAGGTGTGTTTATAATATTATGAACTCATATACACTCTGCACAAATGTATGAAATGTGTACATAGGCACAAAGGCTATAGGGAGAATTTATAAATGTTAATTTAAGCTGTGCAACCCCTTTAAATGAAAAAGCACTCATGATTTGCAGAGGATAGTTGACTACCACAGGATATCAGCACTATCACGTGTTTTAGGGACATTACTCAGCAATCTTGATACAATGTGCAATTAAGAACATTGCCATCATATCAAGCTGCAAGGGCAAAACAAATAGTACTGCATTCTCCTCTGCGTCTTTGGAATAAAATACAAAAATATATGTGCAGTGCTCTTTCTCAGTATTGGTAGTAGAATTTATTTATGATCTAATACATCTCTAAAATTAAAAGTAATAATAATGTAAAATTAGTACATTTGCTCTGATACACTAAATCAGACAGATGCTCTTGAATGCTCCTACCGGTGTTACAACACAGTTAGTGTTTCAGTGTGCAGCGTAATAAACTCGTATTCTATGAATAAAAATGTACACAGCTAGATGAACACTGCACCAAGCTAACCTGATGTTTCAGACTTGTGTATCTGGTGCTGATGTACATCACTTGGCTGATGAGAGTCCACCTGTAATGAATCAAACCACAGTAATGTGAGAAGGCATGCCACTCTCAGCCAAGAGACACATGGAACATATACACAACCACCTACAAAATCCCACCTATGATACTGTTTCAAGAACAGCTAGTGAACAAACCATTTTGTTGCTGCTGGTAAGTTGCTCTTGGAGGATCTGCAACTGTTCTTCATAGCTCTTGGCAAGGGCCTCGGCTTCGAACTAAAATAGCGGGGAAAAAAAAATAGAAGCACAATGATTTTTGTGCATGCTGTTCCTCGCTATCCAAGTGGCAATTAAATGCGACTAAAACAGTTATGAGCTTGCACTGCAAGCTCAGCACCTCACCAGCTGCTTTCCAAGGCGGTCTTGGACCTCCTGGAGAGATTCTTCCAGTTCCCTGACACGCTCTTGCTGGTTCTGTTCAGCTGTCGATAGGCGCTGCTTCTGAAATGACCAACATGCAAGGGTGACTAGTTCCATCAGGAGTGGACTATAGGAGACACAAAGCAAGGCAGTAGAACAAAGTTATTTATAGTAGAAGTAAGAGTTATGAAAGCCAAGTGCTACAGTACGCATCATCTACTTAGGCCTGAGAAAACAAAAGAGGTGCATCTGCATCACATGATGTTGTGAAAAGCTGCAGTATTTGAAAAGTGACAAATAATAGTAGATTCCGATGAAGCCACAGTGCACAAATGCCAGTTTATGTTTAGTGTGGTACCTCAACCCCTCACTGTCATTAACGTTTTTATTAAGAAAGACATCCAAGGTTCAGTTTCAACATCATGGAAGATGCTTGTTTTGTTTGTCTCTGGAATGTCTTACCTCTCAATGTGGTTGGGAACGGTAACTCTGGACACATAGTTAATGATTTCATATAATGGCTTGTTGGTTGTTGTGGTATATGAAACATATTTATGAACTGTACCTCTTGTAGAAGAGCAGCGAGCTTCTCCTTCAGCTGTGCAACAGAGGAATGTTGTTCTTCGTAGTCATTCTTCCGGAAGGACTGTGTCTGCAGCAATTCCTGCCTCATACAGACTACTTCCGACTCGTTCGCGTTTGCTGCATCTTTCACAAGCTGCTCTCCCCCTAAGACAGGTTGTAGCCCTTCGTGAATTCCCTCGCCCTCACCACGGAAGCCTGACACGTTAGCCTGCTGTTTTTCAGACATTCTCTTTCCTTCAACATCATTTTCAAGACCCTTAAGGCACTCCAGCAGCACATCTTGTTCTTGCTTAGCCTTGAGCTTCAATGACTCCAGTTCTTGCATCAACTGAGACTCTTTCTGTCTGCTTTCGTCTAGCTGTAGTATGCTCGCTTGCAATTCGTCGCGCAGGTTCTTAGACTCTGAAGTCAGTCTTGCAACTTCCGACTGCCTATCTTCCGCAAGTAACTTTGCTTCTTCAACATCCTTCTCAAGGACACTGCATCGCTGCGAAAGTGCACTTCGTTCTTGTTCTACTTGTAATTTTAAGTGCTGAACCTCATCCGCCAACTCCAACTCTCTTTGTTGGCTTTCTTCAATGTGTGAGGAACTGAGCTGCAGCTCTCTTCGGAGACCCTCAGCTTCGGCACTGAGTCTGGAAACTTCGGCCTGCTTCTCATCCAACATAACTTTGACTTGTGTCATCTCTTGTTCCAAAGCCTTCCACGAATCCATCAGCGCACGTTGGCCTTGTTCTGTTTGGGATTTTAGTGAATTAAGTTCTTCTGCAAGCTGCGATTCCCTTTCTCTGCTTTCCTTCAAATGAGATAAGCTTTCCTGTAGCTTCCCATGCAAGTCATGCACCTCAGAGCTAAGCCTAGCAATTTCAGAATTTCTCTCTTCAGAGAGTTGCTTGAACTGTGTGACGTCTTTCTCTAGTTCTGCACGCTGGACCAAAGTAACACTCTGTTCTTGTTCGATTTGTGCCTTCAAGCTCTTGAGCTCTTGCACTAGCTGTGATTCTCTTTGTTTGCTTCCCTCAAGTGTACTTATGTTAGCTTGGAGGTCTCCCTTCAACGCCTCAGCCTCAGTTTTCAGCCTGGCTATTTCACAGCTGCGTCTGATCTGACAACAGCGTGACCTCCTTAGCATCCTTTTCTAGGCCTTTGCACCTTTCCAGAAGTGCATTTCGGTCTTCTTCAGCCTGTGATTTGAGCAGCTGCACCTCCTCTACTAGCTGGGACTCTCTTTGTTTGGCATTCTCAAGCTCCGATGAGCTAACGCGCAATTCCTCGCGAAGTTCACCGGCTTCCGAAGCCAGAGCAGCCATGGCAGTGTTCCTGTCCTCTGAAACCTGCCTGGTTTCTTCAAGCTCCTTTTCTAGGTTCTTGCAGCGTTCTACGAGTGTACCATGCTCCTGTTCAATTTGCAATTTTAGCAGATTCACCTCCTGCATCAGTTGGGATTCCGTTTGCCTACTTTCCTCAAGCTGGAATGAGCTTGTCTGCAGTTCCTTACGGAGGCTGCCGACCTCACTAGTCAGTCCAGCCACCTGGGACTGCCTTTCCTCTGCAACTTGTCTCATTTTGTCAAGCTGCCTCTCAAGTCCTCTGCATTGCTCAAGGAGCTGATTTTCATTCAGCTCTGTTTGCGACTTAGACGATTCCAACTCTTTTGTTAGTTGCGTTTCCTTTTGTCTGCTCTCCTCTAGCTGGGCTAAGCTCGCTTGCAGCTCCTTCTGAAGCAGCTGGACCTCGGAAGTCATCCTGACCACTTCCGACTGCCTCTCTTCAGCCAGATGTCGTGTTTCATTAAGTTCCTTCTCAAGAGATGTGCATCGCTCGATGAGTGCACCTTGATCTTCCTTCGCTTGCGACCTAAACAGCTGCAGCTCTTGCGCCATCTGCGATTCCCTCTCTCCACTTTTCTTCAGCTGGGATATGTTCATTTCAAGTTCTTGCCGGAGGCTCTCAACATCGGAAACCATTTTTGCGACCTCAGATTGCCTGTCCTCTGCAAGCTGCTTAGTTTCATCAACCTCTTTTTCTAGGGTTCTGCACCGCTCAAGCAGTGTACTGTGGTCTTGCTCTATCTGTGATTTAGATAACTGCAACTCTTGTGTCAGTTGGGATTCTCTCATCCTGCTTTCGTCTAAGTGGACCAAGTTTGTATCGAGCTCCTTACGGAGGTTTTCAACCTCCGAGGTCAGTCCAGCAACTTCCAACTGCCTCTCTTCAGCTAGCTTTCTTGTTGCTTCAATATTTTCCTCGAGGTTCGTAACTTGTTGTTCAAGCATACGCTGCTTCTGCTCGGCCTGCGATTTGAAGGATTCGCTCTCTTCCATTAGCTGCTGTTCCCTCTGTTTAGCTTCCTTGAGCTCTAACAGATTTGTCTGCAGTTTGTTGCGCAGATCTTCAATTTCTGATGTCAGCCTGCTCACCTCAGAAAGCCGCTCTTCTGCAACTAACTTGTGATTTTCGACCTCTTCCTTTAGGTTTTCACAATGATTTAGGATTGCACTTTGGTCCTCAGCCTGAGACTTCAAATATTGCACCTCTTGCATCAGCTGACATTCTTTCTGTCTGCTTTCCTCAAGCAATGATGACTTCCTCTTCAACTCTTCGCGAAGATCCTCAGCTTCAGAACTTAACCTGGCTATCTCGGACTGTCGTTCTTGCTCCAACTTTTTGCTTTCCTCGACGCTGCTCTCCAAAGCTTTGCACCGTTCCACAAGTGCAATCTGACCTTGCTCTGTCTGTGATCTCAACAATGTCAGCTCATCTGCAAGCTGAGACTCTTTCTTTCTGCTTTCTTCCAGATGGGCCAAGCTCGCCTGCAGTTCTTTACGGAGCTCTTCCACGTTGGAACTTAACCTAGTAACTTCAGACTCCTTCTCTTCTGCGAGCAACCGACTTTGCTCAGCAGTTTGCTCTAACAGTTTGCATCGTTCGACGTGTGCATTCTGCTCTTCCTCCTTGTGCGATTTCAATAAATGAACTTCTTGAGTCAGCTGTGATTCCTTCCTCTTGCTTTCCTCAAGCTCTGATAAACTTGATTGCAACTCTTGACGAACACCTTCAATCTCAGAGATCAGCCTGGTTACCTCAGACTGCCTATCTTCTGCTGACTGTCTGATACTTTCAATTTCCTTTTCTAGAGCATCACATTTTTCTTTATGTTCTCTTTGGTCTTGTTCCGCTTGTGACTTCAATGACTGCACTTCTTGCATTAGCTGATGTTCTCTCTGTCTACATTCTTCAAGCTCAGATAGGCTATTCCTGCCATCTTCAGCATGACTGTCCGTAAGTCTCTTCAGCTCCTCGCTGATGACTGCTTTCTCCTGCAAAAAATAAAGAAACATCACAATGCAAAACCTCAATGCTCCATCCATAAAACAGTCTATATACACCCTGCCAGTGATACAATATATGGGATGGCATCATCTAACTGCTATACTCACTGTATCCAATCTAAGCTGCTACCAATAAAAAATGGGATCACTGCATTTAAGAATTGTAATCTCTTGTTACAATAAAAGGAGACTGCCATATTAGGACAAGTTAATGCATATCACCATGTTCCTACCTACACATGCACATCCCATGTGCTCGTGTTGCATGTGTGGCCCACAAATATGCAAGCATGCATGCATTGAAATTTTCTGAATACTGCCACGTACACCCATTGTTATTCTTCGCCGTGGTCAGGTTTCACAGACTAAACCTCTTACACGTGTTATCACTCAGCACGAACCATGCTTGACTGTTTCGAAACATTCTCAAATGTGGTCCGGAATTCTAGCCTGTTGCTTGTGCAACGTGAAAAGCAATGTACTTTCTAGAACTTATGTGCGCACCAATGGCTGGCTATCTGGCTGTTCTTAGAGGATATTAAAAGTGTTATCGAGCACCACTCCGTATGCCACACAAAGAGCGGTATACAAGGGTCTGAAAAAAATCCTCCCCCTCTCTTAGCTGCATGTTGGCCACAGTATGCGGTTAAGACTATGTAATATAGCCATGACTTCTTTATTTGCTACCTGAAGTGCTAGGCTGCCTTCTTCCCTGCTGCAATGCTTAAGTACACCAATAATGGTTAAATGTGTCATGAAACATGTATATAAGGCAACACGTTTTGTTCAAGGAACAGAAATCTCACCAACTGACAAGCATTATGCTATCATTGTATTGTGAGTGTTCTGCTGGACATGTGTTGACCCAATAAAGAGTCCAATCTTTAGAAAAAAGAAAAAGTATGCATGACAATGTGGCTGGCTCCGTCGATACAGATCGCTAGACACTTCGTTTGAAAAAAATAGTCACGAAGTGGCACCTCGTCAATTGTATACTACTGGCACGCCACTAAAAATTTTATACCTATAAAATTGCACTGAGTTTTCAGCGTTATAGCAAAAAGATGTCCTGCAAGGTGATCGGAAGCATGGATTGTATGACGGACTCCTCTAATGATGTTTGACTGCACCATATACTCCTGCTTTTGTTAACGAATCTTTACAGGCTGCTGGTCCTTCACAGGCGAGGTTTCAAGCATTCTTCTGACACTACATGCTGCCATTCACTTCACCCACATATAAATGGCACAGTCTTACAAAATGCTGACAACAGTATTCTTCAACAAGTGCTTTTAATGAAGTTTAAAGCCACTTGCATCATCCGGTGCACAGTGGTGAAACTCCTTTTCCAAGTTCCCAAACTCTAAAAGACAGGGTGAGGGATTACACGAGGGCATAATGTCGGACTCTGCATGAGTGAACACTGTTTGATCTGTAACATATTGCAATGAACTGACTACCCAACACATCACTGTTCCTAGATTCTCACCTGCAGGGCCTGGTCAAGCCGTGCCTGCAGGTCTTGGAATGTACTCGTTTGTTTCTGCAGCTCAGCTTGCAGTCGGCTCACTTCTTCATTCAGCTGCAACTGAACCTGCAAAAGTTGAGAAGCGTTTGGTGCTGCCCCCACTGGACTTTGTCGATGCAAAGATACTGGGCTAGTAGTACTCATAGAATTGAACGAGGGATGTCCATCTTTCAGCAAACTCTGCACTGCTAGGATTTAAAAACTTATTCATCACCTATGATTCAATTAAAGGTATCTTGAGATTTCACATGGCTTGCTTCGTTATGGATTTCATTAACAGATAAACGGAAATTTCGATTTCTTCCATGCGTGAGGCAGCACGAAAATATTGTGGCTTTGCTGGCTAAAGATGGCACTGCAAAATGCACAGAGAGGGCAACGGGTAAGCAAAATTAGGCTGTCAGCTGTCATAGAAAATGTTCTCATAAAATCTGAAGTACTGAACCCAAGGACAACTAGAGGCTATCAAATTTTAAGCTCCAACTACCCAACATCATTACTGACCAGTCTGTTAACATGATTTGTTCAAGCCTTCTCTCTTGTTAACAAGTTTATAAAGTGGTGCCAAGCTTGATCACTTTTGAGTATGTCGGTCCCTGCAATTCTTTCCATCTCAAGCAACATCAAGTCAGTGCTTGAAATTGCAGCGTAATCATATGGCTTCAAATTTACTTATAATCATGATTACAAAGGCTACACTTGAATTTTGAAAGGTGCACTTGAAGGCCCAGAAAGAAAAAAAGAGAGAGAAAGAAAGAAGGAAAGGAACCCATGCCAATTAAAGCACGAGCAGCAATGGTTCCTCACCTGTGCTGCCCGTTCTTGCTCAGTGGTGAGCTCAGCCTTCAGCTGCTGCACGCTCTGCTCCAGGTTGTGCTTCACCTGAGAAAAAGTTCAAGAGCAGTTTTGCTGCCATTCAGGTATAGCACAACACTATGACAATAGTGGCAATTATTTTATTATGTTATTAGTTATCCTACATGAAACAAAACTGTCATGCATGTGAGAACAGGCTATATCAGGTAAAGCGCAATGAAGAGCAATCAGTGAGTGATAAATCCAGTGTACAGTAAGCCCTCGCTAATTCGAACTCGGATAATTCGAAATTTCGGTTAATTCGAAGAACTTCTGCGGTCCCGTGTTTTTCAATGCAAATTTTACCGGATTATTTGAACAGCCCGCGGGGTTTCATCCGGATAATTCGTAATTCCCGCCGGCAGCAACGGACGTGAAACAGCCTTCCGGCGACGCTTATCTCGGAGGTCATAGTAGTTGGAGTACCGGAAACGGGTTAAAATGTGTTTTCCGTTTCGTGTTTTCCACGTTCGCGTTTTCCCGTTTTTTACGCATTCCGTTTCGCGTTTTTCACGTAGCTCGCGTGCTTGGACCATTTGCCGTCTTGCATTAGTCTTGTTTACTTCGCCGCCTACGCCTGCATTTGCCGCGTGCGAAGTCCTGACCACTTGTTGGACTCACGATGCCGAAGTACAAGACGCTGACGCTGCGGGAGAAGGTGTCCTTAATCGAGGAGGCTGAGAAGTCGACGTGCAAGGTGGCGAAGATCTTGATGAAGATTGCAGCTCGTCCGGCCTAGACGACGAGGGAGACTCGATGTGCGCCCGGATCACCGACTTTGGCGACGGCGAAGGACTAGGCTTCGTGGAGTATTCCAGTGTTGAGGCGGGGGTCCAAACATCGTACGCTGATGTACACGAGGACGTCGTCGACACTGGGCTAGACGGCGATGATGGTGACGATAACGAGCCCGCCCGCGCGCCCGCTTTGGCTTCAGTTGTCGATGCCGTGAACACCTTCCGCAGCTTTGTCGAGTGCAGCGGTGGTGACAGTGAAATGCTGAGTATTGTGAGCAGGTTTGAGAACATGGCACTTGGGGCGGCGAACTACCGCAATAAGCAGTCCAATATCACCGATTATTTCAAATAACCTTTTTCTCGCAAAGAAAATAAATGTGATTTCATCTTGTAGCGCTTGTTTGCTTTTTTTTCTTCATTTCGGTTAATTTGAAAATTCGCTTAATTCGAAGAATTTTCGTGGTCCGGCGGCCTTCGAATTATCGAGGTTTTACTGTATATGCTAAGCAAAGAACAAATAAAATTACAGACTACATCACTAAGTACACCTTTTGTAAATCTGCTGCCTCTCTTTCCCCATTTTTCTTTTTATCATTGCAATTCTGCTTGATTTACCTTTTGCTGTTTACATTTCAGGAAAGAAGACCTACAGCTACCTGTTTGCCTTGTTATACAGACGCATTTGCTAAAGATAGATGAAATGCTGATAACTGCAGAAAAGTAGCAGGCACTACCTCTTGCACCAAAATGTAGGCTTTTCACTGTGCATTGCAGAGTAACACAGTATACTTGACTTGCACATTCATGACCTCATAAAAATTCTAAAGAGAAATCAGGGATTCTTCATCGGTACAGAAACTTGAAATGCCTAGGCCTAATGGTGAATTACGAGGTGGTGTCATCTATGGCTGCACTATCAATCAGTGAAATGTCACACAAGCTGTCACAGCACGAATCTTAAACACAGCGTCAAGCTGGTGGGGCCAATAGGTGCACTGCAAAATGAAAATGTGTCAAGCATCTCTAGGAACCAGCTGGCACACAGAAAATTCTCAGCACTTCGAGGGTTTTTAACATGTATGGCGGCAGGTTTCTGTCCTAGGTCTACGCCATACGAGTACGGTTTCGACCCTCCATTTGAAATTTCGTTCCAGAATGACGATCCATGCTCACTGGAAGGTGCTGCCACCTCCTAGAACTTCGAGGCATTTCAAATTTGATTGGGCAACTTTCCTGCAGAGATAAACAGAACCAATTTCTAGCTTCAGCATGTCGCGCGGTCTGTGGCAACCGGCGGCGACACCCCTTCATGGTTTCGATTTCTCTGCGCGATCGCAATGGAGGCACACGAAACTCAATTTTTATGTTTATAGGCGCTCCCCTACAGTGGTAACGGAAGTTAATTTTAATCTTTATTAGCGCTGCTCTCAGCTTGTCTATCACCAGAGCTCATGAGGTACTCTTGCTCACAAGGTATTCTTTCTGAGCTTCTTTTGTGTTCCTCACATGCACGACAAAACAGCAATATGACCAAATGCACTGCCTTTTCTCTTGACGATAGCAATGACTCTTCGGACTCTGAACATTGAAGGCACTGCGCATAGGTTTGAGTTTCAAAGAGTACCACACATTGAAATACTATTGAACATTTTGAACTAGAAGAGAAGAAGCTCAGGGGTAGATGGAGGCTCGAATCGATGAACAGATCATTAAATACAAGGAAGAAGAGGGAATGTCGCTGGACGAAGTCCCAACAAAGACAAGTCCACTTGTTAAAACCTTGGCTCCAGCGACATTCCCTCTTCTCCATTATATATTTTTAATGGTCTGTTCATCTATTGAACATTTTATAGTTTGGAATGATGCTGACGTCAAGATACTGTTCCTAATTTCCTTTCATCTCATTTTTTTTTCTTTAACAATTTACTCCCAACATTACACAAGTTGTACATTCAAAATCCACAATAAAGTAATTCGACCCGGGAAAGCATTTTTCGAAAAAATTTAACCATCAAAGGGTTAAGGACATTCTTTTAACCCTCCACACACCCACATTTATGGCATAATGGCTACAGTACTGAACTTCTGTGCTAATTGCCTAAATCCAATTCCTGCGGTACTTCCAATTCGGAACTGTCTGCCTGAATCAATTTTCCTGTTTTTTATCGCAGTAGAAAGTGTACCATCTGAACTGAACAAGCTTCCAGTGGTTCCACTGAAATGTCAGTAGAAATTCTTAAAACAAAATTTTCTATCTTTGTGGTCGAAGAGCTGCCTGCTAGGTTTTTGCAGTATTATTTTAAAGATGAAAATTACACTCTGTTGTCAAGTAATGCAACCAAGTGTGTGTCAAATACAACTGTAAGTAATAAAATTTTGCTTTTAAGCAAGGTTAATGAACCTGCTTGGCTATTTCTTGGTTTTTACATCACCGAGGAAGGCGCCACCGGTCACTTTTACACGACTTTCAGAACCAAGGTAAAAATATTCTTCCTTTTTTTTTCTGCAGGTAAAAGCATGCTCATTTGCATTAATGTAACAAATGATTTTATTATTTTCACAACCGAAAAAAATTTTCAGAGCAATGGACAGCTCTAAACGAGTCCAGCGCGAAAGGCACACACACGCACATACACAGAGAAAAGGGGGACTGGTGCCACTCCCATGTCTCCCTCTTGTCTGTCTGTCTGTCTCTCTCTCTCTTTTTCTCTGTGTGTGTGTGTGTGTGTGTGCATGCATGCGTGTGTGTGTCTTTCATGCTTGTACCCTAGTAAATCAACTTGTCAAAATAATGCCCGCAAATGTTCAACGTAACACAACTTGCATTTGAATGGGTTTAGAGAATTCATTCTTGCGCTACTGCACACAGCTCACATTCGAGATTGCTGATTTGCATTCTAGCTCTGTCAGTTAATGAAAAAATCTTGCTCCCAACAAGGCACATGAAATGTTGGATCATTTAAGAACTACATTTTTGAAATCAGCACATACATATACATATATTCATCAAAACCTATAAGGATATTCATCAAAACCTATAAAGAATTAAAAAAAATTTTTCAAGGAGTAGTGTACCCCTTAAAACTCTCCTCATGCATAAGGACACCCAGCTATGGTCACGCTCACCAGCTGGTAAGATTCGATGTCTCTCAGAAGGCCATCCCCGTGTCCAGTTTCAGCATCTTCTGTGCCCTCCTGCTCTTCCGACTCCTCGGTTATGGACTTCAGCTCAGACAACTTTTTGGCCACTCGCCGCAACTCATTTTCCTGCACAAAAGGACCAACGACAACACATAGAGATATCATAAGACTGTATATTCATATACTGTACTTCTCCTGCTGTTGCCAATACAATTGTGCATGCATATAAATGCTTTTACGTTACTTTTCTCAGTATATATCTGTTGTGACCCTTAAGGCATAATGTCAATCTACTTGAGGAGGAAAAACCTCTTAGTTGACATTTTCAATGGCTCCATTGCTGCTTAGTGCTGGAGAATAGTGATGCTTCCTGTTACCGTAAGGTGCAGATGTGCTCTCACTAAGAAACAGAACCTGAAGGCATACTTCACATACAATCACCACCCATGCTTACTGCCGTTTGGCTCAGCTCAAATATATGTGAAAATGGTGTCTGTCACTCACAGCCAATGACAACTGTTCATACTAATGAATGGTATTACCTAAGAGAAATTAATGTGCTGCCACTGACTAAACAATAGTGGTGCACCTTCTGAACTAAGTGAAGGAAAAAGTGGTTAAGACATCAAGCATTTACGGCGTAACACCCAAGACCAACACAGAGTTCGTCATTCAGTCTTTCTCAAAATCATAGCAAACATTTTAGTTGCAACTGCTTAAGCTACTAATGATATCAAGTACAGCAAATCCTTGAAAACATTTGAATTAAGGTACAGTTACACAATTTACTAAGCTACAAAGACAACCATTCACTACAATCACATTTATGATTATAGGTGAACAAAAGTTAAACAGAAGTGACATTTGCGTGTGTTCTATCTTCATCCTACGTAATGTGGCACAGAAATGACATGGAAGGAACTTAAAATACCATACACAAAAGGATTTTACAATCAGCACGATGTTTATATCATTGCTTAACTTTTCTTGTAGAGGAGCCAGACTACCTGCTACCTAGTGAAGCTCAAAAGCATTACATGCTCACAGAACCATGAAACGCACCTTTTCGGAGATCCGCCTGTGATATTCTTTCTCAGACGCTTCCAGCTTCTGAACCCAATTGTGCTCAGCTGCAGCAATCTTCTTGTCACACTCTTGCTATAAAGTAGAAAGACACAAACTGCACTAGCAGCAATAGCAGTGTGGAAAGCAAAATATGCACACCAGCCATCATGATGTTTTAAAGAAGACTGGCTGTCAAGGGGGGGGGGTGTTGCCTGCAACAGCAGAACTAGGAGGGTCACCGAAAAAGTAATTAACAATTAATTTTTAAATGAGGCACAAACACTAGAAATAAATTTTCTAATAGTACAGCCAGACACAGGGATGCACAGGCTGTCTCTCTGGATGCGACCCACCTTTTTTTTTTACAAATCTGTCGCTGCGTTGTTGCACAGCAGTAAGTTCTTTAAAGCACAGCACCATTTGTGGTGCTGCTGCCAATGGCTAAAATGGCGATTTGCTCTCGTTTAAAAATGTCAAACATAACTTCCGGATTCAAAAAGATGCAAGATTCAACAGAGATGAAAACATGCACCAGCAGAGCTGAGTTTTTATTCGAAGAAACGGCATCTGATTCTGCATGCATATGGCCCACCTTTAATGAACATTGGCTCCATTTTAAGAAATAAGCCAATACAGAAGAGCCATCTAAGAACATCACTCACATTGCAAGCTTCCCAAAATAACCTGCAGCTTCACATGCATACCTTGAGAAGTCGAAGGTCAGCCACTTTGCTGCGAGAGCGTTCTTCCTCTAATGATTTTTCCAGCGCAGCCAGCTGCTGTTGGTGCTGAGCTTTGATTTCGGACACTGCAAAGCAATCAGAAATATCGGCAGTCATTGGCATTTGTCGATGAAGAGATAAACAGGCATGAAGTGGTTGAAATAAATCTAAAACCAGCTAATCTTGTGCGATAGTCAGCACATGGCCGTATGCTTCAAAGCAGTGAAGTGGCATTGTCGTCAGTTAACACTTCGTTAATGCAAGCTGTGGATGAAAACCAATCATGACTGAAAAATTATACCCTCTTTGGGATCAAGTGCAATGAAACAGGCAGCGGGTAGCAAAAGTACAACATATGCATAAATCAAGATGTTTTGTCAGTACAATGCCAGGATTCTCAAAATCTAAGCAACATGAGCACTCTGTGCAATAAATGTCCAGACGGTCATGCACTGGCTTGTTTGCACTATGGTAGTCGGTTTGAACCACTTACACTGTTTATGAAGCTGGTCTCGCTCGGCTGAGGCAGCATCAAGAGACTCGGACAGCTGGCGTGCTTGCTGCTCAAGCTCTTGCTGCTCCATGCGCCACTTGGCCTGCGCCTCTGCTTCACTTTCCTGCAAAGCATGCGATGCGAGTGCACCACTTGACTGAACAAGGGATGCTTTGAATGCCAGGAAAACATGAAGCTAGAACATTATACGCGCGCCCTATGGGCACATTTTATCACAATCGGGGCTGCCTTCTACATCTTGTGCAAATAAGCCAGTCAACATTGAAAGCGCACTAAGCAATAACTCTGTTATAAATGTAGCATTCTACAGAATGCAGGCGCCTTCTCTCCCTTTAGGTACAGAGAGTCTCATACACTTCTTACACATGACATTATGTGTACTGATAAGTGGCAGTATGCAAAGCACCAGGTCACCTGGAAAAGGACTGACCAAATTTTCATGTGTCTCAATGAGCAAACAGTTACTACAGTTGATCAATTGAGAACTCCTAACAAACATAACATCCTGACGCACACAGCCTTTCTTAGATCTACATAGGTGCATAGCAGAAAGCATAAACATAACAGACAAATAGAAGAAGTTCAGAATAATGGCCACTTTCAGAACATGAAGTTGCACATTCAAATGTAATGCACAGTGGCATGGTTTAAAATGGGACCTGTATTTTACATTCGGTAAAGCCTGTTTTGTTTGGAGTTCTGCAGACAGGAGACGTCTGTCACCCCCCACCTTGTGCCTAGTTGCTGCCAAGCTAAGCTCACTCTAATGAGTTTAATTACCTTCAACAACTTCCCAGCAATGTTAAAAATACTTTTGCCTACATGAAACTCTGAGCACCAGCTTGCTGCAACAGTATTTCAACACTCCTCAATTTTTCTGTATCACTCAATTGTTATGGCCATTGGCATTAAGTGGTTCCTACCAAGAGGTGCAGAAGCCAGTAAATCATTTGACGACTGATTACGAGTGTTTTACCCGATAAGCTATACTTGTTCACCCTGCTTTGCCTCAAGAACATTTTGTTTGTATTCATCAGCTTCATAATTAACTGAGAACATAGCAGGCAAAATAAATTTTAGTACAACATAATTCAATTATTTCCTACACTACTGCAATTACTATATGGGTTTTGGATCGTGACGCATTGTCTGCAGCCACTGCGAGACCGAAGGCAACCTGTAAGTAGACAAGTGAGTTGCCCACACCTGCAACTGCTGCAGCTGGCGTCCTTTTTCATCGAGTGCTCGAGCGAGGGCTTCCCTCTCTTGCATGAGCTGAGTGGACCGCTCACGACTGTTCTGGATTGTATCCTTGCACTTGGCCATCAGGGTTTCCAGCCGTTGAACCTGCATTACACAAGTGATGGACACCCTTTGGCTAAAGAACGTTCTTCTGAAGTAGAAGACAAAGTGGGTGACTGAAAATGTAGGCTGTATCAAATCCCTGCCAGATAGCTTCATTACCATACCGTGTGTTTTGTTAAGTCAAAGCTACAACCTTATGGATTTCTAGAATACTCCGGAAGCTCATCAGTAAGCACACAGAAGTGCAGCTACTAAAAAACGGCACGGTTAAGTGGTGCACCTGGCCTGCCAGAAGAGCAGAGACTAAACTCTATGAGAGGGAAAATTTTCGCACTCTCCAACAAAGATGTGGTGGCACGTGGTGGCAATACCAAGGAGCATGTAGCAGAGTGGATGACCTGTTCTGCTTTGTTAGTTTGACAGCAGAGTTTCATTTTACGGCGGTATGGACAAATTGCGTGGAACTGCACTTGACCAATATGCGCTGATAGGATGTACAATTTGCACCTTTACAGAGCTATTTGAGGACACACTGTTTCAGTACCGGTGCACCATGTAGTAACAAATCAGAAAAACAATGTGTGAAACTCCCATACTCCCAAGAACAAAATATAGGTGGCTGACGGGAGCCTCTCCCTACATCTACGTGCAGTAGGACCAAGTTGATACGGTACGAAACAATGCCAAATGTGTTTGTGCAATGCAATAACACCAGTGGCAGAAAATGGCAGCGTAGTCATACTGAGTATTTCACAGATTACATCATGAATAATTGGCAAACGAAGGGTAGAAGTGAAAGATCCACTTTTCAACCTTGGAATGTCAGGTCGAACTGAGTGCAGGGGCAAATTAACAGCAGAATCAAACACATCAACACTAACAACCTTTTCAAACATACCTGGCAACGAACTTCAGCATTAAATGAAGACATACACACAACGAGATTTCACTCCTATTAGGAAAATGCTTTTCCGCAATCCCAAAAATACCACCCTTACCGTGAAAGGATGCTTATTAAACCAGAAAAGACACATGAAGAAAATGCTGGTGGCCTTGGAATTTCTAATTCAGCTCACCGTGATGTCACAGATTTTGATGGACACAGTTTTTCGCAGCCAGAGACTCAACATGGCAAGATTAGAAACTTTCATTCAGCCAGTGCAGGCAAAACAGGGGTAAAAAAACCACCCTTGAAATTCAAGATTTCACGTTTATGCTCTTACAGCCACTAGGGTTCGGCAGAAAGGTAGACACATTAACCTTCATTTTCAGTTTTATTAATTACTCCATGACCAAGAAATTAATGATGACAAAGATCCCTAAAAATATAAGCTATCAGTTCCAACTGACTTTCCATCCACTATAGCGTCCTGTTAATCGTGATGCATGTCTACTGTGTGATCGCCTGCACACATGCTTAGACAGACAAGAAAGTGGAGTCTCCACACAACCCTACCTTCTCCTTGTAGTGCGCCAGCTCCTCATCTTGTGCCGTGGTATCACATGGGGCACCGGGGATGGCATTGTTGGCCTTCAGCAGGGCCACTTTGGTCTCGAGTGTCTGTATGATGTGCTCCTTCTCCTCGAGTTGGCAGCGCAGGTTCTCCTCCAGGTGTGCTTTGGCCTGCTGCTCCAGCTGAGCCTGCTCACGCAGCTCACCCATGCGACGTAAAGCCTTGTCCTGGCTCTCACTCAGGATGCGCTACAATGGGCCGGTCACACACACACGTAATAAGGGTGCCTTCTAAGTCTATGTGGCAGCCACTCTCGACGAGAGTGGGCGCCGTGACAAGCAAGCTTTCAGATGCAGCAGCAAATCCCTGCCACAGCAGCAAAAGCATTAGCAAGCAGCAGCAGCAAAAGCAACTGATTCAGCAGCAAAAGCAACTACAGCTTAAATTCATAGACACCATCTTCTTACGAGCAGTCTTTCAGACAGAGTGCTTATGAAAGTCAGTATCTTTCAGCTGCTGTTTTGGAACAACTAACAATTCGTTAGCAAGCAATTATGGCATATGGTACTACAAATTTAAACTATTTTGAGCAGATCTTACAGGCTCTAGAGATTCAGGAACTGTGTGTGCTTCAATTACAAGTGATGTAAACATACAGTGCAAATCCGGTTATCTAATTAACAATAGTTGTTTCCATATTGACCTCCATATGCCTTCAACATTCTCATATATCATCTACGTGAGAGACAGTTCTACAAAAAGGTTAAATACAAGGTTGAAAGATAATAAATAGCCAACACAAGACTTCGGGATATGCCTATGTAAAACGCCAGATAGAAGAGCCCTAACATGGGTTACATTCTATTACTAGCCCACAATGTCTTGCCGATTACGAAGCAGCTGTGTTTTTACACAGCACTGATGCTTTCCTTACCGTAAGCTGCGACAGCTAAAGAGGAAAGAGAAACACGAAGCATAATTTCACATTTGCAAAACTGTCGAGCTGTGTTTTAAAAAGAAAATGAGGAAGGAAAGAAAGGAAGCGTCTTGCTCCCCAAGACCAATATTTGACTCACTGGCCAACCAGGTTAATAGCAGACAGCACAAATGGCAAGGAAATGTGCAGACAAAACCAGAAGCATTTGATTTGCCACCTGATCTTAACAGCCCCATTGGCTCATTCCTAAAGGGGCGGTTTGTACTGCAAGACTGTCTTCAGGGATGTTGAGAACTGAAAATCCAAAGTAAGACACAGTCTTTCACTATGTGCGGGGGAGGGGGGGAAGGTGCCTACTTTTTTATTACACATTCCTATAGCGGTTCCTCTAAAACTCACTGTGATAATGACAAGCGTTTTCAATCGACATCACCATCTACGTCACCATGTTTTTGAGAACTGCTTTTTTTAAATGTGCACAACTTTTGCTTTGTTGACATAGACCAAAAGGGGCCAGGTCTGTGGATTATGTTACGTAATGTGGGCAGCGCTGTGTAGAGTGGAGGAGCTACCAGACTTAGACACGATTTCGCTCCTCTGGAAGTACTCTGGTGTTCAGTTGTGCAGTTGTTCAAGCCATTTTAGTAATTGGGTTGCTCCATTCTTCAAAAAGCAAACTTACCCTGATCTTTTCCTTCTCTGTATCCAGGGAACGGTATGCTTGCACAGCCTGCATGTAGAATTCCTTATTTAGAATGCTCATTTCAGGAATAGAATGAATTGACAGAGTCTATTGAAAGTATACATTTGTGTCGATCTGCAAACCATAACTGCACACGGTAATACTAATAATAATACTAATAATAGATGCTGGGGTTTCAGCTGCCGAAACTATGGTGATTTGATTATGAGGCATGCTGTGACGGAAGACCCCGTATTAATTTCAACCACGTGGCTTAAAGGGCCCCTAAACAACCCCGAGGTGTAAAATTTGTTTTAAAGATATAACTGCGCTCCTGTGCGGTGTGAACATGCTCCTGCAAGAATTTTGCAAATAGGTGCAATAATAAAGAAGTTACACGGGTTTAAGTGACCGCTTGCGCCGGTTTCGTTTTCTCGGTCGGCCTCCCCACCCTTCTCTGCTGAGGAGAGGGTAGGGGCGGTGCGCCGTCGAGACTCCGCCCACTTTTGACACGTGACCTGACGTGATCATTTGACGTCATTGACGCTTGCGCTGCGGAACCGGTTGCTCCCGTTCTAGAAACGTTGGGTTGCTCCTGCGCTCACGCCGGTGGGATGGCCAGGGGATCTGACAATAGACGTTTCGACCAATCAACGAGATACGACTACGCAAAGTTGTTCGCGGTGCAAGATGACGACACCTAGGATGCGAGCGCGACTGGTCAGTCGCCGGAAAGAAGCGCGCGAATTGTTTTTTGAAATACGGCGTCTGTGTGGCGCGCCGCGCTGTCATATTCACAGAACGTGATCGCCGCAACCTTCTCTATGATTGAGTTAGCTTGTTTGGGCGGCTTTGAAAAAAAGTAGGAGCCTGTTTAGTGGCCCTTTAACAAGCACCTAAATTTAAGCACAGTGGTGTTTTCCACATTCCACTTTCCCTGAAATGCGACTGCTTTGGCTGAGAATCATATCCGTCGCCTCAAGCTTAGCAAGGTAATAGCACAACCGCTAAGCTGCCATAGGGGTTTATTGCACACACTAACGCGATCACTTAAAAAGTACTGCTTATTATGAACTAATTGACTAGTGAGCAATTTTGGCAGGCACATCAGTACTCACTAGTGGAGCTTGTGAAATAGTTCTTGCTTTGTTATTATTAAATAAGTGAACATTAGGTCCCAGACAAACGTTGGAACAATCCGTGAAGCTGCACCATGGTTTTATAGAAATTACAAAATTGATTTATACCAATTTCTTTTGCCATTTCCTTAATATCTTCACATACTAAGCAAGCCTCTGCTGCTCATCAGAGTAATTTATTTGGTGTCCTGCAACGGTGATCCAGGAACCTAACTTGACACACTCTTTGTAGTGTTTCATTAAAAACAGTCACGAAAGAGAAGGCACAACTCTGTGGAACTTGCCTCCGAGTACTTGTTACGGTACTTGCGGACACGTGCACGAGCAGTCTGGAATGCTGCCCAGAGCTCCTCTTTAGAGATATGGTCCAGGCTGAGCTCCTCCGTCTCACTCTCCGCATCTGATGGAGCAACCAGGGCTGGACTGTTCTCGGGTGGCCGGTACAGCGGCAGCAGGTCCGTGCTGTTGCTCGCACCATCCTCCTGAGCAAAACAAGCATACCGTTTGTTTGCGTACTTGTTCTTCAGACCAAAAGGCATATTGTCAAAACAAGAATCACTACCTCATTTTGTTGCTGGTCATCCTCGGTAATGCTGAACGACGCCTCGCTGTTGCTACCACTTTCTCCAGGGCCCGCCTGCACGGCACACAAGATTTAAAAATTTAGCAAGCATGTCAGTTGCATTGTAGAACTGGTCAGTGTGACTGCAATACATCACACAGAAGGGCAGTGCCATGCTCATGTGATGTTTATGATTGATTTCTGGAGTTTTACGTCCAAAAACCACAATATGATTATGCTGAGATGCCGCAGTGGAGGGCTCCAGAAATTTCAACCTGCCAGGGGTTCTTTAACGTGCGCTAACATCCCACCAGTACATGGGCCTCTACATTTCGCCTCCAGCGAAATGCAGCTGCAGCAGGGATTTCAATCCTGCGACCTATGGATCAGCAGCAGAGTGCCATAGCCACTCGACCACCATGGTGGGGCTCATGTGATGCTTCTAGAATGACACAAAGTTAAGATAGTTGGCAGAACAGAAAAGTAACATATGCAAATATGAAAAAAGATAAAGAAATAGGGGATAAAAATGCTCAGTGTGTTATCTGATTCACTTTCTTTCTCTCCATGTTTGAATGCTCACTTTCTTCTATGATCACTGCTGCCACTGGCAATTCAGGCAAATACAATATGTTGTACTGAGTAGCCACAAATGCAGATTGCGAACAATCACCAGACAATCTTTACTAATGTATTTCAATAAGCCAGACATAAAATTAGGGTAGATATAGAACACACTAGTCTTTTATAAACTTGTTATTGTACAGCCTGCTTTTGGTCAAACAACATCACTGCCTACTTGTAGACTTTGAAAAAGACACTGATGGTACTCAAACTAGCAATGTCTTTCAGATCAGATCACCTTTTCTGCTGGGTATGCAATACAAAAAAGCAGATACTCACGCATGTGTAGGTGTGTGTATGTCGCAGACATGCTGGGGTTAAATGTCAAGAGTGTAGTATGATGGCAGATTGTTGGGTTGCAATGGTTGGCCTGACATTTCTGAGTTACATAGTCAACATTGCATCACTCACTGTCAACACGAGCGCGCTCATATTTTGTAAGGAGGTTGAGAATGCACGTGAGGTGTTGACAAAGGTGCATATGTGAAAAAGAAAGAAGCTGTGTGCTGAGAAAAGCTGCGGTAGAAATACAAAAGATACTTTCTAAGACTCTACAGATGTGTGCATGATACATCTAACACAAGTTATATAGAGGTGCATGGAGTTTGGTTAGCATGACCCAGCGTGACTTCTTTCACTTCACAGCCTGCTATATGTTCCACACAACAACATGCTTACTGCAATATTTTGATTACCTGCAGTTTCTCTCACTATGTTGGTATAACCTTTCATTTCCAAATATGATGCTGTACACTTGTGAAGACAGTAGGCAGATACAAATATAGGTCCCTAACGTTGTGCATTTACCCAAAATATGTAGGTGCTCACTTGCACAAAGTGCTCTGCCAAAAGAATGGCCATACGTATAAACCAGTACAATAAATGTGTACTAGCAGCTGCCACAGAGCACAGGCCATGTGCTTGCGTGTTCCCTTTCATAAAGAAGACAGCTGTACACTATGTAGCATAGCACATTAACTGTTGTCCTGTTGCTGTTCCTTCATTTTCAACACATTCTTTAGCATGACCATGGTATGCCATCATAGGCAAGTGCACACAGGGGGAGGGCAGAGGGAGGCACCACCAAACCTGTCCCATATCTTTACACCACACTGAGTTTTGACAGAAATATCATCAGCTGGACGAGGTTCGAGGGAGCAGGATGGCACTGCGGTGAACCTTTGGTCCCCTTGAGCACGAATACAACGGAAAGAAAAAAAGGCAATGCAGTGGTTTCTCTTTACTATCAGTCGTTTCCTTTTCCATGGACATACTTTTAGAAAGGAGGTGACATAGTTATTGCCATGGAAGTGGCACTTGGATGTGGCATCGGCTCCACGTGCGCTTGTGGCTAAGATAATGTGGATTCATTAGTAATGGTTGCTACACTTCAGAGTTAGTAAATGAGCAGCATAGTAACTGTTCTAGGTGACGAGCAGTTCGCAACTTACAGCTACTACATTTCATCGAAGGCTGAAATGTTCTTTTCCGGTGTGCCTGCATTGACCAATGCGGCCCATGTATGTTTTGAGCTTGACAGTAGCCCAGTGTATAAAACTAGCCTCATTTCCCAAACATGAACTTCTCATCACCTGCTGACCTCAAGCCAACTTCAACGAGGATGGTCAAGTACACACATAGGGTCGGCGTTTCGCCCAAGCAAGCCCGACCAGTGACAGCGCACATTAACATGGTGTGAAATATCCAGGTGAAAAGATACATTGAGAAGATATAGAAAGCGTAGCCCGACAAGCAGGCGGCAGAGTGAACTCTCATTAGTAAGGTTTCTTTCAGTGTAATATGTCCTACGGTTTCAGCCTAAAGAATCTCCGTCGTTGATTGATTGATTGATTTATGGGGTCTAACGTCCCAAGAGACGGCGTAGTGGAGGTCTCCAGAAATTTCGGCCACCTGGGGTTCTTTAACGTGCACTGACATCGCACAGCACACGGGCCTCAACATTTCGCCTCCGTCGAAATGCATGCCGCCGTGGCCGGGATTCGGTCCCGCGACCTTCGGATGAGCAGCCGTGTGCCATAAATCTCCGTCGTTATATCATCGACATAACGTAAAAGATTTCGGCCCGTTGTGCACCGTTGTACTAGCATGCGTGTAAACTTGGGCTCACAGTGGTTTCACTTTATTGAAAGCACGAAGTACTGACGCAACACAGCGAGTGTTCCGATGGGTGAAACTAGTAGTAGAGCAGACAGCAACTACTAAAGAAGCGAGAACATTGACCTCATTCCTTTGTCTGTTAGCGAGCGTAATCTCCGAACGAAACGCACGGGGAGCCACGAAAACGATCGTCACCAGCGCGGCTTGATAGCGGGTGTGCCATGTCGATGAAATGTTACTCATTCGCATTCACCAGATGTCATGGTTCTCCACGCTGTCCACGCGGCCGCGTGCGCTCGTGGCAATTTCGCCGCACTATCAGCATATGCAGGTGTTACGCCAAAGCCTTATAATTCCCGAAGAGGCCATGGCAACCGATTGCCTCGCTCAAATCGCCGATAAAGCTCGCCTGTAAACAAACTCACCTGTCCTGCTGGGAACTGCGGAAATCGTATGGGAGACTGCTTCACTTCTTCGACGATTTTCTCCTTCAGGCGCTTGAACATTTCTGGGACGCCACCTCTAAGGGCACATTACACCGCAAAACATCGTCGATTTGACCCGAAACCCCCCCGCCGACACGGTAGTTCCGATGAAACACACACTCAACAACACACGGCAACCTCCATACGCCAGCTGCCTTTAGCATGCCTGGCACGAACGCCACTGGATCACGCCCACGACCTCACTTTTCGATAATCAATTTCACTGCCATTTTCACGCATGTTTATAATCGCACTGGATTATTACAGGCGGATCTCGCTCGATCTGACATTCGATACGAAAATCGCAACGAAATAAGCAATTAGCCCGTGCACTTCCGGTTATATGTTGCGCTGTATTTGGAGACGTCCGGGAAATCATGGCGCTTGCGCGCTCGTGAACGTCGCGTAGATTTGTTCGTGGGTTCTTTTACCACGTGTGAACAATCGCGCTGTTGTGACTGTGGATGTGCGAGGACATCGCTGCAACGTGCGCCGTAGAATGCTGCCGTCCATATCGAGGTTCAAGAGGCATTAGCTGAGACGTCCAGCGAGTGCGCCCATCACGATTGAGGTTCGCATCTCGATTTCCTTTCGCCCCCGCACTTGTGTGTGCGACCGCAGTCCGAGCCTACGTCCACTGGAGATTTGTGTCGAAGAGCTGGCCCTGCCCGGCGGCAGCGATGAAAATATGTGTCTTGTTGCCCTTGTGCTAGTGTCATATCTATGCTGCGGAGTCGGCGAAGGAAAGACACCTTGGCAAGGTGTGGCTGTGTGACAGCGGCGGTGCGATACTACCGTGAGTACTATCTGCACACTCAATCCTTTCGACTCCTTCGCTAGACACTGGTCCAATACGTAAACTTCTGAGTTCCAGGTAATTCCTGTCTCACGGAAACTCTTCTTAGTGAGGTGTTCAACTTTAGTATCTGGCACACTAACGCCTTTTTACGGGACCCGAGTCTTTTTGGGGCGGGTAGGTGCCGACGAACGATAAGAAACGTGCAGTTATAAGCTACCTGACCGCGACTTGTCACAATTTGCGGTGGCCGACATGTATATTTAAACCTTCATAACGAACAAGCGCATAAGTAAGCATTAGTACTGAACACCGTGAATCTTCAAGCCTTCGACCTCTGGCACTGTGAATCAATCACGCTGACCGCGATCACCGGTGCAATCAATCCGGTCAGTGTTTTACGAAGTCATTGCTTTAACGGAGATCTGTCGTGAGCGCTGAACGACGACCGGCTTTTAGGATTTCCTTTGAGAAATTCGGTTACCTGAACTGCCTGTGAGCCGTATTCATACAAAATGAATGCATTAAGCATTTCAAAAGTTTGCGAGATGATCACATTCTCTCTCCTATGAGTAACGATTCTTTAGACAACGTTGGCACTTCAGAAGAAGTTTCACTATTGATAGTTATGTGTAGCTGTTATGGGCCCGTTGACTCATTATGTTGCATATGCATATTGCTTCACCGTTCTGTAAAGTTGTCCCAAAATCTTCATGACATTCTTCCTCCTGTGAGTAGCAATCCTTGAGACAATGTTGACATTTCACAAGCGATTTCACTGTTGATAGTTATGTGTACTTGTCATTGGACCATTCACCCATTGTGTACATTGCACATGCATATAACTTCACCATTCTGCAAAGCTGTCGCAACATCCCCATGACATTCTTTCTCCTATGAGTAACTAGCCTTGAGGCAATGTTGGCATTTCAGGGGAGGTTAACCATCGTTAAGACAATGTTGTCATCGCATAAGAGGTTTCATTGTGGATAGTTATGGTGAACTTGTTATTGGCCAGTTGATGTGCAACATGCATAGTCCTTCATCAATTTGCAAAGCTGTCCCAACACCTTCGAGGCACTTGACTTTTTGTCGTAGTGTAAGAGAAATGGTTCAAGAAAATCGTTATAACATTCATTATAACAGCCCATGTGAAATGTCTTAAAATGTTAGGCATCACAATGTATTGTGATCAATCTACAGCCATCTACCATGTGTCTATTGTATTTCCTCATAGTAACACTAACTAGGAGAAGCTCGGGCAAAAATGGAGGCTTGGATAGATGAAAAGATTGCTAAAAATGGTGGAGAACAGGGAATGTTGCTGGAGCCAACGTTTCGACAAGCGGACTTGTCTTCGTCAGGACGGCAAGTTGCCACAGCAAGTGCTGACAAAGGCAGGATTGTAGTGCTAAAAGTTTGTGGATCAAACTTTTTGACACATCCTTCTGGTATCACAGTTTACTTTGTAGCTTTTCAAACCCGCATGCTAATGAACTTTGCATTGAAATGAATGCATTCTTGCTATTTGGCTCTCGGTATCATGATTTCTCTACATTAAGTATGCAGTTGCCAGGCACTGTCATTTCATAGCTGGAACAAAACTGGACAAGAAATGAGTTCCAAGGATTGTGCCTTTGCTTTGTTACTTTCTAGTTTATTCTTGTCTGTGCACTATTTTTAGGAAACCAATATGGGAAGGCTTTCACTTCTTCGTGTAGCTTAAATCTATAATAATCTGTTGTGACCACGACTTGGGGAGCTAAAAAATGTTTCAGGAAAGCAAGAAAGAGCTTTTCATCAAGTCTACATGTTATGGATGTCTTCATCAGGCTTCTCACTATAGCAAGTTAACCGAGACTGACTTGGAGAGCGCTACACATTTGCAGGGCAAGAACTCAAGCCATCCTAGCGAGGGGGATTGTTTGTGGGTCAGCGTTTCTCTGCTTTGCGCAGCCATCGTTGTGGATGCTTGCCAAGCAGCGGTCTGTTCTGTTGGCAAAACACTTGAAAACGGTTAGTGATGCGTGTAGCTGAGAAGCTAGAGCGCCGATATTTTATCTTGCGTCTACCTTTCCCCTGGGTTGGTGACCTTATCTACTTATAAACACTTAAGTCCCCTTACTCAGAATTTTAGCAGATAAGGACAGAAAAATGAGATCACTAGAGAGCTGACAAAACGAGAAAAAGTATGATTTCAACAGCAAACTCAACACAGAAATTAAAGGCTAGGAAACAGATGACAGTTTACAGATAAAAAAGGCCAGTGAATTTTATATCCCATCTTTACTGAGGCTGTTCCATTCATTAGCTGTTCTTTGAAAGGAAACATGCAATAACAATGTTAATATTTTGTACTTGCACAATTACCAAGGAAAAAATAAAAGGGTTACTGGGGGGTGACATGAATTTCATAGTGCTTATCATACCATTAGAAAAATTTATTGTACTCTTTATTCGACACACTCTTATGTAGATAAGGTCCCTAATTTCATAAAGTGCAGAACATTTTCATTTCCTCATGAAATTGAAATTTTTTGGTTTAGCTGTTTCAAAACGAAGTAGGTTGCACTGAGCAAAATGTTTGTGTAGCAGCATCTGTATAGAACAGCATTTGAGAAGTAAATGTTTGTCATGGTATTACTTGTTTGTGTGTGCAGCCTTGCCTATCATTCTGCAGTATTGCTACCGAAAGTAAAACCAAACAAGTTAAATCCACCATTCTTTATCAATTTCCAGTTTTTTATCACAATAGATAGTGTACAATTCGAAGTGTACAAGCTTGCAGCGTTACTCCACCTTGCAGGTTTCCGCAGAACTCATTTGCCAAAGTAAATTCACAGTTTTTAATCCCTTTTGACACAGGGCAGGCATTCAAATGTCATAGAAAAGATATATTGTACATAGTTCTTTGTTCCAGTACTTCGTTCATGCCAAAGCGGTTTTCACAAGTACACAAGCGCACTGACACGCGCACACACACACACACACACACACCACACACACACACACACACACACACACACACACACACACCACACACACACACACACACGCAGGTCATTTAGCCAAAGCTGAGCAAGCCAATCCACCTTGGGCATCATCTGGCATGGGCAGATGGATTACAACATTGAGGAGCAAAAGCTGTTGCAATTGCAGAGTACTACAAGCAGAGCGTGCACCGGTGCTGCTTTTTTTCTGCATTTTTTTCCCTTCATAACCTGTGTGGCAGGCTGGTACTTCGGATGCCTTCACGGGTCTCGATGCGAGTCCCGGTGGGCTCTGTTGATGAAGGAAGAGTGGGGGGTGTCTCCTTGGTAGATGCTCATTCACTCTGCCTGCACAGGCATTCCCATGCAGCAAAAGGTTCTTCATGGAGTTGGACACACATCACCAAGGACGACGCCACCGGTCATTTCTTGCTGGCTTTCATGGCAAAGTTACAAATATTATTTCTTCCACCAGTATAGGGCACTGTCTTCTTTTTTTCACCACGACCAAAAATTAATTTTAAAAAATCATGCGGTAGGCAGTGCCTTTAATATTTGTATCATTTCTTGGAAACCATTCTGTTAACAGTTCTGTGGACCCTCATAGGTGTAAGTTCTCATGAAATTAACAACTCTAAAACTCTGTGAACGTGCAGGGGTATGCATGTCGATAATGTAAATCTCTCTCTTTCTTATAGTTTAATGATTGGGAGCCTATTTATATCCATTGGCATACATGTGGAAAACAACTGTCCATGCAATGTAACATGCTGAATATGCCATGGAAGTACCGTGAGATACCAGGATGATTCTTCAACATCCATGACTGTCCTTCTTTGTGTGCATATGCATTAAGAGAGTTAGTGAAACAGAAAATTTCGCAAGAGTCGAAAGCCAGCACTTATGCAGTTTATCATTCTATTAAGTTCCACATATGTAGAGGATGTAGAGGAGGCCTTGTTCTAAGTTTCCCTGCCATCAGGTAAACCAGGGTGAAATGTGTGATAAAATGATAATTTTTAGGTTCACCGAGATTTTTAGGTTCACCGAGAGAAAAGAAGAATGCAGCTAAGCCGTTCCTGGGCCACAGCACTAGTCTGTGTCGTTTGTGTTCTGTGGTATGGAAATAACTGCATAAAGATGTAGAAGGACTGTCTGTTTATGAGTTTACGGTCGAGTGATAAGCCATAACGAGTGCAAAACCAAGGCTGTGGTGGTTTCACTGCCACGTTGCTCCGTTGCACTGGACAGTGCAAGCTGTTTGTCTTCTCTCTACAGGTATGTTAAAATGTTCTCTACAGATGAAGACTGCTACAAGTGGGCCAAGCCACACATGAAATTCACTACTCATGCATATTGTGGAATGCTGCCATCATGTGGAAAAAAAAAAGCTCAGGAATGAAAGAAGGACAATTTGTGCTAAAACTTAGTCCCTTGCTTAACGTTTTATAAGACAGTAGCACATGTCTTATTACATACAGGTGGCAACCGTGATGGATGTTTTTGTGTTGGAACTACCTCTGTCTTGATATGGTGGGCTAGCAGTGGTTTTTAAGAGGACAGTGCAGCTGTTTGCACCGTTTCTTTCAGTGCACAGTCTTTAACATGTGAAGTCTCTCTTAACTTTCTGCAGGGAGGAAGAATGTTGTGCATCCTTGTTTTCTTATCTTCTGCAAGCTTTATGTGTTCTACACATATCCATCCAAAGGTGTTATGTTAATATGTGCAATATGTGACTGTTGCTTTCGTTTTATACCATAGGTTGCTAACCATGCATGTGTTTTTCATTTTGTAATGCTATACTCTCACTGGAAAGTCTGTACTCTCACTAGAAAGCGAATGTGAAAGTGTGGACGATGTGGATACCATAATATGCCATTAAAGGAGTACTGACACGATTGCCAGGTGGCACAACAGGGACATTTTTTGTTTTGTTGGCATGCATTGTTAACACATTTCACACAGCAGGACCAGGGAACATGTACAAACGTTGGCCAGCGTCTTCAAGCCAGACCCATTGCAATGGACAATACGATGACATGTGAATGCAGTCACCTAAATATAGCCAAAATCGCTGCTTCAGTCGCTGGGTGACAAAAATGTTCTCGTTTTCGTGCACCACGTACAACCTACAGTAGTCGAACAGAGTTGCTGCGACTCCATTGCGAGTGTCTGTCCCCACGTGACTTAGACCTATGCCCGACTGTGTTGACACGTCAGCATGAAACCACCCCCTCGAAACTGAAACCGAAAGTAGGCTATAACAGCAGCCGTATAAGATAGGTGTTGATTGCATTCCAAAGCACCTAGATATTCTATTTGGGGTTCTCGATATCAGGGCTTTTATTTAGAGCAGTAATACAAAAATGTCTAGAATTCTTGTCGATACTCCTTCAAATTAAGCCAAAGAGTGGTAACCAAGGTTACCCCCCCCCCCCCCCCACTTCCAGAATTGCAATTCTTGATAAACGGTCTGGGCATGAGTGAGTAGGATTCTGCTGAGAGAGCAGCTGATAATGTGTGGAACTTTTCACATTCAAACCCTTTCAAGTAAAAAAAGCGTGGGCAACAAATGCGATTATAAGTTACTTGTACTGCTTTGGACGATTTAATGCATCAAAGCAGTGGCCACTTCCCGAAGGACTTAGCTGTGTAAAATGATCAGCTGGTGACGTTGATATGCATAGTAGATTTGTGTGATTGTCAGCTTGATGTTTCCTTTTGTTTCACTCACACATCTAAGGCAAAGTGAAGCCCTTAGGCAGTACTTCAACTTCTACACAATCCACTTTCAGAGCATACACGACTGCACATCACTGATCTCATATCCCGGAAGTACAAGTGTCTCCCCTGTCATTCAATAATACTTGTTGTATAGTCTAGATATTTGTTCTATTTGCAGCCCTAGTTTGTTTTGTCTCGCATTAAAGGGTCCCTGAAACATTTTTTTTGACATTGCTTCACTGATTAGGCAACACAATTGTGAAATCATTCACACCATAAGTAAGGCGAAACACCATGTGCAAAGACAGCTATGGGCTTATTTCTGTCGCCTTTCTCCTCGTTTTTCCTCAACTCGATCAGCTGCGGAGTGCGCACTAGCGCCGACTGCGCCTCCCGCGTCAGCCGCTCTGCCGAGCCCTCCGTAGTGACATAGCTCCCCGATATCTTTACTGAGGTCGCCCACCTCGGTAGTGCTAGCCTCTGTAACAGAGTGTTGGCGACTCGTGTGCACGCTGCCAGATGCCGCGATGATACCGTTGGCTGAAACGAAGGAGCATGTTGTAGGAGCACGTTGTTCGCAGTTATGTTGGGAAAATTACGTGCACGGTCACTGGTTAGGGGCCAATCAGCGGCCTCCCCATCCATCGTTCGATGGCGGGGGTGTTTGAAAATGCCTTTTGGCGAGCCGCTGCGATCTTTTGCGATGCGCGTGTTCAAAACCTTATTGTAGATTACACACTTTACGCAGAGTGCTGAAATCTGTCCTTTGACGTTCCTAATGACTCGCTCTACCGGATCACCATGCTTGCACAAAATGGTCAATACTGTTTCAGGGTCCCTTTAAGAACACAAAATCTTGTTACCTTTTCAGAGCCCATAAACAGTTGTCAAATGGAATATTCATTTAACAAAACACTATGCCACGTCTTGCTGAGCCAAAACCCATTCAAGATAAGTAGTTCTCAGCAATATTGATGTATAGCATGAAAGCCTATAACCTGGGCAGTATGCGTGAGCGATATTTATGTACCTAAGTAATTATGAAACAGATTTCATATAACCACTCAGTACCACTTACATTCTTGTTAAATGACCAACGTATTGAACCATGTGTCAGATTTCCTGTGGGCTCCTTTTATGCAGTAGAAAGAAAATGCAAGGTTTGTCATGTGGTTGGATCCTCAAATGCAGTCATGCCTTGGCTTAAAGGAGTACTGACATGAATTTTTGACATTATCGCATTGTTGCTGTAAGTGGAAGCACTGGCGGGAAGGAAGCACTGGCGGGAAGAACCCCAAAAATATTATCATGGTGCCTCGCAACGCAATGAATACATTTTTAATACGACTCCCTTAAAAGCCCACTTTCGGTTTCGATTTCTAGGGGGCGGTTTCCTAGTGACGTGTCAACAGAGTTGGACCTACGTTTAAGCCACGTAGGGACGGCAATTCGTGATAGCCTCGCTGCAACTCTGTCGTCTGTGGTCAGTTACACATGGGGCACGCAAACAACGACAATTTCCCGGTCGTCCGGCATATCTGACAGCAATTTGAGCGATTTTTAAGAGACTGTGCTCATACGTCATCTTAGTGTCCATCGCGCTGGGGCTGGCTTGCAGTGCTATTCGACGAAAACTTGAAAATCAAACTAAGATATCTTGTACGTGTTTCCTGGCTTCCATGTGCGGAGGGCGTTAACAATACATGACTAGAAAACGAAAAATGTATACTTTGCGCCGCCGGAAAATCGTGTCAGTACTCCTTTAATGAAATCCTCTATGTAGCAAATTATTTGTGCTTTCCTGTAAGCTCTCTCAAGCGTGTACTTGGAGACCCTGTGGCTAGTAAACTTGGAAAAAGTAGGCCAGTGCAGAACTCTCTTGTTTATTTTTTTATTGGCACCTGTATGTCTTGTGGCATAAAATAAATAAAAGGATGTAAATCCGTGTCCTGGATGAAATCCCTTCACCTGAAATATTCAAGCTGGGCACTCTCCTTTAAGGTGCATTTTTTTTCTTAATGTCTGTCTGATTGCGAAAAGATTGACAATACAGGCAGCCATAAACATCACCAACCTTTATTTTTGTCTATTTATTTATTTATTTTTGCAGTTGAGGTGCGTAGTGAGAAAGCTGTTTTAATGGTGTTGCAGATAAGGTGTCCCGGATGTGAGCATCTGCCAGTCCAGATGGCAACGGGCGGTCGACGCAGGGTGGCCACCAAGCTCTACAGTGCAGCAGAGGACCTGGATCAGATCGCCAGGGAGGCAAGTGGATGCCATGCCTGAAGCATGCCTTTTTTAATATTAAGATGAAGTCTCACTGGTATGTGCCCTTGAATGACATTGGCGTCAGCATGAATGGCAGAAAAACTCATGCATAAAATATCATGTTCATAGGAAGCCAATATTAAGCATACCAAAAGTCATGTAACTGAGTGGCGACATCATCATATTATGTGGTGGCTACACGATGATGTCATCATGTGATGACGTAACGTTTAAAAAGAAAGCTCCATTTTATGTCAGATTTCTGGGAGAGGTTCATGGCTTTCAAAAGAATATTTTGTGATTCAGGTAGGAATAGAAGCCAGACCACCTAGGTGCCAAGCAAGCACACTACCATTCATTCATCCACAGCCACTGTCAGGTCTGACAGATTTAATACGTGCATGATTGCATGCGACATGTCGCAGCCATATGGCTGACTACAGGTGCTTTTGCATGCCAACACAAAAAGGCAGTCCTGAAAAGGCAGTTCTCAAAAAGGCAGTCCAGTCCTATAGGGCACTTTGCCATGGTCAGTGAGCAAAAAAGATTCTAGTGTTGTCTGGTGACCTTACAAATACTTTGAGAAGGCATAGCACTTCATCTCATTTGCCATGTCAGCCCCCAGCCACTCGAATACTAGCCCAACAGATGATTCATATCTGTCTGTATATGGCTGTTTGTAAAGTTCCAGATATATTAAGAGGATGACAGGATCATGATAGTATGATGTGCTTGCACTAGGGCTTATCAAAGTCAAGTTCTCTGCTCTTATTCCTCACTCTGATGCATGGTCGCATAAGCCAAAAGTGAAGTGTATACACTGCCTGTGAATTTGTGACTTGGAAAATTTCTCTGTGTTGTAGCAGCAATAAACATCCTAGTCAAGTAGCACTTATTTGATGACCTGACTCCATTGGCTCATTCTCTGAACTATTCCCAGTGTGTTTGTCACACTAGTGGCAAACTTAGGAAGCCGATTTGTAATCAGAAGCACTAACATTTGCTGCACAAAGAAGCAGTAATGCGGTAGAAAGACTCTTGTACCAAGGATGCCATACTTTCTCTACAACATGGTGCTTCCATGTGCAATTGTGCTTCGTTGTGGCATGCTGCTTATCAGCGGAAGCTTGTAGGGTTATTAGCAGCGATCTCGCTGCTAGCAACACTGTGCTTTGGTGTTTTAGCACTCGATGAGCATAGAATGGAGCCGTCATGTCTGTGTGTTCGCTCGTCTCAATCCATGCACCGCCACGGGCATCAGCCTGTGGCCGGTCTCGAGACAGGACAGCACGATGCAGCAAAAGAAGAGAACCTTAGGCGTTACTTTCCGAGCATGGTAGTTTAATAACATGTTAGCAATACAAACAAATAGGCCAAATAAAATGTAACAAAGGACAATAATAATACTGTACAACACGAAACCGGCAAAGGTGTGTGAGATGAATTACGGTCTGCGTGTGTTCTTTTCTATGTCTGCGTCCTGCATTGCTGGCTTTTCGTCGAATTTAATCATGAACCAACCAGCCCAGCTCTTCACTCTCCACAACACACAAAGAACATGCAGGGGGAAAGCCACCTAACCCTGGGCCAGCACACCTACGACTGCACGCCCCAGAAAAAGAAGGAAATAGACATACAGCAAGAGATGAGTGCCAATTGCAGGCCGCCGCTGGCAGTCATTTAGGCTCGAAATGGCGTGCGAGTTGGCCGACAACCTTGTCAGTCGGAGGGCCACAAAAGTACATACGTACCATTGTGAGCCCCAGAGAGTTCTTCCTGTAGAATCTCCAAATGCACAAACCTGTGAGAACCTGCCAGCTGTCCAAGCACAGACCAGTTAAGAACCATGCGGGTAAAGCGGGTGGCAGTCCACAATGACGGGCCGCTGCTCCGTCCAGCTGGGAGAGGGGGACATAAGCGCATTCCGAGGAAAACAAGGCGTTGCATGCACGGCGCTTGGATCCCCACAAGCTCTAGTGTAGTCATTACTTAAGGGCTGTATCTTAGTGCATTTGAAATATTTTACAAACATCTTCTTTGAAGCTGAGAATAAATTTTTATTAAAAATAGCGTGTTTGCCTTTGGGTACCAGTAGATTACATTCTTACACACATGACCAAAAGGATCAAGTGAACCATGTTAAGAGTACTTAATTTGTTGTTCCTATACACATTAACCATGACAGGCAGGTTATATTGTCATTTGAGCTATGGGTACAGCAGAACAAGACGATAACATAGGGGTGGGGTACCTGTACGTCTCGATTTAGGTGCATGTTAAAGGATACCTGCGGGCCATAATTAATATGGAGTCCCCTGCTGCGGCCATCCCCATAATGGCATTGTCATTTTGGCATGTAAACTCCATAATTAAATTTCATTCTTGAGTTCATTTATAATCGGGACCAATGTTGTGTTATATACAGCCAGTCTAACCTTATATTGACCCAACGTTCCTTTCTGTGCCTTTCTTGCTGCTACATGTACAGTACATGTTTAGGAGGAGTCTTGTGGGCCAGCATCTTCAAGCCAGCCCATCAGTGCTCTAGAGCTATTCCATATGGTTGTCTGGATATTTGACGAAACAAATTAGCCTGTTGACTCCCATATCAACGTAGATCTGTAATAAATGCCAGGGCAGCTGTATATTTCATCTAATTGTGCATCGTGTTCTGCTTCTATTTAACTGTCTGTGTGGCATCGGAAAACAATAAAAACAGAGCTTCTATCTGCATGTTCTGCAACAGGTAATGTCTGAATGTAGTAGCACAAGCACATAACCTTCAGTACACTCGTCACTTATGTTGCACATGGAGCAAACAACAAGATCATCTGTAACATCATATGTACCTACTAGGCAGGCAGAACATTTTCTTGCTTTCCTGTTGTTCTGCATGCAGTTTCTGAAAAACTTTCTCAGGGTAGAATCCAGCAAAGAGTAAGCACAAGGTCTGGCAAGAAAATAATAATAATAATGATGAGTGAATAGGCTGCTTGTAGCATGTTTACAAAGTGGCACCATATATAAAGCGAAGGTGTTCTTTGAAATATTTGCGTAGCTATCGGGTAAATTTGTCTTTCAGCTACAGCCTAAACATATAGCAACCTGTTATGCTCTTATAAGGCTAGAGCATCTGCACAAAAGTAGGGAGACTCGAAGTGATGAGAAGCTGTTGACTAAGGCACTTCACTGGAGCCATCATTTAAAAAAGGGGACTTGTCTTCTTCAAGGCAGCAACTGCTCTTCTTAGGAGCATTCTATGTACATACAGGAACCCCTGCACCTGCGGTGGTCTAAAGAAAAATAATGCGCCTGTGCAACAAAGATGAGCACTTACTGAAACAGGAAGGGTGCTCACTGAAGCTATCTAAGGTAATAAGCTGATAGTTAATATCAGCTTATTAATAAGTCGATAGATAATACTCCTTAAGGTACAAATTAATTGATGCATCTAATTACCTGTTTCAACAAAAAAATGATTACAGGTTTGGAAGGGGCATTATTGGTGCACTTCTTTCAAGTTACATATACCATCATAGGCATTATGTTTGCCAGTATAAGGGTAGCTTATTGGTAACTTTAGGCTGGCAAGTGTGATTCTCTGAAATTCTTGCATTGCTTTCTGTTTCACTTATTACACCTTTCTCCCCCTCTAAATCTATTTTCCCGTTCTCTGTGCATGGTAACAAACCATGATTTTTCCATGATTAACATCTCGGCCTAGTCTGTATTTCTCGCCCTTTAAAAGTGAATCTAGCAAACGTCAGGATAACTGGGGTCGCAGTAATGGCGAAGGTCGACCGGGCAAATACACAGAGGAACCCGGCCTTTTTTACCTTTCTGAGCGCATGCGAATGTCTCTCAATGGCGGGAGGGGGTCGTTGAAGTGCAGGTAATAGTCTTCTTATTAAATGCACGGCAATTAAGTTTCCAAATGTAGAATACTAAAAGCATCCCATCCTCTCTATAATATACTCACTAGATTACAAAAGCATGCAGGAACAAAGCAATTAGATAAAGGAGTTACACAGATGCACTATTAACAGTTTGAAACCAAATGCAAAGCCTGGTATTAGACATTTTGTACATCACACGCTTCATAAAGCCATTTTCAGAGCAGAGCCAAAAAAACTACAAATGAGCTACATCTCAGCATATTCACCCACTATGCAAATGAATAAAACAAAAACAAGTGCTCACTACAGCACCGCAAGTTGAAATAAAATCAAACATGAAGGTTTAAAAACAGACCACAAAGCATGACACAGCTTTAGGTTAAAGTGAACATGCGCGAGTTCCAGAAATTAAAGTTTCGGAGATCAGACATTTCCCACTGCCTTGAAATAATGGGAAGATATATTCAAAGTGATGTTGAACTCCTTGTCAAATGACTTTATTACAGGGTTGTGACAGCCGACCTGTTGCTGTACAACCTTTGATATGCCATGTTTAACAGCCAACATGCAGATAGTTGAGGCGAACGTACCCAATCATCTTGTGCAGCAGGTTAAATTTCAGTGCAAACGATACTACGTAGGGCAACAGCCTATTACGTGCAAGCATCGGTGGTGCAGTGACGCTTTTGTGAAGATGCCGTCAAAACATTTTGTTTAATGTGTCTAGCATCGTTATATTTCTACATAGACGACATCAGTTCCCATGTTGCTGGCGAGTTCAATCTCATAGTTCATGGCAGACAGCCTATTAACTATCTTATGAGGCCCAGTGTAGTACGAGATTGGTTTCTCACCGGACGGTGGAGCCTTAAGGAGCACCAATTGCCCTCTTTCAAACACGACGTCCTTGTGGTGCTTGTCAAAGTGATTTTTCTGCTTTTCTTGTGCCGGTGTGATGTACACGAATGCAAGCTTTGTAGCTTTCTGCAGGCGTTTTCGAACTACCACACCATAGTTGGACTCTTCTTTCAGTTCTTCAAGTTCGTAGCGGCTGTAAACAACATCTAGTGGCAGCACTGGCTCTCTACTGTACACCAAAAAGAATGGAGCTTGGCGGACCGTGTCTTGACACCCTGTGTTCTAGCAAAATACTACATATGGCAGAACATCGGCCCACATCTCTCTCCTGGCGGTAGTCATGGCAGTCATTTGCTTGATAGTCCTGTAGCTGTTTCGCACAGTCCATTTGCTGCTGGATGATATGCAATGGTGGCCGCATGTTTGAAGCCATGATGCTTGAGGTAGGCTTTGGTAGAACGTGCCATCATTTGAGTGCCGCGATCCTTAATAATTGCAGCTAGACATTCATGCTTCGAAATTATTATTCTCTTCATAAACTTCTGAACCGTTGTAGCCTCTATGTTTCTCACAGGTTTCGCTTTAACAAACTTCGTGAGGTAGTCTAAAGGGCCCTATTATATCCATCCCAGCTGTACGGAAGGGGCTGCGGACTTCAATTGGTTGTAGCGGACCATAAGGCACTGATGTCGATGTTTTCATGCTCTGGTAAAGGTCACAGCTGATTCACGAATAGTCTGGAATCTCCATAGAGCTTTGGCCAGAAGTACTTGCTTTTTATTGCTTCATATGTTCGCCTAATACCCATGTGGCCACCGTGCCTTCATGCATCTCACAAAGTGCTTCAGCTTGTCGCTTGGAAGGAAGACTGAGGAAAAATCAACTGCTCACCGGCCCTTGATCTCTTTTGTATAACGCCTCATTGTGAGTCGTGAATTCCTTTTGAGCTCGCTTTTGTTGTTTCTTTGTGCCGAGCTCACCACTAAGGAGGCCCAGGACTTTGGCGCAGAATGGATCCTGGCGCTGTTCCTTTTTCATGTCGCCACAGTATCGCAGTGACAGGTGGGATACTGCAAGCACGTGCCTTTTCTCTGCAACAACAGTAGGAGTCCTTGACAGGCAGTCTGGTGCGCTGTGAAGCCTTTCAGACTTCTACACGACGTCAAAGTCAAACTCTTGCAATATCAGTGACCAACGAAGAAGACGTTGGTTCCCTTCCTGGCAGCACAGAACTCAGCAAAGAGCATGGTGGTTGCTGACGACTTGAAACTTATGGCCAATGAAATATGGTCGTAGCTGTTGTAACGCCCACTTCATTGCAAGGGCTTCCAGTTTGGTTGACGAATAATTGACCCCTGTGCCTTTCAGTGACCGGCTCAAGTACAGCACAGGATGGCAGAGTCGCTCTTCGTCCTCTTGCAACAGCAGACCTCCTAGGCCAAGACGAAAGGCATCTGTGTGTACTTGCACACCAAAGTCTGGATTTTTCAAGAGTAGCTTGAGGACAGGCGACTGACACAAAGCACATTTTAAGGCCTCATATATCTTTTGCTGATCCTCTCGCGAGGAAAAAGGTAGAATGTTTCTTTAAAAGGGATCGGAGAGATGCGGCAGTGAGGCTGTAGTTTGGAATGAATTTCCTGAAGTATTACATAAGGCCCACGAATGACTGGAGTTCATGCACGTTTCGAGGCAGCTGGAACATCTGAACAGCTGCCACCTTAGATGGATCAGGAATCACACCACCTTTTGTAGTGCGTCCAAAATAATTACCTTGCAGAAGAAACGTTCCTGTGGTTTGAACTTCAATGCCACTTTCTCCAGTGTTGAAAAGGCATCTTTCAGGCAAGAAATATGATCTTCAAACGTCTGGCTGAAGACTACACAGTCATCCATGTAGACCAGGGTCTTTCATATTTGATACCGTCAGTGATCGTATCCATGGCTCATTGACAAGTGAATGGAGCACGTTTAAGACCAAGCGTATTCCAGAGAAATTTGTAGATCCCCCACGGCGTCACGAAAGCAATCTTCTGTGTGTGTTGTCAATGCATGGTGATCTGATAAAAACCAGACACCAAGTCCATTACAGAGAAGTAATGCTTCCAGTGAGTGCTTGCAGTGCATCTTCCATCCTAGGGAAAGGGTAAATGGTGTCTTGGGTAAACAGCGTTGAGTCAACGATAATCAATGCACATGTGCGTCATCCCGCCTTTCTTTGCTAGCAGGACCAGCGGCATTGCCCATGAACTCCAAGAAGGTTGCACTATTGGCCTCGAGATCTTGGAGTGGCGCCCTCTCGCGTGTGACGTCAGAGCGGGGACTCCGATTTCAACCGCGCTGCAGCAGCCGCTGCTCCTGTACGCGTATTGTCGGCTTCACGTGAGAACTTAGTCGAACGAACAGCCTCGCGACGGTCAACTAACGCCTGCAACGATTGTTTTCGAGTGTAATCTTGAACTTGTTTTAGTTGCGGCCCAATCGACAGGGCCAAGAAATCCCCCGGATGGCCGACGAGTGCGCCGATGCCACCGACCGCATTGCTCGTAAGAAAGTGAAACTATGTGTGAGTGTTCGCGCTCGTTATCTTGTTTCCGCCGTACGATACTAATTAGTTTGGGTGTTTCTTTCGATATTACAGTAAGCGTGCCGTTCTCGAGCATCTACAAGTATGTAGATAAAGCTTGCGAAACGTCGCGGTGTCTCATCGAGGGCGAGGCGGTGTACGACGCAGGCCACGTTGTTGAATGCGCGGTCGAGGCCGTCAACGGAGGTCGCATCACCGTCGCCGCTCTCGTCCTCCAAACAAGTGGACTCACCAACCCACCGCACAACGTCTCTGTCGTGATCGACAGCAGTGAAGTGGCCAATGCTCGCTGCTCGTGCAAAGCAGAGTGAGGCAATGTCAACGTGTAACATAACATAGAATTTATGTTCACTGCTGGTCTGCAGTTGGTGTCGAGCTCATATCGCCTTTTGCATTGTGTTAATGTTTCTAAATTAAGAGGCAAGTTCACTATTGAGACTAGTTTGAATGTTTAATGTTGGCACCATGAAATATTTAATTGCGGCACCATTTCTATTATTTCTATAAATGAAAAGAGACTTCGTAGGTGACTTCGTGGCTTCGTAGGTAAAATACGTATGTACACCATCCAGACGCAGCCGTAGTCTCATACATCCTGCGCCGCTCAGCTGAGCTCACGAGGCGCGCTTACCCGCGAGGCGATTCGGAGGCCGCGTCGTCGGCTCCTTGTCTAGGGGCCTTCGCGGCAGGTTGTGGGACGGCACCGCACCTGGTGTAAGTCGCCTATGCTTATAGCCTGCGTGCAATAAACGGCTTAAGTATTGGCGAGGCGCTTAAACACGGTCACAAACTTACCGAAGAGTGGCGCGTATGGTGGGTAGCAGAAGTCACTGTCCGCGAAGTGTTTGCTGCACACGGTCGATGAAGGCGTGGGGCGCTTTCCCATTCTGAGCTTGACCATCCACTTCTTCTTCAGCTTTGGGTCCTTAGGATAGTTGTGAAAGCTAACGCCTCTTTCACGAGCGGACGAAGTACACTGAGGCACAGAGCAGTACTTCACCATTGCGCAGCACTCGCCGCGGAGACAAGCGGCCGCAGTTCTAAAAAACAAAGAGCCGTAGTTCTAAATGAACGTTAAAAGCAGACCCATGGTTGTTCGAACAGCGTCAGTAGCCACCATACGCGAGATAACCAACTGAACTGCTTTTTTGTTGAGATTTACCGCAACGGTGGCTTCAACACGGCGCTGGGCCTACGTAGCAGACGAAAGCGCGCGAATCCCCGCTCTGACGTCATACAGGCGCCGTTCGCAGTGCCGCCATTGGTCGCACACCAGGCGAATATTCGCATCAATGAGGTCCTTGATGAGGCTTCTAACTAGATCCCGCTAAGCAGGAGACAACCGTTGAAAGCGTTGGGAGATAGGCTTTGCATCTCCAGTTGAAATGCAATGCTGTTCAATTTTGCAGGACCCAACATACATACTTGACTGTGCAAAGCAAGCACAATGTTATGCCAACAACTCCTTCACGATCTCCAGCTCATTTGCAGAGAGCGTTGTTCCAATGTTGAAGCTAACGTCACCAACTTGGACTGAATGATGCTGGGTGCTGACCGCTGCGTAAGCTGATGGTCCACCAAGGTCATCTGGAGAAGGCAGGCATGAAATTTGGAGGATATGTTGACATTCTTCTTCAGAGAGGTGAATGTCCTCCACTTCATTTGTTCCTTCTACGAGGCCAATCATCATCTGAGATGGAAGCACAGCAGCTTGCGGTCAGCAGTTCGTCGGCAACACATTGACTGATCGTTCCGATGCATTACGATGTATTACGATGCAGCCATGGGTTCCATGATGACTGAATAGTGGTCATACAAAAGCTTTGTCCCTTTGATGACCACCACACGACCTCTGTTTCCCAGCAAATGGTGCCAGTCCATGGGAACCAACTCTCGCGATAAAGCCGGTATTGCTTGCTCCTTAATGAGGTAAACCTTTTGCGTCCTCTGGGGAACAGATACAGCGAAGCTCTGAGAACCCCAGTCGATAACGGCTCTTGAGGCCCGGAGGAAGTCGTCACCTAGAAGCAATGCCTCTTGTGGCAGCCAGGAAACAACGATGATCGAAGTTGTGCTTGAATGACTGGCCGTCGACTGTTATAAGAACGCTGACTTGACCCAAGTTATCTAAATGATGGCCATTTGCTCCTACCAGACGTAGGGACGAAGGCACAATGGTTAACTTGAGTTTCGCAACCAAGGCTACCGTAATCAAACTTCTCACTGCTCCAGAGTCTAAAGTGCCTGTAGTGATTTATCCGTCGATGGTAACCGGAACGGACAAAGTACCCACTTCGGTAGCACAAGACACTTGCTCAATCACTGATGACTGCTCGCGGGCATTCGCATCATCAGTTGGCCGTTTCCCTGCTGCTTTGGACTGGTGTATTCAAATTCCTCCTGCCACCTCAGCAGTCAGCGGGAGATGACACTGCGTGACGAGGTCTCCACGTCTTGAACAGTTCAGGCATAATTTACGAATTTGGGATGCATTCTGTCGAGATCTCGTGAAGACGCGTGGAGAGGAATGAGTTGGGCTCTGAGCATCTGTACCCCCCTCTGGGGCTAGTTGCACTGTGCCACTTCATCCTCTGAAGAACCACGACCCTGAGTTCTCTGGACGCCAATTATTTCATGCAGACTTCTGAGGCGGACGCTTTCTTTAACTAGGGTGCTCGATGGCCTGCGATGACGGAGCCATGCATTCTTCCATGGTCATAGCTTGAATGCATTCCTCGGAATTGCTGATCTGGTCGATTCGCAGGAAGGAATTTGTCATATCGTTTAGCTTCGTAAAAGTCTTATCAAAGTTTCCTCGACTTGGCTGAAACCATGATGAAACTTTTCTTGTTTAAGTACTGTATAATGGCACTGTTCCATAAGTTCCAACTTGCGGTATGCAAAATCTGTGCTGGACTCCTCCGCATGTTGCGTTGCTCCGAACATTCGCTGTATAGATGTGTTGTGTCGGCACCACGGCTGTGCAGGATGCCGGCGTCGGAGAAGAACGGTACCACGCCGCACTTAGTGTTGAGACAAAGAGTGTCTTTATTCGGTGTACATGTGATTATGTACAGTAAGGGTGGCGTCGCCTGGTGGAGCGCCAAGCGGTCTTTAAATAAAAAATAATACGCCATATTATCCCGCCTCTTGAAATGGAAAAGTATGCCAGGTACAGCAATAGGAACATGTGGAATAAAACTGCAAAATACAGAAAGGACAGAACTGCACAGCAATCCACGCACACAGACACACACACACAAAAAGAAAGAAAGAACGAATGAACTCGCCAGGCACTTTCCGGGACTTCCGTGGCAAGCGAGGCATTTGAAGTATTGGCAGAATTATGAATACCGTATCCTTTGCACGAGGAAGGGGCAGCTCCAGCACTGCACGCGAGTAGCCGGGCTCACCGACACACTCTGCAGTGACGCGGGGAATACGGGCCATGGAGCGAACATGTGCGATGACTCACAGAAATAGTGCTTGTAGGGCGTGAAAGTGAACTGTCACCTTCAAGGACATCAGCATATGAAGGCCCCAAGGCTTGCGCATATACGCGGAAGGGCACTCATGCAATAGCAGTGGTCCAGTTAAAGATCTATCTGGCGAATAATAGCCTTCAGTGTGACTGGGAACAGCAGTTCCACTTCGAACATCCACCTGCACATCACCACTTTCTCCTTTGAAGTGGTCCGTAGCAGACTGTGCGGGTGATGCATGTTGGGCGAGTCCGTCTGTCAGAATCGAAGATTATCTTTCACTTTGGATGCAGATAAGGTGTCTGCAAACACAGAAGTGGCCCTTGCGTCAGGAACGGACACTGTGCTAAGCGATTCTGCCTGGGCTGTCGACCTCCTTAACCGGTGCCGAAATTCCCAGCAGTTGGCACACCCTGGAGTTATGTCCGGTCTTGCCACATTTGAAGCAATGTAGAAGTGGTGCAGGGCATCCGGGAAAAATCGCATAGTGCCTAGGCAAGCCGCAACGGAAGCAAAAGCTAGACCCAGTCGATGACGCAGTGGAGAGGCAGCTGGTCAGTCGAGTTACTGTATATGTTCCCCTTACATATACTGTATACAATAACAGTAACTCTACTGGTCACTTGTTCGCCCTGCCCCCTATAACAAGGTCGAAGAAGGGAGACGCCGCCTTGATCCCCTGCTTGCACACGACCACTGCCTCCCTTGCAAGTAAAAGAGGCAATAGCACGACGCTCATCGCGTCCGAAGTGCTGTGGCATGTGTTCGGGAGAGATGGCGTCCACTTGCACTCCGCCGAAAAGCTGCAGGGCCTTTTAGACTCGTTCCTCGTCCTTTGCAAGGTCGATGGCCTTCTGAATTGTAAAATCCGTGCCCATGTGGACGAACTTGCGTCTAAGTTGTGGGGACGCCATACCGCAAATTATCTGGTCTTGTAACATGACGTTAGCTGCTGCTCCGAATCCGCACGTTTCCGCTGTACTCTTCCAATGAAATGTACTGCGGTCTCTCCCGGGTGCTGCATCCTGTGCCTAAACCTCAGCCTGGTCAAGACCGCGTCCTCCTTGGGGTCAAACAGGGCTTCCAGCACCCGAACGGCCTCTTCATAAGGATTGGTAGTTGCTCTAACTGCGGTTCCTGCATCCACTTCTCGAAAGCCTTCAACTCCCAATGCATTCAGCAGTAAGGCTTTCTGGTGGTCTGGCGTGGCGTCTCTTGCGGCGGCGTCGATGTAAGTTTGGGAGGCGCGACGTTACTGCGGCCGAGGGATCACCGGAATGCCAGGTGTTTGCAGGAAAGGCGGAGGCCGGATCGCGAAGTTGGCACAGTCGAATAGCAGCGAACGGCAGGTGAGGAATACGCCATTCGGAACAGGCGTCTCGCATCGATGTCGGTAATTCCAGTGAAATTCAGAATAACTTGAAGGAAATAGTTTTAGCAGTGAACATAAGCACAAAATATCTTCTGTAGTGGAGACGACATGAAGGGATTGGCTTGCTGTTGACGCCGATGTCTTCAGATGGGCATATGTCGCCGGCAAACGATCTGGGCGACTATACCGAAGGAAATACGACGCACTCGACGTCTCTGGCGAAGGTGTCAGACTTGCGTGGCAACTTCACAACTTGAAACTTGAAAACGTGCACACACCGTGCTCCGGAACGTGAACTGAGGCAGAATGGGCGCGGCGTTGCCCCCGTGGTCCGTGGATCCTCGTCGCCAATGTGTCGGCGCCGCGGCCGTCTAGGACGCCGCGCCGAAAAATAATTGTATTGGCCAGCTCTGCTCTGGACGTCCAAGTCCGGGTCACAGCAAGGGCCCAAGAGGTCGCCTTCAGCCCCGACTGAGGGCCATCTGGTGGGGTCACAGAGCCCATCACTCCCAGTACCGATACTAATAAAGTTTTTTCACTCACTGTACCACGCCGCACTTAGCGTTGAGACGAAGAGCATATTTATTCAATGTACGATTATATACAGTAAGGTTGGCGTCGGTGGCTTGCCAAGCGGTCTTTAAATCGGAACTAATACGCCACAAGATGTTTAGCGTCGGCGGAACGCTGCTTTTCACATTAGAACAAGTAGCCACATTTTTAGGGGCGAAGCTCCTTAGGGTGTGGGTCGTTCCCTCCTCTGTAGTAGTAGTAGTAGTATGTATGTATGTAGCCAGCTCTAGTTTTATGAAGTGCTCACTAGATGGCGTGATGGCGCCGCGGTGCTGGGCAGGTTGGCTCTTGCATGTCACGGGCGGGTGGCTGTGGAGGCCATACAGGGAGATGCCGGCTGGTCGTCATTTGAAGCACAGGAGTCAAAAAGCAAAATTGCCTATGAAGGGTGGCTGCGCTTACTAGACGATGCGAGATTGGCGCGGCGCTTCATCCGATATGTGAGCCTGAAGGGCATCAGAACCAAGTGGCTCACACGCCTGCAAACGCTGCGCCGTAAGTTTGGTTTCTTTGCGAACCCCATCAATGAAGACACGGAGCGCAAGTGGAAACAAGCTGTACAGACGAGGGTACAGGAAGAGGAAACAGCGCAGTGGAATGGTACAATGATGCAGAAATCCACACTATGTACCGATCCCACAAGAAGGCCATTGCTGCCGAGCGGCTATATGACAATGGTATCGGCAGCTCCTTGCTCTTTGAAGCAAGAGCTGCTGCCCTGAGTACATTAGTATACCGCCGCCGCTATCCCCAGATGCCACCACGGCGATGTGCAGAATATGTTCGGCCGAAGAGGAGGATGTCGAACACCTCGTCCTGCGCTGCACGGGTCTCTCTCCCCGACATGCCGAGGGCACCGACCTTTCGACAGCCCTGGGGTTTACGGATGGATGGATGGATGCTATGAACATCCCCTTTGTAACGGGGCGGTGACATGTGCGCCACCAGGCTCGTAAGAAGATTTAAGAACTTTTTTCTCCCCTCTCTTTAAATTTTCCTCATGCCTTTTAAATTTACTTCAATCAAATCGATCATACCATAGCAAAAACGGAAATTCATAGCCCAGTTCCCTGCGCCTTATGGCAGAAAGTCCATATTTTTCCCTATAATTATTTTTGTCCGTTCTCTCTAGTTTTCTGCCACCAGTATTCTAACCGTCTCTTACTTATTTCAATCGTGCCTATGTTCAGCTTCCCGTTGTTCGCCCTAAAACCCAAGGCTTCATGTAGGGTGGTGCCCAAACGTACACCTGGGTGGATATTTCCGCATTCAATCAGAACATGCTCCGTCGTTTCCTTATCTTCCTCACAGCATGTGCATTTTTCTTCTTCTTTACTGAATTTCGCTTTATAAATACGCGTTCTAAGGCAGCCCGATCTCGCTTCAAACAATAAAGCGCTTCCTCTTGAATTATCATAAAATGCCCCCCTCTTTATTTCGTTTTTGCCCTCTCGGTAGTTATTCAGAGTCGGTTTTTTTTCCATCGCTGCCCTCCAGTAAATCTTCTCCGCCTCTCTGACTTTTCCCTTTACGCTCTTTGTTGTCAGTTCTCTTAGAGCCGTATATTTACTGGTGAGCCTCCTAGTTCTCTTTCTCCACTGCGTGTCAACGCTCTTTCTATATAAATAACGGAACACCTTCCCTGCCCACCTACTCTCTTTCATATTCCTTAGCCTCTCTTCAAACATTATTTTGCTCTGCGCTTCCCTTGCCTCAAAACTCGCCCATCCCATATCGCCCTTTACAGCCTCGTTTGTCGTTTTCCCGTGAGCACCCAACGCGAGGCGTCCCACAGTTCTTTGATTCACATCCATTCCCGATTGTATCTCTGGCCTCATGCACACCACTGAGTTCCCAAATGTAAGCCCCGGTACCATTACCCCTTTCCACAGACCCCTAAGCACCTCGTACCTATTGTGTCCCCATAACGCTCTGTGCTTCATTATTGCTGCGTTCCTCTTTCCCTTTGCTGCCAAGGCTTTTTCGTGTACCTTCATGTATCTATCACCCTCATTTACCCATACGCCAAGGTACTTGTATTCGCTTACTCTCGGTATTTCTTGGCCCTGTATGGTTACCACCTGGTCGTTGGGATCATTGAATACCATCAATCCGCATTTTGTTACACCAAATCCTAGTCCTAGAGCCTCGCCTTCCTTCCCGCATATATTCACCAGCCGTTGTATATCATCTCGACTGTCCGCGAATAAGACAATATCATCAGCATAAAATAAACCTGGAAGCATCTGCTCAATCATCACGCCGCCCTGTTTGTGTGACAGATTAAAGCCAATGTGGCTATCTCCTAGCGCTTTTTCCATTCTAACCATGTACAGCATGAATAACAGCGGCGACAAAGGACGAAAACATGAAAACATGAATTGGAAGGATGAGGTTAATTACATATCCAAAAAGCTCGCTTTCGCATGCTTCACGCTCATTAAAGCCAGATGTCACTTTCCATATAACGTGCTTCGATCATTATACTTCTCTATATTTCACTCTCAAATCAGTTATTGTAGCGAGATATGGGGCTTTACTTATCCAACGTACATCGAACCGATCGTACGGTTACAAAAACGTGCCCTACGAATCATTACGTCTTCTTCTACCACAAGCTCGGATCTGTTTTCCTCTACTCGGATACTGCCTTTCACGTCTCAGCGAAATTATAAAACCGCGGTATTGATAAATTCAATCATTAACACCAACTTTCCACTACATGTGAGTACGTTTTCTGCACCTACCCGCAACACAAGGCATGCAGGCAATGGCAACTTTAACCTTCCCAATTGTAGGAATGTATATGGCGAACGGTTAATTCAGTTCACTGGTGCTAAAATTTGGAACACAATTCCAATTGAAGTTAAACTTGCCCGCAAATTCAATTCGACTTGCAAAATACATTTTGTCAATCAGTCGTGTTCTTGACCACAGTGAAGATCACGTCCATAATGTCTCACCTGGTACATATCTCTCCCTTTCTTGTTTCTTTTTTTTCTTCTTTGTTCTGATGCAAGTTCGACTGTTATTTATTCTTCAACGCAGCCTTATGCAAAAATTCTGCCCATTCTTTTTGGGTGCCCTGTCTTTTGTACTTTTTTACACAATGTATGCCATTAGTTCTTTATTACTTGGGTACTTAGGACTTAGCAGCAATTTCGTATTTATTGTCATGTGCGTTTCAATATATATAATATACCTTTGAAGCTACTCAATCATTGAACTTGTATAAAGATTCATAATCATATCATGTGCTCCTCTGCTCCTGACATGTAAAAAATATTCATGTATTAGATTGGACCAGTAACTAGCCACACAGGCTAATGGTCCAAATACTTTGTAACCACTTTTGTATTAAGTTCATTGAATAAACACTGATTGATTGATTGACATCCCTGTCTCAGCCCCTTGCTAATATCAACGTTCTCTCTGCTACTTATTCCTTCCCATTCTATGCAAACTGTATTTTCTCGATATATTTCCCTCAAAAGCTGTACACAATCGTCGCCTATGCCCATTCCTTCCAAAATTTCCCACAATATTTCCTGATTAACATTGTCATACGCCCCAGTGATGTCTAGAAAAGCCACATACAACGGCCTTCTTTCTGTTTTAGATATTTCTATACACTGAGTAAGAACAAATAGGTTATCGTCTAAACGCCTGTCTACTCGAAATCCATTCTGAAGTTCTCCCGAAATATTGTTACGTTCTGCCCAGGCTTCTATTTTTAATTTTACTGCTTGCATAGCCATCCTGTATAGTACCGATGTAATGGTTAGCGGTCTATACGAGCGAATGTTATTCTTTTCCACCTTGCCTTTATAGATTAAGTTCATTCTGCTTTTTCGCCAACTGTCCGGTATTTGCCTCTCCTGTAAGCATTTTTCTACGGCTTTCAATAGTGCTTCTTTAGTGTTCTGTCCTAATTCGTTAATGAGGCTAACGGGGACCCCATCTAAACCCATAGCAGTGCGCTTTGGAATTTTTCCTTCGGCTTTTTTCCAGTTGAAATTCTCAAGTTCTAGCTCTTCCTTAGTTTCGTTCTCCGTCATAGTTTTATCCGCTGGGGGAATCTCTTGGACGATCTTTTTAAACGAACCGGCTGTTACCTTCTGGATGTAACCCAACGCTTCGTACCCTTCCAATTGATTTCCTCTTTCATCAAGAATATGCTGTTGTACTGTTACAGACTTTTTACCTAGCGCTTTTATGTGGTTCCAAAATATCCTAGGCGCGTCCTTCTTTTTGTCACGAATTTCTGTAACCCAGCGTTCGCTTTCACCTTTAATTTTTGCCTCGACCAATTTCTGTACAATAGATTTTTTCTCTAAATATATTTCCCATCTTTCCGTGACTTCGACTTGCGGCCGCTTCTCCCTTTTTGCCTGTCTGTGCTCCCTTGATGCTTTACGTCGCTTTTCGATCGCTTCCCGGATTTCACTGTTCCACCATCTTTTTGGCGTTCTCTTTCCTTTCCAGCAAACAGTTTTCTTCTCTTTACTTATTTCTTTCGTCATTGCGTGAACTAGCTCATTATACCCCCATTCCTTACCGACTCTGACAGCAGCGCCACCAGTGACATGGTGGATGTAGTGTCAACATCCAAGGAGAGACTGCGCAAATGGTGGCTCGAAACACGGCGGTAACTACTATTCATATTGACCAGCTTACAGCGCAAACGGGGACGAAGACGAAGGAAAGACAAGGTGACAACACGAGCGCTGTTGTCACCTTGTCAGCGCTCGTGTTGTCACCTTGTCTTTCCTTCGTCTTCGTCCCCGTTTGCGCTGTAAGCTGGTCAATATGAATTATCACCAACTCGCCCAGATTTCCGTTCTCGTAACTACTATGCCAGACACAAAGGGCGCTGTGGAAACAGGTTGGGGCGCAAGGGCACAAGATACATTCACAGTGCTGAACTTGTGTGCCTTTCTCGCTGTGGGTATAATTTATTTATTTTTATTATTAGGCTGGGACTCCAATAAGGCGTCCACCCGGTACAAAGGGTAGTTGGCCACACATCATCATCATCATCAGCTCGCTTCACTCAGATGTATGGGAACGCGTAGCATGGGTCTCTGTCTGTCTGTCTGGTCCGTCCGTCTGTCCGAGCGCTGCGGTGCTGCTTAGCTAGTACGTGTATTGATCAATAGATGGTGCGGAGGCGCTCGCTGCGTGCTCTAGTGTGATACGAGAGCGCTAGATGGCGACACACAGTGTTTGTCACGTCTTTGATAATGTACTGGGCAAGATTCACGGAAGATTCACGGTTTTTACCGATGAACCTCCGGAGCTTCGCCCACTCATCATCATTCACTCCGTGGATATGCGTGAATTTTTTTTTTTTTTTTTCATCTTTGCGTGGTGACGCATCCATGTGAAATTTCTAACTGGTAGCCGGGAGATAATGAAGCGAATAGCAATTTCTTCGGGAACGCTCAATATTTTGAACCAGAAATCAACTCGTTTAAACCATGCAGCAATGTCTTTGCCTAGAGTCGGTAAGGAGGTAGCGGCGAAACTTGAAACTCGTTCGCGAGCGTTTTCACTCGAGCGATTGGACAGGCAAGGACTAGCTGCGTCTCTGGCTTTGCCACGTTGGTTTCCCGCGCCGCGTTTAAGGTTCGTTCCCGTCTCGTCCCCGTCTACCAGCACTCCGGAGCCTGGTGGAGTTCCTGGACGAGACGGGCATTGCAGCCTACCACTGAGTCCGGGACCCTCGCTGCCTCTACCCTTGCCGACGGCCTGCTGACCGCAGTGCGACGTCTGGGCCTCTGCACTTGTTAAAACTTCTATCTTCTCTTTTCCTCCCACTTCTCCCTTCCCCTAAGGCGCTTAGCCGTGTCCTCAGCATGGGAGACATAAATTAGCGTCTCTTCCTTTCTTACGAATCACTACTTTAAGTTTCGTCGACGCAATGCGGAGGAGTGCTCGCCTCCGCACTAGTGCATGAATTGGCGTCTGAACGCTCAAGCATTTCAGACTCCAAGTGCTCGATGCGTTCCACCAGTGGAGCAAGCAAATGGGAAAAGAAGTCATGACTTGCCTTAAACCGCGGGTCGAAGTGTGGCCTTGGTTCGTAGACTTCGTTGGCGGCGTCGCGTTCCTTCGAGAGACCCGTTTTCTGTCCTTCCTCGGAGCTTATCCACTTCTACCTCTTTTTTTTTTTTTTTTTTAGGGCACCTGCTTCGGAAACAGCTGATCTGTAGGCTTCCATCCGGGCGGCGTAATCCATCTGTTCGAACACGTCAGTGGAACGCTCGGCGGATACCACCGAGCTCACAGAGTTCACAGAGCTGCAGCTATCCTGTGCGGCAAGAGGAATCGTAGGGAGCGGCGTCCCCACATATACATAGAATAAACGTGTCTGTAGTTCACCCCGAGCCGTTGGGCGCCAGATGTGACGTGCCATAGCGGCCGTCGGTTAATGTGGGTTCCGGGGCGGCGTAAGGCGCATCCAGACACAGTGGAGACCAGCAAGCGACTAACTGCCCTGTTCTTTATTTCATGAGGCAGCCCTAACGCGCGCGAGCTCGGCGCCGGTTTTTGTTATTTTTTTATTCGCACCAAGGCGCGAGACGCACACCGAGCGTCGTCTGCTACTCCTCGTGGCAACCCCCCTCGGAGTTTCGGGTCACTTGGGCAGAACATAGCATGGAAGTTTTACATACCACTTTTGCTAACGACGTGCGCACACTGCGTGTGTGCGTGTGCTCGCGTCTCTTTAGTGTGTACATGTGAATCTCCAGTGCATGTGTTGGTCCAACAAGTCACCGGTGTGTGTGTGTGTGTGTGTGTGTGTGTGTGTGTGTGGTGTGTCTGTCTGTCTGTTCAGTGCATCCTTTCGTTGGACATCGAATCACGCAATTGCAACGGCCGATTTCAGTTTTGTGTGCAAGTACCGTTGCACCGCTGAGCTACGCTGGATATCAGCCTTATTCCCCAAGGCAAAAGCCGAATGCCGCACATCGAATCACACAAATGGGCAAATCGAAACTATTTCGTTATGGCGGAGCTGGGGCACCATCGCGCAGCGAGTGTGGACGCAGCTAACATAGACTGGACATTATCCAGATATTAGGCGGACCAACCAGGATATTACAGGAATTAAAACAAATGTGAAAATCATCGCCCCGAAGAAGAAAGAGACGGACGTAAACGCAGGCTGCCATAGCTACCCGCAAAACTTCGCTGTTGGATGTAAACATTTGCTCCCATAAGTCCATCCGAAAGCTCCGCTCAGTAGGGGAGCAAACTTTACTCCGCTTGACTGTATACTGAACTCTCATCGGGGAATACTGTAGACGACAAATCATTTACTCCCATCTCGGCTAATTTTTCCCTACAGTGCACATATGGTCCAGTGAGCATCGTGCTTCGAGTCTAAGCATGCTTCATCGCGCTGATAAGCTCGAGGGTGCGTGTTCGATTCCATCGTTACGGCATCCACCTTTCCATCGGGGCGGAATGCAAGAACGCCCGCGAATTAAGGTTTAAGTGCACGTCGTAAAAGGACCGGACGTGACCATAATTAATCCGGAGTCCCGCACTACGGCATGCCTCACGTGGTCACGTAGTGGCACGTGAAATACCGTCTGACCACGCTTCGCAGATTGTCCCGAAGGAGTGCCCCGCGTAATTTTGCAGCCTAACCCACGATCACACGCTATTGTTTCGCCTATGAGCGCAGCTGTCTGCGTGGAGAAGACACCCTGCTGCCGTGTAGCTACTCCTGGCCATTATCGCCGCCGTATCATCTATTCTGGCCGTGGCCAAAAGCACGGGCCGAGACGAGGCACCCGACCGCGGGCGCGGCGCGAGGTTACCGACCACGTGCCTGGGGCCGCGCGGTGCGTTGGCGTTCTTCCTTTTCCGGATTCGTCGTTCGTCCCTTCTACCTCCGGCTCTTCTCTTCAGTCTGGCGAAACGTGCGCGAGCCGCGGCCCGTTTTCGACACGGGGGCCCTCCTTGCCTCAGACGCTGGGTTCACCTCGTGTTGGAAAGAGGGCGAGGGGGTTGTCGAAGGGTAAGCCAGCGCTCCCTGCGGCGGCGCGCAGTCTTTGTGCGCCGCCCGGCCGCCTTGTGCCAGTGCGCGTTGCTCGTCGCGTGCGTCCCAAGATAAGCCTGGCAGTCGGCATGGTGCACCAGGCCGGCCTGCTGGCTGCGCTGGAGGAGCCGCCGCGCAAGTTCTACATCCGCAACTACCGCGTGAGTCAGTCAGTACTCGCACGCCGCCTCCTCGGGCCGCCCCCGCATTCTCTTGACCGGGGGCTGCCTTGCAGCGATCGCGCAACGGCAGCTTGCGCGAGGTGTGTTTTTCTGTCTCCACTTGAGCACGTCGATTCAAGGCCACGTCACAACTGCTGCTGGCCGTCGCCTGGTGTGGGTGATGCACTAGTCTACTTGATAACCTGTTCACGAGGAATTTTCTTGCGAAAGAAGAAACGCCGAAGCTCTATTCATATATTTGCGGCAGTGAAGTGTCTCTTGGTTTTCGTGCCACGACCGTGTCAATTACAACGGGTGCACATCCCCGCCTCTTCTTCTTCTTCCTCTCATTTTATTATTATTATTATTATTATTATTATTATTATTATTATTATTATTATTATTATTATTATTATTATTATTGCACGGCATGGTTATCAGTGTTGTCCAGTGGCTTATAGTACTGAAACATTTGTTGCACCAACATTGTCCATTTTAGTCTCCTGATGGGCCCGTGCTGGAATTCCGGACAATAATGTATCAACCTCGAACTTGTTCTTCACACAACCCTAGTCTGCTTGAAGGCGTGTCGCGCGTTCTTCGCGTAGTTGTCCCTTTTGCTTGTTTGTGTGTGTGTGTGTGTGTGTGTGTGTGTGTGTGTGTGTGTGTGTGTGTGTGTGTGTGTGTGTGTGTGTGTGTGTGTGTGTGTGTGAGATCAGTGAAATGGAGTAAATGGCAACCACAAAACACTGCTAGAATTCATGCTCAACGCAGACGCTATACGGCACATGCATGCATTATCAAACGTTATACCTCGAGGTAAGTCCCCAGTCGTCACAAAAAGAAAGGGAAGAAGTCTCTGCCAGTGTGCGGGAACACCGGAGATTCGCCAGAATACCTCTCGAATGTGACGTGTAACAAGTGTACAGTGTTTCCGCCGTTCGGATCTGCCGCCAGCCGCGTACGTGGTACGTGGCTGGCGCCCTTCCGCGTCGAGTCAGGCTGCGCGGAAGAGGGAGAGGAGGTTGAGGCGACACGGACTCGTCTCACAGAGGATGTGATAGGCCTCCATGCCTACAGGATCACGGCCAGCTTCGTAAAGTAACAGTAGAAATTGTAAAGCTTCTCAAGTAGGGGGGGGGGGGGGGCGGCTTTGCTGCGCAAGAACGAAACGCCTGCAACGATCTGAGGTTTCCCTGCATCACCTCGCCGTGGTGTAATTGACATTCCCTTGTGGATGCACGGCTCTATAGATTATCACTAGTTTATTGACATAGGGTGGTGTAATGCAGTAAATTGTATCTATCTATCTATCTATCTATCTATCTATCTATCTATCTATCTATCTATCTATATATATATCTATCTATATATATATATATATATATATATATATATATATATATATATATATATTAAAAGGGGAAAGATGGATATGGGATAGAGACTGAATGGGCAGATCAGCCCGAATGCGAAGAATGTGTGACGCCGCAGCGATAGGTCCGATCAGAGCTGCTATTTCGTCGCGAAATTTCTCTCTCTCTTCCCTCCAAAGTTTGGCGTTCATTATTCTTTACCCGCTGGTGTGCTACCCTTAGCTACCGAAGCGTGTCTCAGCATTACTTCTGCAGTATTACCGTTGCGCGAAATAATAGTCTCAGGGTGTTCGAGCTTCTCTGCATAGCACACGTGCACCGTGCAGAAGGCCCAGCACATGCCGCAGCTTTTGCGGCTTTTGCCCTTAAAGAACTGAAGACCTGGAACCACTTGGAAACATTAATTTTAGTTATATCTTCTTTAAGGCGAATTTGTGGGCATGAGGCAGTAAATGGCGCCAGTAAATGTTTCTGCTCCTCTGTTTATGACATGTTTCCACACTGTTTCTGCAGTTATACTTCGGCCTTGGTCGAGTAAAAGCAATATGCGCACGTCAGCCTAGAAAACAAGCTTCCTTAGCTTCCGCTTAATTTACGGGACACAGTTGACATCTCCAACGGAGACGTATCTCGGATATATGCGTTAAACGACGTCTGTCCGTAAACTATACCTTGACATCCCTTAGAACCTTTTATATTGCTGCTGTTGTCGCTACAAGGTAATGGCACGTTTCTGCCGATGCCTTCACGCGAGCATACGATCGGAAGGTAATCTGTTTTGTCAGGATTACTCGTCCTCTTTGGTGCAACTCATTATCGCAAGATGGCGCGACCAGTTCATTTCGTGGCAAGACAAAACGAAACTATTCGAAGAAAGCGGCCATGATTTTCTGATCCTCCGCAGACCTCCGACTGACGATGATGATTGTGGCTCGGTTAAGGAAGGGACGCTAATTTCTGCAGCCCATGTAGGGAGCACGGCTAAGCGTCCGTGGGGACAGGGGAAAGGGAATGAAAGAGATAGAGGAGAGAGAAAAGCCGTAGTGGAGGGCTCCGGAAATTTTGACCACCTCGGGTTCTTTAACGTGCACTGACGACGCACAGTACACGGGCCTCATGCATTTTCGCCTACATCGAAAATGCGACCGCCGCGGCCGGGATCGAACCCGCGTTTGTTTGGTGGCAGCCGAGTACCGTAACCACTACACTACCGCGGCGGACCTCCGACTGGCGTTCGAGCGCGTGGGATGCTTGCTTCAGTTTCTTTCTTTCCTTTTCTCTCTCTCTCCTTACCGGCTTAACCGTACGTCTCGCATGACAAGGTTTGTTGGTTTCGCGGGAAATATTTACGAAGTCCCACGCGGCGTCGGCCCCATTTATACCTCTATATACGCGTAGATTTATGCTCGCCGGTGGGCGGGGTTCGCCTGCCTCTCGAATGCTGAGTGTCCTCTTGATTCATTTTTGCTTGTGCCATCGCGGAAGTGTCTAAATGCGTATAAATAACGAACGGCGGATTAGGAGAGAGTGAGAGAGAGGGAGGGAGTGGGAAGAAGAGCAATAACGGGTTGACTTGTTAAGCCTTCCGATCTATTGCCCTGTTGATTCACTTTGCGAGCTCGCCTTCGCAGACCACCCCTCCCTCTTTCTGCCCTCCTCCCTCGAGAGAAAAAGAGGGGGGGGGGGGGGGGAGAGCGCGTGATCCGCAAGAGTTGCTTTGCTGGCTCTTTTGGTTGGCAGTGTTTCGACTTGTTCGATGTTTCGCACCGCTGAGCCGTTCGTGGTCGACGTTTTGAAACCGCCTCGCCGTTTTTTTTTTCTTCATTATTTCTTTATTTATCCTTCTTGAGGCACTTACGTGTTTGCGCTGTATATGCATGTGTATATATATACGTGTGTGTCGGGCTTCTTTTCGCTAAGCACCCGTTTGAACTGCGCCGAGGGGAGGCGAAGGGAAAAGCAGCCGGGCACGTATAAGCTGGTCTTAAGACATAGCGTTCTAAAATACCCCGGCGGCGGCGCCAGGGACGAGCAGGCCCTGCGTCTCGGTCGCCTTTCCTAGTCATCCGCGGCTGCGTCTTCTCCGTTTCATTTGTTACGTGCAGCGTGCCGGGGGAAGAAGCGATAGCAAAGTGTACGTGCCTCCAAAGAATGGTCCCGCCGCCGCCCACGTTGCTGCTTGCTCGCTCGACAGTGCGCGACTGCCAACTTTTGAAAGAGCTCCGCGCGTTTCCAAAAACAAACGCGCGTCTTCCGGGAACCTCGTGTGAAACGGCTGGATGACAAGCTCTTATATACAAGGTTGCGATATGATGCTTCGGAGGGTATATACGGTGCTGTCCTATGGATATTATGTGTGCGATGCAGCGCAGGCTGAGCCGGCAGCCAACGTTAATTGTCCGCGGCGCCGGAAGTCGAACTTTGTCAACGGTGCACGTAATTAAAGGAGTCGTGGAAAGGAGTCGCGGAAAGAACGTGAAGCTGCCCGGTTGTAATTCTCGCAGCTTCCATAAGCATTGGACATGCTGATTCTGAAATATTTCGGTGCAATATATTCAGTGTAAATGAACTCTGAATGTATTATGAATGATTATTAAAATACATATTGAAGCCCATTTGAAATCCTATCGTTCTTGCGCTCCAGAAACGGCCATGCGACGCCACAGGCCGGCATAGGTACTATTCACTGACGTTTCAGTGACGTCAACTGAATATATCTAAAAGTGTAACTTTGTTAACTTTCGTTTTACCTAAGCTTATAGATTTATATGAAAGCTAGAAAGTAAGAAAATACTTGGGAACCGTGTTGCGCCGTTGTTCGGAACCAAGGCTGAAGCGCGGTTTGTTTCCCATGGCCTCCGAGAGCACGCTATTCCGGAGGCCATGGTGGCGACTAAGGTGACGTCAGCTGCGGAGTTGAGGCGAACGAGCGCTGTGAAATCGAAACAACGTCTTTTCATCGCTGTACAATGTGACGAAAAAGTGTGTATCATAGATTGGAGGGCCAAGATTCCGAATACACATAGTAAAAAAAAAAAATGTTCTGAAAGCGTTTCACGACCAAGCGCTTCAAGCCGGAAGATGCATGGTGGTTCGTGGGCTGCCGCCATCTTTAGCGCATCGCTGCGAACACTTTTTTCTCCTGTTGTATGGCGGGAGGAATTTAATGAGCTCGTTCGACATCTGAGAGAGTCTGCTGCGAGAGGATTTACCTCCAAATTTGTAAAACGAAGCGTAAGCAATTAGCGGTCTTACCACATGTACCCATCAGTCTGTTGTGCTTGACGAACCTTCAGTTAACAGCTTCAGCTTGTCGTGGCAGTAACTTAGCAAATAGGGTAGGATGTCGTTTCACTTGAAATAAAGCTTAAACGGATAAAGAAACGAAAAAAAAAAAAGAGCGAATGTACGTTGTATGACGGGGCGTCACCACGACGCCATAAGGACTGCGTTCGCGCAAACTTACAGCAATAAGTTTGACCTTTCTCCCCCGCTGAGCAATAAGCTTTCCCACCGAGGTAATGTACAGAGATCGTTTCGAGCTGTGAGTGGAGGCCAGTCTTATGCGTTTATCTGGTGGCCCTCGGCGTGGCAGCTTCCTCTATAGCGATCCCGTTAGACATTTGAGAACAGCTATATCGACAATCACCTACTTTGCGAAATAAGCATGGCGCCGAACCACCGCTTGTGAGGGAGCACGTTGCTTTCTGTTGCACCTATATGGTCCTCAACGATTATCTTTCCTGGCAGTGTACAGAACTGATTCGGACGTTGATCGGTTGAAGACAGCACATTGGACAAACCGGGACTGTCAGGGACAAATAAACGAAGGATGGTCGGTGAATCGCGTCTGCCGGTGCACTTCGTTCATTCGCGAAATCGCAGAAGTTGACTTTGCATATCGGCCCTCCGCACGATTCGTGTACGTATACTCCGTCTCTATAACGACAGGGGAAAAAAAATGCGAATTCCTGCGCTCCGTACATCCTTTTGGCATGGAGCACGCGAAGGAATGATGGCGCTGCAGAGTGTCACACCGCATTCCAACCGCGCAACAGTACGACCGCCAAAACGCGCACCTCGCATCGCACACAAACGCCTCCCCGTGTTCATGAGTCACCGGCAACCATGACGGACGGGGCAGGGCCGCGCGATAGATGCGCCTGCGACTGGTGCCAAGATCAAAGTCGCGACGACACTAAGAGGCTGGGGCTGCGCTGCCCCGGGGCAGCTATGGGGCTCTTTGGAGCCGCTCCAGGGTCGAGGTGTTGCAAGCGAAGGGGGGCCGGCGCTGAGCCCCGCGCTCCAGCCAGCTGCTGCCAGCCATCCAAGACAGGGAAGGCAAACATCATCGGCGGTACATACCTGCTGCATGCGTATGGCGCGCCACATGGGAGCACAAAAACCTGCGCCTCCTCTTCTTCCTGCCACTGTCGTCACCCGTCAGGTGTCGAGACGACGTGCGGCTGTCGCCTCAGTGGGCGCGAAAACAAGCGACTGAAAAGCGTTCCACGCTTGGCTTCGATTCACTGAGCGCACCGTGCGGTTCTTCTGTCGACAAGACAGCGACATTGTCCAGTGCCATAGTGCCTGTGGCTTCGCGGATCCATTTATTGCGCCATTACTCGTGTCGTCTGTGTATGTGTGCTATTGGGACAGGCGTGGGTCTAGCTGTGCACGAGCGCACCTTGTTTTTCACTATACACCGCTTGCATGTGAGAACGGATCCGTGGACAATACATTTACGGTGCGTCTCCCGATTTGTGGATAGGTTCTTCGTCCTCATGTGACGCTGAATGTGTCAGTGTCTTCCATTTTCAGTGGTGGATGAAAATATACATTTTGCAGTTTCGATCAGTCTTTTGTGTTCCGAAACCTGCAGTGCTGCGGGCATCATCCTCGTCCACTGCAGCCTCTCGGATAACAAGCAGGATGAGCTGCCACAACGGCCAGATTATGTGCGTGACCCGCAGCCGGGACTGGGGCGCATCCCATCAACATTTAATCGCATGTCGTGCGAACGAGTTAATTCGCTAGGAGGGATTATTGTATTAATTGCGCCCATTGGGGAGTCTATTAAGGATGAAAAAGCGCATTTCGAGGGCATATGTGGTCGCATGTAAACAAGAATTTCGTATTGAGACCTGTGGGAACGCATCCGCTGCGGCACGTCCACTATACACAATCCATCGGCGGCGCCAGTCCTGTTGTGCAAATTCGAATTTGGTGCCACATTTGCGGTGGCACTGCGAGTCCTCAGCGGAGGTTTATCGAGTAGGTTCGTTCTTTTTTTCTCGGGGTGCAGAGGAGGGCCGCGTGAAACGGTAGCTCTCTCTGTGTGTCGTCGAAAGGAGGTATATATTCAGTGACGTAATCGAGATCGCCATTTTGTTGTACAGCCTGCCCAGTGAAAGGGTGCGCGTTTCCCAGGTCCACCTTCCTCCCACAGCACACCAGAAGCTGTGAATGCGACTACGAAGTGGTGTATATGTTATGCGAATGTTCTTCATTGGAAAAATTGGCGGTGAAGGTTGTATATAGGTGGGTGGGGTATACATTCCTGGTTCCGACGACAGGATCTCAACCCGAGTTATCTTAAGTGCACGTGTATAGAAACAGTGCAGAACCTTCACATGGACTTGCATGTCGTTGAAGATGATTTTAGTCGGGCCGTCTTTCTAGCAGCTCGCTGGGAAGAGAGACGATGGTCGCGCGACCTTCGCTCGTTCTCGTTTGCAAACTTCGTTGATTGCAAATTGAATCCGCTCGAACGGTCGCTCTGGTCGATAAGCGACCGATCCTATACTGTCGCATTTCGACAAAGCGTGACCAGTCGACCAGTCCCTTTCGCGATTTCATGTTGCACAGGAACAGAGTACTCGGGACAGACCGAAAGCCCGTGTGCGTTTATATGGTGCAGCCATGGGTCCCTCAATTGTGCAGCCACCGTTGTCTGCCTGTCCGGATCCGTCCCTTAGCACAATTCGTTTCTTTAAAATCAGCGTCAGGCATTATAATCAAACTTTTAAAGATGACTTCCGCTTTGCTCTTTCTACTGTAATAATCCTCAGAATCATGGCGTGCATGCGCAGGGCTTTTTCATATGGGAAGGGTGTAAACCCTCACCCACTGAGACCATTTAGGGCAAAGCGATGTGCGATGTATGGGGCATATTTGGCGCCCCCTCAGGTGGTGAGAGTGAGAAGGAGCTTACTCTGCGCACGCCTGTGTTTAGAATGGTGGTGATGCGATTGCATATATATAACTACGTTGTTAGAACGCGTCTCTGAGCTTGAGCCGTTTGAAGACGTTTGCGCCCGCCGAACAGAACCGGCGGAGCGAATCTGTCAAAGGCCTTTTACTTGAACAGTTCTATGAAGAAGGAAGATCGGATGATAGGAACCATGTCGGGAACAGGGCTCAGCGTCTGTGGGGGCAGGGGAAAGGGAACTAAAGAGATAGAAGATAAACTTTATTGCATGTAAGGTTCCTGGGCAAGTGGGCGGGGTTTTCAGTCGAGACCTCCACTGGCCTGTGCGGCTCGCTGGGCTTGGTTGAGCTGTGCCGACGGGGGGATTGATACCTTGTAGGGGCTATGCGCGTTCCCACGTATAATTGTGGGCAAGAGTTCGCCATTCCACACACCTCTGACAGGACGTCACCTTTTCACAGACGGCTGCCTGGGCGCCGCCATAACCCCCGCTGGGCTGTGCGAAATATGCGTGACCACCCCAAAAAGCACTGCCGAGGGTTTGTGCTAGCAGTGTTGGCGAGTTGGAAGGTCTTCATTACCAAACAGCGCACATACGCGAAGACAAACTGAACGAAACAGACAACACAAGCTCTTTTACTGCCGTGCACAGCCCAATATGGCGGTGCTCCATGACTCCTGTGAAAAGGTCTTACGTGGTACATGCTTCCCTCGTAGGCCAGTATATGTTTTTTTAATATTTTAATAGAGGAAAGTCGACCACCCGATTAGGCCGTCGTCTTGATGCCTTCTTACGGAATTTCGCGCGTCTCGTCTCGTCGCTCAGTGAATGGCATACTTCGAAACATTATTTTATTCCGCCGTTAAGGTCGACGCCATTCCGCCAACAAGGCAGCCTCGTTTTAATAATCACGGAAATTCTGGGAAAGAAACGGGGAACTGTCGTACAGACTTCCAGGTAACTGTCCTGCACCCGCGTGGTCGGTTATCGAAGGCAATACTTCTGCGAGCGAGCGTTTTTTGCACTTGCCGTCGGTAGCGGATGCGAGTATTTTCATTTAGCAGCCGAGCTCGAGGTCAAACCGTATACACCTAGTGGCGTTCGCACGCAGTTAAGAGCGGAGCTGGCACACAGCAGGGAAAAGCGGGCCCGCTCTTGCCCATGACCCTCTATATACCAACACTGCGCGAGTGTGATTATGCGATCGAATGGCAGTGTAGGAAGAGACGAAGAAGGAACGAAGAAATGAAAAAAAAAAAAATTGGCCGCGTATCTCCGTGCTTCGCTGCAAATGTTGTCGAAAGATGATAGTCTTCTACCGGCCGTACTACATGAGTCCCGGTTCACCTGCGGTTCGGCACGAGCTTCGGGCGTCTGTTCAGCCGCCGGGTACGCTCGCTTAGCCTCTCGGTCAGTGGCAATTAGCGCATCGCACACCTCGTCTGTTTCCTGTTGCCTCCGGGCGCGCCTCGATTCACGATCTTTCGCTAGCCGCTGGGCTCGTTGCTCTGACGTTTCCTAGGCACGCTTGAGACGACGGGCATCGGCACGCCGGCGCTTCTCCGCTGCAATGTGCTGTCGGTCTTTTCCCTGCGTTGTCTGGGCATGTCTTGTAGAGTGTGTTGTATATCATCAAACGGCCATTTATGTTTTGCCTTGCCTCAGACAACGCCCCGTCTATGTTGAATCGGCCGCATGTGGCCGGCATTGATGAAATGGAGGCAGCGCTGCCTGAGATATGGGCGCCATCTGGCCATGATATCGGGAAACGCAAGAAGCTTGCGTAGGAAACGTCCGCTTTTTCGTTCATAGCGTCGCATTTTTAGCGCATCCTAACAAGCACTAGGGTCTTTAATTACGCATCTGTGTATTTTCTACTAAACGAACACACCGTCTAATACTTACGTATTGGTGTTGCGCCTCAGATATGCGTAATATTTGCATTTTGGTTGACTGTGTTCACAAGTATGAACGCAGCTACCAGTTCAAGATGGGTGGTCGTTGAGGAAGGGGTTAAACTTTCGCCATTCTACTGAATCGAAAAGCAGGACAGACACACACACAGACAGACAGACCAAAATTTCTGCGTTGAAGTATCCCAAGAAAGACTATCGTCTTTAAAGGTCTCGGGTTGCGCAGAAAGAAAAAGCGAGCCCGCGGGCTTGTCGTTTCACTATACCCGCATCCCTCAGCCCGCTACTAATACGTAATCGTGACAGTGGACTTTCTCGCCTGCTCAGCTGTCTTGCTCAAATTTGAGAAGCGTGGAATTGTTCATTTGTCGTCGTCGTCGTCGTCGTCGTTGTTGTTGTTGTTGTTGTTGTTGTTGTTGCTGCTGCTGCTGCTGCTGCTGCTGCTGCCTTGCGCGGGACAGCAAGTGCATGACACTCGTCCGTCGACATGGATGAGTACTTAATGAGAACGCGGGCAAATCGGCACCGAGATAGTGCGCGGGTACCGTTTGTGCGCGTTATTATTGTTGTGTGTGTCACGTTGCCGCATGGAAATACCCCGTGAGCGTCCAGGGTCGCCGCGTTGCTATAGGATGCCGCCTCGCTGCATGCTTCGCGCTGACGTGCCCTTCGCAACACCGTGCGGCGGCCGTGGACGCTCTGCCGCGCGTCCCATCCAGAGCTCTCGCTGCATGTGCGACGAATGCTATAGCGCGCGGCCTGTCGCGTTGCTGACACCGCGACGGAACCTCGCATACAGCCGAACTCTCGCGCTGCACATGTTGCTTGGAACAAAGAACAATGAAAACGAGGCTTCCTGCCCGGAGCGCGGGTAGCGGGCGCCTTTCCGGGGAGCGTTTCCGCCCTTGTCCCGGGACTGCCGCAAAGAACTCGCGGGCGCCGACCGTCGAACCAGCAGAAGAGTTCGCGCGCTTGCCGAACCTATAGTTTCGGGTCAGTGTCTCGCTGCTGTGAGCTGTACTCGTTTAATTCTGAAACCAACCGCATGAATACGTTCGTCTAGCTTGCGCATCCGTTGCTGACACCTGGAGCCGAGGAGCTTATAAACATGGGTATGATGATGCTCTTTGTTCGAATGGCGGGTAAAGGAAGTTGTCGAGTCTTGTTTGTGCTTCGGCGTGTGTACCGAACGCTTTTGCGCCTTCTGTATAGGCTAGATTGCCGCGTGTTATCTGCTTTCGGTATTGCGAGGAAGGCCAGAGAGAAGGAAGCGCGAGCGTACGTCATTTCTGGGTTTCTAGCGTGGACGTTTTCTACAAATGCGCAGTATTAGAACGGGAGAGTTAGCACTAGCGGGCAAATGAAGACAAATGTTGAGACAGCCTATAATGCTGATCAGTGCTTTAGTAAGCCCGTTATCGTTGATTTCGCGATAATGTAGGTTCGTCATCTGAACAGAAAGTAAGCCAGAGTTCAGCTCTTCCAATTTTTCGCCAAAACCCCAGCGAATTTGCGTCGTTGTGACGATTTCAAAATGCCCTTTTGTGTTGTTTTTTGCATTTGGTTAGCTCGGTAAAGCTTCTGGACCAACAGAGCCCGTAAGCTTTGTTAACTATCTGGCTTCTTTATATAGTACACATTGTTGTCCATAGCTCTCTATAAAGAGATAACTGTGCCCATCAAAATCTTACGATGTCTCATTAAGCTGATCCAGGAACTTTACAAGTGTGTTGACACCTCTCTTCGTCATTTGGACTTTTTCTGTATTATTGAGCGTCCTACCGTAGCTCTAGCATTTTTTTTCTATTGTGGTAGGATAATTTAGTATTACAAACAAACTAATTCTTATTTTTAGCATTTATTCTGAGAGAAAACTCCGTTCTATCAACCACTGAAAGGGCCACCAAGCACTTCACTGTACGTAAGGAAACATGTACCAACTAGGCCTGACCGAAGCTTTATTTTGCAGGAGTTGCTGAATATGTGTATAAAAATATACATATTTCAGAAATACTAAAATACCATGGCCTTGTGTCAGTCCTTTATCAATTCAGCTTGTTCTGTCATCAGAAGTGGGCAAATGTGATGCATCGTTGTACATCTAATATTTTTACATTGTTTTGATAATATCTGTGTAAGCGCTTTACTGACAAATTACTGTTATAGTTTGAAAGGCTATTTATTAGGTCAGCTATGTGTCTGCTCGTACTGTAATGTTCTCATGGTACTGTAGGCTGCTGTAGGTGCAGTTGCCATAACCTTAAACTGAATATATATACATACATTCGAACCTTGTTATAATGTAACGGGATATAGCGAAATAATGGATATAACGAAGTAAATAAAATTCCTCTTGGAGATCTCAATCGACACAAATGCATTTGAAACCTCGTTTTAACGAAGTAAAATTGACCTTTCAATGAATATAACGAACTAAAATCGTCTCTGAAACCGAAAGTCGGTGCGCGTTCGTGCCACCTAAGTCGCTATCCGCAGTGTTCGGCACGGCAATTAAGGAATCCCGCTGTCCGATGAAATTGCTGCACAATATCGCACGCAGCTGCGTGCAAGCGGCGGCGCACACCAATATGTGCTGCTGCCTTCCTCCGCCCTATTACGATTCTCACTTTGCCACTCCTGGAAAGAGATTTATGCGGCAGGAGTGACCAGATTCTGTGGCGCAAACTTCAAACTGCCACAGTCACGACCCCTTTCCTCCTTTCCGTTATCACGCATGGTGAAACCTCTCCGCACTGCAACTTGTGTCTTAGCACCAGAGCCGACTTCAGTCACATTTTTCTAAATTGCGCCAACAAGCCCAAGCGCCCGTGGCAAGGGTCACAACATCAGGAGCGATGGGAGGCTGCTCTGCGCAGCTCGCAACCGGAGCTACAGCTTCGGGCAGTGGGCTGGGCAAGAAGGGTCGCCGACGCACAAAAGTGCCCGGCCATCTAGAGTGGCCAGAGGGCTCATCGCCGTCCTGCTCCCCTTTTCCCGTTCCCCCCTCGCATGATTCTCTCGGGAATCAATAAAGTTGCTTACCTACCTACCTCACTTGCCAACCCTCTCCCCTTTTTATTTCTTTATATTTTTTTCTCGTAGCAGCAGCAGCAGCTCGCGAAAGCATGGCCTCCGAGATCGATTGTGGCGATCTCGGAGGTCATTCTAACTGCGCGGTCAGACGGCCGGCAGTAGAGATACAAGGCGATGGTGCCCCGTTGATTGCTTGCGTGCGGTGGTGAGAAATTAGTGCATCCACTTCTCTCGTTACGGCCGCCTGAGAACGCTACCGAACGCTGATGAGGCTGGGTGTGGCCTTCGAGAGTGCATCGACGACGTAGCGACCTTGAGAACCTCAAACCGGTTAAAGCCAAGTCGGCGCGGCGACGTTCGCCTGTTGTAGCGGCGAAGACGACGCGCTCGGTTGGTCCGCCGTGTGCTGCTCGTTCATGATAAGCGTATTTTCGCCTTTGACTGTTCGATAGCGTCGCTGTTTCTCCGGTTTCGTGGTAACGTGGACAAGCCGCGCGCAAAACGGAGAGAGAGAGATATGAAACTTTTTTATTGACAACGGCAATTTTCAGAGGAGGTTTATCTCCTCTTCCTAGATGGCGGCCAGGAGCCCTTGGGTCCTAGCGGCATCTTCGGCTTGCCTGATAACTTGGCGTTGGTCTTCGCTGTTTGAGCTAAGCAGAGCGGTCTCCCACTGCTCCTTGTTAATGTATGTAGCGTTCGGCATCCCGACTATGTTGGGGCAAGCACAGATGATGTGGCTGAGGTCCGCCCGCTGATTGCAGGCTTTGCATCTGTCTGAGTAGAATTCCGGGTAGAAACGATTATACGCGATCGGATTCGGGAATGTGTTTGTTTGTAGTAGGCGCCATGCTGTCGCTTGCTGTTTACTTAATGAGGTGTGCGGTGGGGGGTAATACTGCCTTCCTAATCTGTAATGCTTGGTTATTTCATTAAATTTTACCATGCGGTCTCTCTCCGCACTCGGGCCCCGCGTTGTTCCTGCCCCTGCTCGGCTCGCTAAATCTCGAGCTAGGGTGTGTGCGGTTTCGTTGCCCGGGAGGGAAGAGTGGGCGGGCGTCCATATGACGTGGACGTCATGCTCTCCGCGGAAGTTAGCCATGATCCTTAGGGCTTCTTTCGAGATCCTACCCTTAGCGAAGTTATGAATTGCGATTTTGGAGTCACTGATTACCACGCTGGCCGGTGTGGAGGCCAGTGCGAGTGCTATGGCCGCTTCCTCCGCAATTTCCGAAATTCCTGTATTAATGGTGGCGCTGGCAAGCGGGTGGCCCGCGGAAGCGAGAGAAAATCGCGTTGCGACAAAGCGCGGCCTGTTGCACCGGCTGCCGATTCGCACGGTATTAATGAGTAGATTTTTTTTTTTTTACTGCTTTTATAAAACTTAGTCGCGTGTGTGGCTCTGTATAGCATCACCGCGTTCCACCAGCGCCGTTTTCTTAAAATTTTCGCTCTCTAATGGCAAATAATTGCGGTTGAGGGCAGTAATGGTTATAGCGAAATGCTGGATATAACGAAGTAATTCCGTGTCTCCCTTCAACTTCGTTATAATGAGGTTCGAGTTAGATGTGAGAGTTTCAAACATAATTCTTCATTTACTTCCTTAAAGATTGGTTTGCAGTAATTTTGTTACAGGGCCGTGTTCAAGCTCCCCAGCGCGAAGTCGGTGAAGGGAACCACGGCAGTTTCGGTCGTTCCGTACGCAAGCAGACACAGTGAAAGGATCAGAGTCGTGGTTGCAAAAGATAAAACAACAAAATTTAATCTATAATGGTAGGGCAGCGCAAATAATACAAGGGAAACAACACTTCACTCAACTAAGAATATAACAGCGATGAAAGAGCTTGACAAAAATACTAACGCGCGAGAACAACAAACAAATAAGAAAAATTAACAAACAATAACTAGGGTAATGACAACAATTCAGGAATCTAATCTACAAAAGTTAAAGTTCAGGGGGAAAGTTCAGGGGTATAAACATGAAGGCATACGTGCTGATGACCGGCAGCGTCGAAGGGTCCACGACGGTCTGGTGCGGCAGTCTGGTACGGCACAGCGTTGAGGTCGATGGAGTTGCGGCGCTGATGTTCCCGGGGAGCTAGTGCTTGATGGCAAACCCGAGCAGTTTTAACTAACTCGAGCCGAAGTCCCGATGCCTACGTTGCAGACGGTAAGCGCACATCTCAACTAGGCGAAGCGGCTAAGGTTAGGTGGCCAGCCGATACAGAGCCACGCTAACAACTTCGAGAGCGATACGATGATCGGCTTCTACGTCATGTAAGCCAAGCGACTAGAACCCCGTGCTCCTCAATGCTCCTCGCTTAAATACCCGCATGTTTTTCCTGATTCGCTGTCTTCGGAATTGGGGCGGGTTTGTGAGACAATTGCTCCGTAACTTCATTTCTGGCTCCGCCCAAAATATCCCTCTCGCAATTAATGCACTGGAGAGAGCGATGGGCAAACCCTTTCTCGTGGCCGCCGACGGGCCTCTTCCTTCTGCACCCCCGATTGACAGGTCATCAGCGTAGCGGGGGGTGCCCTTCGCCGGTCAACAACGGTATGCGTACTTGTCCCCTTTGGACACGGTGGCCGTCGAGCAAACAATAGCGTAGGTCCGCACGTGGCCAGTGCATGTCAACGGCTGCCCGCTGTCTTGCCCCGTATTGTTGGTCCGAAGCACCGTTGTTCGGCCATCAAGAACCACGCCGGGGGGTCGCAGGGGAATGCTTCAAGTTCAAGCTTCCCAGCTCAGGGAGGCCATCATCTCCATGTCTTCTCCGGAAAGGCCGAGAACTTTCGACGTATTTGGAGAGCGGTTGAAGCGCTTCTAAAATTGCACGTGCGGCCCTGCCGTACATCTTCAGTTATATTTCACCACGAGGCAATGTCAATCCATGACAAATTTATTGTATTTATTTAATGTATTTATTTGACTGTACTTTGGGCTCTCCTCAGGCTGATGCAGAAGTGGACGCAACTTGAATACAATTCATAAATTCATAAAAAAAGATACCACACTCATAAAACAAGTAAAATGATCATGCACAACTTGTCAATAAGTGCACACATTCTTGAACGAAGCAGCAAAAGCATTTACAATAGTACAGAGATGAGAGTTTGTGTTACCATTTGTATTCTAAATTCCTGATGCTGTCAGTGGATGCATTGAGACAAGCTGTTTACAGCATCAGTGGGTAGCATGTTCCAATGGTAAATAAAGTATATTCATAAATGTTGTTATGACTCGGATATTGATGTGTAGGTTCCTTATGATTTATTCAAGTTGAATTTCTGAGTGGTGCTTGAATGTATATGTTTCTCGGTGCATTCGATAACAGCCACGGTAAAGTAAGTGTGAAAACACACTCATGAAAATCATTTTATGTTGAATAGTGGTTGGATATTAGCTTTGACGCGCCAGCTCATAATGCTCCTTTGGTGTAAAAATTGCGAATATATGAATCTCTGGTGCCAGGTTCTGGATGCGTACTAATTTTCTTATGACGTACTTCCAGTGTGGGACCAATATTACATCAACGTTCTCTAAAGCTCTTTAATGAGATTTCTGTGCACTCTTTATTTAACACTTATAGGTGTGCCTTCTTAAAAAGAAGTGCAGCTTCTTTTGAGCTTTGTCGTATGTTTTTATATGAGGCTCCCAGTTTAGTTCAACTTGGTGTGAGAGTGACTACAAGATGTTCAACATACTTCTTAAGTGGAACATTATTTATTGTATATGTAAACTGAAGTGCTTTTATTTGTGTGTGTGAATGAATGAAAGAGTAACAGTTCTAGTTTCACTTGATGCTCCCTGGTGTTTATTAAGTGCACTACAAAAATGTCTGGGAATAGGCACAACTGCACAGGCGGGTCAACGCATGAGTGAATATCGTTGATGCAAATCAGGGACAGGAAGGGTGCAAGAACTGAATTTTGCGGTACACCAGAACAAATATTCACATAGTCAGAAACATAGTTGTTCCGTGCTATGCATTTCTTTCTATTTCCAAGATAGTTGATTATTCAAGAAACCACCTTTTCATATATACCAATGGAAGTTAGATTATTGACAATATCTAGACTGAGAATGACATCAGAGGCCTTTGAAAAATCTAGGAAAATAATGTCCATTTGGATTCTATTATTGTGTCTGCTACATTATGAGTTATCTCAGCAAACTGAATAATATCAGATGAACCTTAACGGAATCCATCTTGTCTTTGCAACAGGTTATTATCCTCTAAATGCCATATTATGGCCTTATCAATATGTTCAAGCAATTTACTGCACCCAAAAACATGTTAATGAAACAGGGATAGAGTTATTTACTTCAAATTCAGAGCTAGATTTGTTCATAGGTATTTGGCCTGTTGCCTGTAATCAGCTATTACCGAAGTTCCTAATGCTCGCCTGTAAATTATGTATAGATATTTCTACTTCCAAGCCGCATGTTCTTGCAAAAATGAATTTGTTTTAAGGTCAAGGCCACAGGGTTTTTTCACGTCCAATTTCTGCAAGAGGCAAGGAATTCCATCTTGGTTGATGTCCATTTCCAGCATTGGATTTTGAATCAGTAATGTGGAAAGTGGCCATTTGAGGCAGTTCTAGTGAATACATATCAGATAAAAACAAAGGCAGCAGTTTCATTTGAAGCAGTAATCTGGGATATGACATGTTGTTCCCTTGATAGATAATGCCAGAATTTTCGCAGTTGTTCAGTCGTGTAAGAAGGCAGAGTAACGAAGAAGAAATGTCTCTCGCTGTTTGGGTCTTCCTTGTAGCATGCATGTGAAACTTTGTAGGTCACTTGTATTTTTATTTTTGCACTTCTTTTAATTTTTCTCTTGAGCTGAATTATTTTATGCGATACTGATGGGTGTTCTCCTGTTAATCCGCATTTTTCTGGAGGAAATGTAGTTTTGCAGGACTTTCTTTTTTATTGGCATTTAATACCTATGGTTTTTTTTATAATGTCTTGTTTGTGTCATTTACTGCAGCACACAGTGCAATAACATTTGTCACAAAGCGAATTATATTCTGTGCATGCCATTGACCTTTATTGGATTTTGTGCTGCAGGCGGAGGCTCGACTAGCACAGCGCAGGCAGGCCCGAGCCGAGGCCAGGGCAATACGACTCCGGGAACTTGAGAAGCAGGCCCGTGAGGTATGTGCTGCTGCCGCTGCATGTTTGCTTGTTTGCTTACCCACTGCCACTGCTCCTCTCTGACACTCAGCATTCCGTCACTCTTCCTGACCCTTTCTCATTTCAGAATGACGAGCAATTTGACAGGCACAGTGAGAGTGGCCCAGAGCCTGTACGACCCATGCGCATCTCAAGAGAGGTGAGCTCTGTCGGCCATGTTCAGTAGTTATGGTGTATGGCTGATGAAACTGGTTCGAGATAACCGGTTCAAGATAACTCTCTCGTACATTTCTGCGCCATGGGTTCTTGCCAGTATCCTTTCTCTCATAACTCTTTCTATGTTTACTTAGCCTATCTGTGTGTCAGTCCCAGATAAGACAGCAGAACCTTTCACAGAATTCAGGCCGACCTAGCTTGTTTATTTCCTGCAACAAGAGGAAAGCTATTCTGTGTTTTTAAATTAATAGTGTATGTTGTTTTTGTGTTATTCTGTTAGTTTTTGTGTTATTCCTTTCTGTATGGAGGCCCTAGTAATTACTGTTGCCCTAGACACGGACTGTTGGGTGCCTTTATTTGCCCAAATGTGCCACGTTTGAGGCCATGGCTGAACCACATGCTGTGGATGCATGCACAGAACAACAACTTCATATGTTGCTCAATAGGAATTTAAGCCTTGCCTCTTGCAGAATGCCCTTTGCAACTAGTGCTCTACATCCGACAGATATAGGGGCCTTTATCGTGTTATCAGTGTTATCGGGAATCCGTAACCTGCGCAAGATGCTCTCGCAGCGTCAGCTTGTCCTTGAGCCGCTATTGTTGCTGTCCCTGGCAAGAAAGGGCCGTAATTTGTGTCTGTCTCAATGCTTGTGCTAGTACGTTTCCATATAGGTGCTGCCTTTACCGATCAATCATTCCTTAATATTTTTAAGATACAGTGTAGTAGTTGTGTGCAGTGTCAGTGAATTCAGCAGCTGTTAACGGCATCTGAGCCCAAATTGTTTCCTCAGTTAACAGGCATAGGTTCACCAAATAAGCACTTTTATTCGAACTTTTTGTATTCCTCACTTACCTTCACTGTTTATTGACTTTGTTTAATGGCACACCTCTTGCGTGCAGGGCCGCCCTTTCACTTCGGGCTCCTCTTACTCCGGGTCCCGGAGAAGCAGTGAGGATTCGACCGATGGCCTCGATGGCCGTGACATCAGGGTACGCATGTGGCTACTTGTGGCAGTCTCTCTTTCTTCTGCATATGGCTTTGCGTGCAAGCAATGTGCTTTTGACTAGGTAACGCTGATGCCTCCTTCTGTTATCCTTATGTAAGAACAAAACAAAATATATTAAACAAATGCCAATGTTCATGAACTCAGTTTGGAACTAGATTCTGCACTGGTAGTTTAGGCGAGTGACAGCGCCCTATAAGCATGTAATAGCTACACCTTTCCTGCCTCTTAAAAATTTTCTTAAAAATCAGGATGCACCGTATGATTCACTAATTTTCATTTTTTATTCCACTAATAATTTCTTTAAGGGAACTGTTTGCTAGGTATGGCAGCACTTTATTTTGTCATATACTAAAACGTAGAGTGACTGTCTGTCACCGTAACACTATCTTTCACTCCTGCCGTGCATTGTCTATTTTCACAATGTTAAACTGCCTGCAACTGCTGATCAGTACAGATTTCTTAGATTGAAATTTTTGGAAGGGTAACGTAGGGTGACACTTACAGCTACAGAAATTGACTTCTGAGCTGGATGTGCTAGTTCCCTTGTGAAAGTTAATGCATGTCTCCTCCCTTAGATAACGTGTGCCGTATATGCATGTTTTTAAGGAAGTTACAACCGTCATAGTTCTGAGGGTAGGTGCTTTATTTAATATACTATTTATTACTGCATACTAAAATGAAATACAAGTAAAAAAAATTTGTGGAAGTGGAGTTTGTCACAGTCGGAACATGCTGTAGTACCAACAGCATTAGATCAAAATGTGTCTTTTGTAACCTTTTTGTAACCTGTGGGTTATATTTATCTATTCCACTAGAAAAGAAATGTTGTGTTTTTGGTGCAGCATCAACTGCAGGATGTCGAGGAGAGCTTCCGCAAGGCCATGATCAGCAATGCACAGCTTGACAATGAGCGCACTGCACTGGCCTACCATGTGGACACACTCAAGGATGACATGGAGGAGCTGACTGAAAAGTTCCTGCATGTGCAAAAGGACCACAGGGACAAGTCACGGGTAAGTGTCTTGAAATCCCTCCCCCCACTGGCTGGCTTCAGCTATGACTCTGGTGTGCATAGTCAGCATTCCTTGGTTTATGTTGCATAAACACAAAATGCAGCTTTTTTAATTATGACATTAAAATCCAAGTGTCAGGCAGAGTTAACCATGTTGCCAACTTGCCTATTTAGGGCAGCGAGACCTATGGACATAGATGCTTGTCCAGGCAACAAAGCATAGTACAGCAGTGCGAGGTTTCACAGTTCATCGATGTAGTCTACCACATCGCTTTACTCTCATCACTCAGCCACGTAAAGACGCAGTACTAGCACACATTCAGTTGCTCTTCTGATGCTGTTGCAAATGGATACCTTTATGTGTGCTTGCTCTCCATGAGTTTGCGCGGTGCCACTGAGACAGGGTGTATAGTTCTTGCTACGTTGTTCTAAAAAGCAGTGTCCACTCTTGTGAGCATTGCCTGATTAACGGTTATCACTAACAATAACTTGAGCTCTCTGGTTTCTCCGATTCTTTTCACCTGTTTGATGCATAAAGCAATAATGTGTGCACATTGGCTTTGGCAGGCGTTAGACCAGCTACAAAGGGATCTGCGGAAGCTGCAAGAGGAGAATGCCATGCTGCAAGAGGGCATCCGGCAGCGGGATGAGCTCATTGAGGTGTGTATGCATTGGGCAAGGCACTTTACTTAGCTAGGAGTGGAAAGGCTGCTAACTCATGACCTCGACCTACGCTGTTGCAGGCAAATGGCCTAGTACTGGTGCAAAATGGAGACGGCCCAGACTTGGTCACACAGGAAGCAGCCGAACTACTTGACCAGGCAGGACATGGATCCTTGGGTGAGGAACAGCAGGCTGCTTAGTAATCAACAGAGATCCATTTCCTGGTGCATCCTTTTGCTTCTGAGTTCCCACGTGTGCTGACAGAAGTAAGGTATCGCTCTGGAGCGAAAGTTTATAGGGTTCCAGTAGTCAAAAGAATAGATGTTTTGTTTTATTGTGAAGATACAAATTCAACTTGGGTTTCACAGTTCTGCAGTAAAGTCTACCACATCGCTCGACACCCACCTGTCAACCACATAAGGAAGTAGTACTGGCACACATTCGGTTGCTCCTCTGATGCCATTGCAGTGGGAAGCTGATGCATCTGATCGACATGCAGGTTTCAATAATGGCAACACCGTTATGATGCAGCCACAGCTGAGCGAGTGTCCTGGAGGAAAAGATCATTTTAATGCATACAAACTACAGATGTTTAGCATTTTCATATATTTTACTAGCCTTTCCAAATATACTAAAAGGTTTCAAAAGCTATGTTAAGTGGCTGCAAAATTTCCTTTTCTTTTTCCATTCCCCATTTTCCTAGCAACTCGCCCATAAGTCACTCATCTAGAGTGTCCTACTTCCATTCCCCTTTGCAGATCAGTATGCTTTTATGAGTACCCTTGCAACACTTCCAGAGGTAGGAGATGTACACGGGCAGTGCTTTTACAAAGCAGAATATAGGTCCAGACTTTATTGTCTAATATTTTGTGGTACTAAGGTGGTTTGGTTTTGCTTGATGTGTGACACATCACAACAGTACATAATCTTTTATAAATTATTATTGTATTAACGTAGTGTACAGTGTAATATTGTAATGGTTGCAATTGGTAATTGCAATTACGTAGCAACATGGTGACACCTATGCAGCCCAGACTATCCCAGAGTGCCCACTTGATCATAGCTTCGTCATCTGCATATGTGCATGATGTGCTTGAACTACTAAAGCAGATGCAGCTTAGGTGGACGTATGTGGAGGGTCATTCGCCTCTGCTATCAGTGAAAGAGGCTTCAAGGCACTGCTGAAAATGAGTACAAATGAAGCAAAGCCTCGCTGATGCGTTAGTGAGTATGCAGCATATTACTACAGCACTGAAAGACATTCGTTTGTTCCTTCTACACACTAGGAGACACACATGGAAAGGATGCTTGTCACACAATGTGTTAAGGGCGAACCTAACTTGAGGGTCTTTTACCCTTCCTATTGGCTAAGGAGGGACCCTGCAGCTTGTATAGCACAGCTGTCAGCAGGAATTAATGCTTGCCTTTAGGCACTTACTAATGAAAAAAAAGTTTTCTTGTTCAGAAGAAAGATTACATCAAGTGAATTTTCAAGCTGTCTCAGTGACATGAAGCCATAGCTGCTCCGTTGTTGTTTTTTTTTTTTCAGGAAACTGAAAATGTTGCAATATTTGAAATATTGGAGTGAAAACCAATTTTTTTTGCAATTGCAGATGTCCGGTTGAAGCGGTTTGCTGAAGAGAAGCAGCAACTCCAAGATGAGGTGCGCTATGTTAAAGACCCTGCATGTTTCTTTACTGTATTCATCATTAAATTTTGATGTACCAAAAGAAAAGTTCTCTTGCACCTTGTTTTGGGCTGCCTTATAAACTGGCAGTGGATTTATTCAGTTTGGTCGGTTATACTGACCCCCTTGCGCTTTCCAGATCAATCGGCTGCAGTTGGACCTGGCTGAGGAACGCCAGAAAGTGACTCGTCTAGAACAGATCTCGCTTGTGCATGGCCCACAGACCAATGGACCCGAGATGAGGCTCATTGAAGTGCAAAGTGAGTGACGTGGTGCAGCAGGACTGCAAGAACACATTTGACGCGTCTTTGTACACATCCTAAGGTATTGTACAAGAAGAGTTGAGTTGGGCACACTCTCAAGTTTGGCTCATACCTGTGCAACTGTACTTTATGAAAAAGGTAGTGGAGGCTGCAAGAACGTAGCCAGCTTAAAGGTGGCAGGATGTATTGGAACCATGGTACGGAATGTACTGTCAAGCTAAGCAGTATAAATGCTGATGACGTTAAGTATGGAACAGTTCAGCATTGCTGCTGCTGCTGAGTTGTCGTGCATCTTTCATGCTATTGCCCATTGGCAACGTCCTGCCCTGTTGGCTACCCATGAAATGATGCTTCAGCAGTGTTTAACCAGTGAAACCAATGGTCTCGACAGTCCTGACAAAGCCACAGTACTTCATATTGTCTAGAGACTTGTAATAATTTTAAATTAGAAAAATGACGTGATCAAGCCGATGGGTAGCTGGTCCCTACTATGACGTCAGAGCCTTCACCGTCGTAATGTAAAACGCAGTGTAGGTGGCCATTACACCGGAGAAACTGGTGATGTCATCCAACAATGGATCAAGCTGTATCCAAGGTAGTGACCAAGGTTCAGACAGAACCATGGTCACTACGTACGACAAACTGACAGCACACACAAGCGTTTTTATTTGGGGGTAAGCCGACCTGCAGAACAGCACAAAGTCACTTCTCCCTTCTCCCAAACAGCATTGTTGGAGGGAAACGGACCCTCTTGATGTTATTTGCTTTGTTCTTGCAACCTTTGGCACAACACCAACTTCCACCCATCACTCCTACTGTATGCGGTGCAGGTTACAAATACAAACAGAAAAAAGAAACCTTGAAGAGTCCATCAATGGTGACGATCGGCACAGTCCTTGCTTTCAAGAGTGGGTCAGCTTGATCATCGTTACAGCCTAGGCGGCAGGTGCATAGGTAGCCCTAGCATGGTTGCGAAGCCATCTGCTAAAGAAGGTAGGATGCAGGCTGCTATGTCACAAACAAAAGTGGCCCACGTTCTGCAACATTAAGGGAGAGATGTGCTAGCAATCTTATAAATTTATTTTCAGGAAAACTAAATGACTTGCGGTAGCCCAACATTGCACACAAAATTTGAGTACCAAAGTGAACATATACTTAAAATTTCATTGGGACCAGTGGGCATCGCAAAATCGTCAGAGTTGCCATTTAAGGTACAGCTGCCACCAGGTTTTCGTGCCTGGACACACTTTTAATTTATTGATCTATTGCAACGTATGATTGCCTAAGTTCGCAGTACTTAGACGATCATACATTTTTGTAAAACGTTGACCTTCATTCTGCAGTTTGCAAAATGTAATTGTTTAATGTGGGTTCATTGAGTTGCTGAAAAAACTCTGTGGAAGTGATACCCACACGGTAACCTGAAAATTGTCATATCGGCTTTTATCATAAGCAAATAACCGACAGAACTGGCACTGTATTGTTGAGCTGCTGAAGTAAATGGTCTGTAGACCTGTGCTGTTGACCTGTGATGTAACCTCTACATGCAGAGTTACTGGCATACCAAATTGAAGCTAAGTGCATTACATGTTACTGAAAAACTTTGTTGCACTTATGCACAGCACAGGTTCCACAGGAACGTCTGAACCCATGATGTACCTCTATTCCTGTAGATGTGTTAAAATGCATTTTTATACCGTAGATGTTCATTTCATGTGCAAAGCTCAAAGTATGCCATCTTAAAATAGTGCACACTGTGGTCTGCACTAGATGCTTGTAATGTTTGGTGATGCCAATTACATTCCGGGTAAAAATACCCGGTGAAACAGTTTTCATGCTCAAGGAAAGCTTTAGCAGCTACTTGTGAATCTGCCGTTTTGGCTTTGAAAATCTGGGTTATTCCAAGAAATATAGGTGTTGTTATAATAAAAAGGTCATTTTGTGCTAAAATGTGCATTGTTATGAAGGTGGTGACCTCTTCTTGCACAGGGGAAGCCAACAAGCAGGTGGATGACTACAAGTACAGACTGCGCAAAGCAGAGCAGGAGAACATTGCACTCCAGAGCAGTGTAAGTAGCAAAGACTGGCATTCATATATTCACAAGTGCACCTGTGAAGTCCTATGTTCCAAGTAGAAAAGTGGCACTGCATACTTGTGATACTGTTCCTAATGCGCAGTCCTTATTACGATGACAATCAGCATTGCCATTGTCCATTGCCACACTGGAAAGTGGGATTTTGTCTTGCATAAGAGTTCACTTGGCTTCTCTATTGTCAGAATAAGGACAGTGGGAGTAAGCCAGGAGTCACACGTGTACTAGGTAAAATATCGGTACACACCCTGTCAACAGTTCCCTGCTGTCAACTGATACAGATCCTTATGGGCTGTGCTTTTCAGTGTTTGTTGGAAGCAATTCAAGAAGCAGAAGTACATGGAAAAATTCCATATTTTATACACGACATTTTTGGAGACAAAAGTAGTATAAATGTCAGAAATCTGTGTCTGTACTGTAACACAAGTTTCTGCAGCAGCTTCTTATCAAAAGTTGCAGAAGAGCTCGAAATGTGAGTGTTTAAATGAGAGTTGCCTTGACTCTTGTGAAACCCGTTGTTCGTTCTGCTTTCCAGCTTGCAAGGTGGGCTATTAGCATTGCTCTCACTTCTCTCATTGTTGCCCCCTCTAGGGAACCCCTTATTCTTTTTTAGAGATTGCAGGATTAAAAAATATTTATGACGGAAAAATCACTCACTTTTTGAATTAGCCCTAACAGATATGCATACTTCTGAGGGTGGGCTTTTTGTTGTCATAGAAGCTGGCTCCTGGAGTAGCAGTTGTCAGTTCCTCAGAGGGCTCCCAAACCACCCAGAGGTCGAAATTTAGTTGCAGTGCTGTAGTTGTGCATGACTCGGCAATGAACACATGGCCGCGAGTATTTTTTGAAACCGTACAGTAATAGCGGAGTTACACGTGTTCAATTATTGAAAAATAGTCCCCACTCCTTCCACTCTTTCCACAGCTAGGGGCTATCTGGATAGTATTATCCTTTCTTCACCGAGTACTCAAACAGATGCCCAAGACAAGGGCATTGCCAATGAGCTCTGTTGCTGCCATGCCGGCCCACCGTCCTGCAAAGGGTGCCGCTAATGACCTCGCATTACAGTGGAACCAACCATATGGTGGCTCGCTGTGTTGAAGAACTTTATAGGGAAACCCTTCTGTTGGCGTTTCTATTTTTTTGCCCCACCCCCACCCCCCTTCCACTGGTTTCCCGCAATGGCACAGCGAGCAAAGCGATGAGGAAGAGGGAGCGTGTGCAATTACTTCCAGACCTTGCTGGCAGTCGTACACTCTCGTTCAGTCGATCGAGAGCACCAGAAGCTGGTGACATCATTAGAGATAGCCTAGTAATGGCAAGACGAGCTGGGGTCATTTTTCTTATTTTTTATGCTCCCACAGGGCGCAGCACCGTCGTGTTGGGCATCATTGATTGTGACAACGTAAAGTGGTGCACTTCACGATCGCAGCACCAACTTTCAGTAGCGCTACATGCTTTGACGTGGTCTGCTTGATGCAAGTAGAAAACTTGTCAATGAGGAAAGCTTCCGCTGTGCTTCATGATTGCTGCAAGTCCAATGTACCAGTCACTGAAAATTGTTTCTGCATAGGAAGTTCCAAAACATGAAAAGTTTATTCGTCATATTTGGACCTTGATGTGTATGTTGAATTAAAAACAGATGTTCTGGCATTCATGTTCACCAGCAATTATTGTAATTTTCTAATAAAGAAATCCAACATGAGTTTTGAAAGGGCACCTTACCAATATGAACAGACTCCATGGTTTAGGCTCTTCACAGCAGTTACGTGCTCAATGTAGAATATGTCAGAATGAAATATACTTTGTGACTCATTTTCAGGCATGGTGCAGTGATGATTGCAAGAGACAAGATATGCAGACAGCTAAAATTCCCTGCAATGTCTTTTGTGTTTTTACAGGTGTCGCGGCTTGAGACACAGGTATTGCGCTTCAAGGCCACACTTGAAGAATCCGAGAAGCTTGAAGACGACTTGAAGGCTGAGAAGCGCAAACTCCAGAGAGAGGTGAGCTCACCATTGGCGGTGCACACTTAGTTTTGTGTTTGCGAAGAACATGGCATTGTTATCAGAACAATCTAACTCATAAATGTGTATGCATTGCCGTGCATACATTATGCATTGCTGTATGCATTGCCATGCGGCACATTATGGTGAAATACATGCTTACGGGCCTCCTTGTTGAACTATCTGCAAAGTTTACCAGTGGAACTTGTCGTTCATTGTTAACAGTTTATGATCTCTTGGCTGCTTCTTGCACTTTGAAGCCTTTTGTTATAAGCATGCTGAAATGTAATACTAGTGTTGTCATAGCCATAGATACTTGAGAATACCCTAAAAGCTGGCAAACTCTGATAATTGAAATCCTTTTCGATGGGCTGTGACCTAGTCGTGCACCCCTCTGATATTGCATGTTTTGCTTGGTACATCTCCAACCTACCTCAGACAAAAGTGACCACGGTTTTCTTGTGGTAATTTTGTCAGTGGAGCACAACTTTTTGTGGCCTCTTCCTTTATTATTTGCGCTAAACCATCTCAGACAGACAACTAAGATTTGCCTGTGTCCTGTTATGCCATCCTAGTGCCGAGAGGCTCAGGCCAGGATCGAAGAGCTGGAGACGGCCAACAAGCACCTCCAGAAGCGTATCGACAAGCTCAAGTCAGCACGGAACAGCCTCAAGTGACTCCAGAGGGCAACGTCTCCAGTGCTGGCCAGAGCTTGCGTACAGGGGCTTAGAGGTTTAACTTATTATTACCACAAGGTCTCTGCCTTCCCCCTCCTCCTGCCCACCCCCTGTGCCCTCCACATGTTGCGTGACGCAAGGCATGCGAATGAGGCGCATTCCACTCGCGGCAGGCTCTGCCAGCGCCTTCGGGCATTAATAACGAGCCACCAACCAATGCTGTGTGTGGGTTCAGAGTGGAGAAAAGAGCCTGTGACGTATAGTTTGTTCCTGCAGTTTGCCTAGAAACCTGTACATATCCAGAGGCCAGGAGTCGCACAGAAACCGCCATATTTTGTTTCCCCCCCACGAGTGGTGTGCTCCCATCCTCGTGGCAATGGACAGTTTCGTGAAACTCGACGCGCGCTACATTGTGCGTCGAAAATACGACGGCCACACGCGAACGCTCTTATAGGCTGGCGACCACGACGGTAGGCAAATGGCTGGCCTAAATCCGTCCCGTAGTTGTGACCACGGGCTAGTACAGTGCTCAGAACTTTTTGAGCAGCTGGATTTTATACGAACACTGACGATAAACTATTATTGGTAATATAATTCTGCGTGGATGTTTTCTAAGACTTGAGGGAATTTAATGTGGTTGTGGTGGTTTGTGCGTAACAACACACAATGTTGCTTGCATTGTGCTTTTGTGGTTCGCATATCCAATTTTCTTTTTGTGTTGCAACTGGTTGGGTTGCATGGGGGCCTTTTTGCCCACAGCGTGCTGGACTTTTTCCCCCGTATATGCACCTGTGTCTAGTGACACAGAAGCTCAAGCCTGAACGCAGTATGCAATCCTCGCCATCTGATAACAAGCCTGCAGAGACGGTGGACTGCGCACGTGCATGCAATAAAAATGTCAACATCTGCTGCTCTCACTCTTCTTTTTTTTTTTTTTTTAATCGAAAAGCCAAAGAGAATGTTTCCACTGGCATCACAAATGTGGCCAGGGGTACCAGTGCTGCTCGGTTTTTCTGTCCGTCGCAGTTAGCTCTGTCCACATTGTGTGGACCTTTTATGCCCTTGCTGTGGTGCAGTTTCATTTCAATCATTCTGTAGTGCACAGACCTGCCCACTGTGCTTCTAGGAGTTCTTTTTGAAGCAGACATGGATGCATGTGCTCTCAGGCATCGGTGGAAGGTTTTGAGCAAAGCGAATGTCTCTGTCCACTGGTCCAAGTGCATGAATGCCTTTAAGCTGTCTTTTCTTTTTTCCTTCCTGCCAGTTGGACGAGATAAAACAGTGGATTTAAATGTGTGCAGTGCTGTGATGTTCCCATGAGTGCCAATTACTTGCCAATCTTTTTTTTTTTTTCCCCCTTGTTTGCTTGTCGCCCTCTTGACTTTGCCAATGTTCAAAGTCTGATCAGTTCTCTGATGCCTTATTGAACTGCCTTCTAGCCTTCCTTGCCATAAAATCCCGAGAGAGCTCCATTACAAAGCGCTTGGCCATGCGGTGACCTCTGCAATTTATTAACCATTTGGGGTTCCTTATACAAATAAGTTTTTGCCTTTTCCTTAGTTTCTTGGGGCCCAATGTGAGGGCAAATTGGCTTGTTACATTAGTCTGTGTTCTTGGTATGCAACGCACAAGTCATTTGATAAGTTTGCTAAATTTCTATTACATGATACTGCACTTCGTTTCTCTACCACTATGGCCTGGAAGTACATTTCTTAATATAAGGTCAACTGCAGTCCTAGAAAGAAACAGCACATCATCGTGTTCAACATGTGTTTTCAAGAAGCATTTCTTTTGTATTGGAAAGAGGAGTATAAGGAGGTTTCGCTGGTAATGAACAAATATCACAATGATCCACTTAAATTTGACTTCCTGTCAACTTCCATTTTTACCATTAAGTTTTTTCACTTACTACATTTGACCTCTTTCATTATTTGTCTAGGTCATTCTGGCAAAATTTTGGTGAGATGAGATTGCCTTTAGTGCCGGTAATATTTTGCAGCTCTTTATAGCAAAAAAAAAAAAAGAAAAGAAAGCAAAGCAGCCATTAGTAGCACTTATGGCCAACACAGGCAATGCCTTTTTGATCAAACAAAAAATATTAAGATATATTTGGTGTTACTTTCAGTGATGGATGTGTTCAGCATAAAGCTCTCGCTCCCCAAAATAGAGAACATTTTTTCTTCTGGCATTTCACAATACTTGTGAAATGACTTGGGTACCACCATTCTGCAGCACAAGGCAAGTGAAAACTGTGCTGTTTACTGAAAGAAAGTATCCTTGAAGCTGCATCTGTGTTTTTTTTTCACCTAGCCTATTGCTGTGGTTGCAAGCAATGTAATTCACCTCCAATTCACAGTTCATATGCCTGTATTTTGAGATGTGCAAAGCAGTAGTACAATGCAGCTTTTTCTTTTGCCATCCCCAGAAGAAAAAAAATAAAAGGAAGCAAAATGCCAGCAAAGCCTTAAGTGCGATGATGTTAAACCATGGGTGCACGAAATACATTGTGTGCACATATTTTTTTTTTTGACGTGCTAGCAGTGAAGCTTTCCCCTCTTTATCCTGAAAGCACGGATTCCCATCCTTGACTGCTGGATAATCTGCAGGGTGAACTTTGACAATGTATAGGTTAACAATCAGAGGCCCTTGTGCCAAGGTGATAGCTTCTGCCACTCTGACACAGTTTATCTTGCTGGTATAACTGAGAAATGGCTCAAACTGCGCAACTGAGATGAAGCGTGTGAATACTTTGAGCAAATAAAAAAATTCTACACACCATGCATTTTCTGCTGATTATTCTTGTGCTGCTGTGGGTCTAGTTTACATTATTCAAAGGACCAGGACATGGACCTACACAGCCCCACTACACTCGCATAGCTTCCTCTGCAAGTTTCTGGTACGCATCCGCAGTAGCACATTGCCAATCGCACTGCACCTAGAGGGCACTTCTTTTAAGCCCTAAGATATAACATTGTGATGTGCAGCTATTTCACATGATGCCACAATGTTTTGGTCGGCAGAAGCACTTCGCTCGCATTATTCCTGCAAGTGCAGTAGTCTAAAAACTGCTGCAAGCAATGCTTTCGACACAGACTTTGAAAACAAAGATTTAGGCACAAGAGACTAAGCAGGGTGTGCACAGGTCCTTGAATAACCTTGACCTTTGGGAAGTCTGTTCTCAAGGCCCTGAATTCGTAGAATAATTTTAATTATATTTGTCATTATAAAGATGACTTCTGTTTGCAAACTTTTGTTTAAGTTCTGAATAGAACTATTTTCTGTTCTCTGTGATACCTCTGGCGGTATGAACAAAATTGTATTTGACATTTGGTAAAGCTATCATCATACATTTTTTTTTGTGTGTGCAATACAAGCAGTTTTGAATTTTCTTTATGAAATAAAATGCGTCGGGCCTTTTGAGCGGATTGACTTTCAACACAGAAAAAAAAAAAAAAAGGTTAAGCTCCTGAAGAAGGCCTTGATTTATTTATCTATTTCATACCTGCATCGCCCCAGTGGGCATTACAGCAGGGGGGTTACAATACAAATTATGTACAAATTGATCACACACACAAAGCGCGGTAAAATACATCATTGTCCAAAATGTTTACAATGTGGTCCAGTAGGGGCGTCCAATATGTTCATCCTTGATAACTCTTGAATTTCTTGCTTCAAAACTTGTACGAACCCTGCCAAGACACACACACGGTGTTGATGACACTGATTTATTAATGGAAAAAGTAGAGAGTCTGGTAAGCTGTAAAGGTTCAGGACATTTATGTATCAGTCCACAGGTTCAGGGTGTTTCTGCAACCCTTCAACTGCTACATTTATAGTGTGAGGCGTTCTTTGGGATCCTGTACACAGGGACCCTCCAAATCATCCCAAGTCTTGTTAGGTATAGTTAGCCTTTACAAAGACACCTATGATGGTTGTCAGTTTTACTAAAGATGACAGAGGTATAGTGGTACCCTCGCCCAGAGTTCCTCCAACCCTGGCCTGGTGCTTGCTATACTCCATTTCATACATCAGGTGCAATGCTGCCAAAGCTAGTGGTCATGTATACGCTGTGTACTTCCACGACTAAAGAGTAGTGCACTGCTTGCGGTGAGCAAAAAATGATAAATGCCTCGCTGGCAGCCTTAAATCATAATACATTTCTTATTAGCTTGACAAACATGCTCATATTGCTGGGAAAACGAGAGAAATGTGTGGGTTTGTATTTTTATGTTTGTTTGTTGGAGTGATATAGCTCTCCATTTCTTTTTTCTTTACGGACTACTTGCATAGCCTTGGCAGCGTTGCACCTAATGTATGAAACTGAGTACAGTGCAGTCTAGTTTCAAGAAGGCGGCCTTTCCGCTCTTTCACTCCCCTCCTCTCTGTGATGCTACACAGTACTCCATTGTATGTTGCAGAAATTAGTCTTTCCTAACTTCAAACCACTGTTTCTCTCCTGCAATGTCTATAGACCTTTTCACAGGAGGCATGGAGCACCGCCATATTGTGCTGTGCACAGGAGTAAAATGGTTCGTGTTGTCTGTTTCATCCCGTTTGTCTGCGCCTATGTGCACCAACTCGCCAAAATTGCTACTACAAAACCTCGGTAGTGCTTCTTTTGGGCGGTTACGGGTATGTTGCACAGCCCAGCGGGAGTTATGGCGGCGCCCAGGGAGCCTTTTCTGAAAAGGTGTATACCAGCTTCTACCAGTATATGTCGCAAAGTCTCGTAAAAGCTTACTCCCCACTATTGGCTTCTTTCAATTTAGAACTCACAAACGTTAACAAATTTTTGTCTGTCATAGTGGAGATGGACTTGCAACACTGTATTGCCAGGCTTGGAGGAAAAAAAAAAAGGTGTTGAATTATGCCGTCTTGCCGTTCAAATTATGCCGTTCAAAGGTGTTGCTGTACTATATTGCGTTATACATGCTTGTGGTGCTCAATGTTCAAGCGGTGACACACAGCCTTGGCTGACTACAGGTCTTGCTTTTAATGATGCTTGCGTAAACTTGCTTGTGCTAATATTTATCCAGTATAGAAGTATGGACACCTGCCATAGCCTGCAGTGCAATATTTTACCGTGCTTTCGTAAGACACGTTGTATGAGGACTCGTACTCACTGGCTTCCCAGCATGGTAATGCAAGCTCAGCAGCAAAGGATGCATTTCAAAAATGCATGGGGACCTGATGTGACTGACAGAAAGCCTGAGTACACTTGAAGGGGCCCTGCGACACTTTTTCAACTACCGTCCGCAGCACTGCAGTGTGTGCAGGATCAAATGCCGAGATGAGTGCAAAAAGAATTGTGCAAATTGGTGTGCTAAAACTGGAGTTATTAATCCTCGAAGTTCAAAACACGAGCAGACAGCCTAAAAAGACATTTCATTTCGCATTTGCTCTGCCACTGGCATATGTGGTAGAATCCAGTAGCAATGCAAGTCCTATAGAGAGACACCAGAAGTCATGCCTCATGGTGGCCAGTACACGTTCCCTTGCCACCACTTTCTGATAGCGTTGTTACCATGGGTACAACTGGTTACAACGATTCATGTACACCAGCTAGCAGACGCTCCCGTTGTGTGCTGTGTTGTGTCATTTTGCAAGTAATTTCAAAATGCGATACCTAAAAACCAAATTTGCTTTCTATCTTACGAGGCATAAGAACTGTTTTGTATATTTTGATACTGAATAGTGTGACCAAGCAGACACCACACGAGTGTAACAAGCACCTTGGCGTACCAAGCCAAGAGGAACGCCCAGCCTGGTCCCACCACAGTTGTCACTGCCACGTCACTTCCTGTAACAAAAGAGAGCCAGGCCTGAGCGGAGCCGCAGGACAATGACAGCATAAGCTGAAGGAGTGATCTTCTGAGAGGCCACTTTAAACGCTTGAGGAAACTAATGCAAGTAGAGGTGGTAGGTATCCCCTGTGCCACAACTCTTATCATTTCGCGAAGTAGGGAAGTACCAACTGCGCAATAATTACGGCGATATTGTAATGTACAAATCTGTATAACTGCACATCTTTAGAGAGTCTCTTGGCGTCGTTTTCCCAAGAATGAACCGAACTCTCGGCCCGGCGTCTACAGAGAGCTGGGGTTTGGGCTTCTCTCTGCACAGCTGTCTGTTGCGCCCAACATTTCCTTGCTGCAGCCGCGCGCGTAGCTCTGCGATTCGCTTCTTCAGCAGCGGTCCGCACCATCAGGTATATCGAAGAGCCAAGTCAGGTTGCTGGCAGGGCTGCGTACATTGCCTGCCACGTGAAGCATGGCACGATACAACAAAACTGCTTCAAAAGGCAGTGCTTCGTAATAATGATGACGGAAACGTTGAAGAAGATTGTTTCATAATGATGATGTTGATGCCTCTGTAATGGGTTCAGAGCTACAAACCATGCAGCCCTGTGTTCTTTCAAAGGATTCCTCGAACTCGTTGTGAAATCCACTTTCCCCGACGTGTAGTGGCGTATTATTATTCTGCCACGTAACATTACATTTGTTAATGCGATTCCTCGGCAGACGTTATACCTGTTTAGATCCTTTAGTGAAGATTTTTCAAGCACAGTCGTAGCCCAGTGGTAGAATGCTCGACTGCCACGCACAGAGTGTGGGTTTGAATTCACGCAGAGGATGTGGTTTGAATCCTCCTCAGTGCTGGTTATTTTTTTCTAAAATTTGCGCGATAGCAGTTATGGACACCGGCGGCAGTGGTGGGGGACAACTACGGCGCAAAAACGGCCCTTGTTGTGATCTTATAATAGCTTATGCTGTAAAATCTCCATTGTGTGTCGCCTCAATTCAAACAAGAGGCGATTTTGGGCGGTTTGTTCGTTGAAATAAAATTATAACCACTTTGCTTTCTGCGTTTCTACTCGCTGTGGCATCCCCTGGTTCCACAGCTCTATAATCGTTGATAAAAATGGCCTGCTGAATTTGTGTCGCAGGGCCCCTTTAAGAATGTGGTTTTATTTTCGTATGGATTAAGAAGTGTGATGTCAGTGTTGTGTGTATCAGTAAGCATTAAGCTACTCTTCACTCGCGTTAGGCAATGTTTGTGGGGTCCCAGCAGTAGTGCTTGTTCTTGTTCAGACTACTGATGGCGGCAACTTCATCATCAGTGAGTGCAAAGTCAAAGATTTTTGCATTCTCTTCAATTCGTTGAGCATTGCTTGACTTGGGGATGATGGCTGAAAACAGAAAAATCACTATCGTAAGCAACAGCTGTGGAAAGCAGCTACATTTTACAATCATTCAAGGCAACATGAGGGGTAGCCGAAGCAAGGAAAATCACTATACCTATGCCAAGCTGAAGAGCCCATCGCAGCACAACCTGTGCTGGCTTCTTTTGATGTCTACCTGCTATTTCCACAATAGCTGGCTCTTGAAGGACCTGCAGGCAAGCAGTGATGTAGAATGTAAAGAGAGGTTGGACTGCTCTTAATAAGTAAGCACAACAACGATTATCAGTTAGCGCGACAGTACACACCAGGCCAAAATCAAGGGGAGTGTTGTGTTACAACTTCAATGTACACAAGCTAACACAGTTGTGATATAAGGCACATGTGATATAAAGTCATCCACTTCAAAGGAACAGGAAAGTATGCTCTGCTTTGGAAAGCCTGAAAAAGCTTGTAAGAACTGATGAACGGTCGCACTGGCCTCGTGCAGCAGAAGCAAACACTTTTGTTGTACTAAGTTCTAGTTCCAATATTTAAAACGGTGACTGAGGGCCTTGTTTTGCGTGTGATGCTGCTATATGTGCTCTTGTTTATGAACTTTCACCAGCAATGTGCAGAACAAGTTGCATATACGTTGGGCACTTGTTGAATGACAACCACTGCCTTCAAGATTTTAGTGCACTCATCAGTCTCTGCTCTTCCTTTTCTTGATTTCAGGCTTGTGGCATGCAAAAGGCATTGTAAAAGGTGACACGAACTGTAGAAACGACGAGTTCAACTTATCAGAAACAATTCCCTGCGATTGTCTTGGTGGCACAATTAACACAAGAGAATCAGACAAGGTGCATCTCAAAACCAATACTCTTGTGCCATATTTCAGTGCACATCAGTAAGTGAACATGAGAGATTGCTTCTGTGCAAGCTACAAGGCAGACGATGGGTAATTAAGGAAAAAAAATAACTTATCCACCCATTTGTAGCATGTTGCTCCAAATGAAAAATGCGTCGGGAGTTGATGAGAAATTTGTACTGGCCCAGGATCTTAGCACATCAGTAACCAGCAATAGAGCGCATCAATTTTTTTACTTTGTCAGCCTTGGAGCTGATATTTTGAAGAAGGAAAAATTGCTTGAAGTACTACGAATGTGTAAGGACTCTGCAAGGCCGACTGGCACACAGTAAGTTTGTCCAGAGTAGCTACTCAGCCAGGAGAATGGTATGTAAATCGTATTCACTTTGTGCAGAGACCCACAAAGTGTTGTGAAAGGAAAAGTCATCCACTTTAAAGGAGCAGGAAGCTACAAATAAAGCTCATACAGATTTTTCATAAAAAAAAACTGCAGCTGAAACACATGTCCCAGTCTCAAAACTGAACCCGAGACCAACACCTTTCTGGGAGAGCTCCAGGCCAATCCGCAGTTCAATGACCAGTCTTCTCGAGTTTCTGTGGCATTGGTGCCAAAATCAATACATCCGCATGATTAACTTTTAAAGACGATAGTCTTTCTTGGGAACGCAGGAATTTCGGTCTGTCTTTCTGTTTGTCTGTCTGTCACACGATTCAGCCACCCGGCCAAATTTAAGCACTTGCCTAATGCCCAGCCATCTTGAACTGGTAGCTGCGTTCATACTTGTGAACATCGTCTATCAAAAAGCAAATATTACGCATATCTGAGGCGCAGCATCAATACGTATTAGGTGGTGTGTTCCTTTACTAGAAAATACATAGATACGTAATTCTAAAGACCCTAGTGTTTCTTAGGCTGCGCTAAAAATGCGACGCTATGCATGAAAAAGGCCTCTGCCGACGATTTGGTGCTGCCACCTAGCAGTTGCCCAGGGATTCTGCACAGGCTCATGTTTCCCGACAGCGCTGCCAGATGGCGCCCATATCTCATGCAGAGTAGTATGGCCAGCAGAAGACTATCGCCTTTCGATGACATTTGCAGCGAAGCATGCAGATATGCGGCCAATTTTTCTACAGCTGCCTAGCTCTCTTGCTGAGAAACCTGCATGGGTTTCTTTTGCAGTTTCCTGTTGGCTTCCATGTAGATCACGCTTGTTTTTCCCTTCATAACCTTGCTATGTACGTAAGTGCTCAACCGTGAGCAGCTGTGCAAGGATTGATACCAGATGCTTTGTGCTAGCTTAGGGCACTCCTTCAGTTTTGCACTGCAGGGCGTTGCCAAGTTAGAAGTGCCCTTGCGTTCCTGCTTCCAACGCTAAGAATTTTGAGCACTTGACTCGTTAGCGATACTGAGAGTTTTGTGTTCCACAAAAACAATGTAGACAGGAAATGATATCGCTCTGGCAAACCTAGAATATGCCGCAGTAAAACAGTGCACACAAATGCAGCCAGGGCAGGCACTCACTGCAGCGACGCCTCCTGCTGCACCGAGGGATGAGTAGGCCTGCAGGACGACTTGGTGGTCCTTGCAATAGCGCAGCAGGTCACTCTGCACCAGGTGCGGGTGAAACTCAACCTGGGAAGGGAGACGAGTTTCCCTTAATAAAGGTGAACAATGGTTTTAACAATGCAAAAGTCCACCTGGTTCACAGTAGGTCGCACAGTGCAGTATGTGAGTAATTCCTGGAGGTGCCTTACGGTGTAGTTGGAAACGCCAATGGCACCCACTTTACCTGCGAGCAATCCATGTTTAGAACAACACTATGTAGTGCAAGTCAAAGAACAAAAAATAATGCATGGCAATGACTCGAATATGCACAAATGTAGCCTCTAATAAGGGTGCTTTATTTGAAAATTGCATAATGCTTTGCACAACTTTACAATAACCCCTAAGGGATGCAGCCAAAGGCATGTCAGAGATGCACATTGTAGACACTTGCGCTGTTCTTATGTTCTGTTTGCACATTAACATGAATATGACATTCACAATGTCAACATTGTCTTTCAAAAGGCATAACCAAAATAATATCTATTAAATCGACCCAAATGCTAATACATGGTGTGAAACCAAAATTGTCATTACCTACAAAGTGAATTACACAATACATCTTATAGTGGTAAATAATGAAACGTTATTCTGTGGTAAATCTAGTATGCAGGTTAATAAAAATTCATCAGCATGGAATACTGTAGTGCTTTTGTTAAACACTTCCCATTATTTTACTTAATACACGTACTCCCTCAGTGGAGGGAGTGCCTTTTGAGTTTTAATTGCCTAAGTGAGAGGAGCACTGCACTGTACTGCATCAAAAGGAATTTTTGTTGGTTGCATCCCAAATTATGCCAGTACATTTGGCTTCCTTAATTTGACAACTCCACAGAAAGTGCAAGTTTAGCTCGAATGAAAAGAGAAGTTCAATGTGCATGCGCACCTTTTGAGAGTTTGAGTGCCATCAAATCAAAAGAGAAGCTAATTCATCAGTGTCAATCAGTAAAAATAAAGTGGCACTGCGGTTCACTCCTGGAGCGAAGCTTTATGTACCTTCCTTGTATAAGTTCTCCATTTCCAGCCAGCTTTCCTTGCGCAGAGCAGCTTGTTCTGGGTCTTCAGGCTTGCGCCCCTGCACACCGGGCCAATGAAGCAGCAGCAGATCCAGCTGTCCGCCAAGTCGGTCAATTATTCCCAGGGAACATTCACGACACTTATCTCGGCCATGGGATATGGGTGGAACCTTGCTTGCTACCCAGATGTCAGATCTCTGCAATCCATACTGCTGCAGTGACTGCAAGGCACCGACGAGTGCTGCCTCGTTCCTGTATAACGGCGCCGAGTCTGGCGCCCACACAGCTCAGAACCATAAAGTGTTGCAGTGCGACTCAAATATGAGTTGAATGAAAAGCAAAAGCAACATACATGTGTTCATACTAGCAACAAACTGTGGAAGGGCATGGCATTGGGATAATTGGTATTGCTACTTCTAGATTGAACAGTGCAAAAAATGAGGTAAGGCACACATAACAAGCGTGCAGACTTTTACCTCTTGAGTTGGTTTGCAGAACTGAGGATAGTGCTCATATTGTATGAACAAACTATTGGATCAGACTATTTGTTAAATAGTCTGATCAATGTTAAATACTAGTTTGAAACAAGCAAAATTTCCTTTAGTGCGAGTTGCTTACAGCTGTTGCAACCAGTAGCTTGTCTCACATCCCATGCAACCTTGTTTCTTATTCCTGATAAATTTCACTTTTATTTACAAGTTGTTGCCCACCCTGCTAAATATGATCAATATATTGTCTGGTGAATGCAGAGAATGAATTAACAGTTGTTTTTCCGCAAAGATCGATCCTGTGGTTGAAAATATACCTATATTCTAAGTTTCAAGCTCATATACAACTGCTCCCATCTAGTGCAGTGAGCTAGTAAACTCTTGTCTTACAAAATTTTCATTCATGCACAGGAGCAAAAAAAAAACAAGTCATTTTTAGCAAAGTATGTGGGCAATGACTGCATGTGTAAGGTTCACTTACAAATAATTACCATCACTCTCACCTCTAGCACTGCAGTCGATGTATACCACATTGCCATGTCTTGCAAACATACAAGCAAATGGACTCTAGCTGCACTTACACAAAGAACAGGTGTTCTATCCAAATGGGTGCGGTGACAGGCTGTCAGTGGGTTTCTTTTGTGTTTGACGAGTACTCCCACACACAAGCGATGTAAGTGATAAGCAAATCTGTCGGTGGTCAGTACTGCTGAATCATACATCACTACACCTGCTGAGTGACGGCTGTTAACTCCACAACATCAGGAAAATGCAGAATTGGTTAGAGTTATGGAATGCTTGTATCAAGAGAACCGTTTATAAACTACTGATACTTTCCTGTACATCCGAATGGTCGAGCTAGATGGATGGTCAATAAAAGCAACATTGAACTCATAGAGGTCACTTTAACTTATGAGAGCCTTTAGTATGCTGTAACAATGAGGAAGGAATATTCATAGAGTACGTGACGCATCATGAAGCCATTCGCTCCTGTTTTCTGAGTAAACAGCTTGTTTGATGTCTCAGTACCATCAACAACACATATGGGTTGATAAATCTTTATTTACAATGTACAGATAAGATATGAAATCATATCGATTTTAAATGCTTGCTCTAAAGCACGGCTGATACAGCAACACAAGAAAATATGGAAACTAGGCACCTATGCATAAATGTCAGAAAAAGCATAAAGCTTGCATCCGAAGGGTCAAAATGTATTCTCGTGTTTCAATGACCACTACAAATTGTAAACCATAATATCTGAATCAAACATCACTTGAAATAAAGAACAACCATGAGATGTAATGCATAGCGCACACATAAAAAATGGCCACATAAAGTTCCAGCTTGATCACATAAAAAGTGATGCAATCACCATGACAGACAGCAGTGTGAATCTCCTGCACAGCAACTGTCTCGTTTATACGAGTTTTTGTTTCTGATTCCCCAAAACTATTTGTGGAAGCACTATTATCAAAAATCAAATCTGAAAAAGGAAGAGCTAACTGGAAGACCTTCCTTGGGCAATCTTGAATATACCATATGCAAATGAACAGATATTTTAATTGCAGTGCAGTCCTGAATGCTCAAAACTGCAAGACGACATTAACAAGACAGATACCGGCATGCACAAAATCCACAATATGGTTATGAGAGGTACTCTTGTGAGTAACTCCAAAATATTTTTGACATAGTGGTGCCATTTTGGGATGTAACTGTATCTAAGCACACAAGCATTTTTGAGGTACCAGCAAGCAATCTTGTCATCATACTTATCTATGAAAATACTAAGTAGCTCACTTCCAAGTCCTGCTTAAAAACAAGTAGGCACCTATAGGAAACCACTGTAGTACACGAAAGCTCACCTTAAGATGCCAAACATACAAATTTCACTGATAGTGTAAATTGATACACTAGTGAAAATACATATTAGATTAATATGTCAGCATTAGCTATTCAAATTAACTTCTTAGTGCAAATTTGCACTGGCAGTACCTACCTGTTTACTGGCATATACTGGTCTCTATTCCCAAGACAATGCAAAGCTTGCACCTGATAATTTCAGGACTGCCACATACCAATCAGCCTGTATCCCTGCTGCAGCACAGTTGGCATGAGCGATTTCAGTGCAGCTTCCGAGATGCGATATGTTCCAACTGGATTTAACAGGAATATAGATGATCAGAATGTGCATACCAAAAAGTGCATATATGTAGATCAGCACAGTGCTGCATGTCAATGAAGTGGAATCGAACAAAACCAAATGAGTTCTAAAAATAAGGGAATCAAACCAGAAAGGTGCATATGAAAAAAATAAAAAAACTGTCCCTTCCACTCTTCTTACTCATCCCCTTAGTTCTGCTGGATTCCACTAAGCTTATTTTGGGTAAAAGCCTGGTGGCCAGCAAAGAATGTGAAAGAAAAAAGATGCAAACACACATCAGCCAACATGTCCAGAGCAAACAACCCCCAGAAGCTTTACCACAGTTTGTTTCACAAGGCACACATACATTGTCTGATGAGTGTCAACAGAACTATGGTTGATTGTTCCACATAAAATTGGAAACAGTACCCACGCAGGTAGCGGACAGCTCACCACACTGCATAATATTCCTGCTTTGCGATGCTGAGAATCTATGATATGCACAGACATTTTGCTTGTGAAGTGCAGCGTGCCTTAAATGACAACAAACAAACCTGTTGATGGGAAAAGTTCGTCAGGCACACATGAACTAGAGTTCATGCGTTCGTGAATGGAAACGGGCAACATGGTGCTTCTGTAGGCTGTTTTGCTTCACTTGGTTTTGTCTCTTTCTGTCCTAAGCCCAAACATTTAGCCACTTAAAAGGTAATTCTGCAGTACAATGAGCCAGTACATGCAGGGATGGTGATAGTGATTCATAGGATGCCAGTTTGATGGGAATATGTGAGTGGCCTGTATATGTCAGCAGCTTTCTGCTGGGTTATGTGCATATTGGGCTTTACTACAGAGCTCAGTTGTAATCAAACATGATGCAAGGGCTATGCAAGTGTACACACTAACAATATAGTGATTCTGGATGTTTTAAAACAGTACAGAGATGTGTGGTAATGCAATATCAGAGTTATGGGGCATGTAAAGGTTTAATATTAAAGTATGAACAATAGATAATGTCAGCCTGTTTTGCGCACGTTTTCAGGGCCGCACTTGTGGGGAATGACATATGTCGAGCTCTTATCTAGCAAATGAAACATCGACGACGTTGATTCAAGGTCGTCCTGCGCCTCTGGACTTTCCTACGTGTCTCGTGCGTGCGAGTCAAACCTAGCTCGTTAGAGCCGATCGCAATGTTTTCGGAGCTCGTAGAGTTACTGTATATGCTCCCTCCCCAAGGGGAACATATCCAGTAACTCTAGGAGCTCGCTAGAAATCTTATTTCCCACCAGAAGGTAAAACAGCGACCAAGAAATCGCTAGCAAAATTTCAAGGTTCTCGCGCATGCACGTGTGCATGTGCAAGCGCGAGCTGGGCTAGATCTACGAGGAGGTCGTGGATCTACCACATACCTGCAGCGCGGAAACTTCGAAGCACAATTCCCGCGCAATAAAACGCGCGCCAGCCGCAGGGTGTGCGTGCCAGTAGACCTAATTATGACCTACATCTACAGGCGCAAGCTTTAATCACTTTTAGTATCTAGTACGGTGAGCAGTTGTACAAAGTAAGTCTTGGTTGTGGTGCGTTTTTGAAATGGCAGTTTCGGTTTAGACGTTACAGGACTGCCAGCGTGACCGCACGGACCGTACTACTCGTGCTTGTTCTTGAACGGTGCACGTATGACAGGTTAATGTGTTTGTTTGAGTACGGGTGCATTTCACACTGATAACAGCACAGTACACGTGTCTTCTTGCTTATCCGTATATACTTTGCGCTGAAAAATGTGCGCGACATACGTAGTAAAGCCGTACACATGAAACAGGCTCACATCCGATGGCAGGCAGATGAGCTCCGTTGTTCAGCAGCAGCTTTGATGACATCGAAAGAGCCATGACTGACGGACTGATTCAAGAAACAGAGATAATAGCTTCTAAAGGAGACGCAAATAACCTTATAAATGTGCGCTAGAGGACATCAGACATCAGCGAATCAGCTGCTCAAGGTGAAAAAACAAGCACAGTTGCCTGGTGCCGCGTCAACGAAAGCGCCAGAAACGGCATGTCGCAATCAGTGAAATCGAAACCGAAACGATACGGTGTAGAAAAAAAAAAAAGTTGCCGCTCCTTAATGCTCCTTAGGCTTTGAGAATATTTCACGCACGTAAACATCGTTTATTGACATTATTGTCGAGACAGCAATGTGCCATTCGCGTGTTCGAATGCGAAAGACGATGCGCGCTAAAGGAAGATGACATGCCACGGAAAAATGGACATTGCCAGTCCATTTTGTGGCCTTGTGGCGTCGAGAAAGATTCGTATCATTGGTATAATCAGAAACCAATCAGGAATTTGGATTTGCTGAAGAAAAGCGCACTGACAACGGCAGTAGTCACTGCACGCCACAGTCCATCCCGCAAACGCACGCCCACTGCCTTATCACAGGCGTTGTATCAATCAGCAGCAGAGTTCTTCAATCAATGGTATCAATAGGTCTTGAACTACGAGTTCTCTTGATTTGGCCATTTATTTGGCCCACAAAAGCGTTGCACATGCCTGCCGCACCTGTAACGCTGGTGCTTCAAAAAACGTATGAAATAACACATTCTGTTATTTTTATGTGGTGATTCTTAATAATTTATTTTTCTATGCCCTGCATTCAATGAAATAAAACGCTGTTATTCTTAATCAAAAACGAATTATATATCTCGATGAAATCTCTGGAAAATTACTTCTTCGCAGTGTCTACCACACAGAGCACAAGTCAAGCAACAGCAACAAAAGACGCAAACAAACAAGCAAAACAGCGCGATGCTTTTCAAGCATGGCGGCTGTCGAAAAGACAGCAGCGGTTACTCCGTGCCCGCAAGTTGGCGCAAAGGACGTAATCGAAAGTGAGTCGAGCCCATTACTCCTGCTCGAGGTTGTCGTAAGTTGACACGCTCCACACAGCTCGCGACTGGTAGCGGTTTGACGTGCGCGTTGCTCGTGCTCGATCGTCCAAAACATGAGGCACCCCGCACCACTCTCGGGAAGTCGCTGCGAGCTTTCGCTCGACGTTTCTGGTTCACCTCCTAGCGATCGTTGTGCCCGCAGCATTTCGTCCACAGCATCGCTGGAAGTCAGTTTCTCTGTCTCGCCGATTTCTTTACAGCGGTGAGAGCCCGCGAGTCGTCGTTCGAGTGACAGCGAAGTGTCGGTGTGTCTCCCACCGCGCCGCGTTCTGCGGTTTGTTTTCGGGATTGTGGTTGCTGCTGATCTTTGATGATGCCTCTAGATACACCGTGCCTCCCACTTACGACTGCCTCTGGAACAGCTTCGCAGAATGGAAAGGAAAACTCGAACGAGAATCCCAAGGAGTCTCTCCTGGAGAAGCTCCGTGCCAAGGCCAAACACTACAAGCCGTGGGGGGACATGGCCAAAGCGCTCCGCATGGCTATCATGGTGAGCGTGTGTTTGAATGTTGTCCTTTGCATTCTTTTACACGGACGAGTTAAAGCTCGCCGTGAAGGGAAAAAAGACTGGCCGTTTAGTATGCTTGTCAAGAGAATGGACTGTCGCGAATAAGAGATGTCACATGGGTTTTAGAGGCCTCGGCAACGCTTACACATTTGCCGAGCGGCCCTGTAGCGTGTTTGCATATGTCACATCCTTTTGCTTTTGCTGTAAAGTGGAAGTGTGTTGTTTTGAGCTCAGTGTTACACGCTTTTAATCTAATAAAAAAAAACACACAGATTCTTACTTTGTGACGTGTGAAATTCATGACTGTAAGTTGACTCGTTGCGAATGTTGACATATGACAACACAGACAGGCGGTGTTATTGTTTGACGCAAAACTGTGTGCACAGTCATATCACCTTTGCATGGCAAAAGATATTTCGTGTTTCAATACGCACAATCAGTCAAGTGTACCTGCATGTTCAAGGAACTGAGTCCTTTAACACGTCAGTCCACTGTTGTAAATTTAGAGTTTAATGCTGTTCATAATCCACACAGCTTGTTTAGAGAGGAGTGTGCATATTTCCATTGTGACTGCAGCACAAGGGTGCAGACCGAAGAAGCAAAATTGAGCCATCTTCGAACAAATGCAAATGCGATGCATGCATCTCTCCCTGCTGCTATTAGTGGACGGACCACAGAACCTTGACCAGACTAGATAGGGGAAGGATACTTGTATCTGTGTCTTACAGCCCTCTCGCCCCCAGTTGCCAATGTCAGCAACACTGGGCCATGCAATCAGAGCTACGTAGTGCCCCCTGGTCAGTGGACGGTGACTATAGTGAAGCATTCAAGAACAGCCCTCCCCATCTCCTACCACTATAGATGTCCTGCTTGATGGTTCTGTGCGCTGTCAGATTGCCAAGTAAAACAGCTAACACCACCTAAATATTCTCAGCGCGGCTGGTTTATTTTCTCAAGGACATGATAAGTGAGTAGCTTTTTAGAAGCATTCAACAGTTTACCTACATTGTCAGTACTTATTGATGGTTCCTGTGCAGTTTATTGTTTATTCATTTCTGTACCAACTATGCATTAAATGTGGCTGAGGTCTGATGTTTCTTGACATACTAAACAGATTTCACTTGTTCAGTCTGGTCACTGAGTCCTGGTTTATTTGCTGTAAGCAGGTTTATGAATGACGTGTAGTACTACCTAAAAAAAGGACAAGTAACAAAACTCATGGCCACTCTTCGCTGCCTCAGAGGTTTTCACCAACTTGAAGTTACATCGACTTTCTATTTTTCATTTGTTTTTGGTGTCTTTACTTTGAGATCTGTTTTAGCACTATCAAATTCTTGTTTCTTTGCGTGTTAGTACGTGTTTTTTCTGTCCTCCCCACGGAGCAAGATAAAACAGGAGCGCCGACTCCCCCACTTCCCACCGCCGCGCCTCAGGACATACCGTGCAACGCTGGCGGTGGAGCTCAAGTTCATTTCTTTGCTCTCCCCCTCCGCCCCTTTTCACACTTTCACCCATGCTTTCTCCTTCCCCTATGCATGCTGTGGCGCCATCTGTCAAGACAAGTGGAAACCTTTCAGCAGCTTGCGTTCATGTGCGCATGCGCTGACAGGCAGCGGCACAGCCCGTCTGTCGCCTGCTAGAAAGCATGTCATCTGCTAGAAATTGAGGCTCTCGGTCGTCTCAGCCTTTCAGCGTTGAACCCTCCCCCCAAAAAGATGCAGAACACATGCGCACAAAAAAGAAAATGTGAACAAACACGTAGTTCTGCTTTTTTCCCGCTTTTGCTAAATGTATTTTCATGCTTTGAGAGCAAACAGATGAAACAACAGAAAAGAAGTATTTATTCACACCTGTGGAAGTGAGCACGGAAGTGAAGGCACAAAATCTTTGCGTTTCGCGGTTTGTTTGCAGTGTGTTTGTTTAGGCGAAACAAGGCGTATTGAAGCTTGTAGAGGTGCAGCAGCAGGAGAGGCAAACATGAATTGTTTTGTTCGCGGGTGCAAATCAGGATATCGAAAAAGACGAGAGAGGTACACGCTTTTCGCGGCACAACTTCTGCACCTGTGGAGGCAGAAAATTCCCACAAGTAAACGGCCACTGAAGGCAAAGGACAAAATATGTGCGCGGCAATTTCAAACATGGCCCACAAAACCATTCAAGCCTGATTGCCACGAAGACACGAGGCAGGTTAATTTATCCAAACTTCCATCTCTACCACTACTTCACGCAGTTGAGGACTACTTTTCTCTCGTGCAAAGTCCGCAAATGTCTAAGAAGAAACACTTGATCATGTGGTAGAGACATATAACCTCAGCTTCCCTTGCGACGCCCATAAACAAGAAGTGGTAGCTTCAATTCTTTGTTATTATGTCATAATGAGAATGCGGCAATTTTGCTCGCAAGAGCACATGCCGACAAAACAGGCGAAGCATCTTGGCACTTGATGGAGGCTTACAAAAAGATAGTGTTAAACGTTACTTTTTCTTGAAAATCTTTTCCTTTCACTGCCGTTTGTCATTGCTTAACACCGCACGGACTGCCCTGGCATTCCCCTTCCATTTTCCTAGCCTTCCCTTTGGTGTTCTATATCTCGTTTATTTCCTGTACATTGTATAATTTTATGGAGATCACTAGACAAACGCTCTGAATTTCGTGTGTATGAAAGTAATTAAATAAACTGCTCTGTAGCCTTGTTTTTTCTACTAGCATCTTTTCTTGAAATATGAGAGCTGTGTGTGCTGTGTGTATCATTTCATGCGCACTGCAGACGACAAACAGGCCAGCAGGAGCGGGAATGCAGGCAGGCAAGACGGCGCATCATTGCGATGGCAACGACACACTCCCGTGCTTGCTCGTCCCGTGCCTCTGCTCCTTCGGTTGGACGCAGGACGCACGCCATGCCTCCGCATTTTGATGATGATGATGATGATTTGTGGCCATACCTTTTAGATCGGGTGGACGCATTATTGCATCCTAGCCGGATGTGAAAAAGAAAAAAGAATAATAAAAAAATAAAATAAAGCCATAATACAGTAAAGCAGGCAGAACAGGGTGGAATTTGCAGTCATCGTCTCACTGATGTCCACCACATTCGTAGCCGGGCCTTCGCAACCGAAACTGCGTCGTATCGCTGGTCTGCAGCCGACTCAAATCCCAGAATCGGAGAATCAGAGTGCCATCTCTTGAACAAAGTGTGAAGCAGGAATGGGTGTTGCAGAATGGGCCCCTCCCGGGCGAGTGGTGTCGGTGCGCCTGTCTTATCTTGCTCTGTGATCCTCTCTAAGTACTCTTTTTTTATATGGACGCTTGGGCTGATGTATTCGAAAGGCTGCCAACAAATTGCGTATTATACTAAGTGCACCACTCAAAAGTAGATGTTGCCATGAAGGCTTGTTCTTCTTTTTATGTCTCACCAGCTAAAACTACAATGTGTGTTATGTTACCACCTGGTGCAAGCTGTGCCTCAGTGCTTTGGAACCCTTTCAAATGTTCTTGATTATTCGAATCGAATTACACTCACAGTATGAATAGTGGAGTACACCCTGGAACTTACACGAGTACCAGAGATTACTCTAAAGTGTATTGTGATAACTGCTGGGGCTTTTTGCTCCAAGACCGTGATATGATTATGAGGCAAGCCATAGCGGAAGGCTCTGAGAGTTCAACTACATGGGGTTCTTAAGATACCCTGAAATTGTACAGCATGCAGGCCTGCAGCATGTTTTCTCCATCGAAATCTGAATGTTGCAACCAGGTCAAACCTGTGTCTTTTGGGTCATTAGCTGAACGTCGTAACCACTGTACCACCGCCTTGGTCCTAAAATGTGTCCTGACTCGTGCATATTACGTAATGACACTTGCCTCTTTATACTTGTTGGTTTGAGACAGTAGATGTGGCACTTGACGTTTTTGGAACACCCTTGCACATTACAGGAAAAACATCACTTGGTGGACAGCGCCGAGCGCAGCCAGTTGCAGAAGTGCCTTGACATGATCCAGAAGTCTATTAAAGGTATGGCTACCCGTTGGTGCTGCATGGTGGTGTGTGTAGCATTTACATACTCTTATTTTCAACCCCCCTTCAGACACGCATGTAGTTGCGCCATCATGGCCACATGCAGTCCTGTCTATGACAGGTGCATAATCACGTGTGAGTGCGACACTTTCACTGTGTCTGTGTAGACAGTGGTGCCTTGCACAGGCTGGTCTTGACATCAAGTCTTATCCTTGAATGTGACACACTTTGGTCCCTGCCAACGACTGCTTCCCTGTGTTAAGAAATCTCTGTTAAGCAGTTCCTTTTCTTTTCCTTTCCTTTTTCTTTTTTCTCGCTGCACTGACCATTTCTTTACTTTCAGTGACGTCGATGCAATCCATGATAGAGAGGCTGGACACCATCACACGGCAACAAGGGTGAGCTGATATTTTGTCATGAGGCTGCTGTCGAAGTGGCTATGGGCTCACATTGTTGACATTTCAGCCTGATGTTTACAACGGGTCCTGGTGGCCAGGAGTGTTTCATCAGCTCAGACATGTTCTATGTGGAAGTGCTGCTGGAGACAAGTGGAACAGTGAAAGATGTCAAGATTTCCCACCATGGAGATCCCCTGGTGAGCCACATTGTCTGCCTTAGTGCATTGCAGTGCAAAATTGTGAACAATAGTGTCAGCTACGAGGTTGTATATTAGGATGCATTGTAATATCTTTCCTTTATTGAGATCCTGGCTTTGCTATGTCAGATTACCCATTCTCATTTCCTTCTCGCACACAAAATTTGCTGCTCAAGGAAAGGAGTCTCCGATTTGTAGCTCAGGCTAGAATTAAGCCTAGTATTTCAGGCAGGCTGGACAAAATTTTGATAGGTTGATTGCTGTCTGCCAAGATATTGAGAGGTTGTCATAAATCAGACAATTTTTATGAGGTGCCGTTTATTCAATCCAGTGGCAAATAAATAAATGATAAGCTGAATACTTGGGACTATGATAACATGTTTTTTCATTGACCACCACTATATGTATAAGTACTGCTATTCATTATTGGTATTATGCAAATTTCTTGCTGGTATTGCATCTCCAAGCTAAATGTGCTTTTTTTTTAACACCGACAGCAAACAGAGGTGCTAAAGTTATCGTCTTTGTAGATTATTGTGGGCAGTGTGCTTTCTTTGAGTGTTTTTACTATAACTCATATATTCTCCACTATGTGAGAACATTTCTGTTTCGTGCCTGTTAGCTTGACCGGCATATTAGATTAGCTCTCTTGGTTTGTACGTCATGTCATGTTTTATTCATAAACTGTTTCAGCACTAGAATTGTAGCAAGCAATGCAACAAAATGTGGGAAGACTTCTCTACAATTAAACTGTGCATTAGTTCTTCTAGCGCACCTGATTTATGTTTTTTTTTTCTTTCTCTCTCATAACAGAGCTGTCCTGAGCTGACGCAAGTGTTGTTGTGAGTGAATTCACCTTTTTTCTTTTTTTTTCGTTTGTGCATTGGTTTGTATGTCTGCTAAGAGCTTCCTTCCTTCTTTTTTTTTTTATATGTACATACATTTCTTATCTTTGACCTAGGCGGGGAGACTTCGCTGAGTTCACTAAACACCTTGAAGGGCTGGCATCGATCTACCAGCTGAATGCAGACAAGTAAGTGTATTTCTTTGATTTAAAAAAATTTTAATTTGATGCTTCTTTTGTGAATAATGGTGCTGATAGAAATTCTTAAATGAGAATTTAGGTGAAAAGCTGCAGGCCTGTGCAGAATACGTTGCACAGTTACAGCATTAGCTGGGGAAGCAACCTCCTAAGTGCTTGTTAAAGACGTTTTAAGGTGCTTACTACAAGTACTTAGTTTAGAATGTTGCAGGTCATGTGTAAACAGTTATTTGCATGCCTAAAATGTTCAGGTTTATCTCTGATGCTTAGAGCGCTGTAGGAAATATTGAACTGTGAAAGCTTTGCAAAAGACTAAGCAAGTTAGTGATTCTGTATCACACAGAGTGCCTTATACTATGTACCATCAACATCAAATGAAACACGAGCAGCAGTGCCTGTATTTAAAGCATTAGCAGCTGTAAAGTGTGTACTGTCCACTCATCAGCATTTACAGGCATGCACATCCAGCTTGGCAGCGTTTGGGATGCAAGTTCCAGTGCAAGCTGCTCCTACTTGTGGTGGCATTACGCACACCACTGGTAACATTCATTCGGCACACATAACTTTCAGTGTTTTGGCGAACTGTGCTACCGTACGGGCCGTCATCTGCAGTACATTTGCTTCTGTTTTATATTTAATTCCTTTATTTCGAATGTTAGAACAAGGACAGAAGCAAAAATAATGTAGTATCTCGGATGGCGCAGTGCTGCAATAGCAGATGTAAGTGCATGTGGTGACTGGACGGCGCAGACTATACCACTGCTAATGCTTCAGCCATGCACTCTGCTGTTCGACGTTTCATTTGACAACAATAGTGAATTCCACAGTTAATGTTCAGTGCAGGCTAGCAAAAACAAAACAGATATTTGTCAAACATTTCATTAATAAATCTCTGAGAAAGCTGAGGCATTGTTAAATAGGCTGATGCTGTTTTCATTGATGTCAGTCAGCAATGTCTCACTTTTTTTTTATTTATCACAGAAAACAAAAGACAAAGGCATACCTGGCTCTTCAGGCCCTAGAGACCGACTTGAGTATCCTGTCGCAGCTGCAAAGGTATGGGGATGCAAATGAGAAAATGTACTGCACTTCCTTTACACTGTTTACATACTCTAAATTGGCATGCCACAATAAATATGGCATCGCGATACTCAGTGCTAGCTTGCAGATTCAGTCCTGCCTACCATAGCCACACTTCTTTTGGAAGTGAAGCATGAAAATGCTTGATTTTCATGCCTTAGATACACGGTAAAGAGCCTCGATTGGTGAAAATCAATCTGGAGCTCTTTCACTACACTGTCCCCCATAGCCCCTTGGTTGTGCAGTTGCGAGACCTTAAAAACTTCAGAATTTGAATTTTGTCTTTTGTGTTGCCTTTAATTCAGGCATCTCCATTCTGCTTCACTTTATACTTTCTCACAGCATTCCCAGGCTGGCTAAAATGGGAAAGGGTGTCTAGAATTGGTGAAGATTGAACTCATCTCAGCTATCAGCCATTTGTAGAGGCATTTTATCTGGGAGAGGGGGGAAGAGTGCACAACACATATGAAAGGGAAAATCAGCATCCACCCATCTGTAGCGCAAAGCTACAAAGGGAGTTCATACAGATTCCTCAGAAATGAAAACGTCCTAGTTAATGAGAAATTTGTCCTGGTCTGGGGTTCAAACCCGGGACGAACACCTGTCCGAGACGCTCACTCTACCGATTGAGCTAACTAGGGGGCTAGGAACTCACAGCGTGAGGGCAAATGGACCTTTCCTAAAAATCCCGTGAGCTGCCGCTTCGGCGCTGTGCATCACTGGAAAAAAGAGCGTCAAGCTCCGTCGTCTGCTCCGGCCGCGCTCATAGTAGACTACTTGCAAGCTTGTTGGACTCGTCCCTCCACAGGCCCCATTCAAAAACCACCATGCGGCTTCTATTCGTTCTTGCATTGTGTGGTTTGTTGTAGGTTATGGAGTAAATATCCAGCATTAAAACATCCTCAGCAGTATGCCATTGAACACGAATTGCCGATTGCCATTTTTCGGCACCTAGGGAGAGCCCGCACTCATATGGATTGAGCAGACTGACGTGCTGTCTTGGCAACACTCGTTCCTCAAAACCTGATGAGGAAAGATTGTTGGTAAGCAGTCGATGTAACTTTCATGGCCACTTGCGTTGAAGTCGGCCCTGCATATCTTACGTGCAGTGGGCTGCCAAAGCGAAAATCGCCCTCCTCATCCTTGTCGGTCTAAGTGCTAAACACACGCTATGATTTTGCGTCCAATACGACGTTCGGTGCCATGTGCTCGGGCATGCGACATACGACGGTTCCAAACACATGGGGTGACGAGTGGTCTGCCCAGAGCCAGCGCGTCGGTTACACGCTCGTAAAGCATCTTATCCTCGTCATTAAGTAAAACATACACAGTTTTGCACAGTCCTGCCTTGTTCTGTAACAGCACCGAATAACATCGTTCATAGAATACTGCCTTCGCGAGCGACAAATAAATCACAACAGCTCAACATCAGTGACGATTCTGAGGGTATAGGCCAGCTGCAGGCCGACGCCGTAGATGTTCGTTATCAATCGTGCACTCATCACAAAGTACTCATTTTTGGCAGCACAATTAACATTCCTGCTCATATGTCGTGCATTAACACATACAATTCGTTTTTGCAAAGCCTCGATGTGAAGCGGAATGATAGAAACGAAACGAGCTGCTTCGGCGAAACGGCCGCCACCGATGTTTACCATTCGAACCGCAGCTGATTCCAATCTCTCGAGTGCTCTGGAAACAGGCGCTGCTTTGAAGATTGGCCCACTGTAAGCATAAAATTACTCAATTGGGGTTTATTTTAGGTCAGGAACAAATCGTAATATTTTCTACAAGGTTCCGGCAAAGTACCCCTGATACTAGTGCCGGATTGCATCGCCGCACGTTTCAGTGGGTTCAGAATCGGACCATGAGCTGGGCGCTTTATGCGCCATATTCACCCCCTCTTCGGATTCTCGATTTTGGGAAAGCAATGGAAGAACATGTGCATATGCTGTTTTTGCGTTGTTGTCACATCCAGAAACACAGCATGTCAATCCGCAAGCAGACGAACGAAGCAACGTAGGACAGAGAGGGCGGGGTGAGGGGCTCATTTTTCGCCCGTGCTCTTTTTTCCCATAGCGCCTTGCACTCACCCCCCAGGGGAAGGCGTGGCGCTGCGATTTTAGGAAAGGTCCATTGATCGACAACTCAAAGTGTCTGGGCATGAATAGAGAATTTTAGTTTGTCCGGATAATTCTTTATGTTTGCTGATACCGGTTTACCAGGCGTGTTTACGGCAGAAGTAGAACTGCTAGCGCCATCTATTCGCGGTTTGCTTAGCTACAATACATTCAATTTTCTTTTTAGTAGCGTGATCATTTTCTTTGAAAGAGGTAATGAAGGTACTCTGAGTTAATCATTATCTCACGGCCAATGCTTTACACTAGCAGTCAAACAAAACGGGCAAGCCACAATAATATTAGCTTTTTGTGTGCCCAATAATATTAGCTTTTCGTGTGCTCCACATCATCAGGTGTCGCCACCAGCGCTGCTGGTCACGTACACATTCCCGGTAAACCGGTATCCGTAAACGTGAAAAAGTTTACGGCCAAACTAAAACTCTCTAATATGGCAAGTGAGTTCTGCAGAAACCCGCAAGGTGGAGTAACGCCTATGAGAGGAAAAATTAGCATTGAGCCCTTTTGTAGCACAAGGCTACAGGGAAATCCGTCCGAATTTCTCAGAAATAAGAACTTCTTAGTTGGCGAAAAAAATCATCCTGGTTCGGGGTTCGAACCCGGGACCAACGCCTGTGCAGGGTGCTCGCTCTGCCAATAGAGCTAACCAGGATTTTAGGAATTAACAGTGCAAGGGTGAATTGATCGACAGCTCAAATCACATTGGCATGGAGATTGACAAGAGCTGTGCACAACACAGCTGTGCGCAACGCAACTGTCATCAAGTGGGAAAGGCCTTCAAGCTGGTCTAACTGCACATGGAATAGATCTGTCGTTGGAATCGCAATACTGATGCTTGTGTAGGGCTCATTCCAGCATTACACTACATGCATACAACGAAATGCATCCGCTAGTCAAAGCTGTTTAGGCTTGTGAACCCGTAGCTGAAGCCTCTGGTCACTTGTGATAACTTGTGTTTCATGAATGAATCATTCTCTTTTAATTTTTCAGCTTCATGAACGAGCCAAGCAACCTTGTTCACAAGTCTCCAGTTGGCATTTTGCAACCACGCAAGGGAGGTGAGTACAAGCTCTACATGCAGAATGTTTAGGGTTGCAAGATGGGACAAGTATCTACTATACACTGCCTGGACTGGCAAAAAATTAAAATGCAATTCTGCACCCTCGATGCCACCATGCTGTAGGAAGCCCAGACGGGCAATGTTATGATCACAGTCTGCCGGTTGTAATTTATGTTGCAAATCCCAATGGGTTACAGCTTTTTCAGATACCACTGCCTCTTGTTGCTATTGCTCTGCATATCCCATGCTGTTAGCCTGTGTTGAAGGATTTGAATGAATGCTTATCAAAAGTATTCACCCTGTTTTAGTGGCTCAGTCATTCAGTTGTACAATCCAGTGAGCTTTTCTTTTTTACAGAAATTCAATATGGTGATCTCTTTTGCCTCTCTGAGATAGCTTTTAGACAGTCACGTCATTTCAGCTCACCTAGAACAAGACGTGTATGACGCCTTTCTCAATTGCCACATCCCCCCCCCCCCCCCCTTTTATAAATTGCTTGCGTTAATATATTGCTACTTATTAGGTATTGCCTACTTTCGCATTTATTTGAACAAGATGTATGTAAGTAACAATGGTTGGCATCAAGCTGTACCACTGGTAATGCCTTCAACCTCTTTTATTTTTTTTTTTAATTGCAGGGCATCCTATGAAGCTCACATTCTTTATCTCACCATATGACTTACTTGACGTGGACAGCAAATCTTCCATTCCACTCACTGTTGAAGGCAAGTGTTTCATTGCTAGCGTTATAAACGACATCCTTGCACTGTGCACTCCATGCGAGTTGTGCCACACACCACAACTAGCCTTTTATTTGCTGTTATGGCTTCTGCCGTTCTTTCTTATATCAGTGCATAGCAGTAGTACCGTGGAATCTCACTGACACATTCTTCATGGGAGCCAGAAAAATAAAACACATCACCTGAAAATTGTATCAACCATATGAAAATACATTGCATGCAAGGGGTGTTGGCTGAGAAAAAAAGGTAAGATGTATCATCGTGAACAACACATTATGCATGAGATTTCACTGTAGTTTCTTGGGGACAGAAAGAAGCAGCTCCATAGCTACCAGCCATAGCTATGGGCTGCATGCTTGTGCTTATGGAACAACTGCTAGTACGTTATGTTTTTTCCGCTTCATTCTTATGACCAGATTGCTCGGGTTTTGTGTATTACTTAGGTAGGGAACATGTTTGGGCGTGTTGGTAATTTATCGTAAAGTAGAAGACACAGCGCAAGAAATGAACGAGGGACAAGATGAACACTGGACAAGTGCTAGCCTTCAACGAATGATTTATTGCAGCTGGTGCACATATATAATCACACGGATAAAACTGTAAACAGAAACACAAAAAGAGAAAACATACACAGTCATGTGACTGTGCTGAAAATTCATGTGCCGAAAATTCAACCTCTTTTCCAGATAAAACAGTAGACGGCATGCTGACACATTCTACACCTGCCATAGCAGCTCAACATACCTACAAGTAGGCCGAGCTGTCCTACAAGGAAGCAAAAGCTAGTGTGTGCTACCACTGTGCAGGGACCCTTACATACTGTGCACATGACATTCTGTGTATAAAATTGCACATTCGTGTGGAAAGCACTATGTGGACCAGACTGTCAGGTGCTTAGATGCATGTCTGGCTGCGCATGATTATAAAGTAAGGAGTAAGTACCAGCAGTAGGCAAGCTCCCCAACTCGTTCCCCATTGTAGAAAATGTGACGTGTAGACACAGTGCTATACTGTTTTACACCTGATAGATAAGCAACTCACTGCCTGTTGTAGAAAATGTGATAGGAAGACATAGCGCTGTGCTCTTTTTTTTAGAAACTTAGCTGTCTCACCATTTGCCTTACAACACATTTTGTGATTTGTATATCAGTAGGCATGTTGAACTTTGTCCTCTTCTCTCTACAAAAAGAAGAAAAGCGTAGTGCACAGGCCGGGTGAGTGTGTGACAAGGAATTTGGAGCCATCTTAACATTGCAGACTCAGGTTAATGGTTATAAGCGTAAATCTGAGTTAATGAGTTGTCATCAGCTTTTGCCACCGGCCAGAATTTCAGTGAGTTGTTTTGTAAATGCAGTTGATTTTTAATGGTTGGCCTTGGGTAGGAATTACACTGTGGCATGGTTGAGCCTAACAGTAGCGGGCTTGGCCTTTTCTTCGATTTTGGTTATTTCCTACTCTTCAGACATGCATGGAAGACATAACTCAGCATACCTCCCGCACTAATTGGGTATGGGATGAACTTTGGAAATTATATAAAAGGAAGTTGTTATCAAAGAAGCACATGGCTAGAAAGTAAAAGTGAGGACACACTCCATGGCTCTCATAGAAAGCAGTCCACAGATCACAGGAAAATGGGAAATGTTTTACCTTTCACACACTATTTCACCTGGCTGCCCTGTGTTCTTATTTTTCGCAGCCATCCTGGAGAAGGGTCTCGGTCACTCTGTGTCTGTCTGCATTGAGAGTTCAGGCTCGCACAAGCTGCAGACAACGTCACTCATCAGCGTCACCAACACCCCTGAGGGCAAAAAGTGAGCACACGCTTCCCTACGTGGAAAATGAAAGTGACTTGTTGAAGAACCGTCTTACCAAAAGATCTGGTTGTTTGGCACTTGTCGTTTTTTCAATTTCATTTGTATTTTCTTTGTCATGAGAAGACTGATTACCAGACGCAAAGAAAACAATTAAGCTTTCTGTTTTTTCGGAGGGCTAATATGTTAGTACTATATTTCCATATCACGCCATTTGATCCACCGAAATAGCTCAACTCTCTTTGGTGTTCCTCTAACACCACTGCTTGAACCTTGCAGCCTCCCATCATTTGCTGCCTTGAGCAACCTCAACAGCACAATGTTGCCAGCAAGCTTCGTGCTCAAGCTGCCCAAACCCATCCCCATGGCTGTGGCATTGGTCCGCAAGATACATGCTGTCACCTGTAAGTACTTTTTTTTTTGCTCCATGAAATCTTGAGAATGGTAGAAAATTTATGAAAGGATTAAAGATGTAACAAAAATTTCGAGCACTTGGTACTTTGCTCAGCGGCACAAATATGACAGTACCCAGTGCCTCAGAGAAAAACGCCCTGTGCATCAAGCAAACATGTCCTGAGTTAAAGCAAGAAATAACTTTATGTCAAACTTGGTGGCCCAGTTTCTTAGGCACGCAGTGTTGCCCAGCGTACCTGCTGTGAAGAATGTTCATGTACTTCTTTGTCAGAAGTCATCACAGCTTCCTACACTGAGGCATTCTAGACCAACTCTTAGAAGGCAAAATGGTGCAGTGGATCAGGGGCTTACAACAAGTTGGATGCCTAGATGCCTTCTTGCTAAGGTTACATTGTTTCGATGATGGCATAAATGTACTATGCACATACCAGAGGAGTACATTTATTTATTTATTTATTTATTTATTTATTTATTTATTTATTTATTTATTTATTTATTTATTTATTTCAGAAGTACTGCCAGCCTCTCATATGAGGCCTTAGACAGAGGTGGGTGATACACAAAAGGAACAGATATGGAAGTGCAACAACAATATATATATATATATATATATCATACAGAACTTCACCATCGAGAATTACCGCATCACAGTGAAATGGCAGCGCTTAAACAGTTGTAAAGCTTTCCGCTTAGATGCACAGAAAAAAGAAGAAAAAGAAGTAAACAACATAAAAAATGACAAAACGCTATAATCATATAAATAGGGCAAAGATCACCAACGTTTCAAACTACAATTCATTGATGACATGCACAGATGCAATGAATGCCATAAAATATTTTACATTTATGAAAAAGTATCGGGAAGTGTAAAGTAAATTAAAGCCTGTTACACATGCAGGGCGGAATGATAGCAGACGAAGAGTAAAAGAAAGATGAGCGTCAAGTGGATTGCCATTTAAGTTTTTCCATAAACGACTGAACAGTTTCGCAGTTTATCACATCCGCAGAAAGAGTATTCCACTCAGTGATGGTGCGTGGAAAAATTATTTTTTAAGAGCTTTTGTTTTACAAGAATAATCCCTCAATTTTTTGGATGCTCGGAACGAGTTGATCGATGATCAACTGATTTTCTGTACACATCCTTGTTTATGCGCAGCTTGTCGTGGTTAAGCAGAAACATATACTTCAGTCGATCACGCTTTCGTCTTGTCTGCAATGTATCTAAGTCAGCTTTCTTTTAGCAGTTCACTGGGTGACGTAAAGGAACTGTAACGGTTGTAAACAAACCAGATTGCTTTTCTTTGAATCATTTCAAGCTTGTTGATATTTACTTGGCTGTGGGGATCCCAAACCAAAGATGAATATTCAAGGATTGGACAGATGAAAGTTTTATACACAATTAATTTCAATTTCAGGGTCGATTTGCACAAGGAACATCTTAGAAATTCTAGTTTCTGTATAGCTTTCTTTTCAGTGTAGGCAACATGCTCATTCCACTTGAAATCTGCGCTTAATACAACCCCCAAATGTTCACGAACGATCGTTTTTGACCATTGATGGATTATGAGTTTTGCAAGGGAAGCTGCGTACATGTTACGGTCATAGCCATCGTTTTCTTTTCATTAACCTACATTTGCCACATCGTAAACCAAGAAGATATTTTTGCTGATGTGGCGTTTAAAGGAACCTGATCAGCTGTACTAAGTATCTCCTGGTAAAGAATGCAGTCATCTGCAAATAACTTAATACTAACCGTGATATTATGGGCGACATCGTCTATAAAAATTTTTTTAATTTAAAAAATTAAGTGACCATTTCCAGTAAAAAGATGATAAGTGCTTTTTGTTGCCAAGCTTGACATTTGACTTGTCATGTGCAATTGGGTGAGCCTGCTTTGTAATAATTGGCTTGTACTGCTTTGCATTCATTGTGACAGCTCTGATGGTTCTTATCATGCATATGTGCACGACAAACAGTCACTAGCAGTGCATTCGTGTCAGCGGAGAGTCATTCGTTTCACTGCAATTTCTGGTCAATGTGCAGTGATCGAGTGTGCCGACACAAGCACTACACAGCCCCTGCTGTCCCTCATCATCAACCAGGCATCCGAGGGGAAGCTCACTGCTTCGAGTGATCGTGGCCTGAATGTGGTGAGACAAGCATCTTCACAGGATGCAGTGGTCATGATTAAAAGAAGAATTTACCTCTGCTTCAATGTACTTAAAAGAGGTCCTCAAGTTGTATTACACAGGATGTAATATGACTGCTACTTCGCCTTTTTGTGTGTTGGGTGAAGATGCAGGCTCTGCTTGTGGGTGATCTATTACATTAGAGCTGTTAATCTTTTCATTATGCCATTTCTCGCCGTCTGAAAATTATAGGCCGATGCTGGAGCCAGTGCAGTAATTTCTGCTCCAACTCTCATTGCCTGCCAACCACCTGGCATAGCTGCGCTCACTTAGCGTGGCTTAGTAACAGCTGGTGTGGTCACGTAAGATAACGTCAAAGCTAGTTATGAGAGTTAGATAACATAGTAGAATGCTACACATTGTCACGGTGCCTAGCAACTACTTAGCATAACCGCACCTGCATAGCCGAGCTTAGTGAAGGTGTCATGACCACATAAAATGACGTCACATGTGGTCATATGACCCAAATCGTACAACACGTCTCAGCCAGTCAAGTGACATGTTCTCGCTAAAACCATGTAACAGCTAGTCATGTGATAAATCACGTGATTGTCGAGCTTGTAGAAGCCAGAAGAAGACAGGCCGGCCACAAGCTCTGCTCTTAGTCCATGCTTGCACTGCTACAGTAGAACCCCGCTGTTACGTTCCCGGCTGTTGTGTTTTCCCGGCTGTTACATCGTTTTTGGCCGGTCCCGGCATAGCTCCCATAGGATTCAATGCATTAGGAAACCCGCTCTTACGTCGCAATGTGGGAACGTTCCCGCATGTTACGTCGCGAATCGGCATTCTAAGCGGCCACTGCCGACGGAAATATTGACTTTTCACGTAGCTTGACTTGGCTTGACTGTAGGATTAGCTGCACAATGGGCGATGCCAATTACGTTTCCAGCTTCCGCCATCTAAATTATGGCACAGCGATGCAAACTGTTCATTACGTTTCCATCGATGACGCCATTCTCACCTCCGAGGTTTTCTCTGTCGACGAAATCGTAGCCGAGTGTGCCGATGCGTGCACTGAAAGCACTAGCACAAATAAAATTGTGTGCCGATCACCACTTCTCTCATTTTTCCATTTTTCCCATTTCTTGGCTCTTACGTTTCACGGCTCTTACGTTTATATTTTACGGTCCTGTGAAAAACGTATCAGCGGGGTTCTACTGTAGTGCGATTTCCCACATTATCTTTACAGCAGTGCGTATCTATGCATTGCCAAGGGTGAGCTCTGCTCAGCCTGTAGGGGGGATAGTAATACAAAAAACTTACAACTTACTACCAATTTGCCAGATAATTTATTTTTGTTGCTTCCTTGCCCTATCAAGAGAGAAATTCATTTCAGAAGAATCTCTGGGACACCTTTTATTTAATTCAGAGTAACATGCTGGAGTAGGTGTTATTTCTAACAAGGAAGGTTCTTCTGAAGAAATTTAGAAAAAAGCCTGATGTGAACAGAGATAGAAAGGGTGTGGTGAAGGATGCATCGTTTCACTCACTGATTCAGCTCTGCTGAGGCAGCATTGACAGCAGTACCCAGGGTGCGCACAGGTCCTTGAAATCCTGGAAAACCCTTGAAATCGAAAATTTCATTTTCAAGGCCTTGAAAGTCCTGGAATTTCGTTTCAGTCCTTGAAAACCCTGGAATTTTGGGGATTTTCACAGGGTCCGATTGTACTACTTCGCAATTCACGGCACTTGAACGTGTCTGGGACAAACTTCACTGGAAATCGCGTTCCGCGACGCCACGATCGTGAAGTCAAACACGGTCAAAACGCCTGTACTCGATGGATCGACGCATGCGCACGCCCGCAGCTCCATTTTTTTTATCTGGCTTGCTTCGGCTTCGGCTACTGATGGCCACAATGAGCATTAAGCCACAATAGCATTAAGATGCAAATAGAAAAAAAAAAACTGAAAGACCTGCCTTGAGCTTCAGAACTTCTAGTCTAGTGAAACTGTGCAGTAAGTGAACAGAATACCCTTTGTTTTGTGCAACACGTGAACTACAATAGTGTTCCTTAATTTTTGTCAAAGGTCCTTGAAAAGTCCTTGAATTTTTCTCTTGGGAACCTGTACGAACCCTGAGTACCCAACCTATTGCCCTTCTGTTCCTCTCAGCAGTGCACATGTAGTAATCATTCAAGATCGATGACCTGCTGCGGTACTAGAGAATAACGAAGACACAGTGGCAGGACTGGTGATAAAGCAGAGCTACTGAAGGGGAATGGCAGAAAGTCCTGTTTACTATCTCATGCTAGGTTGTAGTGTTACCCTGCTGCATGCAGTGGAATGCCTGGCTCGCATGCTTGTGGCAGCATTATTACCAGATATCAGACATTTGTGATGCAAAAGCATTATGTGCCACATGAAGCGAAAGATCCAGTGTCTGTCCAACAAGTAGTGCAGCCACCCGATGGCAGGAAATCTCACACGACGCAGTGATGAGATTGTGACAGGATTAGATAGTGGCATCACTGATGATATTGGTGATCATGTTATATGATTATGTCATGTGACATGGACATTTATGTAGTTGTCACACTCAAACACACCATGGCTTTGCATTTGGCGCTTGCAAGGAGGCTTGTTTCTTTTGCCGTTCTATTTACTTTACTGTGCTTGAGAAGTGCTGCAGTGTTTTTTTTTAATGGAGAAACGCATATCACTATAGGTGAAGCTCATTATGGAGCATATGGTGGCATTTGTGTGGAAAGACCTTTTTTGCTTACAGACACTGCCGGACCAGCAACATTGTTACTACCTGTTATCAGGGAGCCCTGAACTGCCAGGAGTCATGGTTTCAGGTGTACCCTTCACGCATCCTACACATGTGCCACAGATATTGGTGTTCCTGCGGCAGCAGCTGCTGTTCAACACGTTGGTGGCCAGCTGTGTCCGCCCCTCCAGTAGACAGAGTAAGCATTGTGTGGATAGCTTGTTTTTCTTGGCAACGCCCTTCTTTCTGTTTATCATGAAAAACTAGTAGGAAGGACCTTTGCAGAGTCTCTGCTATAATCGAATGTAGAATTGTACATAGCTGAATTGCTTTTCACCTTTATTGGTTATCTGTGACACATAAATACATGCTTCAAGCGCAACCAGCAATCACCAACATTTGTCCCTCAGCAACACGGCAGGCTTGCATTAGTAGCTGTCATGTACAGGAACAGGGTCTTGATGAACGTCTAATTGGACAAACGGCCGGAAGAGTTTCCGATATCATAAGAAAAAAAAAAAGCTTTAAGAATGCATTCTGTTTCCTTGAGGCAAGCAGGGGCATAGCCAGGGGGTGTCTCATTGTCAGAACACTACCCAAAAGCACAAAAATGATGCAGTTAACATTTCAGCACAGGCTAGTTTTATATTTTTGCCGGTGGTGTGTAACACCTGCAAGAATATTTCTGGGTATGACATTGGAGGCAGGTGTTCCTGGATTGATGGAAAACAAAATTGCAATAGTTCATCAACCCTTCTTTAAAGGTGCTAGTTCCCTGAGACCAAAGGTATTTTGGGTTATGCGTAAGGTCCGCACACATTTGATCGATGGGTGGACATTCAGTACCTGTCAGCTTTTGTTTGCATTTACACTGTGCCTTATCCTTGCAAAACTTTGGTACAGTAGCATATTCAGTTCAGTCTCTAATTATGATGCAGCACTGCTTTCAGTGTTCTTTTGCAATTCTCTGTTTCATACATGCTGACTTGACGTGATGGTTGTGCTTTTAATACCAACACTTATCTACTAGCATTGCTGTCTCTTTAGCTCTGCCTTCAGCTGACTCATAGAAATAAAAAGCAGTGTGCCGAGACTGAGCCAGCTGCTAAACTTTCCCCGCATTTCAGTACTGCCCTTATAATTACGCATGCACACCTTACAGGCAGTGCGTTTGGCATATGTGGCTAGCATTCAAGCACCTTACGGACATTTATAGACAAGCTGGTGAAGTGTCTCTGTTCCCTGCTCCACTCTTCCTGCAGATGCCGATATGTCACACATGTTCGAGGTGAACACCACATCTATATCAAACATAAGCATCTCCTTCGAGCACCCGCTAGATGAATCTCTCGCCACAGGTACGAGTTATTACTTTTGCCAAAAGGTCGCTCTGTGTGACTTATGTGCTGCTTCTTTCTCCCTGCAGTTGACCTAAACCTTAGCGAGATCACCAGTGTCAAGTGTCGTATATATACACTCAACAGTGACATCAGCATTTGCACTGATGAGTATGCCAGCAAGGTTATGCAGCGGTGAGTGCTTTCACTATTGGTACTTGCATTGGCGCCGTACGCAAGCAAAATTATAAGTCGAAGACAGTCTGCTGCGAAGAATTCAGTGGCAGTCTGAGAAATATACTGGACCCCACTATGTACAGTGCTCATGGGATGAAACACAACATGTAAACAATACATTTATAACAATTGGTGTGCTCAGTTGCTCCGATAACCAGATCATGTCACCAGAAATATTGGAACTGAAGGTGATGTTGGCGATGATGTAAACGTACAAACCAGCGCCAGTGTAACACAAACCGAAGACTATTAAACAAAAAGTACGCAATGTGTATTTTGACCTTTAATTGTTGCATTTTAATCTGTGAGCACTGTACGTACCAGCAGAATTGCAGCCGAGGTTTACAAAAGGACAGCGCCGACCCGCTGTCCTCTACTTTTATACCTCTTCCCTGACCAGTGAAAGAGGAAGTGTTGCCAATATGTTTCTACTGTTTCTTGGGTTGCTACACTCAACACTGTGGGTTCTAATCAAAACCCAATGCAGTAGCATACAGCCTACAGTGAAACCCCGATTATGCGACGTTCTCCGGACCGCGGAAAAGCGTCGTAAAATGCGGGCATAGTAAAATCCGAACAGAAAAATTTATGCCCTGGAGTGCACCGCAGTCCACAGGTGTGATTCGCAACAGCCGTAGCGAAACATGGCACACACTTAAGGGGGGGGTCACATCCTTTGAAAGTTGAAAAATCGCGAAAAACACGCTTTTCGAAAAACCGCATATTTGCACTGTATGTGTCATGAACTACCCCTCCTGTAATTTTCAGCGCCTAATACGTCGTAAAACTACTTCATATCAAATATATCACAAGCAGCAGCAGCTGCCGTGCCGCTCAAACACGCTCCGAAACAGCACAACTTCAAGCGAGCGCCGTTCACGCGCCATTCAACCGACCGGCGCCATTTTGGTTTTGTTTTGTTCGTGAAGGGGGGGGGGGTTGGGTGCGCTTTTTTCCACCGCCGTCGGCGGGAACGGCGGTGGCGTGGAGGAAGCATGGTTCGCGCATGATTGGGAAGCTCGCGGTGGCATTTGAGTATCCCGCGCTTGGATGCGAAGCTGCGATTACGCCAAGCGCGCGCTCCTCGGGAGAGTGGGGGAACGTGCGGCCGCTACTGGCTGCTGCGCGTGATGACGCGGTGGCCTTCTCCGGCGGCTGCTCCGTGCGTCGTCTGCTGCGGTTAGGGTGGGCGCCTGCTTCGTGGTTGTCGCCGCGATATCTGCCTTTGTGTGTGCTGCTTCGCTTTTCGTTATCACAGGAGGGAGATCGCAGGAGAGCAGGAGAGAGATGGTTGGTCGGAAAGGGTGAAAAGAATGGGGGAAGACAACAACTGGTGCCACTCTATGACGCTACTCGCATCGCCGGCTGCCGATGGGAGGGCCAGGGGAAGACGAACAAATGGCAGCGGAAGGCCGAAACGAACCGGTTTCCCGAGCGCTCGGCATGCGCAGGGGTGACAAAGAGCCGGTGCAACGAAAGGCGCTCACGGGCACTTCCCTTTTCTTCGCCGTTTGGTCACCCTGCTTTGCATGGATCATCGTGTAACACGGGTTTTGTGCAAGATTGCATCGTATAATTGAGGTTTATAATGCATTGTGTCTATGGGGCTTTCGCCGGGACCGGACTAATCTGTCGTAAAATGCGGGTCGTCGTAAAATTGGGGGACGTAAAACCGGGGTTCCACTGTAGAACTTTTCCGCTGCGGTCTAGCAAAAATATCATGATTAAAAATGTGAGGCCGCTTGGGAAATAGATTAGCAAAAAGGCTGCTTTCTTGCACATGCTCTAGCTCTGCGCATGTGGAAACAAAATGGGATGAAAATGTGGAAGGTTACATTCGAACCAGACCTGGGTGGCCCTACTTGAAAAAAGCAGCAGCAGGCCTTTAAGTGGCCTTTAGGTGGTGCGCATGCATGTGTGTGTGTGTGTTTGTACACGCACATGCAAACTAATGTACTCAAGGAAGGGTTACACTGTCCTTCGATTTCCCACTTCCCTGATTGTGGATACATGTATGGTACCAATTCAATGCAAGTTTTTCTCTTCCATTTGGCTATTCTAAAATAGAGATATAAATGAGTGTGTTAGTGTAGTTGTGCAGTTCTGTGATGTTCTGCTAACAGGCTTTTGAGTGGCAATGATTGTGCACATTTATTATCAGATATCCTGTCTATGTAATGTTGTGGATCTCTTAAGGCATTTATGCCATAGCCGCATTTAGCTTGTATATAATGGGGGCATCTTGTGAGTACTGAGCTCTGCGAGAACAGCCATTTTAAGTAGTGTGCTTATTACCATATTTTCAGTGCAAAATGTTTGATTAATTTGTTGTACAGTAAAACCTCGTTATAACAAGTTGAAGGGGGAGTGGTAATTACTTCGTTATAACCATTAGTTTATTATAACCAATATCAATTTCATCTGTAGAAATTTTAAGGGGAATTGCGATTGCTTCGTTATATCCAATAGTTTGTTATATCCGGGATCGTTATAACGAGGTTCTACTGTACTTGTAAATTGAGAAGCTTTGTGGACATCCGTATTCTAAAGCATTTCTTCACCATTTTCAGGTGCCTCTCCATTCCTGTAACCATGCGAGCAGTGATACGAAAGGCACAAGGTCAGCGAGCACGCATGTCCACCCAAGGGGACTCTTACTGCAATGCACTGAACAGCAGTGGCAACACATACCTCACTGGTCTGCCCGGTTATGGTCCCAACCCCGCAACCGGCTCGTTCGGTGACTTCACACCAGCTGGCAAGGCCGACGGCTATAGGGAGTCTGAAGAGGAGCCCGGTACACTGGGTTCACTTCTTGGAGGGCCAATGCCATCGCAGAGTCCTAACATGATGCTGATGAGCATGCTAAGCGACGTGCCCTCGGCGAGCAACTCACCTGCTGCCCCAGGGTTTCCTTTTTTAGGCCAGGCCAAGCCTCGGAACAAACGCAAGAGAAAAGCGACAACTTCGTCGGATGGCCGCAGCCCCAAGCGCAGAGAAGATGATGGCGGTGGGACTGATCCAGAGGAGGAGCCTTTTTTAGAGTCTGAAGCGGGGCAGAACAAGGCGGCGCTTCTGAACCCCGCTGAGCCGGCTGGCGCCACCGTGGAACCTACCACCGACGACACCGCCAGCTTCCTCCGGGGGGGAGGGGGCAACCTCTTCCCTGACGAAGGTCCAGATCCGGGGGAGACAAACCGGCCTCCTGGCCGGAAGGTCAAGCGTGTTCGGAGCGAGGAGGCCCGGGAAGACATTAAGCTCGAGAGGGAAGGCTCTCGTTCCCAGGACAGCGGTCCAAAAAACTTGCTTCCCGGTGGGGACTCCGATAAGCTGTCCCGCTCGGCGTCACCACCGGTCAGCTTCAAAATTGAAAAATCAGGGGACAGTCTGAAGATTTCCAAGACCGACAGCAAGTCAGGGTCCAAGCCCCGCGATTCATCGGAACTTCGAAAGAAGATGGACAACAAGAAGGAACGTAAAAGAAAAAGAGCCGAGAGCGTCGACTCTGGCTGCCGTGAGCCTGCCATGGCTGCTTCTCCGGAACCACTGGAGCTCTCCCAGCAGTCCTTCAACCTGACAACAAAGCCACATGGCTCAGTGAGTCCTTCGACCTCGCGCCCTCCTCTAAAGAAGTCTGCCAGCTCATTTGTTAGTAATGGAAAGAAGCTAGCAAAACCACTCCAGCCTGCACCTTCAAGTAGTTTTAAAAGCAGTACAGAGGCCGATAACCGAACCACTGTAAGGTCTCCCCAGAAAAGCAGCCCCAGCAAGCCAGTGTCTTCTGTGTCAGTTAGCTCATACATACCTTCTAGCAGCCCTGTCACAAAGCAGCCTCCATCGTCACCAACGGGGACATTGAAGTTGAAGCACCTCAATTTGCCTTCATCAACTACAATCACACCAGTGGTAGCTAAACCTGCTTTGCCATCACCAACGTCTACGGCAGCTCCCAGTATTACAATAGTGCCTACTACATCTGTAGCTGGTGGCTCTAACAACCTGAACAAACCTCCAAAGTCGCGCAAGGGTTGCTTAAATGCGGTGATTGCCAAGCTAACCAATACAATGGCATCACCGCTCCCAGCAGTTCCCGAACTTCCAGGTAGTAGGCCGGACGTAACTCTAAAGACATGCGAGAAGAGGGAAAGTCCAACGTTAGGCAAAGAAGTAAAAGAAGGGAGGATGCCACCCACTGAAGGTAGCGCAGTAAAGGAAGGCTCAGGTATCAAGCTCACAGTCACTAAGACATCTGGAATTTACAAGTGCTCGTCAGGAAAGGCCAAGATGGGTGCCTCATCATCCAAGGGAAGCCTCTCGAGTGGGGCAAAAGTCAAAAGCTCGCAGAAGTTGAGCGGCTTGCCTGTAGGTGCACCATCCAAGAAAATTCCCAGTAAGAGCCCCGCAAAGCTCAGCCCAAGCCAGGGATTTGGCCCCTGTGACAGTGCCACACCCAGTGCACTTCCAACACTAGTGCCACGTGTAGCCCATAACAATGCCGGCTCTCTGAAGAACTCTCCTAAACTGGGTGCAATGAGCAAAGCGGGTGCACGTCCGGAGAAGAAATCTGGTGAGACCACCAAGCCCATTGTTGAAAAGGAAGCCACCAGTTTGATGCCACCGCCACTGCATTCAAGAACTGGACCCAAGGGCAGCGAAGGTGGCCAACCTCTGCCCGAAGAGGCTGCTTTGAGAATGCTCCTCGGTCCAGGGGAAGGTCCAGATGATGACCAGTGGCGTGCACTGAAGGGTAATGTGGGCAGTGAAGAGCATCTGCAAACTAAGGTCGAAAACGGACCAGAAGTTGGACCCGTCGCTCTGACGGTACCACGGGTCCCTTCTGAAGTACGTGCCTCTGAAGACAAGTTGCCTGCAGCAGCAGCTCCAATTCCAGTTCCCTTAACCAAAGCAGCACCCCCTGCTGCTCCCCCTGCTGGTGATGATGATAGCAGCCCTGAGGATGGCCTCGTCATTGATTTCGCTATGGACAGCAAGAAGGTGGCGCCACCTGTATGTCACAGCCCCCCACGGCCACCAGAGCCACCGGTGGCTCCCGACCTGCCAGCTAGGGCATCACCAGCGCTCAGTCTCAGTGCCAAGTCACCATATTTTGTGCCGTCCCCGTCACTCAAATCACCACAGGCGGGAAGCCCGCCCTCCAACCATTCGGTGTCAAGCTCACTTTCAAGACCCTCACCTTGTGTCATTGACGACGACCTCATGGACGAAGCAATTGTGGGACTTGGAAAGTGATGCATCCGGCTGTCGTGCATGTGCACACTTAGAACACTTGTAAAGTAGCTGTGCTCCTGGACAGTGTGAGAATGGTTAACAGTGTGCCTTTGTGCAGTGTGCAGCAAGCTGCTGCCACGAACTCGTACATTGTTAATCATAGCTACGGCAAATGGAGCAGTTAACCCAATGCACCTTCAGCAGCACAGTTGGACTTATTTGACTGCCATGTAAGTACTGTACATAACTTTTTTGGAGAGTGTGTACATTAAGTGTTTATGTAACCTTCATGATTTTAATTCACCTCAGTCCAGGACAGTGTATGACAGTTTATGTGGTTGCAAATACATTCATATTTGCATGAAGCAAAAGAAAGAAAAGTATGCTTCTGGCCTTTTACTGTTAGGGACAAACAGTTGCAGCTGCAGAACATTTACTCACTGTCATATTTGTTGACTTGTAATATAAATATAAATAGTGGCCGATCTAGGAGAGCGACAGCGAGGTTTCGCCTATAGTAGCTCTTCTAGATGGCAGAGTAGCGTCACTTTGTTGTCATTGGTATTTATTGTGCAATCATTGTGTTTCAGCATATGACATAACTGTCAGTCTTCAAGGGTTTGGATGCCTTCATTGTAGTATATGGCATGCTTACATTGGCACTTGTTGATTGGCACCAGTCTGAGCTCAACAGCACCTCTATGGAGGACAGACATTGTGCTATTATTTCCGTGATGATTACACCACACCATGAAAACACTGAGCATGAATCAGTCCAGACTAGTGTCTCCTGATGTGATCAGGTTAGATGGGCTGGCACTATACGTATAGCAGACAAACCAACAGATGTCATTAAAATTGTTTGTTCCAGATGTCCTCAGCTGGTCGGTGCCGAAACTTAATGCATACTTTTTTGCGTAGCAGTGGGATTCATAAGAAGTTTGTGTCCATTCAATTTATGATGCACACTCAATGCAAGTATAGCTTTCAAACATATGTTTCTCTGGTTTCAGTTACCTTTTTCTTCATTTATTTTTTGCTACAGATAATACATGAAAAGAGCATCGAGCCGTGCGGTTGCATCAGTGAATACTGATGTGGACATTTCATTGAGTTAGTGCACGTCAACAATTGTTACTCTTTCTTGAAGACAGCTGCTGGTACTTCTGCAATATCGGAGGCTACATTGCAAGAAAACTTAGGCGAGTGTTGTGTAACTCAAGGTTATGTGTTCCTTCATGCAAGCGGTTGGTTTTCCGTATCTGCGATGCTTCCTGCTATTTCTGTGGCATGGTTACAACACAGATATGCCCAAAACTGCAAAGGCAAATAAGATTTGTCGCCGGTGAAAGCGTTGCCCATGGTCTGGTTTATGCTCTTATGGGGGCTGCTGCACCAATTGTGATAAAATTGACGTAATTAGAATTGCAAAATTTATATATCGACATATAATATAATGATAGCATAATCATTGCCTATAATATGAATTCAACTGACATGCACTGCATGGAGGTGTCATAATGGCTACACCCTTGCTGCCGCTTGCTTGTGCTCTTGCTATCTTCCAAATGCTCAAAGCATCAAGAGCTTAACGTAGGACACCCAGCAGATAAACACAGAGTAGTACCACATTCATTGTTCAAAAATTGGGTGATTATTATCTTGTGGATATATTATGGCTTGACATAGGGCACCCAGGAGATAAACACTGGAGTGTCACATTGATTGTTAAAGAATAGGATAAGTATTATCTTGTGGATATATTGCAGAGTCCGCTGTAGGGTATGCCATGGTGGACTATGTCAGCATGTGCATATTTATTAGTTACCCAAAACATCGACTACACATTGGGTTGGTTGTTTCTTCAACGTGGCCCACTGCGGAGCAGTGGATTTTTATGTACCTGCTTAGATTCCAATTGATTGTTGCAAGCAACGCTCATACATCTAACATGCCCCATAGTACACAGTGAATGTATTGGTTGAATAATAAACTGCAGCTTGTTTTTTACAGCAAATGCTTGCCGTTGTGGGATTCTCCCACTTGTTCATGACTCCTGGGTAGGTCATATGGTAGCTCCCCGGCGTATGGTTGAGGTGATGTCACGACAAGAAGGTAGCACAGGACACTGAAGACATGCTGTTGTCCCTTCTGAAAATTTATACTCCAGGAACCAACTGCATCACCACAACATCTATAAAGTATGACAAAGAAAAGCAAGAGTAGCACCTGTAGTGCTTGACACAGTTGGAACCATAAACTAAGAGTAAAGATCTGCAAATCCAACACCATAATAAACAGGATGTAAAACAAGCTAATTGATCTCTTTGACACACTTTCCTTAAAAATAAAAAATCCTGTTAGTATCTCTCTCCACTATCAGGACAGCCTGTGGAAAGTATTCTTGGATGCCTCTCGGTTCCAAGTCCAAATTGTCGTGGGTGGGTCTTGTCACGGAGCTGTGACAGCACTGAGCGAGCAGCACAATTCAAGGTCAGTAATCCTAGCAGTTTAATCCTTGCAGCACATTCTTCTAGCCTGGAAAAGGCCCCTCAAAAGCGTCAGAAATTAAAAGCAGGCAGGATGATAGAGAAGAGTAGTGCCAGAGTCATTCAATGCTTCTGACAGTACCTAAATAGAACTGGTCCTTTAATATTCAACATTGAGATGAAAATCTTCAAAATATGTACACGAGATCCGTTCTACTGCGAACTTCACACTGGTTTATCTTTTACAGATGGCAACAGTTCGAAACTGATTTCGATTGTCTCTCAGTATCCATTTTGAAACAGTGCTACAATCTGCAGAAGGTAACCGAGTTGGGAAGATGAATCAAAGCTCCACCTCACCCCAAACTCGACAGGCGAAGGACTGGTGCCAGGGTGCCAGACTTAAACACCCAGCCACACTCACATAGACATTCCAAAATTTTTTATCACAAGCACAGCAACAAATGCCCATGATGCGACCCCACCCCAGCATTCAAACACTCAATGTATTGATACATGCAGAGCCTAACAGACGCAATCTCACTGCGTGACTCTCCAAACTGGAATTTATTGGCCACCTGGCAACTCTTGACCATATGTGGTGAGCAGCAGTAGCCTGTGGAGGGCCTCCAATCACAGTAACCAAGCAGTGGTCAATGCAATAAAGTTGTTTCTTTCTTTCAAACTAGACTTTGCAGTACCAGCAAAAGGATTTCAAGCTCAATGTAAGAAGCAAACCTAGAACGACCCAGAAAAGTTAAATATTGTCTTCATCCATGCTTTGTAGAGACATTCAAATGACAAAGCAACAGGTTAATTTTAAAAAGAAAGTCTCATAAAGTGAAGTTATATGTTGGGAAATGATCCTTCGTAACTAGGGATGCTGAAGCTCGTACCAGTGAAGTTTCTTCATCTAATTCTTATGGCAATTTTAGAAACGACCATAAAATACTCAATTGAATATTTTCACATCTCTAAAGCAACATAAGACTTGTCCAGCATATTTTGTTCCAGCTTATGGAGTTTTACCTGAAATCACTTGTGATGATGAGGCATGCCCTGTATTGGAGGGCTTGAGTAATTTTTAACCAACTGGGTTCTTTAACGTGACGCTAAATCTACGTACGCAAGTTTTGTTTGTATTTCGCCCCCTTTTAAACACTGCCGTGGCCGGGACTGTCCGTAACTCATAAGCAAGTGACACTACTGCTGTGGATAATAGAAAAGAATTTTTAAAAGTGCTCACAGAAATTAATGAACAAGTGGAACCAGCTTATTGTATCTGGTGGTGTATACTTTGTAAGTGATTAATGAAGTATCTTAAACGGTGCCCATCAGCCATGTAGGCTCCTGTGAATACTGCCAAATATTAGTGTGCTGCACAAACCAGAGAATTCACAATCAGGTTTCAAATATGGCTGGACACCGCCTGCGTTTCCTCCAACATGTGACATCATAGGGAAAATTGACTATGCCATTTGAAGAACTAGTATTACTGATCCATAATCACAGGAATGTTCTCAGTAATGCCATATTTTTTTCATTTTGGGTTCTGTGGACAAAAATGTGTGCATCTTCCTTTCAGAACAACAAAAGAACTTAAGCGATCCAGTCGGTGCTACTTGTGACGTCATTTCTTGAAAGGAGAGAAAGTTCCAGCTGTACACTAATATTTGCTTCATGTATTCACAGCAGTGATTGTCACAGTTTTAAAACCATGTTAAAAAATATGTTGCACGGCTCCTTTAAAAAAGCTCACGAGGCAAAAAATAAATAAATAAAAGAAAAAAAAGCCTTTTGATGTGCTGCAGTAGCTTTTGAGGCAGGCCTTGCAATGTTAATTCTAAAGCTGCTCATGATCAAATCGCACTGTCTCTGCTCGTCATTTTGCTCGGTTAGTACTAACCGTCATATGGAGAAGCACAGACATTTCATGCATTTGGTTACTGTGACATGCAGAAGTTTATTCACGCAAGTCTGGTCTGGCTTCATTCCGCCCACTGTCACCGCAATGAACTTAAAACCATAGGATCGTTTTCTTCTGAACAGTGCCTGTAAAAACTGAAATGACGGGCTTTCTTGGAAGTTTTCTTTTACCACCCGATTCATGGCCAGTCCCCCGCAGTAAGTACGCGCCGCAGTCATTCAGCACAACAGGAAGCACACAACGAACAAACGCGGCAACACAGTTATCCTTGATCGAGTTTAGATGCTTTGTACTGTAAGTAATCGTCCATCTTGAAGAGAGACAGCACCGTCTCATGCACGACACCTCCTTCCAAAAGCGGCACGTGGTCGAGAAGAATCAGTTTGTCGTCGTCGTCAGTGTTTATCACGGGATCGTTGGACTTGGCCTTATGAGGCAAATGCTCGATCTTAAGCGTATCGTATGGATACGTTCGCACTGTCGACGGCATGCTCGTGTTCTTTCCCATCGAAGACAGCACCTCCTTCTTGAACTCCTCTGTAGTTATTGCCGAAGACACATCTCGCATAACTACGTGCCATATGTTTCGGTGCTCGAACGAACGTATCACGCGGACAGTGAGTATGAGATTGTCCCGATGAACGTCTCCTGACATGATTAGCTGGATTAGCCACACACTAATTTCCTGGCCAATATATTTCACATGAACCAACCATCGCAGATACGGCCAGCGCGCAACGCACGTGCGTGGAGTTTGTTTGGTTGTTTGAATTGATTGATGATGATACCACAGAACACCTATACTATGACCAACGTAGAGAAGGGAAACTGTACCTTTGACAGTGCAACGAAAATAAGGGTAGCGGTGGCGTCATGAACTAAAGTATACGACTGAGAGATGGCGCTGCGCAAGCTATCATCATCATCACGTAATACAATATGGCGGCTGCGTCGCCGCTGCGTGCGGCTGGTCGCGCTGCTCGCTCGCTGGACCTAGGCGTGCGGTTACTGCTGTCCCGAGGCGTTATTCTCGGGTACAGTACTCTAATACGAGTACAAATATTTCTGCTATGTCGCCAGGTGACCTAGAGGCCTCAACTGGCAATAAACGCACCAAGCAAGTAAGCTTACGTCCTTTATTGGCAATCGTGATGGATGCAGCATACATATAAGCAAGCAATGCTGTCGCTGACAGATTTGAACGTACAGGCAACATAAATATCCGTCTGTTTAATAAAATTACAAGCTGAAATTTATCTCATTCTGTTCGTAAGCAGAGCGATGTTTCACACAACCATGTTTACGCTGGGCGTCCCTTGAAACGCAGTACTCAAAGCGCGCGGCTGACGATGCCTTCTGCGTCGTCGCTTTGCTCTGAGGCCATCGAGCTGATTCGTTCGTGTACTCAATGAAAACAGTAGGCTTTCTGAAGCATTGTGATTCACTTCGGTTCCTATGTCATTATCAAACGCGTTCTAATAGCACGGAATGCGCTGGCCATCGCGCGATTCGAGTATCACGTTTCAGTCGCATAGCACTGTATACATACTGTATTTGTGCACGCTGTCGCCCGTCTCACTCTACACGTCTGTGTTTATCGACTTTGGCGTTATTAAACAGGCAGCATCAAAATTTCGCCAAAGGTGTAGTGTCAGCAGATTATCCTGATACACTATTTTGACAACACTTGGCGAGGGGCACATGGCTTTGAAAAAAAATTAAAAAGTGATAATAAACCACTATTTTTGTGTACATACTCTGTGATCTTGATATTGCGTTCAGTTTCCCTTCTCCTGCGTCCCTGTCTGAACTGTTTTGTTACAACCAAACTGCTACTAACTAGCTCATCTTCCAGTGGTTCTCAACTCGTATATTATATAGCACTTGTAAAGCAAAATTTACTTTACGTTATCCCGTTGAAAGATTAATTTGGTTTATGTATTCGAAAGAGGTGAAGGGTTTGCTGTGGTATAAACACTTCAATCAAGTGACAGTTGGCTAGCAACGAAAGCCTCAGTCCGAAGCAAACATTTCAACTGGCACACGTATTTCTCAAGGCCGTTATACAGAAGAAAGTTTCCAAAGATCAAGCTATACCCTTGCTTGTCCATTGCTGATCAACTGATAAGTAAATGAGTCAATCTCTCCTGGTTCTGTGAGTGCATAATCGTCATAGTGGCTGCTAGATTTACAGTTTTATTCTTCACTACCCTTTAGCTGTGCCTCACTCTTAGCATGGGTGTCACACAAAACCAGAGGTTTCCCCAGGAACTGAAATTAGGAGGTGGGTCTAGACATCAGTGGGAGGTGTGGAGCACCAGATATTTTGAACTTGTTACAAACATTTAGAAATTAAGGGGGTTTGGTTAGAAAGACGAGGTGTGAACACCTTCTCTAAGGGGTCTATAGGGAAATCTCTGCTCAAAACGGGCCTTTTTGAGCTGCATAGTAGTTCAAAGAAATAGCACTCAGTATACTTTCAGATATAAAATACAAGCAAATGCTAGCCAAACAGCTCTAACGAGATCTGAGTTACCTCTTCTGTGTACTGTATAAACTTACTTTTTAAAACTTGATGTCGTACTTTAGGTCTCTTGTCTGGACCTGATTTTATTATTTGCCGTATTCCTGCGACTGAACCTTACACAAAAAGCAAGTTGCTTGCACACATGCAACAGTGTTTTGTGGATGGAATGTCTCTCCTCACATAAGCCCTTTAGCAGACCAGAAGAATTCATTCACTGCAACTAGGAATGACCTTTGTAATGCATGACAAATTACACAGCCTGTATAACAAAATACTACCTAAAATTTATGTGCAGCTTTCCTTCTGCCCTAATAATCAAACTGTACTTGGGAGTAGAGTCATGGCTGTTATTCTCCAGGTGACCACTACATAGCATGTCTCTTTTAACAAAGGGTCAAGTGCCTGTACACATTTTTCACTTTCAAAAACTTTCACAATGTAGCTCACGAGAAGACAGCATTGCGCCTTACGGTATCATTCCTTGGCATTGCTGTGCAAAATAACGTTCACATTTACAACAATCTACACTCAGTGCAATGAAGAAATGCTGCGCTCAGACACGCTACTGCTGGCTTGTTTTGCACCATGTTATATGCAATCCTCTATACAAATGTGGACACACACTTACAGAAGGATACCATGCGACAGTCACTATCCAAGGAATCCTAAGCCGGCACATTTCCCTTGCGCTGGTTACTTCTTGCATCAAAAATCACTTGTGCAGCCAGTCTTGCACTGGTTTAACATACCACATACTACTGCTGCATTTTGGTGTACAGTTCCCATTCCTTTCGCATGTTGAGCTTGTAAACTGTTTTTGGTGACGGATGGAGTTCAGGAAAACCTCTCTTCGCTATGGCGACTTTTGAGCTTCTTGCGCCTTGGTAAGGGTGGCTTGAAAACTAACAATCCTTTTGTTGTCCATTGTCCTGAATAGAAAAAATAAACGAGGTCATGAGGAAGCTATAAAAAAGAAATGGTGAGCCAAATCTCGGTCTAATAAATAAGCGAAGCATAACCATAAATTAAATGTCCACAAACATACCGTGTGAGGATTTTCGGTCCCTGAGGTTACTTCCATTGGCAACACAATCTCTGCTGACTTGAGGTAGGTTCAGAGATTACAGCAGCTAAGTGTGTGCAGATATGCGCAGTTTCTTGAAGGCTGTGGTTGATAAACAAAAAAAGAAAGAGCCACTGTTACTATGGTAGAAGCATGGATAACTTTGTAATTTATGTCTAACAATGCATACAACAATGCTGCAAACATGAACAGCATGCATGTAAGATTTATTTGATCATCTATTTCAGTGATGCGCTTAGCCAAGCCTCACTCAAGGGACATTTGTTTCTTTAGTAAGCAATTAAATTGTCCCACTGCATAAACATGCACTATTAACGCTTATGGACCTATTTTGTATATTGAAATATAGAATTCCTTCTCCATACTGTTATGTACATTTGCCTCTAACATACCATGGATGTATCTGCATTTCCTGCTATAACTCACTTGACAGCGGGAAGCAAAGCTTATGCTGCGGTCCCTAACAGATGTTTCACGGTAAAGATATTTATACATTTGTGAGATATTTAAATAAACATTCTTATGCATCATTGGTACGCGGAAGCCGTGCTTCTGATTAGCTGCACAAATAATAACACTTCATGAAATGTGTTCTTTAGCCATTTTGCAAGCAATAGCGGTGTTACACGGGCACTTTTGATCGCGACCAGGACTGATCTGGATCGAGTTTGGCGCTGACATTAGCCAAATCGTGATATGGCTTCCAGATCGCGATCATCACACGATTCCTATCGGGCCTGATCACGCTCAAGAATAACCATATAGCAGCAGCTGAGCACTATCGAGCGTAATCGAAAACCGCCCTGATGGTGATCAAATGTGCGCGTGTGACGCAGGTTTAAGAATAATCAGTGTTGAAGATGCACAGCAGCGCATTTTTACTCACCGGTGCTTATGGCCACATGGTGCAAGGTCAATCCGTTTTCCTAGGTTGTCTTCCGGCACTGTGCTCAGTTCTGACAATCAATTTTTCACGCGAAAGCTATGCAACCGTTATGCCAGTGAACTGTCGCAGCTGGTAAGATTCACCGTTGTTAGACACGTTCGCTGTGTGGCAGCGGCTATCTAAACAAGGTAACGTAAAGCGAACGTGCGTAGTCGAAGGAAATGACCGCGGTACAATTTGAATCAAACAAGCGGCCGAAACTCAATCGATACCAATGGGCTGCTGCTCATCGCACGTCAGTGTAATCTCAAAACTTAGACTCAAGCACGTACGTTATGCATGAAGTCCAAGAAAAACACATATTTACTTACTTTATGAAAAATGACACTATAGCCAAGCTTGTCAAATACTTTCAATACGTTTTTATATCAATTTTTTGCTCACGTTGAGCGCCCCTAGCAGAGAAAATGCAAACTAAAGTATCCTACCGCTAAAAGAGGAGTCAGTAGCTCCACTTTGCGCGCAACTCGATGGAACGCGCCGCGGTTGATTTTTTCGCCCTCCGTGGCGATCGCGGGAACTTGAGACTTTCCCGGGCTGATGATACCCACTAATAGAAATGTTTTTGTTTCCGTAATGATCACGTGATCATTCATTCTTTGATGCTTTTAAATGTTAAATTAGTTAAAATAAAAGATTTACGTCTAAATATTTATTTTGTATATCAAAAATAAACTTAGTACGAAACTAACGTTGTAAAAATGTTTAGTTAGGCCAACTCAAAAGAAATGTTCATGAAAGATTACATTTTTTTCAGGAATGCCGTTCGAGTGCAGCACTTACTTGGAGCACCTGTTAACAATGTTACGTTACCTGTTTTGTCACAATATGCATTGTTTATGGAATTAACCGCAGCAATACGTCGATACTCAGCACTTTTTTTTTTTCTTCTCTACTGCTTTTAAAATTTTCTCATCGTTTATTAGGCTATTGCGTACGTGCTGCACCCTCGTGTCGGTCAACGTTAGCAGGGTGCGCTGTTGTGTCTTACTGGGTTGAAGTAGCACTACTAAAAGTATTGTAAACACTGCATTTACAACGCTACCTAACGTACTGCAGCTTTCGTCCAATCAACGATTTTGCATTTCCTCTCGCGATACACATGCGTTGATGGTGCACCAACCAAGCAACATTGGAAGCCGCGAAAGGACTGCACGCACGAGGCACGATTCTCGACATTTCGGGAGCGCCTGCCTTCATCGCGCACCTGCGTCTGGAAGGTTCTTTCTAGAGTACGTGCTTCTATTTCTTCTGATGCGGAAACGTATTAACCGGCGTAACCGTGCTGCTGAAACGTATTTACTAGTCCTTGTGTCCCGTCTACTAACGGTGCAAACGTTACGAGGATTGACTAGGGCGGTGGTGGTCGCATGTTTTGATCGCCATTTCGGGCGTGTGAGCGGCTACGGCGTTTTACTGCATTATATAACGGGCTTCAGTATAACCACGTAACTGGCGCATCGGCTGGAGCAAATCGATGCATGCTCCGACTTAGGCGTTCTTTTGTAGTGTACGAATGTAGTGATCGACGCGGGCGGGGCTGAGCGGTCTCCTTCTGTTGTTGTTAAATAGGTCTTTCACTTTTGCTTCTACAGATTGTACTTGCCACAGCATGGTGATCCTTACCAGCTTCCCTCCGCCGGATGAAGGCATCCGTCATCGCGAGGAGGCGACGGCCGCATACATCCAAAGCAGAGACCTGGGCAAGGGAACGCTCTACATCGCCGAGAGGTGCGCGATGCTGGTTGTTTCTTTTTGCCCATTAAATGCTAGAAACAGTTACTGGTCCATAAGCACAGGGCCGAAGAAATGCTTTAAACGCTCGCATAGCTCCTGTGCGACGGCTTGGTGGACTGCCCTCGCATTAAGGAAAACCGTGGCCCATGCAAATCAGTAGCTGGACCAATTCATGAAATGAAAACGGGCTTTGTCGTGTTATGCATGTCGTTGCCGTTTCTCAGGACATCTCATGCGTTTGTCTTGCAGTGTTTATGCCATAACGCCTTCGTAGCATGCATGTACTGGCCTTTTCAAGTGTTTTATTACCAGTACCTCGCACGCATGTAATATGTATCTATGCTTAGGATAACTTTCAGTGCTTCTTGTATGTGCATGAATGATCTTGCAGGCAATATTTTGCACCTACGCAGTCCACTATCCCCCGAACACATCAAATTTGTGTCATTTGAAGTACCCTTTAAGGTGCATTATGCAGAATTGTCTTAAAAAGGCCCTGAAGCACATTTTGAATGTAGAAAATGGCGCCGGTCAGTCATGGAGGCCCCCGTGAATATGTGTGCAAAATATTATTGTACTGCACACACCAGGGAATTTGCAGTTTGGTTTCAGATACAGTTGGGAACAACCTGCTTTTCAACAGATTTCATTTTATTTTTCTTTAAAGACCACCGATGGGATATTACACAAGGGGTGGGTTTTCTGTGCAATGTCACTTGATCAAATGAATTCTGTGGAAACCCGCAAGGTGGAGTAACGTTTATGAAAGCACCCATTCATAAATGTCACTTGATGGATGAAGAAATACATGTGATGCGCTATGCCTGAACTTTGATGGACTGGTAAGAGTGGCAATGTCATGGGAAAAGCCGTTCCAGTCTTTTGCTTCTCTAAGAAAAAATGAAGCAGAGAATGTGCTACTATGGGCATGTGGGTGAGAAACTACTCATGACCAGTGCAATAGATATGCGAGCTGCGGGGGGGATATAAGGCACGTGATTAACTGGTGGGTGAAAGATCCTGTGCAAAAGAGAAAGGGTTGCAATGCATCGGCAACAAAATACGGATGATAGATTGCAGCTCCACGATTATGAGCAGATTGTAAGTTATTTGGGAGGTCTACCTTGGGCAGGCTCTACATGGGAGAAGCGTACTGTGATTTTGATTGGAATAATGATTTATAAGTGAGCATTTTTGTGTGTGCCTCAGAGTATTCTGTAAATTACGTTTCAAGGAGACCAAGGCTTTGTTAGCTGATAATGTGACTTGGCACTGACTGTGTCACTTAAAGGGGCCCTGCGACACTTTTTCAACTGCCGTCTGCAGTACTGCAGTGTGCGTAGGATCGAATGCTGAGATGAACGCAAAAAGAATTATGCAAATCGGTGGTCTAGAACTGGAGTTATTAGCCCTCGAAGTTCAAAACACGAGCAGACAGCATGAAGCCAACATTCCCTTTCGTATTTCACTCTCCGCTGACGTCTGTGGAGGCGTCCAATAGCAACGCGCGTCTTATAGAGCGACACCGGAAGACGCCGGGAGCAGAGCGCGCGCGCGCAGATAGCGTCCGGCCGTCAACACACCTGGTGTCGTTTTGCAAGTAGTGTCAGGTACTTTCTCTCTATCTTCCGAAGCATAAAAACTATTTTAGTACATTTTGGTACTGAATAGCGTGATCAAGCAGACACCACACGTGTGTAACAAGCACTTTGGAGCGTCAAGCCAATCAGAACGCCCGGCCTGGCCCCTCCTATGTCAGTCACTCTATGTCACTTCCTGTAACAAAAATCTCCGTTATGTGTCGCCTCAGTTCAAACAGAAGGCGATTTTGGGCGGTTTGTTCGCTGAAATAAAATTATAACCACTCTGCTTTCCGCGTTTCTACTCTCGCTGCGACATCCCCGCGTGCAACAGTTCTAGAATCAGTGATAAAAACGGCCTACTCAATTTGTGTCGCAGGGCCCCTTTAAGGCAGATATGGCAGTGGTGATTTCATGATCACGAGAACATCATTTTTTTTGGGGGGGCACAACAACAACAAAAGAATGTCTTGAAGAACACACATAAAAAAAGAAGTCACGCAAGATAGTTGGTGCTCCTGAGGACGTAATTTTGTGAAGGAAGAGCAGGGAAATTTCCAGCTGCATTTGAAACCATTTTGAAAATTCCCTGCTCTGTGCAGGGCAATAATGTTTCGCACCGTTTTTTATGTCTAAAAAGTGTTGCAAGGTTCCTTTGAGACAGAAATTGATTAAAGAAACCAAGAAAGGTAGGTGTGACCTGTATCCACTCTACAATTTATCTCTGAACGTCATGTTCACTTTTGTTTGCATTGCCTACACTCCTGGGCCGTATTATAACTTCCCAGCTGCATTTTATGTTCATAGCAAATGTTCCTCATTTGCCCAAAATGTGTCCGGAGTGGCTGCAAATTTGGTTTCAACGCTACTGAAAAGCCTGTTAATGTTTTTTTTTTTTTTTTTTTTTTTTTTTGCAAAATAGTGGGTGATACGCTTGCCTGTAAGTTCCCATCTTCTTTTCATTTGTTCATGAGGCGGCGTCAGAGGGAAAATCATAGCCTACGACAGGTACAGTAAAACCTCGTTATAACAAAATTGAAGGGGGAGCCGTAATTACTTCGTTATAACCATTAGTTCGTTATAGCAATATCTATTTCATTTATGAGAATTTCAAGGGGAATTCTGATTGCTTCGTTATATCCGGTATTTCGTTATATCCGGGTTCGTTATAACGAGGTTATACTGTACATGGTTGCTGCATTGCATTGTGGAGTACTTCAACACACTTGGCTTCAAGCACAGTGGCAATTGAACACACTTTTATTTTATTGAAACTAGGAAACTCGCTGACAGGGGGACAGGCTGACAGTGCATGTTTATCGTACCTGCAGAAGCTCTGCAGAGGTCACGGGAAACTCTCTGTGTACTAGAGACTGTGAGTTGCCCCAAAATAAAAGGTGAATAGAGCCGCTGGCTGCATGTCCAGATTGTTGATTAGTTACCATCCCTGCTTTTCCTCCCTGTTATAGCACCATCTGTAGATTGGAAAGGGAGTTAGCTTGTAGCAATGATGGTAACGTTTGTCATAATGTCAGTCACAATTGTCGTGGTCACCACAAGCACACAAAGGTAGGCACTGCAGTTGAGAGAGGTCATGTGTTTTTTCATTGAGCAAAATGTTCCATTGAGCAAAATAAAGCTGCCGTTTGGGTCTTCTTTTGGAATTTTCTGTATGCATTTCAACATGGAAGTGCATGTCTTTTAAATAAATTAAGTCTACTTCCATACCCCTCTGTTTGTTGCTCCAGGCAGCAACAGCTCTGTTACTGCAAGGACCAAATGTGTCTTCCGGTGCTTTTGTGGGTGCTCTGAAACTCTAGGCTTTTGAGTTTGCCTGCATCCTTACCATGTAATTTCTCTTGCTTACCAGCTTTGGTATGAACCGTTTGTTCTTAAGCATTCACAAATGCAAATTCGTGAAGCTTTAGGATGAGCCCAGCTTCATTCATTTTACACAACGCTGCAGTTTCGGACCTATGTTTCTTGCATCTGCTATACTACTTCGGGCACAAATGGATGAACGAAGTGGGACAAAATGAGCGTCCACTTATGCTAGTCTCATCTCACTTTGTGTGTCCTTTTGTGCCACATTGCTGAAGGAACATAAGTATGTCACACTAGTCCAAGTTGTAGTTTTATTTGATTTCACATTGCAAAGTCTCTCATGATTTGTTCCGATTAATGCAGCCGTGTCTCATGGGTTGGCCAAGACAGCTCTGGTTTTTCCCTGGAGTACCCATCAGTGGCACTGCACGCTTTGTCACGGGATCTGCGAGCCTTCCCCGAGGAGTGCCTCTATCTTATGATTGATGGTGACCTGGGTGAAGGTGAAGAAGGTGCGTGTATTATGCAGTCATCCTGTAACAGTTTTCACCACATCTCCTGATTGTTTTGTGGTCACTTGTGTCACAAGACAACTAGGAAATGTGGTGAAAATCGGAAACAGTCATGCCAATGAAATGGCATTGTTTTGGCATGGGCTGTTAAACAGGGCATTGAATCTTAATTGTAGCACAAGTGATGGAGGAGTTCACTGCCCCATGAATGGTTCATTGATTGATTTGTACTTGAGTTTGATGTGTTCTTGGGTGCAACTTAATTTTACACCTTGTATTCTGCTTAAATTGAACCACATTGTACTGCCTATGCTGTTCAATAGTATATCGAGTTTCGACTGTGATTCATGATCACTTTTTTATTTTGATGTATCTGAGTTTTGCTGTACAGTGAACTCCCGTTAAAACGAACTCGGTTATAACGAATTCTCGGATATAACAAAAAATGGTTATGTTTGGTTTCCCATAGACTCAATGCAAAAGAAATCCTCTTAAGAGGAACCCCCTCACAGGTAACCTTCTGTTAAGAACTTTCCTAGTGCTGTGGACAGCTGCCCCTAGTTTATTGTAGGGGGCCCCAAGGGCTGGATACCTGTGTTCTTTTGTTGTCTCCCCACCAAGGAGAATACAAAAGAACCAAAAGCTAACTAAGCAAAGCCACTGGTGTGCCAGCAATAAAACTACAGAGTTTTATTGTTGTGGTCCCCAAGTGCTAGGGGCACCCTGCCTTCTTGGGCCCTTTGGTTTTCTCCCCACCTTCTGTTCAGCACCTACAGGGAGAGTACAAAGGAACACAAGGCAAAAGAGTCCAAGAGGGCTTACACAAAGACTCTGGGTACTTGAATAATGTTGCCCCCCCTCCCCCCCACCTCAAGGCCTCCAACTAGTAGAGCAGTGGTAAAGCAAAGCAGAACAAAACAAAAAGGGAGGAGCTGGGCTCCCACAAAGGGGCAAGAAAAAGTGGGCCCATATAAAAAAGTGAAGGCTGCTTTTTATCCACAACAAAGTGTACACATTAGTGTACACACTTCCTGGGGCAAGTGCAGGAAAACTTCCCTGAAGAAAGAGAGGCCTAGTTTCTAGTTTGGGCAGTGAAGGAGTCCTTGGGGACAGGAATGCCTATGTGAGCATCCTCAAAGATGACTGACATGCTCACTGAAGAAGTGCTTGAAGTGCTTTCGAAGAATGTGGGAGGTAGCTTGTGCCTGTTTAAGTTCTCTAATAAACAACCTTTCCTAGCAGCATGGAGATACTGGAGGATACTTAAAATCATTAGATGAAATGTTATTTACGGCTGCTTGCCAGTGCTTGAAGACAGTTTTCAAGTTGGGTAAGAATATGATTTCATTTGTAATTTTTTCCCAATTGCAAGTCTACTTGATTGACTTTTTGAAGTAAGATGTTTGGATCCACCTGGGCAAGTGGCCAATCCATTCTTGGAGGCACTTCTGATAAGACGAACAAATCGTGATGCTCTTGTACCTGTGAAAGCCCCTTTATGTTCATTTTGGGGGGCACTTGCAGTGTGCAGTATGGCTATTTTACACTAACATTGATGGGGGATGATTTTTATTTTAGTTCGGTTTTATTGGTTATGTACAATATATGCTACAATACATCATTCTGTCATGTTATTTACTTACTTACTAAGAGGCTTCTAAAATTTGAATGTTGCTTTGTTGTAAGCGAATTAAGCTATAATTTGCCGGCATATTGAATCACCATGCACTCCCTCCACCACTTGTAGAATCCAGCGAGAATGGACAGGATGATGAGCAGCCTGCTTCAGAGATCCGCTTTGTGCCAGACGACAAGTCACATTGTGAGTCCGTCCACTTGTTCAAAACGTGTGTGAAATGTGCTTGTTTGAAACATGATAAAACCTGCAGTGTTTTCATTCATGTATGCATTTTTGTGGCTGTAGTATAAGCTTTAGTTTTATAACTCAGTGCCTATTTCCATTAGAGGCTTATAATTAATTCCACGTGATAGGGAAGGGTGGCATTCGTGTGGAAAATTATTCACTTCATTGAAGGAAGCACAGCTTTGAGTGAACTACTGTTTTATTGTGAAAAATAAAATTGAAAGTAAATAGTGGAATGCCGGGCAAACATGATGTTAATTTACAATTCACTACCTCGTTTGAGGAGGATAAAAGGAAATGGGAGGAGGAAATATGAACAAAGAGTAGGAAAGCGTTCACATTTAGGCATTGATGAATACTTGAACCGTCCTTGAGCATATTCTACACAAAGCTTCTGTAATGCGGTCATGTCATCTGAAAAATCTTTGGATATAATTTTGTAGTGAATACAATGTGTTGTTAGGATGTGACAATGGCAGAACCATCCACATCACATGCCCTGCGCTTCACGCTATCTACAAATTGCCTGACAAAATGTGAGGGTCCTCCTTATCGTGTTGTCAGCTATGCACAATCATAATCACTATGAGGCACTGCTCTTATGGGGACCTTGCAACACTTTTCAAACACAGTCTGAGAACAGTACTAATCGGTCGTGGAGGCTCCTGTGAACACGTGAGCCAAATATTAGTGTTCTGCATGCATCAGGGAACGAGCAATTTGGCTTCAAATATAGCTGGGAATCGCCTGCTCTTCTTTCAACAAATGATGTCACAAGTAGCAGTGACTGTATCACTTCTTTTTGTTCTTTTGAAAGAAAGATACATACATTTTGTTTATTTGTTGAATACAAAATGAACAAATAGACTATTTTTGCTGGTGCTTTCATATTGATAAAATCACCATTGCTGGTTCTGCTTCAAGTGATGGAGTCAATGCTCTTGTGACATCGTAGGTTGAAAAAGAGCATGCTGTTTCCGGCCGTATTTTAAGTGCCATTTTAAATTTCCTGGTGCGCGCAGTGCATTAATATTTGGCTCATGTGTTCACAGGAACTCCCCTGACTGATGGGCATTTTCAGACTTTGTTAAAAAAGTGTTGCAGGCGTGCCTTTAAAGCAATGCGTTGAAGAAAAGGTATCAGTACAGTATGTGCAGTAATAACATGCAGTAAGTGCTTTGCTTTTTATCTGGTTTCATTCTAGCTCTCACTCAGCAGATCATAAGTGACAAATTCAAGCAAGGTTATGTTCAACACATTTTGGTGACATGTCACAGTTGCAACAGTTTTACAAGTTTACTGCACACTCAGAGAATGTTGCTTCACGATGGTATTGCCATGTTAACACAGCGGCGCTATGTAATTCTTGCTCTTTGTTTTTTTGTCATCGTAGCTGTAGTGTAAAGTAAGTAGACAAAGTGAACATTTTGTTCATTTTAGCCTTGCATGCTTTAGCAGGCAGTATGTGACTGTGTCCATTATTCACTACAGTGGAAGCCATGTACAAGGCAATGTCAGAGTGCCAAGCTCTGCATCCAGATCCTGCCGACGTAGGCGACTCAGATGGTAAGTCTTGTAGCATTTTGGGTAGCAGTAGAACTCACCTCATGCTGGTACTACATGCCTTCTTGTTCTCTTGCAGACGATGGAGTTTATGAAGACGCCGATGAGGATGACGAAGGGGCTGAATATGATGTCCGAGCAGCTGAGCAGCAACGGGGCTGTCACCAGCTTGAGGCAGAAGCAGGTGTGGTCACTTGCTCCGGCTCAGCAACTTCTCCCATTCATTAGTGTTGAGTAGAGCACTTACATTAGCGATAGTGTGCATCTCAACGCTAATGCTAAGACAGGGTTGCTGCTTGACACAAACGAGTCCTTTAGGATAGTGGAAGGGAATGAAATGCTAATGCGAACACATGCAGCACCATCTAGCCAAATCTGACTGAATTTCACTTTGTTTTGCCTTGCGAAATGTGACAAATCTCGGCTGGCTTGTGGCCATACCCTTGTTGCAAATGGCATTTTGTGTTCCTCTTTCAGGTAATGGTGACTGGGAGGCTGAGGAGCCTGGGGACGAGCCCATGGAGACGGGGCAGTTTGAAGATGCTGAACCAGACCACTGAAGTTAGCTTCATTCAGTAAGCCACTAACTGCATCACTTTCCACATGTCAGCCTATCATTTTGCAAGATAGACTGGCTGGCAATGTTCTTTAGGTGGTTCCACACTAGAGCAGTGCTTGTCTCAAGCATGAGGGGCCTTCAAAGAGACTTCAAAAACTGGAAGGCTTCCTCGTGCCATGTTTGGCTAAAGTGTGATCTTAGCAATCTTAGCATATTGAAGAAGGTCCAAAAGCAAGGATGAGTAGTTAATGCATTGTGACAGCTGTAAAGAAAAATATGTTGTCCATAAGAACATTTATAAATAAATAAATAAAGCACTGACATGTGGTGTGAGACCTGTGAGCATCTGCACTTGATTTTGGTTGTGCTTGCATGGGTGTAAGAAGATGTGAATCCTCATGTGCACGAGAGAGTGTATTCATTGTGTTCCCTACAGAGTATATGGCCTATGGGATTAGTCTAGGCTGTGATGTGGTCGAAATTTCCGGAGCCCTCCACTATGGCATTTCTCATAATGAAATCATGGTTTTGCGACGTAAAACCCCAGAAACCAGTCACTCAATAAAGCACTGGTTCATGTTGAGCACACTTTTACGCTTTTTGTGAATGTCACAGGAGGTAGAACCAACGTGGGAAGGAAAGAATGAGGAGGAATTCTGCCTACTCTTAAGTCATGCAAAACCTAATGATGAGCAGCCGTAAATTGCAATAACCTTGTGAAAATATATGCTGCAAAATCTCATTAAGGGGGGGAGATGCTACTTGAAAATGAGTTTCTTTAATCCTTGGTCTAGAACTCTGAAATTTCTAGTACAAGTAGACTTTGTGATGCTGATTTCAAAACTGCAACTAGTTTTATTGTCACACCAATGGTTCTTGAGTTAGAAGAGCTGTGATAGCAAAATATTGGGTCTTTTGTGCACACTTAGCTTATTAAAAATCTTCACACAGCATCTCAATATGGCTCATTCTGTTGCAGAGGGGCAGTAGTGTACAGAAAACTACCTGAAATGTGGAGATAACATGCTACGCTTGCTACATTTCCAACAAAAAACCAGAGGTGCCTGTTGTATACTGCAGATTTCCCTTGCATGAACCTCAAATTAAAAAACAAAAATTCTGTAATAGATAATCAGAATTCTGTATAGATGTCAGCACTCCATGCTGTCCAGAGATACTACAAAATTTCTTTAATGTCTGACAACTTAAGTGCCTGAAAGATTATGCGCAACATCCAGACAATTTTTATATGTTGTGTTCAATCTTTCAGGCATTTAAAGTCGTCAGACATTAAAGCAATTTTGTACAGAGTATCTCTAAACAGCATGGAGTGTTGACATCTATCCAGAATTTTGATTATCTATTACAGAGTTTTTGTTTTTTTAATTTGAAGTTCATGTAAAAGAAATTGCAGTATACAACAGGCACCTCTGGTTTTATGTTCGAATGTAGCAAGCGTAGCATGTTATCTCCACATTTTTGGTAGTTTTCTGTACACTACTGCCCCTCTGCAACAGAATGAGCCATATTGAGATGCTGTGTGAAAATTTTTAATAAGCTAAAAAGTGTGCACAAAAGACCCAATATTTTGCTATTACAGCTACAATAAAACTAACTGCAGTTTTGAAATAAGAATCACAGGCTCTACCTGTGACTGGAATATCAGAGTTATAGGCCAAGGATTAAAGAAAAACCTTCTTCGGCGAGCATCTCCCCTTAATTTGGATTGCACGGGACAGCAAGAAATGTCCGAATTGAACAGAATTATCGAGAGTACCAGCAAATTAATGAAATGTACACTGCATTGTTGACCTTTATTTCATGAATAAGAACATAAATTCTTATTTTGCGTAAAAGCAGCCAGTCGCATCGTCTTGCGAATTCCTTCACAGCATGACCGCGGTGCAGGACCATCGTTCGACTCTGGCTCCCTTGGAACAGCCACCATCACTATGCATGTGTTATGGTGACTTTATCTCTGTCTGTGAACTGATTCTCAATAAATCGCTTGCCCATAAAGCATTTGTGAGTTTGATGCCAGCATTTGGACCACGGTAGAATCGTTTATCTAGCACAGCTTCTGTCATGTTGAGTCTTTAGGCGTTGCGTTGGGCCAAAATGAGCCCACTGAACGCGGCACCCGCTGTGGACAGTCAAACTGTGGTGGCCGTTGTCGCTGCCGACACGATCACAGGTAGCATTCACACAGCTCAAAAGTAGTGCACGGTGACTGTGAACAAAACTACTGATCGTCAAATCATTGCATGTGCAGCCAGTGGTCGCAACACAATTAGAGAGTGAACACGTGAAAGCTAGCTTCGATTAGCAGAGTGGTGGTCATAGATAGCATCCATGCAGTGCTGTAGTCGCTATGCGGCAGCTATGGATGTTATCACTCAGTTCACGTGCGCCGTGAAAATGACCACAGCTGCCGTAGATGAACACTCCTTTGCAAGCAATGCGATGGCAACTGTGCTTTTCCAAAGGCACATCTGAGTTGACCTGCCTGTAGTTGATGTGGCCTGATGCTGCATTAAACGCACTCATGAATCGTTTCGGTTTCGGCTTTCTGGTTGGTCCCATTTGGTTTGTGCTGATGACGATGACAATTCGTACCATTTTTCCACGTGGCACACTTGCACGGCTTCATGTGTGGTGCACTCCAAGGATCGTCCAAATTAACCAAGGCATGGTAAAATATAGCCAAATTATCATGAGTTCCATTATCATGAGTTCCATTATCATGAGCCAAATTATCATGAGCGCCATTGGACAATGCAGATGCCCGGCGGGACCAGAGAACACGTACTAATGATCCAATTTTCAGAGTTGACAAGAATCAAATTAACGAGATTTTACAATACCTTATGCTTGAAATGTCGCACACCTGCAGGTGTTTGTCACATTATTAATCGGAATGGCGTGTTGTGCTTTTGTTCTCGTTGCTTCCTTTCTAACTTCTCGTGACAAGAGAACGATGACACAGTGATGTTTGTAACATCACTACTAATACGTATAGTTGACACGTGAGACCTGTGAGCATCTGCACTTGGTTTTAGTTGGGCTTGCATGGGTTTAACAGGGTGTGAATCCTTATGTGCATGAGAAAGTGTATTCATTGTGTTCCCTACAGAGTATATAGCATATGGGATTAGTCTAGGCTGCGATGTGTTTGAGTGCGCACATAAAGTTCTCAAATTCCTGGTCACCTGAAAAATTTAATGAACCATGGTTAATGACTAGCTTAGTCCAGGCTGTCCTTGAATTCTCCAGGTTTCACAAAGGCTGCAGTAAATGGTGTCACAAATGAGGTACACATGCTGATGAACTAGAGCCATATATGAATTGTTTGAAATTGCACAGGACTAATGATAGGTATATCTTCAAGGCTCATCCTTGCAATAAACGTGCTAAGGAGAGTGTTGATACAGTTAGGTGCGTGGCTACGATGGTGTCTTGTACTCAGACTTTTGTCCGTCTTGCATATAAGTATAGGCCTTGAGCCAGATTTCTTAGTATGTATTCTGCTATGCAGGTGTACTTGAGAAAGTATGACCTTTGACTAAAGTAGTATGTTGCATTTTTGATTTCAGCCTCACGAGATGCTTCTGCTACAAAAGCCACTGATAATAGGAGAACGCATCTTGTCATTTGCATAAAGAAACGGCAGAGTGGTCCATTTCACCGACTGTGGTTGCACTAATGGCTGAAACTAGTGCACAGTGGGGAAGGTGCCACAAAGTTATCACTGCCGTTGGACAGTCACATCATGCAGCACCCCTGCATTTGCTATTGCCTGAAGCCATCGCCCTGTCTGCATGAAAGCTGAATAGACATTGCCAGCTGCCTTGTTTAAGTTAGGATGCTACTGGTGATTGCACGGGAGAAGCAGAAATACATTAAGCATATGGAGGACACTTTCACTTATGAACTCGACATCACGTGATACATTGTATTTATCGCCTCCAACACTACAGTTTTGCTCAGCCAAAGAGGAAAGCATGTAGACATGTTTCCATGTATGTGCTATGTGTCCTTTATGTTTGTCGTCCTTTTCCTTCCGAGGAGGGTGATAGGACACCCAAATAAACTTTGTTACACCTTCTGCACTTTGTATTGTCACCTTCATTTGTAGCATTGCATGTGGGCTGTGATGTCAATAAAGAATCTCATACATCTGCCTCAATATAGCGGTGTACTTTATGTAATTGACCATTTCTACAAAAGGTTAAATTTTGTGTAGCTCTAGCTGATATATGTATTTTCATAAAAAATGTATTACTTGCAGATAATTCTCAGTCTAAACTTGCAATGAAGACATGCCTGCATTTTCCTTGCAATAATGAGACATTGCCTTGACACAGAGCTCATATGTATTGCTTACATTTTTTAAGGCAGGTGACTGGTTAGGATTTCTTTTTTGGGGTAAATCGTTTACAATGTAAAAAACGAGACATTGACACAGCAGCGTTCTGCAGTTTTCTGGTTTTGTTTTTTGTTTTTACTTGGAAGTTTGGCGCAATCCACTACGGGGGATCGGCCATGAATAGCGCGGCGGGCCGGCTGTTCTATTTTCCCTCATCGTTCTCTTCTACTATGCACTCGCCGAGTAAGCTCCAGTGCACGTGCTCAGTTTTGTCATTAGACTCGTTCCACACTGCGAATTGCAGCTGTCCAAATTGTATCTGGCGGTCGTGGTTGGTCGCGCCGCAGTGGTCGGCGTAGTCCACGCTGCGATTTGTCTTGCAAAGCTGCGAAACGTGCTTCTGGCGGAATCCATTGGCAATGCCGTAGGGGCCGTCGCATGTATCGGCTACGTTGCGGCAGTGAACGTTAATTGGTGTGACGTGCACTTGCTATAGACCCTTTCGCCGGCGGGTAGCCGTCGAGCCGCAAACCGGTCCGCGCTGCTGGGGTCCCCAAGCGCTGCGATCCTGCGTTCTATTTTCCTCACCCCTAGCGGGACTACAAAAGGACGCAAGCACGTGCCCTTCGCCGGAAGACGCCTGAGGGATGCGAGGGACGTGTTTGTTTGTGAACAGTGAAAGGGTCTTAGTCTCTGCTGAAGATTGTCCTTTCGACCACACTGCGGGAAATTCGGACGAATTCTGGCCGCGTCAGGTTGCCAAGGCTGCCGATGTTCCTTCTGGTCGCTAGATCGTGTGCATCTCCGCGCCATTGACGCTGACAAACACAGGCTCGTCGATGGACTCCCCATAACCCGAGCTACGTGAAATGTATTGTGCGAGACGCTGGGAGCGCCGGAATGCCGCGTGCTTCAGAGCCTTTTAGATGAGTTGAGACCCGCCCGCATTCGAGACAAGCAGACTTCGGCTGTACTTACAGGCCTGTGACAACAGAGAAGGGTGACGAGACGCCAAAAAGCCAAGATAAGCGTGCACTGTTGCGTCATGGGAAATTTCCCCAGTTCACAAGCTAGTTTAGTGAATATAGCTGCTTAGCCGTGTTCGCACCATGGCTTCCCTGGACTCGCTCCACGCCTGCGCAAAATCGGAGGCCATGTCATTGATAGTAGACTTCGACTGTGCGGGAAGGTGGTCGCAGAGCAAAATGTGCCCGCTGGCACCGCGTCGCCTTGAAAAGGGCCGTGAAAGTCCTAGCAACCCCTTCCCCTTAAAAAAAAAAAAAAAAAAAAAAACAAGAAGTAGCTTCGCCTCACGAAGGTCGTAGAAACGTATTGCACAAAAAGAAGAAAAAGAAATGCGAGAAAGCACTGCGACGGCCTTTCGGCTCCATTGATACAATCGCGTTGAAGAAGCCGTAACGTGTCGAGTCGTGTTCCTTATGCCGCCAAGGAAGCCTGAGAGTGGTGAAGTGGAGAAGCGCCGCTTGCAAAACGTGCCTCTCCCGTGACACCTCGACACCTCGTAATCGGAAAATTATTTGATTGATGACATCGGTGTTTTAGAACATTTCAGATGTATAGATAATTGGCAGCTTTGGGGTGGTTCTTAAAGAAGCAGAACAAAAAAAAATTTTTTTTTTCATGGGAACACGCGTAGCTAGGTCAATTAGTGTAGACAAATTAGATAAGTGGATGAACTGCGACATAGGGAGGACATTGGAAATTCGCATGAGTGACAACGTTAGGCTGGACATCTCCATGGGAATTACGTGGGGAGCATGAAAACGTGCGTGAACTACATGCGTGAGTTCTATGGGCATATGCATGAGTTAGGGAAACAAGTAAGCAAAAGCGAAGTCTACAGTCGAACGAAAGGATATTGACGCATAAGCAAACAATTCTCAGAATTTCTGCGCTGTATTTTTTCTCTCTCCCTCTCGCTGGTCGCCAGTCTGCATGTGGCTGCTTCTGTGGCATCTGCTGCCGACAGGTACGTCGCGCTCTCGATTACCTGCGGCCTTATTTTGATAAGAGAGATACGACAAAACACTTCTGTCACTAACTTTAGATGCAGCCACGTGATCAAAAATTTTCCGGAGCTATTCCGACCACGTCGTCTAACTCCAGGGACAACAGAGGGGGGGGGGGTCTCTGTGCCTGGACCGAAGAAGGCGTAAGACCAAAAGCTTGCTCTCTTTCCCTTTCTCTGATTAATGAAAGCGAAGGCGGGTGCCATGCTCATCACGATAAGCTATTATTTCATTGCTGACCCGTTCATTACGAAGTCATTTCTAGAACGTCATTTCACTGAGTTACACACACATGGCGATGTGTGCATACATCTGCAATGTTCTCCAGTCGTATGAAATGAGTGTGAAATATCACTGAAGAACTCTGATATATCTTCTGTGCCGTCGTCTACGCAACTTTCACCTCAAAATGTGCTAAACCAGTACGCCCCGTTTTCCATCTTGATATCCGTGCGTGAGCTTCGCCGCAGTACAAGGCCTTGCGCTGTGGTGCACCCTTCGCAGTCATGGAACTCGTCACACTGACTGCCTTCTTTGTTCCCGAAGACTTCTTAGGGTACCATTCATAGGTCCACACCCCCATTTCTAGTACAACGACGGCAGACGTAACCGTGGGACCTCTGAGAATGACAGCCAAATTTTTCATCGATGCTGTTGCGCCGACTATATTTAAAATTTGCCACGAAATATGAAGGAGGGTGCTCTTTCTCATTTTGCGTAACTGCCTTGTACAATGCATGGAAATAAGGAGAAAAAAATGTTTTAGGCCCAATAACTAGGACACGAACGTTACAAACTTTAGTTGGACGTGCTATGGTTTATCTTGGCTGGGAAATTGAGTGGATGACGGTTGCATGACGCTCTCGAGTGTTAAGTGATCTCTCGTAAAGACTAATTAAAATCAGCTTTTGCTGCAGCAGCACCACGACTGGCACTGCAGTGCCATCACCACAACATCTGATCGTCCTTAGCACGTTTGTCTGCTGTCTGCATTCTTGTACGGTGCCTATGTTGAAACCACCAGCTATAGGAAACGGCACGTCTTTACCTTTTTGATCGATTCAAGGCGTAAAGGTTAACATTCAATCACTAGTGATGTATGTATATCCCGCATATATCTGGCCGAGGATTGCGCCACGTATGCGCCACGTATGGGATGTCGGGCCATGTATGTGGCATGCTCCACGTATGGGATATCATTATCGTCAGTCGTGACGTACGTGAAAATCGTGTCATGTTCTTGATATTACCCGTGAGCCCCTTGGCTCTTGTAATAACTGTTTTAGGTTCAGCTACTTCCCACGCGTTATCGAGGAATGGAACATGCTACCGGACTCCATAATCAGATGCTCTTCGCTAACGTCATTTGAAGGAAACGTAAGACGCCCTTCTGTGCACAGCATGTGGTTATACATCTTTTACTCTGCATTAATGCCTTCAATAGTCTTGTGATGTCGCTTATCCCTATCCTTTGGTTTTGTTCAATACGCATTCTTCACTGCCCATCTTGTTTGAATTATTTGGTATCAGTTTGTCATTTCTTTTATACAGTTCCGCTGTTGTTCATAACAATCCTGCGAAGTATCGCCTACATTTTGTATCACATTTTGCCTGAAGAATATTTGTACCTTCCACCCTGTAACGGACCACTTTCGGACTAACAGTATGAATGAATGAACAAATGAATGTGAAGATCTATTATTCCGGTTCGTCATATATTCATACCCCGCCATGTCAATTTTGACGCAAATCAGGTGAGCGAGACGAGCAGGAGAGCACAAAGACGTGGGTTACAGATAGGTGGATACGGTGGAAGAGGCTTTGGTGCGCCATGAAATGCTTCGCATGTAATTCAAGAAAACTTATTGTGACGGCGTTTTGGGCCCGGTACATACAGTCACTTTGAATGGGTCGTATGTGTGTGGTAGTGTTACGTCAATGCCACAAAAGAAAAAAAAAAGAATTGCGAGATTGATTAAATAGAAAATTGGCGTGCACGTGTTACGCACGTGCCTCTCCGATTACTTGTAATTGGAAAATAATTTGATTATTGCACAATTGCTGAATACGAAAAGCTAAAGCAGTTCAAATGCAGATAATTGACAATTTCTGTGTGGTCGAACACTAAAAAGAGGAACTATCGAGGAGCTTGCCACATTCTTCTTGGCCAATTCCCCAGCGTATAGGTACGTGCCAGAGCACAAGAAATAACAACAATTGACTGATTGATTTCTGAGGTTTTACGTCCCAAAACCACGACATGATTATGAGAGATACCATAGTGGAGAACTCGGGAAATTTCGACCACCTGAGGTTCTTTAACGTGCACTGACATCGCACAGTTCACGGGCCTCAACATTTCGCCCCCATCAAAATGAAGCCGCCGCGGCCGGGATTCGATCCCGCGACCTTCGGATCAGCAGCCGAGTACCATAGTCACTAGACCACCATGGCGGGGCGAATAACAATGAATACCCCTATTTCTATGGAAAAATGCATAGGAAAGATACAATGGTATAACTATGGGATATATGAGCAAGTTGTGGCATAGGAGAGCTCAAACACTGAAATTTTGCATAACTGACAACGTTATGGTGACAGTTGAAATATTTTTAAAATTTTCAAGGGACTCCTTGCGGCATCGTGGAAAATACACGGGAGACATAAAAGCGACGAGTTGACATGCGCAGTTTAGCAAAATAGGAAAGCAGAAGCGAATAATACAGGCGTAAGTAAGCAATTATGATATCTTCTGGGCGTGATTTTCTGCGTTCTACTGTGACTGTGGGTGTTTTGCGATGTCTTTCTTCGATATAGCGCAAACCTCTGGTAAGAAACAACGAATTCCTGCCTTGTGCTGTGAATGTCTGGGGTTAACCTATCGCTAATGGCGTTTCATTTCATTTCATTTTCATTTTATTTGGGCATTTTCATAAAATGCCCACGAAGGGGGCAAAAGGAGAGTATGCTTCCTGACTTGGCCCGCTCTTCGTGAGGCACTTCGGGCAGGTGCAGCAGGTTACATTGCCCTTTCCTGAAAAATTGGCGTTCACTTGTCTCCACAAACGCTTGCCTTGCGTTTCTTTCAGAAGCTGGGGTTCGCTTGCCTTCGTCGTCATTTCACTTGTGCGTCTATAGGTGAGGCGTCTCACTGCTTGCGACTTTCCTGCACATGCGCCTGGCTTGTGCTTCTCGAGAAGCGTTGCATGTTGGGCTAGTTGGTGTCCAGACATCGATATCATCGCGAAACTGGGCAACAAGACGGCGCACGAGAAAAGAGACCGGACAACACAGCTAGGCGCAAACACATACGCCTATGTTGTCCTCTCTCTTTTCTTGCGTGTCGTCTTGCTGCGCAGTTTCGCGATGATTTTCTTGTGCTTCTCGGCTGCGTAACGCACGATTCGTCACCGGACGCTTGCCGTCTCGCTGCCGATTCGCAGGCACGGCTGAGGCCGCCGCCCTGGACGATCGAGCGAGCTCCCGCAGCCGTGTGCGTGACACCGGCGGACGGACACCGGAGAGACGGTGCAGGCTCTGCCCCAAACAGCTCCGCTATTAAAATGCACAGATTCGGCGCGTGCGCCTCCTTTGTGTGTCGTCGTCGTCTATACGCGCCTTTCATCTCAAAGTCACCAGCACACCCAGTTTTCTGTCTTAAAATTTGTGTATCAGCTTCGCCGCAGCACGACCCATTTCGCGGTGGTGCACCCTTTACAGTCGATGAGCTAGTTAAACTACTGGCCTTCTTCTCTCTCGCGTTTTTGTAGGTGCGTGGCGCCTTATGCGCACGGGCTGTCGGCGTATCCTGTCATCGTCAAAGCAAGATGCCAAACTATGTGGAAAACAGGTGCATAATTGGTAAAAACCGGCTCAGAGTAAACTAATATAACTTACATTAAAATACAGGAATAATGAGAAATCAATTGCATTAATTAACATAAATTTGTTTAAATCGCTTCTGACACGACAACTCTACACATACACTGACTTACCGCACCGCCTCCAGAATCGGCCCACACTTTCTGTCGACAAGGCTAAAGAACAAGTGCATAATGGATCAAAACCGGCTCACCGCAGCGATTGATGTGTTCCTGCGGGATACACCGGCGCTTCACTGTTTCGCACCTCCCCAGGTTTCACGTTAGTGGAACTGCTTTTCTCTGTTTCGAGTAAAAAAAAAAAAAAAACGCTGACGCAATTTTTCGATCGTTGAAAGCGACGATAAAATTTGTTTTATGAATTTACCATGAAATATAAACAAGTGCGCTCCTTTAGTTAATGCAAGCTCTTTGTATTGTAGGTAATGCAGTTTCCGTCGGATACGCGTCTTGCAATATGATTATCTACACATACACTGACTTACCGCACCGCCTCCAGGATCGGCCCACACTTTCTGTCGACAAGGCTAAAGAACAAGTGCATAATGGATCAAAACCGGCTCACCGCAGCGATTGATGTGTTCCTGCGGGATACACCGGCGCTTCACTGTTTCGCACCTCCCCAGGTTTCACGTTAGTGGAACTGCTTTTCTCTGTTTCGAGTAAAAAAAAAAAAAAAAAAAACGCTGACGCAATTTTTCGATCGTTGAAAGCGACGATAAAATTTGTTTTATGAATTTACCATGAAATATAAACAAGTGCGCTCCTTTAGTTAATGCAAGCTCTTTGTATTGTAGGTAATGCAGTTTCCGTCGGATACGCGTCTTGCAATATGATTAAACTAACACGCCCGAATTTCCCTCTAAACTTGAGTGCGATAGCTTCGCCGCAATGCAGTGTATTGTGCGGCGATTATCTGAATGGTATTTAAGTTTCAGGTAAAACCCTCCTCAGTCGGACTACTTTGAGAACACTCTGAGAACTAGTCAACATAATGTAACTTGAGTGGAGCAATTTACGATGCGTAAAGGTCTTATAGTCGACCTGGTTTTAAGCGAATTGTCTGCCATTCCTTCGTGAATTCGTTATGATACAACGTTTAGTCGTGTTCTTCTCTTCTTCTTGCCTGAATTTCTCTATGCGCGTCTTATATCACTGAACCTTTTTGAGCTATCTTTCAACTCAACAGACTGCCCTGTCTTTTTCGTGTCTATTAACCGCGATACTAAGGCCAGAGTTCACGGTCAGGGTGCACAAAAAAAAAAAAGAAAAGAAAGTTCGCTAATTCTGGGTTTGCACGTGCATACGTGCGTGTCAGTGAAGAAACGCCGCTTGCCATACAGCAGCCCGCAGCGTTCCCACGCCTCTTCGGGCTGCTGCGTGGTCGCTCACTAGGCTGAAATACGAGCTTTACCATTATACTCTGACGCACTATATGTGATCGAAGTTATATGAAACGAACTTGCACACATGGCCGACGCCTAACCGCGACAACAAAAGGGGGTTTAATCAGAAGTAACCCTTACTTGGCGCTCGGTTGTATTGGTAAGCTCATTTTTCGAGAAGGCGGCCTTTTCCTTCCGCTCTCGTCTTTCACTTCCCTCCCCCCTCCCCCAATGACACTGAACCGTGCTTTGTTATACGATTTGTAAAAATAAGCGTCCTCCACCCTGGTGGTCTACATAGTGGCTGTGGTACACGGCTGGGGATCCGAAAAACGCGGGTTTTAAAACGCTGGTTGTATCCCGGTTGCATCCCGGTTTCGATCACGGTTGAAAAGCGCGGGCTGTATCCCGGTTTCGATTGAGGCGAAAATTCTAGAGGCCCGTGCATTGTCCCTTGCACGTTAAAGAACCGAAGGTGGTCAACGTTTCCGGAGCCCTCCACTACGGCCTTTCGCTCCTTCCTATCTCTTTCAGTCTCTTTCCCCTATATCCACCTTAGCTGTGCTCTCGACATGGGCCAGCTGCAGAAATTAGCTTCCTTTCCTTAACAGAACTACAATCATCATCATAATTGTTACTACCTTTCTGTGCGCTTACGTATATTGAAGGTTTTGGTGCAGCCGCGCTGCTATGTAGATTACCACTTCAATTTTTTTTTCTCGATTAGCCACTCGATTATCTGCGCGAGTGCAGAAGAACAGGAAACGGAATACCGTGCCATTACCTGCCGGCGTTTTATCAGTCATGAAAAAAAGCATTTCGAAATTTTATTCGGAAATTTAAAAGTTACTCGAAATTCTCAAACTATTCTTTCCTTTGGGGCGTGTTCACTAGGCCACAGCAACAGGAACGTCTGCCTGTCCATATGCGATTTCCTTGGTACTTCGGAATTGCCCCCACTATAGTTAATTGAATTCCAGATTATTTTATTATAGTTAATTTGTTTTGCTGAAAAACTAGTCATCTTTCGATATTTGTTTATTCCTTACGCCGCCGATTTATTTCCCTCATCCTTCGTTTTAGCTCGAATATCAACCCCCCCCCCCACCCCCTTCCCTTTCCTCACACTAACCGCCGGCCTCGTGGCCAATCCATCGTAGTGGGCAAGTGCCAACTTCCAAGGAACAGGCAAGCCTGCAAGCAAGCATTTCGGTTTTGTTCCGAGGCTTTCGTGAACAGTCCTCATCTGTGCGCATTGGCACTGTTCAGACATGGAGAACTCGTCGAGGATGCCTCTGTGGGTACGCAAACCGACGACGCATCGGTGCCCCGTCTTCGACGTCAAAGAGCGTTCGCCGCGGCTCGTCCTCCGCAGTCGCCTTCACCGGCACCCTGCTGCTGGTCAGCGTGGTCATCACGGTGGTCATCCGTCTCTTCGCTAACTAACCTTTTCGGATGTTCAGAATAAAGTAAGCGAGACCTGTACGTGAGGCGCGGTGGTATTTCGTCACCCCTTGAGTGGCGCTTGGCTTGGCTCTGGACCTGTGCGCACATCTGCTGACGCGGAATGACACGCAAGGACGAGCAAGGACGAACTGGAATGAGTAACGTTGCCGAAAGTGCTGTGCGGGAACTTTTCATGCCTCGGCCTATATTCTGAGCGAATTCTTGAGTTGGGTGACGACCGTAGCATGGCTTCCTGTGAGTTGAACAAGAGCGCCACGTGAAAACTTCACCTTCCCGTTGTGGTTCCGCGGCAGCCTGTTTGGTGTGCGTACATGCGAATGAAATAAACCTTTTCCGTACCTTCGCATATTTCCGCTACGCCTGCTTCTAATGTTTTGTTTTTGAAGGGTGAATTTACTTGTTTTTGTGTCCAATGATTGAGATACCTTAATTGCGCGTCTCAATTTCTAAGGCCACCAATAAAATTCTGGCGACGACTGGGCAGGTTCGGCTTGACTTTCTTGCGATGTACTTAATCATGGGACTTCTGCAGCGTCGTGTAGACATCGACCTTACGTAATTAAATTCAGCATACGCGGGCTTCCCAAACCTGCAATGTTGGGCACGGTTCCGCGCCAGTGATGTTGACAGCTGTGTTATAGTCGGCCTTATTAATGTGTGTGCCGCCTTTCGAACTGAAAGGCATGCTGGACCAATAATATTAGAAAAAAAAAAAAAGGCGGTGCCGGCAGCACAGCGCAATGCTTTTCCCTTACTCGCGCAAACATGTTTCGACGAGTAGTAGAATGGAGGGGGTATCTCTTTCTTCCAATCAGTACACATGTGCTAGTCCTCCTATGAAATAAAACTAACAATACTGCGTATAGTCACGCTCGTCGCAAAACATGTTGTTTATATACATTCTTAACTGTCACATCTTGTGTAAGAGTTGTCACTCGTATAAATTATTTCTAGCATCGCATCATCTTCGGTGACGACTGGCAAGTTCTACCTTCAACTCGTTGAAGTGCGCGTCGTCTGCGCGCGTCGTCCGACACATTCCCGGAAAGCGTGCACCACCGTACGAGAGTGTGACGTGTGGCGAAGCTTATAAAAATTTGTTTTGAGGAGGCCGAGTCGCAGCGCACGTTTCTTTAGTATTGTGCCTTTTAACTGCTGTATGTACACTTGCTGGGCACAGTTGCGCCCAATAAACAGCTCTACTGCCGACGCCTTGAGTTATGCTGCGTCCTTGATCGTCACGACCACATGAATATGTATATATAGTCACTTAGTCGTGAAGCGTTGCAATAGTGCAGGGGAAATTATATATTCTGGAAAAATACCTGTGCGCCAGCGTTAAGTCGGCAGCACAGGTATACGATTTTGTCAAATTGACTATAGCCAGACGATCTTATGCAGTTGTGTAATCACTTGTGTGTGTCAGTCAATTCGCTTTTTCATTGTACGTTTGTTTTTTTTTACAATTGGAAAATAAGCGTGAATACTGATTTCTTTGTTTCAAAGGACGCTGCTGCTTTACAGTCCTAACCTCGTGCCCCGCGCTGGGCCAAGGCTGCACAAGTCACACGAGAGAGAGAAAGTGCACGCATTTATTTTTCAAAAAAGTACATCCACCACCTGACGCAAGCGCATGCTAAACGGAGGATGAAATACATACAGGCCGTAACGTCATAAACAATAGTGACTCTTATTGCGAGTGGCAATAATAAATGGCAACATAGTGAGGAAAGGAGGTACAGACATTTTGGCGTGTTTTCCACTCCGACAACGAATCACCACAGAAACATTTAGTCAAATTATACACCGTTATGTTCTACACAAAGTGCCCTATGATCCTTTTGAGATATTTGCAAATTCGTAATTCCAGTCCATGTGTTTCGGAACTGAAGACGACAAAAGGTAGGAAGACACCATGCACGAAATCACGAAGTGGTCTCGCGCAGGCTGTTCCGTCCAATGATTTAGCGAGCTGCCGGCGTAAATTTATGTGTATGGTGTCGTGAATGAGCTGTAAATGTTCTACTTCTAAATATGTACCCTGTGTGTGCTGACTTGTAGGAAGATAACATAGTAAACAGCTAAATATCACCACAGGAGGCTTGTCACGAAGCTCCTATTATTTTAGGTTAATATCGTGTTATGCGCTCGTCGCAGATGCCCTGTGAATTGTTCGACTGATCGAATGTAATTTATTTATATTTATATGGACCAAATCGTAAGTAAAAACTGCAAATATCGAGAACTATGCACCACTGTTGATACGCTGTTAACTGAATAATTTGACAAACAATTGTGAAATAGACGGGCAAGCGGAGAAGTATTGACTGCATAAATGACAGTTGCTGCCCCGAGGTAAAACCCCCGCACAGGAATTTACACTAAACGCAAACACTGCCAATACAATCGTACTCGTCGGTGCAGGAAAGGCGGGAAAACAGGTGTTGTGCGGCAAAGCTGGCTTGCGGGAAAGCGCAGGAGAACTCGTCGTTACTCCCAGGGGGCCCACAAGCCACCGTGCAATTCGGGAAAGGCTTTCGGGTCGACCGGTCTCAGCCTGGGTGACATGGACGTTGCTTCGTACTCTTCTAGCTTTCGCTTCAGCGATGCCACTAACTGCATGGAGAAAAATGAAACTATGAGAAAGAGCATCTTTTGGCAGCCTGTGTGAGGGCATCGGGGTTCAGTTTCTGCTCTGCCCTCTGATTTTTTTTTTTTAATCCAGCGGAGCTGTCAAAGCCGCGGTCAGGTTGACGTCCACAGCATCAGGCGTAGTGGAGAAAGCGTGAAAGAAACAGAGGAGGTGCAGACAGATAAAGAGAGACAGAAAGCGAGAGAAAATAAAGAAATAAAATTTCTTCACAAGGCGAGATTTGAACCCACGTACACACGGTTCGAAGACGAGCATCACAACCACTAGGTATAACGTATCGTTGCTTCAATACAACGTCGGTTCCCCGTATCGTTGTGTCTGTAGAACATAGTGATATGGGAGCTCCACTACGGCGTCTCTCATAAATAGCTGGTTTTGGGACGTTAAACCCCAGAAACCAATCAACTTGATTGAATGTTAACCTGATTACAACCTATGCTGAACTGCGTTCACGTGCATGGTGTTCTACTGCGGAATGTTCCAAGTTCGAACCCCTATGATCCATGTTGAACTACTACTAAAGGTTCTGGCTATCGCCTTTACGTCTCTCAGAAGATAGCTAAGGGCTGTTATTATTTATTTATTTATTTATTTATTTATTTATTTATTTATTTATTTATTTATTTATTTATTTATTCGAAAACGGGCTGTTTCGTGCTTACCTCCACTTCGGTGCTCGCAAGATTGTGCAGTTCGCAAGGGTCCTTGGCCAGGTCGAATAGGTAGGGTGGCGCGCCGCTCACGAAGTTAGAGGGTTCGCCCGATTCGTCACACCGCAGCGAAGTCTTCTGGCGCCACTGGGCTGACGCCTGGGTACGGCTGGCGTTCTTGTAAAACAGGCGCAGGGCATCGGCTGCCTTGGAGCGCGCCGTCAGCAGGTCTAGGTCTTCGTCGGGCCTCGGACTGCCGGGAATCGGAGTGCGCTCGTCAGACCTGCGTTGAATTGATTTGTGGCACGTTAGAGGACCCCCCACTCCCCGCCCCACCCACCCCCCCGTCAAAAAAAAGAAAAAAAAGTAAAGGCAGATGGACGGCTGTGAAATCTGAGTAAACAGTATAGGTGTCAACTTCACTGTCATGTAGCAGTGGGCTAAGTAGAAGGGCTGGGGTATAGTTGTTTGAGGTCATTTGCGGGTCAGCGTTTACTTACTTTCACGAGGACGTGTACTCTACAAAAACTGGAGTGACCGATCGGGTAGCGTGCGACGTCTGCGGGACCACTTGCTATGTCGTTGCCCTCTACATCACAACGGCTGGAAAATCGGTCGCTTTCAGTGCTAATGCTCCTAGAAAACTGTACCCATCGCTCGTGGGCCCACGAGACAGTGAAAGCACTTTCGTGTTTCTTAAGGACGACGGGCTTGTGCGAACGTTTTTAACTGCGCAACGGTGCAATGGCCAATGCATCAACGCATTAGTCTTCCATTTTTTTCTTTCCCTCTTCTCCCTTTCATCTTTCTGCTCCCCTCTCCCAATCCCACAGTGCAGGGTAGCCAGCCGGACGCTTTCTGGTTAACCTCCCACCTCTCTGTTCCGTCGCTACTGCGCGGCCCGGGAATTGTCTTTCTTTTCTTCATTACATTCACTTCCTTCCTTCCTTCCTTCCTTCCTTCCTTCCTTCCTTCCTTCCTTCGTTCCTTCCTTCCTTCCTTTTTTACCTTCCTTATCTCTTCAGTATTGTCCTTTGCATAATCAGTATCATGCAGCAGCACCGGTAGTGGGTCAAGGGCAAGAGCTTCTTCTGTCTTCTGCGTGATAGCTCCGCTGTTAACCACGAACGGTGCTCCACAGGGATTGACGTCGACCTCAACCAGCTCAGCTGTTAAAATCAATTCGTTGCTAGAGGCATTTACCGGATTACAGAGTCGGTGTTCCAAACACCGTATCATCTTCGACCCGTTCCACCTTCTCCTCGGCCATATTTTATGCTGTCTTTGGAAAGCGCACCTTGCGAGACCAGGTGACCCTTCTGCCCGAGTCTTCCTACACATTGATTTCGGTGGCTTCTTAGTGCTGCTTTGCTGAATCTCTCACACACGGCAGCATGCATATAACGAAATTGTCTTATATAAATTAAGTCATGTGTACTGAGTACCTGGATATGTGCGCATGACCAGCAGTATATATTCTGGTGCACTATAAGAAGAAAAAGAAAGATCCCCACACATGTACGTCCTCGTGTTTTTTTTTTTGTTTTTTTTTTATCACGAGGAAACTTTCTTTGCTTTGTTCCCTGGTGTCTGGGACATCTGTTCCGTCATTTTTTATTCCTCGCCCTGTGTAAAGTAGGCGCCGCCTAGAGACAGAGAAACTTGCCTTAGTAACTTAGCGGCCAGAGTACGTGTTGCGCTGCCAATTTGGAGGACGCGAGTTAAATCCTCAATGCCAGCTGCGCATTTCATGTAGGCGAAATACGAAACACGCGTGCATAATCATATCATTATTTTGGCACATAATCTCCCTAATTTAATCTTTTATTGTTAATATTACTTTTCTAGGCAAAGTGCAATAACTGACACGGCAGATTCCAGAGGTGTGAATAGTGAAAGGCCGGTTGCGAAGACATTGCAATGTCTGCACTAGCGAGGATCACGCGTGCGACAGTGTGAAGCGTAGCTCCGCCTCTTGCCGTCTTGCTGAGCTGGAACGTATGATCACAATCCTACAAAACACGGTCATATATGTGAACAACATCCAACTAATCAGATCACGATTTGCATAACATCTTTTAGGGGCGAAGCTCCTCTTAGTCTAACCTTGTCACGCGTCAGGCGTCAGGCGTAACCCGTGTGCCGGGGGGCACGCGCTCGCCCTCGGCGCGTGCTTCCCGGCGCGTGCCTCTCTCTCTCCCGGCGCGTGCCTCTGCTGTCTTGTGTGAGAGAGAGAGAGAGACAGAGAGAGCGAAAGGAGCGCGTTGGCTATGGAAACGCTCTTTCTTAGAGGAACGCTACCAGCTCGCAAAGAAGGAGAATGCGCCCTCACGCGCGAGAGACAACGTTGGCGCAAGCAGCGTCTCCTAGGGAGTTTCTTGATTGAGAAATACCGACTGCTCGCGTTGGAGAAGCGTTCACCGGCAACCCATATATATATATATATATATATATATATAGGCACTAGATCTTGACTTGCAATGAAGTGCCGGTGGGAGATTTCACTTGTGCATAGTTGAACGATGAGGATTCGTAGCGTGCGCGTTAACTAAATTAATCCGGAACTCGGCACGATCTACGATGAACCTCCCGAGCTTCGCCCTCTCATCATCATTCACTCCGTGGATATGCTGTAATTTTTTTTTCCCTGTTAAGCGTAGCCTGCATTCTAATAGCCAAGACTACCACACGCATTGACGAGACCTGCGTAGCTTGGTTGACTTGATTGCTCTCAAAGCCGGTTGCTGGGCATCTTCGTAGTTATGGTAGTAGCGCTTCAACATAAAGAGACGGACATGACTGTGTGTTCTCTTATGCCGACATGTATGCACGTATACCTGCCACCGGAGGCCGTTCCCAGCACAAGCTTGTAGTCTCCCTGCCGCAGAGCCGCCGTATTGCTCACAGGGTCGATGTTGTACAGGATGTCCGTGCGCGGGGATGAGAGGTCCTCGGACAGGTGTCGCCACATGTCGATGCCATCCAGATGCTGCAGAGTGGCTGGGTCACCGCCTGTGAGGAAGCGGAGCCAGAGGTTGATAGAACGCACTGCGCCAACTCACCATCTACGAAACTACGTCGTGATAACAAGCACCGACTCAAGTGCAAGCACACCAGTCGCAGCACACGCTATACGAAAATTACATTGCTCTACTTTCTGATGATGTGTTGATTGCCGTCACCTCGTGGCAACTAACGCCGATTCAGGAACAAAATATGCTGTCCCTTATGTATTGTGTTACATACAGAGAGCAGAAATGTAACACCGCATGTTGTTCTCTTTAATGCTATTCTGGAGGGAACGCATGTTTGGTTCTGCATGGCTGTACCTTATATATGCGGACCTTACGTACTACATCAGAACGTTTCTCGAAGCCAAACAGGCTTCTGGCGACTCTATACGCACTCCTGGCTCCAACTAGCACCTGCCCACTTCCAGATATATTAATTTTGTATTACCCAGAGGAAAAAGAAACCTTGTCTTGGCGCAGCTGACATCTCATGGACGGATAGATAAGCAACTATACTGCAACCAACGCAGCACGCCCATTGCTATCATGAGCGATGCACGCAGCCAAAAGTGGATTCTAGGACAGGATTTACAAACCTTTTCATTCGTAAAAGCTCTCTAGCTTCCACTGGCCAACTAGCTTCGCTAACTTTAAGCCAAGCGTGAGGATTTATCCATCGTTTCTCTTACAGACAATTCTAGCGTAAGCCGTGCGTTCTTGTGGATAAGAGTCCTCACTTTCAGTGCACAGAACACAATACAGTACTACCGTCAGCACGCTCAATATACGAACGATCTGCAGCGTGGCCTGGACCACTTGGAATGAGGCCAGCGCCGCCAAATGATGGTGGCGGTTGCCGAAGCAACATTCATTTGTTTATTCGATATAAAGTAAGAAACAAATATTATTTCGGCAACAGCGCCAACCACTTCGCGGTGCTGACCTCATTCCAAATGCCTCACGCCCGGCTGCAGAGCATTAGTCTTGAGCGTGCTGACGGCTGTACCTTCGATTATTAATCTTCGAGGCTAGATTAAACGAGCGCGTACATCTGGTAACAATAATCGCACGTATTTATCCATCCACACACGTGCTACACCCTTCTCCTGTACTGCATCGCTTTTCTGTCACGAGAGACGCGCTTAGGTCCGTTTGTGTATATGCATAATCACTTTCCAAGTCCCGTCACTTAGACATGTAGCGCCAACGGCTCGGGGCTGTGTGTGTAACCTGAAGTGTTCGGTTCCTACAACAACTGATATGTTCCCCTCTTACGCGGCTGAAGGACAGATATATGACAGGAACGCTAAGGCTAATTTTTAACAAGCAGGCTGAGCAAAATGAGAGAGCTTATGGGCCATCTGCATGTATCTCAAGCGCCAGCTGCTTGAACGTTTACTTGAAGGGGGGCCTGCACATCTTTGCGTGCCTACATACATATATGCCTATACACACGCATGCATATGCTCCCTGCCTTTCTCCTCTTTTCTCTCTCTCTCTGCAAGGCATACGTGTCGGGCGATGCTGCAATTTATTCTAGACGTGTTGAACGTGCTTGTCTAGTGTCCTTTTCGTTAGTTTCCTCTTCTGTGACTCTGAAGCGCGCCAGAATTTAATCTTCTATATATTCTACATATAAACGATGGAAGAGCAAGGGAAGCTGAACGCTTCAAGTGACAAGAAGTACTCAAACAACGAACGTTCGTGGAGGCTATACGCTGTGATAAATGGTCTTTGACAAAGAATACCTTGACAACTTTCTTGTCAAGTATACCTTGATTCTTTAATAACGAATCGACAGTCCTGTCGAGGACAAGTCCCTTCATTGCGTCATTGCTTGTGAGACGAATTTTCATCACTTGTATACACACACACACACTGACGGCATGTGTTTTCGAAAGGAGGGAGGAAGACAAAGAAACAAGAAAAGATAAAGGCAAGAAAGTTTACCTCAAGCTCGTCCGGTATGTTACCGCACGCATGCTGACGGCGAATAGAGGCTACAACGAAGGAAAGGAAGAAGGACTAAAGCCCCGGCTTCATCCAAGTGTGCACATTGACGCCTCAGACGGTACGCAAAGGTATATGAGCAAGCAGCATCTGACCGGCGGCCGAGTAGAGCGTGGGCAGCCAGTCGGCGACATGCATGAGCTGCTGGGACACCCTGCCGCGGGTGGCGAGCAGCGGCGACCAGAGGAAGGCGGCCGCCCTGGAGGCGCCCTCCCACATGGTGCCCTTGGAGCCACGCAGGGGCCAGTTGCAGCCGCAGCTGGCGTGGATGCCCGACGGGGCACCGCCGTTGTCGCTGCTGAACACCAGCACCGTGTTCTCCAGCATGCCCGCCTCATGGAGTGCCTCGACCACCGCGCCCACCGACTCGTCCAAGACGTCCACCATGGCTGCGCCAGGGGGAGCGAAGTCGCGAAATGACCCATAATACGGATTCGCACGTGCAAGTAATGCGTACACCCGCACGTCGTTTCTGAGTGGATGTGTACGTGAGTGTGGCTGGAGAATAGTTTAAGGCGAAAGCCTTATGTCTGGTTTCGAGGTGCGCTCGGAAAAGTGGTTCCATAGGTCGGAAAAATTATGTGCAAAAATTGATTACTCAGCAACGTAAATAATAACCCCACATTATTATATATCAATCGACAGGTAAATTCCCGGAGTATATATAAATATATACTGAAGAGTGATGATGGTAGTCATTAAATTAAGTATACTAATGACAATGACAAAGCGGGAAACCAGGTCATGAAACCACGTGTGGATCATACCCGTATTTGGTATGTGAGTATGAGCAACACGTTACTACATGTCCACCTTTACGGCCTACGTCAAATTAGATTGACGTGACGTTGTAGTGCCAAAGGTTCGGACTCTTTGATTTGATATGATTCGGTTTGATTTGTGGACTTCCATTTACACTCACAGAAGCGTACAAAGGAGCGGTAAATAGAGATGGACGAGGGGAAAATGCCGCACAGGCGTGGCTTTTGAGGCAACCTCACTCCCATTTCATATACAGTATGACTGCATTTTAAGCCCACGAAACACGTTGTACAATATACTAATTAGTGGTCATTATACAGAAGACATACAATACACGAGAAATAAAGAGAAAAGAAATGCACAAGTAATGACATAATGATATAACAGCAATAAATATAATGATGGCCTGTGGGACGCCGCAATAACGTATTTATTCTTGCCCGCTTGACAGCACACATTACGCTTTTTTTTTATGTGCGTGTGATCGAGGCATCGGTAACGTACTGAGAGTGCTTACCGGCGTAGACTGTGCGGTTCTCCTCTCCGATGTACGAGAACTTCTCGATGTTCTCCTCGGGCGCCGCTAGGGGGACTTCCACGCCTCCGTGCGGCGCCTGGTGGCTCAGGTACATAAAGAAAGGCTGTACGAATCAAACGAGACCGTATACTCAACAAACGTTAAATGCACGCTACTCACAAGAGCTTGTGTACTATATATGACGTGTTCGGTTGTGAACAAGATAGAGCCTGAAACTTAATGTTCTTTTTTTTTTATGCTTCCCAGATTGGCGTATAAACGTAACATTAAGGGCAAAACAAAAGAAAAGCAATAGCGCATAGGGGCCTTAAGTACTGAGATATGTGAAATCTCGTTGTGTAACCTGTCTCTTTTCTACAAGAATACAGCTTTCTGAAAAGTAACCATTCCTGCATGCGCAGATAAGTTGCGTCTCTTCTTTCTTTATCGCCCCTGGGCTCTGCTTCAGTTGGTAGTCGGCGTTCGTGTTGTCCACATCTCTTCCATGTTTTGCAGGCCTGTTCTCTGCATTATGAATCCTTACCAACTAGTCCAGCTTTCTGTCCTTTTGACAATCTTCACGAAATCATTTATCCGGCGTCGTGTGCGCTTCTCTTTCAAAGTTTCGATTATTGAATCCTGCCGGTATGCTGCGCTTAGGAAACATTTGTAATATCTGTTCTTTTTTCTTTTTTTAGCTGGAGAGCTTAAGATGAGGCTAATAACGATGATTAGTGCACTTTTTTATTTTCGTAAACACCGTGAATTATTACTGGGTTCCTCTCGAAGGTACGAGTCAGTTATTCAGGCCACGGCAGTAACAAACCCGGCCTCACCTCGGATGCATTGTGACGCTTGATCAGATTAACCGCCTTCTCCGTGAAGAGCGTCGTGGAATAGTGGCCGCTCTCATTGTTCGAACTGCCGACACCTTCCCAGAAGTCCAAGCCAAGGTGTTCGCCCTGTCAAAAGATAAATATTACCACAGAGTATTCACAATGTGCGTGTCAATCAATGCCTAGCTATTTCACGGTTGTGTTGTCTTATACTGCGCTAAACGCCGTGGGAAGGACATACACTGACGTGTTTGTTACAATGTGTTACAATAAGAAACATTGTAACACACTGTGTCACATGTTTAAATGTGTTACAGTGTGTGACAATGAGAAATGACTGTTTTATGAAAACGTGACTTGGAGAGAAAACGTCGTGCAAAAACGTGGCCGTGCCCCGCTGCTTACAAGGTATGCATGGCCCAGGCTAATGACGTGCAGTGGAAAGGGAAGAAAACCGAACACGTTCGCAAACAAGCTACGATCTCGCCCCAGATATATTGTGTTATTACGTCCACAAAGTAATGTACATAAAAATAAGCAGGGGTGGCCACAAACTGCAAAAACGTATACCTTTAGCTTGACGGAGTGTTTATGTCCCCAGGTTCTCCATGTTCCGCCGTCTCAACTTATACTTACAACGCTCGCAGGTCAACGCTTATACGACACCATTTTCGATAGAAGCATCAGGACCGATAAGCCGACCGTCCATTTGTTGACTCTTGTAGCTGACAGGTGAATGTGTGCAATATACGTTGTTAGTACATGTATCATTGAGCTCTCCAGGCGCCTTTTACGTCATTCTCTCCTGGGTGCAATTTCTAGTGAGTTAAGAGACAGACTCTATGGAGTCTGTCTGTTAACTCTTTATAGAAGCGTGAGCCGTTGGAGTTCGACAATTCAAGGTTAAAGAGAGCTGTACCGCCGACCCAAAAGTTCACCGACGGAAATAACGTGCTCAGCACATGTTTTTTTCTTCTTTTCTTTCGTCCCTGTACTTCCCTGTACTTTTTAATCGGCAATTCAGTGCTCTTCAATCTTGAAATATCTTTGATTGTGTCGAAGACTCCTGTTTGTCTGCGGACTGAAGTGAAAAAGCACCCTTCGTCTTTGACGTGACAGATCTCGCAGTGCACGATCACATTCCGATCGTAATTGTTGTGTATACTCGAGCCGAGCTCAATTAGCTCGAGGAACGTGCGGTGCAGTGTAGGCAATCTCACTTTATTTTTCTGACCCGCCTTCTATCGTTAGCTTTAACAGCTTTAAGGTGTTTAAGCCCGGCGATACCCCGTTCCGCTTAGACAAGAAATGATCATCACTGGTGATGATAACTGCGCGTGCACTTCTGTATGAAATGCGCAATGTGTGGCATTGATGATGATGATGATGATGATGCTCCTGTAGAACTGTGGCATTTGAGCGGGCAATGCCTTCAGGCCACTACTGCATAATGGGCGGTATGTGCCAAGGAGGTCGACATAGCCATGCATAGTATAGTATGGCAAAGTGACAGGTGGGAAAGAAATGAGGGTGAGGAGGTGTCACACGAGGATAAAGAAGGAGGGCAGAGGGTGAAGCGTGGGATTGCATATATATATATATATATATATATATATATATATATATATATATATATATATATATATATATATATATATATATATATATATATATATATATATATATATATATATAAGACAACAACGAAAGAACTCAATCCACGTTCGCAAGGTGATGGCGCTTGCTCGCCAGCGACGCGCTGTTTCTCATATTGCTGTGCGTGCAATCAGCTTTCTTTCTTTCTCTTCTTTTTTTTTTTTTCATTGAGCTTCGAGGCTCGGGCAGCAGGCGTCGCGCGCACAATAGAAAGCCTGGAGGCTGGCCAAGTATCGGGGCACCCGTGACGGAGTTATTTACGCCCTGCCAGGACACGAGTGCACCAGTTTATTTTCGCAGAAAACATACGCGAAGAGACAGAAGCCACAACACGCCGAGGCAAGCACAGCTGCAGCGCGCTGCAGGCGTTGATGTTTCTCTCATTACCGCGAGGCCTGACTGAGGCGGCCAGCTGAAAGCGAAAGAAACAAACAACTGTATATTTAGATACTGGATCACCCGCTGCCCATCCTCGGACAGGAAAGGAAACTGTGGCAAACAATAGCAAAGTGTATGCGCTGACCCTCCAAGAAACACTTTAACATATATGCGTGCTTATACATACCTCGTTCCACTCGTTTCTCTGAAAGCTCGCTCCCGACTTACTCCAGAGGGTGCAGCGGAGTATTTCCAGTATATATGGAAACGCTTTGATGAAGAGGTGCTTGACCTTTTGACATGCTACAGAAGTTGCGCTCAGCACATAATTAACTCTCAAATTGACTGCTGTGTATAGACAGGAGCAAAAATGCGCGGATGTAAATAGCGCACAATTAAAAAAAAACGGCATTTGCTTTAATTTTAAATATCTTCTCACCTACACGTACAGTTAGGTGATTATCGTTCGCGCAGGCTGCAGATGTGTACGATATCGCTTGAACGCATGCATGGAAAGTGCTTCGAAAACCATTGCTTTTTTTTTTTTTCGCGGCTGCTCAAATTTTGGCTACTGGCGATGCGCTAATCCGGCAACCAGTTTTGGAGGAACAACACAGAGAGAGCAAAATGACAGCTATCGCCCTTTGTTTCTGTGACACTTGGTGCGCTCTGCTCGCCTGGACAAACATCACCTATAATTTATGCGACGCTGGAAATATTGGATTTTAGGGCAACATTACCAGCTTAAAGTTACCGATTTATTATTTGTCAGAGGCTGCCGGCTGGTCATCTGTGTTGAGCGATTGTGTAAGGCGCACAAGCTAAGGGGCCTTCCGCTCTCAATATGGGTTCTTCATGAGCGTACCAAGCAACTCCGACCAATGTCATATTCTATATATACTGTCAGGGAGGAAGCCCGCGCAACACGTCATGATTATGTTGATGACGGCACCAACTGTGGCGCCATCTAGTCGGCCTTACTGTTGCCTCCTCCGCGACACAGTCCTTGCACGTTCCCCCCGTAGAACGTGAGCCCATCGCGGGCATGTCCAGTTGGGGTTCGTGGTGCACAGTCAGCTGGTCGGCATGGGCTATCCTTCGACGGCGTCTAGCTGTCGTGGGATTTGTCGGTATGAAGTCATCAGCGCCTACCTTCTTCGTAATACTATAGGTACCTGAGCGTCTTGGTGCGAACTTTGATGAGACGCCTGTTGCTGCATTACTTAGGGTATGGCTGTCCAGAAGAACGAGGTCGCCTGGCTTCAGGGTAACTGGCTGCCTGTGGTGGTCGTAATGTGCCTTTTGTTTTGCTTGAGCAGCAGCTTGCTGCTTGTGGGTAAACTCAAGGGCCCAGGCAGAGCACTGACGAACTTCTTCGGAGAAAGCATGATGGCCGCAGAAGGTCGTTCAACGTTGCACTTGGTGCCAGGTGGCTCCCGTAGAGTGCGCAGCTCTCTGCCATAACAAAGGAAGACTGGCGTGAAGCCTGTCACAACACTGTCCGCAGTGCGGAGGGCAAAGGCGATTTCAGGGATGTGCGTGTACCACTCCTTATTGTTGGTGCACTAGGCCCGAGGACATTCATTAACTATACCGTTATGGCATTCCACCATCTGTCCCGCGGGGCGGTAAGGCACAGTATGCCGATGTGGGATGCCCCATTGCTTTAGAAGGCTTTCCCAAAGAGTGCTGACGAACGGCCAGCCGTTGTCTCAAGAAATTGATACCGGCATGCCATGGCGAAGACTTGGCGCATACAATCAACAACGTTTTGGCTCGTAGCGGCTCATAAAAAACAATTAAATGAACTGTGTGAACTTGTCCACTACCACCAGCAGGTACTGATGGCGTCGCGGTGTGATCGGCAGCGCTCCAATGACACTGAGCTCCTCCATAGGCGCAGTGGCCCACTTCTGGCTTTTGGCGATTGGTCTTGGAGCTCTGGCAAACTTTGCAGCATCTGACATATTTAGATATGTATGCTCGCATACTTAGCCAAACAAAGCGAGAAGAAACACGCTGCAATGTCTTGAAAAAAGAAAAACCTGCATGTGAGCTAGTGGGGTGATCATGTGCCATTTTCAACACGAGAGTCTGCAATCACGCTGGTAGCCAAGGCACTTCTTGGTTTCCTCTTTGCTGAACAAGCAACCAGCTAAACTCTAGTTCTGTCGAAGTAGCCAAGTCCTTAATTAGGCGTGATTGTGGGTCGCTCTCCAGGGGTAGTGTACCTTGCATGACGCTTTTGAGTTTGGCAAGCAGTGGATCACGGTTCTGTTCCTCAACCAGACGTTCAATATCGCTCAGGAGAGTGACATAATCTACCATAGAGAGAGGGGCAACTGTCTCGAACGTGGTGTGCTGCTCCGGTTCTTGGATCGCTGTAGGAAACAATGTTTCGCGTAGAGTCTTGCCCGGGTTGTCTGGACGGTTCAAGGGAGCTCGGCTAAGTGCATCAGCAGCCAACGAGACCTGCCAACATGTTGGAGGAGGGGACACAGAAAGGGACCTGCCAACATCCTGCCAACCTGTTGGCAGGTCACCTTCTGTGTTTGACCTTGCAGTTCAGACCGTGCAACCTAAGGACCCGCCACTTTACTCTTTTTGAGGCCTGATCTGTGTGAAACACCCAGGACAGAGAAGAATGGTCGCAGTGGATTTCAAATTCCGTAAGTTCGAGGTAGGGCCTGAATTTACCTACTGTCCAGACCACTGCCAGGTAGTCCCATTCGAACTGTGTACTGTTTTTCTGCCTCGGTGAGGACCCTGCTTATAAATGACGCAGCTAGGTATCATTTTCAGATAATTCTTCAGGTAATTATCATTTTTCAGGTAACTTATGCGGCATGAAAGTGTGTAATATATCTGCGAGTGATGACAGGCATCGTAAATTTTGCGAAAGGGCAGCTTAGAGTGCAGCGCGCCAATGTGTCATGCGGTAAAGCTCCCATACGGAAAAATGGGAAGGATATGCCATGAAGGGCAAACTTCAAAAAATGTTTTTCTTAATTAAAACAAAAAAAGTGTGACCATAAAACTTGCCTGTTTGAGAGGAGATGGTATTTGCTTCTCGTTGAACTACAAGTTGGATATTTAATAAGAGCATCACATGGTGTATACCTCTAAATGTGGACCGAAACGCACCTTTTCTCAACTTTTTTCATAGCTTCTCAGCAGATGGTCTCAAAATATATTTAGCATAAAATATCGCTTCCGTGAAGTGCACAGCAATTACAAAAATATCTTACACATGGCTCCATCGCACTGAGAAAAATAAGCAAACAGAGCGCGATTTGAAGTTTTTTAAGGCATACGTAGCAGCAGAAAGATAGCTACAATATTATTGAAGATAAAACACGTTAAATCTAACAACTTTCCCGATATAACATAATGACCAAATTTGGTTGTGGCCCAATGAATAGTGCTCTCAAAATAAATTGCCTTTTATTGACGACTCAGACAATATTCCACAGAAATTCGAAAGCGTCTGTCTGTCTGTCTGTCTGTCTGTCTGTCTGTCTGTCTGTCTGTCTGTCTGTCTGTCTGTCTGTCTGTCTGTCTGTCTGTCTGTCTTGTTTGCTTGTCGACCCGGCTTGAGTGAGCTATGTAATACCTCATGTTTTGTACAATATACACGGCAGCCGGGGTGGAATTCATCGCACAGTTGGTGAGTGGAACTACTTATGAACTCTTGAAAATGAAATTTACGCCTGACGGCTACTTGAACCAATAACTGAATCCACAGTTGGGTCATTTGATTCATCATCCGAATGTATCGAATGTTTGCGTACTGCACCGACAATGGATTGATTGGTCAGTGACATGAAAAGAGCGAGCGAGTGACCCGAGAGAGAAAAGAAAGAAGAAAGAAAAATACAGGGGAAAGGGGCGTACCTCTTTGATGGTGTGGTTGTAGTAGTCCTCCTCTCCGTTGTAGTAGCCGTAGAAAGTGTCGAAGCCTCTGTACGTTGGAGTGTACTCGTCTTGCAGGTATCCCAAGTGCCACTGCGAGTGCGTGCCAGACGAGTGACGAATGCCAGACGCCCTTTCAAGCGGCTATAAGTGATTATGTGGCTGAAGAGAGTGCACACTTCACTCTCACGATTCGTGGATGAATTGAGAACCATTCGGCTGACACTGGAACATTTTTTGCGATTGAACAGATTTTCTTCGAAAAAAGGTTCTGTCCTAGATTGCGTTTATGAATTCAAGCATATGTGTGCATAGAAGCAGTGTTGTGCACGTTCCTCCATAACAGGAACGAAAACTCGTTCCTCGTTCCTTCACAATTTTGTAACGAGTTCCCGTTACAAGTTCCTTTAATAGATAAGGAACGCGTTCCAGTTACATTTCGAAAATTGGAAGGCGTCGTTACATTAACGTTAAATTTGATGTCTAAAATTTAAAATTAATCGTGCGGAAAAATAAAGTGAGCATATGAAATCTCGCATCGACCTATGTATATTTCAGGAATATCAATGTCATCGGCGGCATATTATCTGGAGACAAAGAAATACGCAAGGAAAGTCTCCTAGGCAAATACATTCAAGGTGCACCGGACATACCACGGACAACACCACTGCAACTTTGGCGCAGTGCGACACATATGGCACTTTCCACTTCAGTCTTCAGACTTATAGCCAGGATACTACGTCTCCAATGCGCAAATATATGTAGCTACTCACATGCACAAACGCATGTAACAGCGGTGCGTCTGACACTAAAGGGTAGTAATATACCTTTTTGATTTAGGATAGCATATAAAGGTTTGTGCTTGACCCATATGGCATTGCGCGAAAATAGTGGAACAAGATTCCCCGATATCGTCAGCATTCCCGATCCTAAACGATTTTGCTCAAAATTGGTGGCCGTCGTAGCATTTTAATAAATTAATTGGCAGTTATGGGTATATTCATTTTACTTAGTTCTCATCACTTTGAAGTGTTTGTTATATACAATACTGTACTTTTGTTGTTAATTATAGCTGCGTTGAATGTATGTCCGTGTGAGGAATTTTAATACTGCTATCCTTTGCGTTTACCGCCCAACTAAATAACGCGGGGCTGTTTTGTTCTTTCTTTCGTGGCATTAGGAATAAGCATTATTTGCCTCTTAAATTCGTAGGCACACCGACATTAAGGCAAGGGTGAAATGCTGTTGTGGTGCAGGAAATAAATAAGAAAATAAATAGCCTCACATGCATAATTTGACGGGACGCCAACCAAAAATGACGCACACCACACAAGCATAAATGACAGGACGGACAGGACATTATACAGCAAATGAGGCTGTACAGTACAGTGGACGGGGTGCGGTGCGTTAAAATGTTTGGTTATGCCTGCATGTGTATATACATGCCTTGCACCTACGTAACGACCAGGTGCTGCGGGATACCGTTTCGCCATCGTGGAGGACCAGCCGCGGCAGTGAAAGTGCGGACGCGTATGCGTTTCTGTACTCGCTCTCGTTAGCCGCGGTATTTGAGTTCTCGAATCACAGGAGAGCAATGAAGAGACGAGTGTGAAACAACACAAACTTTTTCACGTGCCAAAAGACGCACACAGTCAATGCGGCCTCACGAAGCAGCTAAAATCCCGAGGCAGCGCAGTTTGTGGCTGACGCGTATCAGGCGCGCCGATCGCGACACCGAACACGCTGATACATCCAAGTGTGCACAAGAGCCTACAAATGTTTTGCGAGCACAGTTATGCGCCTGTTCCTGCCTTGAGCATCGTTCGTCGGCTCCCGTCGTAACCGATCGCGAACGAGCGTAGCAGTGGCGCACCGACGGGGGGGGTTTCGGGTGTTGTAACCCCCCCCTGAGGCCGACCTAACCCCATCCCACTCCGTAACTTCTCCTATGTCCTAGAAGAATGTGGCGCTAATGTCTCTGCAAAATGCCGAAAAAAAATAATAAAAATAATCATCATCATTGATGTTACTATTATTTGGCATTTTATTTACTTTTTTTTTACAGACGCAACAACTGCGTAATGGCATGCCCGGCCCTTCGTGAAAAATTGAACCCCCCCCCTGGTAGAGATCCTGGGTGCGCTACTGGTAGAGCATTCCTCTACTTATGGCGCGCCTTCCTGAATAAAAAATACGGGCTCTCAAATTTTTGCCACAAGATGCCAAAAAAGGTAAGACTATAGAGTCTCGTTTTGGGAAATTTGACTCATCAGAATGTTTTACCGCAATAGAGCTTCCTCTTATTGAGCGCCTTCCTATACATATACGTTCGCAATCTTGCCCAAAATTCCAAAAAAGGTCGTATTGGGTTTTTGTGAAATTTTGCTCATTCGCAATGCGTTTTCCGAATCTATTCTCGACTTAGCGCGCTTCTCTGAATAAAAATACGGTCTCTCAAAATCTTGCCAAGATGCCAAAAAGGAAAGACTTAGTATTGGTTTTTGTGAATTTTGACTCGATCAGAAGTCGCTCAAAATCGTTCCCGCATGTAGGCTCCTTACTTATGGCCGATTCATAAAATACGTCTCTCAAATTTTGCCAAATGCAAAAAAGGTAGACATTATGGGTGAAAATTGACTCGACCTTTCCCATCGTAGAGAATTACTCCATACGGCCTCCTAATAAATTGTCAATCTTTCCAAAATGCCAAAAAGGTAGACTATAGTATGGGTTTTTGTGAAATTTGACCGTTGACGTTTTACGCATCGTAAGCATCCTTACTTTGCGCGCTTCCTAAAAAATACGCTCAAGTCTTGCCCACATGCAAAAAGGTAAGTAGAGTTTGCATTTTGACTCAATTCTCAAACTGCGTTTTCCGCCCTAATTATTCCTTACTGAATAAAAATACGGTCTCTCAAAATTTTGCCCAAAATCATCAGCGCCTACCTTCTTCGTAATACTATAGGTACCTGAGCGTCTTGGTGCGAACTTTGATGAGACGCCTGTTGCTGCATTACTTAGGGTATGGCTGTCCAGAAGAACGAGGTCGCCTGGCTTCAGGGTAACTGGCTGCCTGTGGTGGTCGTAATGTGCCTTTTGTTTTGCTTGAGCAGCAGCTTGCTGCTTGTGGGTAAACTCAAGGGCCCAGGCAGAGCACTGACGAACTTCTTCGGAAAAAGCATGATGGCCGCAGAAGGTCGTTCAACGTTGCACTTGGTGCCAGGTGGCTCCCGTAGAGTGCGCAGCTCTCTGCCATAACAAAGGAAGACTGGCGTGAAGCCTGTCACAACACTGTCCGCAGTGCGGAGGGCAAAGGCGATTTCAGGGATGTGCGAGTCCCACTCCTTATTGTTGGTGCACTAGGCCTGAGGACATTCTTTAACTATACCGTTATGGCATTCCACCATCTGTCCCGCGGGGCGGTAAGGCACAGTATGCCGATGTGGGATGCCCTATTGCTTTAGAAGGCTTTCCCAAAGAGTGCTGACGAACGGCCAGCCGTTGTCTCAAGAAATTGATACCGGAATGCCATGGCGAAGACTTGGCGCATACAATCAACAACGTTTTGGCTAGTAGCGGCTCATAAAAAACAATTAAATGAACTGTGTGAACTTGTCCACTACCACCAGCAGGTACTGATGGCGTCGCGGTGTGATCGGCAGCGCTCCAATGACACTGAGCTCCTCCATAGGCGCAGTGGCCCACTTCTGGCTTTTGGCGATTGGCCTTGGAGCTCTGGCAAACTTTGCAGCATCTGACATATTTAGATATGTATGCTCGCATACTTAGCCAAACACAGCGAGAAGAAACACGCTGCAATATCTTGAAAAAAGAAAAACCTGCATGTGAGCTAGTGGGGTGATCATGTGCCATTTTCAACACGAGAGTCCGCAATCACGCTGGTAGCCAAGGCACTTCTTGGTTTCCTCTTTGCTGAACAAGCAACCAGCTAAACTCTAGTTCTGTCGAAGTAGCCAAGTCCTTAATTAGGCGTGATTGTGGGTCGCTCTCCAGGGGTAGTGTACCTTGCATGACGCTTTTGAGTTTGGCAAGCAGTGGATCACGGTTCTGTTCCTCAACCAGACGTTCAATATCGCTCAGGAGAGTGACATAATCTACCATAGAGAGAGGGGCAACTGTCTCGAACGTGGTGTGCTGCTCCGGTTCTTGGATCGCTGTAGGAAACAATGTTTCGCGTAGAGTCTTGCCCGGGTTGTCTGGACGGTTCAAGGGAGCCAACGAGACCTGCCAACATGTTGGAGGAGGGGACACAGAAAGGGACCTGCCAACCTGTTGGCAGGTCGCCTTCTGTGTTTGACCTTGCAGTTCAGACCGTGCAACCTAAGGACCCGCCACTTTACTCTTTTTGAGGCCTGATCTGTGTGAAACACCCAGGACAGAGAAGAATGGTCGCAGTGGATTTCAAATTCCGTAAATTCGAGGTAGGGCCTGAATTTACCTACTGTCCAGACCACTGCCAGGTAGTCCCATTTCTGAACTGTGTACTGTTTTTCTGCCTCGGTGAGGACCCTGCTTATAAATGACGCAGCTAGGTATCATTTTCAGATAATTCTTCAGGTAATTATCATTTTTCAGGTAACTTACGCGGCATGAAAGTGTGTAATATATCTGCGGGTGGTGACAGGCATCGGAAATTTTGCGCAAAGGCAGCTTAGAGTGCAGCGCGCCAATGTGTCATGCGGTAATGCTCCCATACGGAAAAATGGGAAGGATATGCCATGAAGGGCAAACTTCAAAAAATGTTTTTCTTAATTAAAACAAAAAAGTGTGACCATAAAACTTGCCTGTTTGAGAGGAGATGGTATTTGCTTCTCGTTGAACTACAAGTTGGATATTTAATAAGAGCATCACATGGTGTATACCTCTAAATGTGGACCGAAACGCACCTTTTCTCAACTTTTTTCATAGCTTCTCAGCAGATGGTCTCAAAATATATTTAGCATAAAATATCGCTTCCGTGAAGTGCACAGCAATTACAAAAATATCTTACACATGGCTCCATCGCACTGAGAAAAATAAGCAAACAGAGCGCGATTTGAAGTTTTTGAAGGCATACGTAGCAGCAGAAAGATAGCTACAATATTATTGAAGATAAAACACGTTAAATCTAACAACTTTCCCGATATAACATAATGACCAAATTTGGTTGTGGCCCAATGAATAGTGCTCTCAAAATAAATTGCCTTTTATTGACGACTCAGACAATATTCCACAGAAATTCGAAAGCGTCTGTCTGTCTGTCTGTCTGTCTGTCTGTCTGTCTGTCTGTCTGTCTGTCTGTCTGTCTGTCTGTCTGTCTGTCTGTCGTCTTGTTTGCTTGTCGACCCGGCTTGAGTGAGCTATGTAATACCTCATGTTTTGTACAATATACACGGCAGCCGGGGTGGAATTCATCGCACAGTTGGTGAGTGGAACTACTTATGAACTCTTGAAAATGAAATTTACGCCTGACGGCTACTTGAACCAATAACTGAATCCACAGTTGGGTCATTTGATTCATCATCCGAATGTATCGAATGTTTGCGTACTGCACCGACAATGGATTGATTGGTCAGTGACATGAAAAGAGCGAGCGAGTGACCCGAGAGAGAAAAGAAAGAAGAAAGAAAAATACAGGGGAAAGGGGCGTACCTCTTTGATGGTGTGGTTGTAGTAGTCCTCCTCTCCGTTGTAGTAGCCGTAGAAAGTGTCGAAGCCTCTGTACGTTGGAGTGTACTCGTCTTGCAGGTATCCCAAGTGCCACTGCGAGTGCGTGCCAGACGAGTGACGAATCCCAGACGCCCTTTCAAGCGGCTATAAGTGATTATGTGGCTGAAGAGAGTGCACACTTCACTCTCACGATTCGTGGATGAATTGAGAACCATTCGGCTGACACTGGAACATTTTTTGCGATTGAACAGATTTTCTTCGAAAAAAGGTTCTGTCCTAGATTGCGTTTATGAATTCAAGTATATGTGTGCATAGAAGCAGTGTTGTGCACGTTCCTCCATAACAGGAACGAAAACTGGTTCCTCGTTCCTTCACAATTTTGTAACGAGTTCCCGTTACAAGTTCCTTTAATATAAGGAACGCGTTCCAGTTACATTTCGAAAATTGGAAGGCGTCGTTACATTAACGAAAGTATTGACAACAATGGCCGTAACCGCCTTCTCAGAACCAATGCGCGGAGAGGCGGTATAGTAAAGCACGCGTTGGCAGTGTTTTAGTTGGGCCTGGCGTTTAGTTGGGCCTGACAGTGTTTTAGTTAGCCCTGGCGCGGCGGGATCATAAGAGACCAAAGGAACTTCGCTGTTGCACACAGTTCCTCCCGCGTTGCCGTACACCCATGCAGGGCTGTGTGACAGCCGGAAGCTACTTGTCCATCGACCGCAGTAAGCGGCCACCGCCAAAGAGTAGAGGGATACCCTGATGTCGTGCAGCCACAGTGAAGGCGAAGCGTCGCCCTCGTCGAATCATCGAAACCGCAATACAATAGCGTTTTCGTGAGTGATTTTCTATGAGGGAGCGATAGTGGCGGCAGGAAAACGGGGACTGCAGGGAGGGCTTGCTGTAGCCCAGCCTATCCGCCCTGCATGATGTGCTGCGTACGTGCGATCGTCGTGGAGGTGGAACGTGGATAGAAGGAACGCCGTTCCCTTTGCCGTTCCCTCGTAAATGTAACGCGTTCCGGTTACAGTTCCACCAATCTTAAGTGTAACGATGGCGTTCCTTCGTTCCTCCCAAAAGGAACTCGTTCCAGGAACGTCATTCCTTGGAACGACGTTCCGTACATCACTATATAGAAGGAGCAGGTGAATCCTCACTGGAGTTTCATTCAAGGATTCCTTTACTATAATTCGTATTTCCCCAAAAGTTAGTGATAAAAGTAACCTTCCAAATTTAAGTGCGTATTACATGCGCCGTGTTCTCTTCGTGACATAATGATAATAATAATAATAATTACGAGTATAAACTCGTCCTCACCTTGCCGACCATGTGAGTTGCGTAGCCGAGGTCTTTGAAGTACTGTGGCATCAGCTTGAACTGAAGTGGAAGGCCCCAGGCTTCTGCCACCTGTATCACCATGCTCTGCATCCCTGCCCAAGGTGAAAATCGCTTGACATGCACGTATGTCCAATACGCAATGGGGCGCGGTCAGCGGTGACGGCCAATGCTCAATATTTGCTCCACCGTAGAGGACGAAAAGAAATTGACGATTGGTTCACGTGACATCGATTTCCACAATGCTTGCGATCCGTCTATTTCTTTCTTTTTTTTTTTCTGCTCTGCACGAATCTTCAAAAATGTTCCACGATGCGTTTTACTACATCAAATGACGTGTACATGTTCCTTAATTTCTCCACTGCGATTTTCTTATGGCGGTTACTTGACACTCGTTTATTTCGCCTGAAGATTTGTGCATTTATTGTTCGCTTTTTTTTAAATACGTATACGTATTACTCCGCTCGCCATTTGGTTGCTGCTAAGACATCCTATTTTTAATTGTGCGCCGTGTTAACGGAAGATATCCCCCGATCATTTTACTGTGGGAACGTTTGTTCACTTCGTGTTGTGTAACACTAATACGCTTAGTAAACTTCGGACACCAACTGGACGGAGAACTCGAGCAGCAGGACAGAACTGTACGTCTCCCGCTGATAACCATAAGTGCACTCTTAGCGCGGACAGCCTTTAGTTTATTTTATAGGTGCACAAAAATGTGAAAATATGCCCCTTTATAAAGGATAAAGTGCTTTAACCTTTAGTAAAGGAGCATATTTTCACATTTTTGTGTACCTATAAAATAAACTAAAGGTTACCGTGCTAAGAGTGTGCGTACGACCTTCCTGGATGCATATGCCGCTTTTGCAACCATAAGTCATCCGGTTCTAAGACAGCGATCTGCCCTTCATTTCCTATATTATTATACAACCAAATACGTCGTCAGTGATGTTTACTGGCCATGTATTTGGTTGTCCTTATGTCTCGTTTAGGATCTGCGGTTTGTGGTATATAATAACGTGTATCGTCATCATGTTTGTGTGTTTTGAATTTAGAAATCACAGAGCATTGTGCACATAGTATATGGGAGCGTCATTTCAATGTTCGCATGCTGTGTATTCGCACATTGAATGTACGATGTTCAAATGCTTGTTATTCTTTTCTTGGGCAGACTACTGCTTAAAGCTAATGAACAAGAGCAAAATGCTCGTGAGAACCATGTTCGTCGTTGACTGAAATGTATATGTGGGGGCGGGGACCATTGTAAGGCACACCACGGCCGGTCTGGACGCGCGCGTTGGCAGCGAACGCGCGCGTCCGACCGGCCGTGGGCACACGAGCCTCTAGTTCTCGCCTTCCTCTTCACTTCTCAAGCAAATGAGGAGATTGAACAAAGGTTAATAAATGTTGTCCGACTGGCTCTGAACGCTGTATAGTTCTAACCTAAAAGGGTCTACTTTCCCGTTTTTACACTCTTAGAACGGTAACGTTTAGTTTATTCTATACGGTACACAAAAATGTGAAAATATGCTCCTTTACTAAAGGTTAAACCACTTTAACCTTTAGTAAAGGAGCATATTTTCACATTTTTGTGTACCTCTAATGTAAACTAAAGGTTACCGTGCTAAGAGTGTATACACATTTACAACAATAACAAATGAGAGTTAACTTTGTTTTGCCAGCTTCCAACCGCTACGTGTTTGCACTCACATCCCATGCAGTTCGAAAACACCAAGTTTATAAGCCATCTGCACCTAAACGTACCAGTGTGTATCGGATAAAGTCCCGTCATCAGTGCGGCCCTCGACGGAGTGCACATGGGTTGGACGTAGTAGTTGTTGAGCACAATGCCGTCGGCGGCCAGGACGTCCATGTTGGGTGTCGGTATCTGGCTGGAACCGTGGAAGCTCACGTCGGCCCAGCCCTGCAAGTTGCACGGACCGTGTCTTCGAAGTGAACTTTAGCTATTTCTGCGCTACTGAGTTCTTTACAGGCTCCTACGTACAAAGTAGCCGAGTGCGTGCCCAGCATTGCGCATGCAATTCTGTATTTCATACCGGTGGCTATACGTAAGAACTGTTTTCGTTTTACAAAGTGGCTTTTTGGGCTAGTTGGTTCATCAAAAAAAAAAAAAAAGACATGTCATAGCGCGTGCAGACAAGGACTAGAAAGACACAACAGGACGATCTCTACAAACACTGTTGTTTCTGGCAAAAACATTCTGAAAGTATAGCGATCGACCTGTTGTATCTTACTCGTCCTTGTCTGCTCGCGCTATATATGACACCTTTCGTTTTGTGTCTTTTTGTCGTTCACTATTTTTTCTCTTTTTTCTTTCTTGATGGAACCGGAAAGTTATGCTACGCTATATCGCTGCGCATCCTAGAACGTAGAGTATAGTTTGAATTCGTCAGTGACATTCTATCGGTTCCAGTTGAAGCTCACCGCAGTGTTCGCGGTGTTGTGAGCGGGACCTGGAAACAGGGATCCTAACCACAAATGACGCTAACCATACAGAAGGCGGTGAAAACCGTGGACAGCAAGCTTGACAAGCAATAGTAATAAGTGATGCAACATGGGAACAGTGTGTGACACGATGCTCGATGTGTACGCACCAAGTCGTCGGCGAGAATGAAGACGATGTTTGGTGGTTGCTGTTGTCCCGCAGCCGTTCGCAGTACAAAGAGCTGGAGGGTAGCCACGAGTACTGCGAGTGTCTGTTGGGTAGAGCAATCGGCCATCAGTGCTCGCCGGAGAGTGGACGAATACCTCATAGAGTTACTATATATGCTACCGCAGGTACTCTAATACCTCCTTGAACGGAGCGACCGCTGCAGCGCGCTTCGAGCTACTTGATAGAGTCCACATTTAAACTAAAGACCAATCGCTCTATATACGTGTATAGGCAGGTCGAGCATTGTGCCGGGGCTATTTTCATTCACTTATTGAGATAAAAAAACCCCAGGTGGTCGGAATTTCCGCTATCATAATCACATCGTGGTTTTGGGACGTAAAACCGCCAAATCAATCCCTTAGTGAGATAAATGTTTGAGAAAATTAAGCCTGGACTTCCCTCATTCGAATTTCACGCCAGTACCTGTGCGTCCCCCACCATAACGTCATTAATTCCAGCAGGTTTTTTTTTTTTGCATTATTGAATGTCCTTGCGCACGAGCAGTTCGCGACAATTTTAGATTTGAGTGCTCCATCTGTACATAAGGAGGTTTGCTCATTCTTTAGTAGTAAACTATATAAAACTATAGCAATGCACGACGTCACTGAGACGCTGAGTTTCTGGCGCAACTGCAGGACAGTCGTCGCCACTCGTCATTCGAATTCTTACGTACTTATCTATATTTATGTGCAACAACGCCCATAAAACCGGGATTGATAGAAATGACGACACGGACAACCAAATGATCTGGAGTTTCTTTTTTTTTTTTTGTCTTGCCAAACGTATTTTTAAGCAAAATGATGCTTTTGTTTTGTTTTTGAACCTCGCTGTGTCAATTCAGCCTAAGTTAATATATTCCTATTTAGTGTCCAAATAATGATTCATTCGAAGCAGTTTAAAATATATAATGCCGTTCGATCCCCTTTTCATGACCAAAACCATGGACGTAAATAACTGTAACAGCAACACAGATATAATAAAGGTTTTGTTTTAACAGGTAGAGTTGGCTGTGGGTACAGTTAACTGTGGGCAGACTACGGAATGGTATACCAGTTAGCACACACACACACACAAACGCATTCAAGCACGATGACTTTAAAAGTTCGAATAACATTATACGAACCTGGGCACAGACTGCCATGGTCGTCGCGTGAACGATTCGCTCCCAAAACTTGCAGATCCTTCAACCGCAGGGCGCTTAAATATATTTCGAAGGCTGGGAGCGACCATCCCAGCCTTTGCAAGAGGACACGGTCACGTGACGGTCGTGTGCGGGTGACTGAACTCACCATTCGGCGGGCTCATATCTGCACCCGGAATAATTGACGCGCCACAGTTTTAGCAAATATCGCGTGCTTATCTTGAGAACGGGCGCTGTGCTTTGTGCAAGGAAGGCGATGTCAGGTTTTATACTCACGCGTACCATATCGATTTCCTGGTCCGCGGACGCACTTCCTGGCTCTCGAGACAGGAACAAACTCTGGACATATTCAATTTACTTTGTCAAAGGTGTGTGTTTGATTTTCTATTCTTGTTCTTTTGCAATGGCCAGCTGCATACGCTGAAGCGTGCAGGTGGTTGGCGATACGTGAACGCGTAACACGGCGCGGCGAGCCCCAAAACTAAGCGTGCGCCTCACTGGTCTGTCCCGTTGATGATCGGTAGAGTTGGGCTACCGCATTAAGAATGGAGATTTCCGTGAAGTGGAGGTGGAGGGGAAAAGATAAAAATCCGCGTGGTCGTACTTACACCATATCTCGCACATTTACTAATCACTATGGGGGAAATCAGCCAATCAATCAATTAATCTATCAATCAATTAACGAGCGTCAACAAAATTTCACGCACGTTTTCGTAGTCTCTGTACTTGATAATTCCTATGTCGCCCAGCCCGACAGGCGGCTTTCATACCCTTTCATTATTAAAAAAAAAAAATCTTTCTGCTGATGGCTATAAGAGCGATATACCGATAACAGAAGCGAGATATGCCAAATAATTCAAAATCATACGTTTAAAAATTTTGCATATGAACGGGAAAGATGGTTGTGGCTGAGTCATTTGTTCAATCGACGGGTCGCGACGACGCCTTGCCGCAGTGAGAGGGAGGATAGGGATGACGGAGAAGAAAAGCAGTAGTAGTAGTTGTTACATTAGGCGCCGCTGCTGATCGCAGCGCCAGTACAGTACTGGCGATTTATTATAGAAACGATGCTTATTTCTACAGCCCGACAGGGAGCACGGCGCAGCGTCAGGGGATATGGTGTCTCGATGTGCGCGCGCACACTGAGGCACCCTGTCAGAGCAAGGGCGAGTGAGAAATGAAGACGAAGAGAATGAGGGACAACCGGGGTCTCGTCTGTTCATGAATTAGGAGGCCGACGGTGACTCAGATGGAGGGTCCAGTCGATTGCGGGCGCTCAACGAGAGGCGGTGATATCCCTGTCGCCTCCACAAACTCCAAGAGGCTGTGGATCGAGCCCGGAACTCGGGAGGTGAAGGGAACATCAGGTCGTTAGTTGTTGTGGCAGGGAGGCCCTGTTGCCCGCGTGCGGTGTTGAGCCTTGAGCGTTCCCACGCCAGCGCTGAGCAGGCACAGAGAATGTGCTCAAGGCTCCCGGGGTCTCCTCAACGTTCGCAGGCCCCCCGAGAGCCTGTATGGACTGCGGCTTGCAGGCGCGCCGCAGTCCACACAGCCCGCCCGGAGGCGAAGGATGGTTGCGCTCCCACATAGAAGCGCCACCCTCTGGGAGGGGATTCGGCCTTTGTCGTCGGCCGCTCTGGCATCGCCGGGCGGACGATTCTGAGCAGTTAATTAGCGCCGCCGCGAAAAGTCGCAGGAAGCGACTGCTCACGTGCTCATCAGGGTGGAGAAAAAAAAAAGAAAGCTTCTCAAGAACAAGGCTAGTATACGAGGATTCCTTTATTACGCCACATTTGCGAAGCACGAGGACCATGGTCCTCGTGCTTCGCAAATGCATTGCTCTTTGAGCCACGACGTCGCAAACACCACACAGTCGGACGACAACGAGCGAGCGATGGCACATACCGGCGTTAGACACCCCCTTCTCCTCCTCTTATTTGATATGTATGGACGTACGTAAGAAATTTCTGCTATGTGCAACTGCCAAAGAATAATTGTCGCCAATTGTAGTCTTCGCCGAATTCGAGATTACGATTGCCGCTGATTGCACACCCGACAGCGCGACCGGTAGAGCGATATGGTTTTAAGCGAGCTGCACAAACTCATCGAATAAAGCTAGTCGTTCGGATGACTTTGTAGTTGCGGCGCCATGCATAATGAACCTCCAACAGGCGGAGCCCGACCACGCGCTCTTCCGTCACTGTCGCTTGATGCAACTGTGGCGCATGTCGGTCAGTCCTCGGCTAAGGAGCGCTGTGTGGCGATGGGGCAGATGTTCGAATGCGGGCCATGTCTTAGTGAACTGTGCCGTTTTACTGCCACAAATATTTGAAGAGGTCGCGCAATGAGCCAAGCATACAGTGCTCCCGCATTGAGGAAATATGCAGTTCGGGCCGAGGTCAAACACGGGCACTGCGCGCGGAAGTCGACTGTTCTTCCACCGAGCTACGTCGTGCTTTTCTTTGCCGAGCCACATGCATACCTGCGCAAATACATAGTACGCTGCATGCTCTGCATTTGCATATAGTTTTAAGTGCATTGTTAAGAGCTGTGCCACATATCACCACCGTAAGAAGAAACATGAAAAACAGCCTTCTTCTGAAAAACAGTCGAGATGGGAAGAGGGTGTCGTGGTTCTTGGCGCAGGAAGTACTCGGCGCGTACAAAAAAAAAAAAAAAAATAAAGCGAAGGTGAAGAAGAAAGGAAGACGTACAACAGAGACTACGTTGAAAGTCCGCTATACGTTCTGGAAGAAGTGTAACTTAATTGCTCAGTTCGTCGTCTCTGCTCCAAGCCATGCCTTTATTGTCTCGGAATGCACGAACTAAAGCCACAGTTCCGTCGCTCTATTCTATGGGGCCTGCTGACGTCCTCCTCTATTTGAGGCGCGTCCTCAGCCATTGTGCGCCGCGGCGCCCATTCCGTCCAGCGGCAGGCCCCCGCTCAAAGTGCGGCCTCGTGGCGGTGGCGGCGACGACTGGCCACCCAACTCCCTGTCGACGGAGCGCAGCAGTCGCAGTGTGGCCATGCACAGCGCAGCCACGAGCAGCGCCAACACGACGATGGTCAGGCACGCCTGGCACGTGCTCAGCTCGCTGGGCGGCACGGACTGCGCTCTCGACTCCGCCGGGGTCGGTGTCATGGCCCCTACGACATTTCTTTAATACATATATACGTGGCGTACGTTGTACAGCTTTAAGCTCAGCGCTGATTTCACATTTATACGAGTGTGCAGAAGTGGAAGAAGGAGAACGAGAACTGGTGTTAAACATCACGAGATGATAATGATTATGATGATGATCATCATCATCATTAGCAACCTATCATACGTCCACTGAAGGACGAAGGCACGGACGCCATTGACGGAGGCTTCGCCCAACGATTTCATCACACACAATGTACAAGTTAGGGATATTTATTTATTTATTTATTTATTTATTTATTTATTTATTTATTTATTTATTTATTCTTGCACCAACTACTTGAAATACCCAGTCCTTCCTGAACGAGAATCAGTAGCTCGTGTGGGCACCAGACCATGTTAGCGAACAATGATGTTTTCCGGAACGTATATATGAAGCGTACAATCGCGTCCACCTAAGATTCTGCGGCAAGTAGTGCCTAGAGGTGTCCCAAAATGCTAAAATTCTTTACGAGTTAACCAGGGTCGTCTATACGTTCTTACGAACAGTGTAGAAAAGTAACAAGGAAAATGTTGTATTGGACACGATGGTTCCTTTAGGATCATGCTACCGAGATAAATGTCCAGCAATGTGGCCCCAAATATACGGCAGCTGTATACTGCAAGGTAGAGCACTATATCGTCTGCTGTGTTCTGTCCCAAAGGCCTGTCCATCTTGGAACAAACATTTGAACAACAATGAAGAGGCAGGTAAACACACACACGCGTGCAGGCACACACGCATACGCACACGTGCGTGCGTGCGTGTGTTAATAACGTTATTACGAAAATAATTTGTAATTTAGGAGGAAGTGCGTTGTGGCAGGCAGCTGTCTAGGCTCATATTTAGCAGCTTCAGCTCTGTCGCGCCAACGTATACATACACGCGGCCTTTAGGACGGCAGGCGATATAGCGCGGATGTGAGGATCGAATATCAAGACAGTCCTCCTGACGGAACCCAAACACGTGATCCCGTTTCAAGCGTGTTCGAGTACACACCATCCGCGCAGTGCGAGAAACCGCCACGTTGGCGGTCACGTGGCATGCGTCTCCGATGCGCGCTTCTTTTCAATATGTAGTTCCGTGCACACATCCGCTCTCTCTCTCTCTCTGACGTATCGGGTGTAACCTCTCCGGCATGGCCATATGTTCAGGATGTGAAAAGCATTTGTTATGGATTGACTGCGCGCCGTCTTGTAAGAATCAAAGCGGATCGATATAAAGTCGACTACCGCCAGCTTTATTAACCAATTTGGTGATTCGATGTCCATTATTTTTTAACTCTGTATGTATAGGGCGCGCGCGCGCGCGCGTGTGTGTGTGTGTGTGTGTGTGTGTGTGTGTGTGTGTGTGTGTGTGTGTGTGTGTGTGTGTGTGTGTGTGTGTGTGTGTGTGTGTGTGAAGTGATGCATAAATCTTGTTCAGTGTTCCTTAAATGAGCTGAAGAGATACATTAATAAATGTGTTAACAAATAACTTTCAGTAGAATGTGAGTGGTGTCATTTACAGTTGTCAGCGCCAATATAGCATGACAGCGACACTTTGAAAGCGTGGAATGTTTTCGAATTCACGTGCTTGTACTAGCGACATCTGTTCTGACCATGGTTCTGACTACAGATTTTAGCCACTGTAGCTCAGATTGACAAGGCAGGTGCCCTGTGGTTTGGAAAACGCTTTCTAGTTTACCACTCTCTGGCCTTCGCTATATGGAGGAACATAACTCAAATCCCACTAACGGAGCAGTTCTTGTTATTTATGTTTCTGCAGTATACCCTTGCGCTCACTTCATTTGTCTGTCCGTGTCTGTGTGAACTCACTTCCCAAATACATCGCCCACCGGGAGTAAGGAAATGCTGTTCGCATTTTTCTTTGCGAAGGACTTCACAATATACTGCCTTAGTTGCTTGACTATGAACCATTGTGCTACGCGTTTCATAATGTTCTTTCTCTTCTACATTACCTATTATATTTGCATACATAGAATCCGAAGCTTGTATTTTCTTTTTTAATATTGTATCATGGCAAGCTGTTTAATACACATTTTCTGTTCGGATTTCTTCCAACTGGATGTTGCGCTAATTTCGCATTAGCATAGATTATTAGCGGGATTTTTGCGTTTTCCCGTTCATTTTTGGTTTCCTTTGTACATGTATTTCTTGCTTTTCCATTATGATTTTGACTTGGTTGTATCATCATATTTTGTGTATGTATTGCATATTTAAGTTTACTCCAACTTACGCAGCCTTTTTCTTCCTTATCTTGAAATAGAATACTATATATTGTTTACATTTTATAAGATGTAGGATGTATCGGCTAAAACGAAAAAAAAAATTTTTTTTTTCGTGTGTTTCACCAGTTTGTGCTTCATATGACCCATTTTTTGCTGCAGGACATTGTAAGGGGTCGGAGCATTGTCAAGCTGCAGTTCTTGCAGCTTTGATTCCGTCACCCCCTTTGATAGATAGATAGATAGATAGATAGATAGATAGATAGATAGATAGATAGATAGATAGATAGATAGATAGATAGATAGATAGATAGATAGATAGATAGATAGATAGAAACGAACTGAATACACTTACTGCTGGGGCTCTCTCCGCAGGGCAGCGCTGACGGCTTGGCATCCGAAGATACGCGATCGCGATCGGAGGTTCGGCCACTGCCGTTGGTAGGTCCTGCCTGGTGATCTTGCACGGGCAGCGAGCCGGACGTCGCTACATGTGCGGCAGGGTTGCACCGTCGGCGCTCTTCGTGCGAGAGCTGAGCGCTACCACTTCGGGAATCGAGGGACTCCCCGCTCTGTTGGACAGGTCCCGGTGGTCGCACTGGCGGACTCAGTGTGCGACCCGAGAAAACGACGATTCCTCCATCGAAATGCTCGCCGCTTTGCGTCATTTCTTCTTCCTCTTCTTCCGCAAGCGTGCTCATGCCTATGGAGTAAGCCGTGTGTTCTGCGCCAATATGTCCACGTGTACGAACAACATGCAATACTTGATACGTACGCTTCTTATTTATTGTTTCAGGGGAAAAAATATCAATTACTATTGCTGTAGAAAGTATATAAAATAACTTTTCGAGTTTTACGTCCCAAAACCGCGATACGATAATGAGAGAAACACCAGTGAGGGGCTCAGGAAATGTCGCCCACTTGGGGTTCTTTAACGATCACTGACATCACACACTACACAGCCTTCTATAGCATTCCGCCTCCATCGAAACGCAGCGGCCGCCGGGCCGGGATTCGCTCCCCTGACCTGTAAAAAAAAAAAAAAAAAATCTACTACATTCCGACCATGACTGAAAAACTATACTTAAATCGTCGATACAACTCAATGATATTGCCGCGATAACTTGTAAACTAAATGACTTTACTTGCTCGCTCTCATCATTTGGCTTGTGTCTGTATACCTGCGCTGCATCACACCACCTCACGCGTGAACTTATCTTCATGGCGTGTTTTGTCAGAAATGTCCGTCGCCTTTAAAGTGGGCGTGGCCGATAGCGCCGGGGCGGTTCGTCAAACGGCTGGAGCGTCACTTGTTTTTCGGGCGCAAGTCAGCGCAGTAGAATGAACGATTATTGCGGCTTGCTTTCCACCCTGTCGTCCCGGCCGCGGCGGTCGCATTTTCGATGGGGACGAAATGTTGAGGCCCGTGTGCTGTGCGACGTCAGTGCACGTTAAAGAACCCCAAATAGTCGAAATTTCCGGAGCCCTTTGCTACGGAGTCTCTCATAATCGTAGCTGGTTTTGGGACGTAAAACCCCAGAAATCAATCCACCCTGTCGTGCACGTTCCTTCATTGTCATGGCTACGTGGCAATATATTGTTGCTATATATGCATGTTCTGCAACCTTCGGACCAGGTTACCTGCAGGGTTCGAATCCCGCCTGGCTAGAAAGGTTGTCTGTTTTGTTCATTCTTTATGCTCGAAACTGTGAACGATGGCGACGGTCACTAATACGGATCAAGCTTGACCCTAAGCAGCTAAGCCGTTAATCAATACGCAAGCTGTGGATAACGCCTGAGCCACGCAGTAAAGCTTATACGAAAAGAAAAAAAATGGCCAGTTAATATATCATTGCAGCTTCTCGTGGACCAGGCGACTTGGGTGTTCTCACGCAACTCAAAAATAAATAAACAGCTTCGATTAGCAAAAAAAAGCAGAGCACTCATCTTCTTTTTTTGTTGTTGATATTTTACAACGATTAGTCGACGTGAGGTGGTTTTGGAACATAGTGAATGCATAAGTGGATCTATGCACTTATGCATTCACTATGCGGAGCTCAGCTAGCCGAAGCTCTCAACAGTCATTGGCCATATTCTCGTGGGTTACAACATTACACGCAACCAACAACAGACGTACAAGCTCATGCGCTACAGCGAAGAATAAAACACAGAAGAGTCCTTTTCACCAAAGTTACTCGAAGGGCCTTCTCAACATGTAGCTTGCAGGCCGGGCTCGTCGGTTGGCTCGCGGAGCAGCGTCGTTTCACGTCTTCTTTCTTACACTCTTAGACGACTCTAGGATGATGATGATGATTGTGTTTCGGTTAGGAAAGGACGCTAATTTCTGCAGCCCATGTAGGGAGCATGACTAAGCGTCCGTGGGGGTGGGGTAAAGGGAGTGAAAGAGATAGAGCGGAGAGAAAGGCCGTAGTGGAGGGCTCCGGAAAATTAGACCACCCGGGGTTCTTTAACGTGGACTGACAACGCACAGTACACGGGCCTCTGGCATTTTCGTCTACATCGAAAATGAGACCGCCGCGGCCGGGATCGAACCCGCGTTTTTTTTGGGTGGCAGCCGAGTACCGTAACCACTACACCACCGCGGCGATGACCATAGGCACGGCCGCTCGATTAGCAACGCACGAGGTGCGGCCTGCTACGTCGCGCAGCGAACAAAAGCGGAGCTGTGAAGCGAAAGTTGACAGTTTTCGCCGCACCTCGCTCGCACGCCCTGTGACTGCAACGTGTCGAGGTGCTTCTCGTATTGTGCCACTGCCTCCTACAATTTTGGTTGAATGCCGCGCGACTGTTGCGCGCCGCTGTGTGGCACAAACGCAAGGAAGGACTCTCAGATACGGTACCACGAGTTTCCGTACGACGTAGATCGCCGTAAAGTATGACTGAAAAACATTTCTCGATAGGGAATAACTTGAAAAGGAAGCATGTGCGAGCCAAATGACAGGTCGCTGGAGTACTCACGTCGCTTCCCTGACGGTGACTATGAAGTCCACGAAGCTGAAGCTATTGCTTCCAACGACTGTTTCGACGGCAGTTCGTGCGCTTGGCATCAACACTTCCAAATTGTGTGATATGTCGTGAACTGACGTGTGACAGAGGTGAACAAAGCCACATCGAGGAGACCTGTGAGGTGCTTCTGAGCAAACTGTTGCGGCAGACAGGGTCGGAGACCTGAACGCTACTATTGAGCGGTTCAAACTCGCTTTCAAGCCTCTGTTACGGAAGGTGCTGCGACTTTGATGCAACGAGTCGCATTTCCGTTGATGTACAGTCTGTTTCATACTTAGGGGAAATCTCGGAGCACCTTGCAATGCGATGCAGCCATGTGGCCAACGCGATGCGGCTTCGGTTAAAGGCTGCACGCATAGAGCATCTGCGCCTCCGTAAGCAGCTGCTGTTTGCCGACTCCAGGGCTCGCCGCATCATGGCCGCATCGCGTTGCAAGGCGCTGCGAGATTTCCCCTAAGTATGAAACAGACTGTACATGTTGTAACCTCTAAATAAAGAAATGAGCCTGACACCGCCTTCCTCCGACCTTTTTTTTTTTTTTTTTTCAATCAGCCAATCCGAACTAGTTTCATCCGTACATTGAAATGCGAACACGCGTCTACAAAGCGGCTGAATGTTCATTTAGTTGTAGATGTCTGCCTCATATTTATAAAAAGCTGGAACTAAAACACTATATATAAGAACATTATTTAGCCAATCCAGTAAGTCGTATGCACGCATTTGTAAGAACGTCGAATAAAACCAAGATCTTGCATTTCAGCCGCTGTAGAACAACGCCGCGCCATTGCTCTATTGTGTTTATTTCGCAAGTAGATTTATAGTAACAAATTTCACCGTTTGCCGCTTCATACTCCTTTGCGCACATCTCGACGCAATCACAACGCGCGTAGTTTCATGCGAATTCATGGTCGCACACAGGCATTTAACTCATCACCACTGCTTAGAGCCATTACACATTGGAACGGTCTTCCTGATCCCATTGTATCCATTGCTAAACGTGGAACATTCCGTGATAACCTAATTTCGTTGCGCTTTATCATTGTATAACGTTCTACTGCTTGTAATATCTGTCTTGTTTCTTTCTTTTATATTTTTCCCTTTATTTTTGTTATTTGTTTAATTTTTGTGTATTTTTGTTTTGTATATAGGGATTCCCCCTTACTCAATGCCCTTCAGTGGGCTTGTAAGGCATTTTGGATAATAATAATAATAATAATAATAATAATAATAATAATAATAATAATAATAATAATAATAATATAGGTTTTTCTTTCAAGAGCAAACAAGCGCATCAAGCGAAGCAAGTATTCAATAAGCGATAAGGAACTTGCCAGTTATATTGAACGGTGGTCGCGTGTCGAAACCTGCGGCAAAAGTGCGCGGTTCGAGCTCGTGCGAGTACATTAGCGGCCCAATGCCCGTACCGAGCTCCTGGGTGTAGCATGGTATTTATGTTCTTGCAGGCAGCGTAGAGATCCTATTTTGGCAAAGCAATACACAGTCTTGCGTGAATAAAATGCAAACTGCGCGCCGCTGCGCGAAACATGCAGAACCAGCGGCTCCTCCCGTTTGTACTTGTGCCTAGAGTTACTCTATATGCTACCGTAGGTAGCAGAGTTGCGCGTAGGTCCGCCATCTTGGCCGGCAAGCAACCAAAGCTACGCGGCGAAGCCATGCTCAGTTTTTGCAGGAGGCATCCCCGACCGAGCATGGGCAGTTTTCCAACGCTCGTAGACCACTTTGACGCCTAATAGCAAATAAAAAGCAGTGACAGCTTAGTGACGAGACAGATTAAAGGCGTTGCTCTTTTTAACACGCGGCGCATAAACACATAAATATACAACCGGTCATTTTGCGTTCCGACAGAAATGCTGCAAGACTAATCTCTAGACACTGTGACAATGTAACTGAAGAATAACACTTTCTCAGCACTTCGAGTTGTCCCGCAACATGCGCATCTTGAAATCAACGCTCGGAACGCGCTCCAACGCAGGCAAAGTTCCGCTAGATTCGCTTTGAACTTGAGTTCGCTGCAGCGGCGGCGCCGAGAAGCACAAAAGTTGGCCTGAACGTCACCTTCTCTGCAGTGCTCGGTTGCTTCGCAGCTGGCGGCGTTTGGAAAACAGACGCGCAACTCTTTATGCTAGCATAAATATACAGTAACTCTACTTGTGCCGTAACAGTGGCGCCGCTGCGGCGGCACGGAGAACTAGGCTCGTCACACCACGGCCGGTCTGGACGAGCGCGCTCGCTCTCTCTTTTACGGCCTGAGCAGCTGCCACGACTACAATGGCTCTGTTTCTATACAGGACGACGGCGCGTTCCGCGCGAGGGCGTCGCGAGCCAACCCCCCAAAGCGCGTTGCTCTGCATGCGCTTCGTATGGTAAAGCAGCTGTTCCCGGCCACTTTACCGTGCTAATTATTTTTTCCGCATGTAGAAAGTGGTGGAAGCAGTACAGGTGCGTACAGTACAGGTGCGCGTGGGGACAGTCTGGCTTTCTAGGTACTCATGCACTCGGCAAAAGAAGAGGCACACTCAGTGCTACTAGCAACAAGAATGGGTTGGCTGGTTGGTCAAACTTGACCATCTTATATTTGATGGAGGCGCAAATGCTTGGGGCTTGCGCGCTTGGATTTAGGTGCACCCTAAAGATTACCAGGTGGTCGAAATTCCCGGACCCTTCCACCACGGCGTCCTTCATAAACATAACGCAGTTTTCGGATGATAGACGGCATGCTGATGCAGATGTCCCGAAGTGCGTCCTTCTGCTTAGTTTCTACAATGAGACGGATTTGCTCAGCCTTGTGGCGAACCGCTCAATTGTGTGATTGTCAAAATGTTTCCCGGAACCATCATATGAGGTTGTGACGTTCTTCGAGAAGGCAGTGAAATATCTTTACCGAAAGAAAATCCTCGAGACACTGCAATTTACTGTTCAGTCATATCTTGAAGATTCGCCGCTTCTGGACTATCCGGAAGGTGTGGACAAGAGTCACGCCAGAGTGTCGGCGCACATCATCTCTGAAAAGTTTCTCCGGATTCTTCTTGTGAACTACACAAAAAAGTTAACAGATCAGAATGACAAGCTTTCTGGCTATATTCACAAGCCCACGCGGAAACATTTACGGCTGTGAACGAAGTGACCACTTTAAACTAGCTGTAAGCATCACGACAGTGTTTTACCAGCAGTGCTTTCTTTTCTTTTTCAGTTCTTCTTGTGCATTATATTATTTTAGTACCAAGGACAACATTCTGTATGATGCTGAACGGTTTCTGTGAAAGTTCTTTATTTTTCTTCGCCTGCAGCGTACGTTATTGCATAAAAAGATTTTTCCCATCTCTTTACTTGCGCGCTGAAGACCGCGTCTGGACACGTGAAAGCTTGGGAATTTATATGCATCCAGGGACTCAGCGTGGTGTGGTGCGAGATTTATTATTATTATTATTATTATTATTATTATTATTATTATTATTATTATTATTATTATTATTATTATTATTATGTTCCTTCTGCTGTGATTGCGACTCACGGCTACTTGTGGGGAGTGGGACTTTCCCCTTTTCGAGGTATTTATTTTAATAATAAAGCAAGAATTGCGACAGCTTGAATAAAAATGACCATATTTTATCATTTTCAAGTACATTAATGGTTGGCATATGTGCATTTGACGTAAACGTTTTGGAAACCAATTTCTTTCAAAAAAGAATGTTTTGTGTCATTTGTTCTGACGGTCGGTGACGAATCAAGCGGCCGAGCCTTCTGAGCGCGACGCGCTTCGCTAAGTGCTCTCACGAGCGGCAGAAGCGGGCGAATCAGTGGCTTGTGCCTCTCCCTCGGAAAAGCGGAAAGCACCATAGTTGCCATATATATGCTTGCTACCGTATTCTCATCGCATTGGTACCATGCATAGCATATAGAGGAGCTTACACCATGGCCTCCGAGATGGCGAACCCGCGGCGCGCCCGCCATCTCGGAGGCCGTGGTCACACCAGTTTCGGGCGACGTCGCAGGCCGCACCACGTGCGTTTTTATCCAGTGGCCGTGCCATAGGACTGCTGCTGACGGCGCGTGGTGCTGACGGCGCGTGGTCGACTCTTTATATTGCCTTCGGCAGTCCTCGAAGTTTCGGCGCAGGCCACGTGACTTAAGCATGCGCAAAATTGAGCGAACCTTCTTGATAAAAGCACACTCTTTGTCACCAAACCCGTGCTGTGATGTACGGGACGCGATCGCCGGAAATAATTCCAAGAACCAACGTCCTGGTTCCCCGAATAAGATCCCACGAAAGCTTGAACAATAAGATTTTTGGTTCCTTTCAGCACACTAGCAAAACGCCAGCAGTGGTTCAAAGACCGAGTCAGAGCCAAGGGGGATCAAACAAAACAAATATATTCTCATCAAATAGGCAGTTACACAAAACGCACACAAACACGGCTCTTCCAAACTCAAACACAGATGGGTTACAAAGTTACACAAAGCCAACCAACACGAACAAGCTCATGCACTGCAACAAAGAACAAAACACAAAAGAGTCCTATTCACCAAGTCACTCGGGCGTCTTCTCAGCTCGAAGCTTGCAGGTGGCTTGTCAGCTGGCTCGTGGAACTACGTCTGAGTCACGCACGACCTCTTGCTTCTTCTTTTACTTGCTACTCTTCCACTCCCTTCTCCGCGGCTCGTGTCCGACTGCTTATATAGCCCTGGGAAGCTGTGCTAGAATGTTCGGCGCGGCCCACGTGACTCAAAGCACACACAAAGCTGGGAACCTTCTCGCCCACTTTAGGTCCTTCTTCGTTGGGGCGGCGCCTCTTTCTATCACTGCGCGTGGAGCGTCAGTGTGTACTCTCCGCCTCCTCTATCTCCTTACGTCGGTCCCGCGATTAGAAAGATTCCACAATATTCTCCCCTTTTGGAGACGCAGCGTGACCTTGGGCGCCCCCTCCGTGCGCGCCGCTTTTCTTGTTCTTTTGTGCCTTCCCTCTAGTTCGACGCTGGGTTTATCGTTGAAATAGGCACTATTTTGTGACACTCTTCGCCTCTTGGGCGTCACCTCTTTCTCCCTCACACGTCGGCAGGAGCATCGGTATGCATTCTACGCCTCCTCTTTCTTTTTCCGTCTGGCTCGCGCGCTCGCTAGGATGACTCACTGCGGCTTTCCACAAATTTCCGCCACGTTCTAGAACCTCGCCGTCTTGACATCGGCCAGCTGCTGCGCGACCTTGTGCTGCCTTGGGCGCCTCTTCTGTGAGCGCCGGTTTTCTTTCTTTTTTGTTACTCTGCGCTCCCTCTAACTTACCGCCGGGTTACTGCGCTCCCTCTAACTTACCGCCGGGTGTTTCGAGAAATTGGGACTTTTTTGTGACAATATACTATATCGCGGTGTAAGAATATATAGAGTGTACTATACTTACGCTATGTTTTACCACAGTGGTTCTCAAATGGGAGTCCGCGGACCACACGGGGTTTGCGAAGCCACATTGGGGGTTCAGCGACACTCACGACCACGCACACACACACACACAAAAATCTTTTTGGTTGTGTCACAAAATAATGCCTATTTCGACGAGAAACCCGGCGTCGAGCTGGAGGGAAAGGCAAAAACAACAACAAGACAGCGGCGCGCGGAGGAGGCGCCCAAGGTCGCGCCGCGTCTCGAAAAGGGGAGAACTTTGTGGAATCTTTCTTATCGCGGCGAGCGTGCGCGCGGAACAGACGTAAGGAGAGAGATAGGAGGCGGAGAGTACACATGCACCGACGCTCCTCGCGCAGTGAGAGAGAGAAAGAGGTGCCGCCCCAACGGAGAAGGACCTAGAATGGGCGAGAAGGTTCCCAACTTTGTGTGTGCTTCGAGTCACGTGGGTCACGCCGAACTTTCTAGCACGCCTTCCCAGGGCTATATAAGCAGTCGGACACGGGCCGCGGGGAGGGTAGAAAAGTAGAAAGAAGCAAGTCGTGCGTGACTCAGACGCAGTTCCACGAGCCAGCTAACAAGCCACCTGCAAGCTTCGAGCTGAGAAGACGCCCGAGTGACTTGGTGAATAGGACTCTTTTGTGTTTTGTTCTTTGTTGCAGTGCATGAGCTTGTTCGTGTTGGTTGGCTTTGTGTAACTTTGTAACCCATCTGTGTTTGAGTTTGGAAGAGCCGTGTTTGTGTGCGTTTTGTGTAACTGCCTATTTGATGAGAATATATTTGCTTTGTTTGATCCCCCTTGGCTCTGACTCGGTCTTTGAACCACTGCTGGCGTTTTGCTAGTGTGCTGAAGGGAACCAAAAATCTTATTGTTCAAGCTTTCGTGGGATTATTTCCGGGGGATTAATACGTTAGTCCTTGGGATCTTTCCCGGCGATTGCGTCCCGTATCTCCCAGCACGGGTTTGGTGACAGGTTGTTCTTGTTGATGCCAGTTTAATAGTTGGCTTCTCCGGAGTACAACTTCGCGACATGACACTACTGTACCGCGGGAAAGCCAGCTTTGCGGCTGTGTCACTACTACATAAGGGCAGGTGAAGGCACTGTCGAGCAGCTGTTGTCCGATGTGTAACTTTCTTGTGCAATAATTTTATGTGCACGACACTGCCTTGGTTGGTCTCATTTATTACCAATTTCCCGTGCTACATTGTGTTAGCGCCCCTGTACCCACCCCTCCCCCCATTCCGTATTGCAAATGCCCCCAATCACATCCGTCAGTCCACATGGATTCTTTGACACATCCATTTCTGAGAACCACTGCATGGTTTACACTCGCACCTCGACCTTTTTCTCAACCTCACTTTTCCCTTCCCATCACTTTGCTAAACTATACTGCACAAGGCTATGCCACGATTTACCCTCTCCCATCCCCCTTTCCTTCCTCCTCAACCTCATCTTCCTTTCCCACCTCCTTGCTATACTACACTCAACATGGCTATGCTGTTAGGAGCTGCTTGACGATGATTGTGGTTCGTTAATGACGCTAATTTCTGCAGCCCATGTCGGGAGCACCGCTAATTAGGCGTCCGTGGGGGTAGGAGAAAGGGGCTAAAAGAGAGAGAAAGGAGAGAAAAGCCATAGCGGACGGCTCCGGAATTTTTGACCAGCTGGGGTTCTTCACTTGCACTGACAACGCACAGTATACACGGGCACATACGTTTAGTCCAAGCCACCTTCGCGGTAGAGGTAGAGCTGAAACAAGGAGGTTTTAAAGAAAATGCTGGAGTAGCAACGGCCACTGAACCTTACCGCGACGGGTGAAACCGGCGTTTGTCTATGGTTCAGCCCTAAAAGCTTGCCAGAGTGTCCAGAAACCAGTATCTAAAGTAAACTCTAAACTAATTGTAATGTAAAAGCGCGTTGTTTTGGATCAATAAAGTACCATTGACCGAGTATCAATGCCACGATATTGCACACAAATTTTCGCGATGGTCAAGTTTCAACCCAGCACCCGTAGCACAAAGAGGCACATCAAGCAGTGTCTGTCTAGCAAAGCTGACCGCTTTAAAGGGGTTAAGAAGCGTGAGGAAAACGCTTTTTATTTTATGCTGTTTGGGTGCTGTTAATCGATGCCCTGAGTAAGATGGCGGCCGCCGGCGCACGTTCAATGTGTAACTTTCTTGTGATTGCGATTGTAATGTCTAACTTGTGTGATTGTAATGTATAATGTGCAACTGTAATGCGTAATTGTAATGTAATGTGCGATTGCACTGTGTAACTTTCTTGCACAATGTGTAACGTTCTTGCAGCAGCTGATGACCAGTGACCTTGTACTGGGAACAGTGCTCTCCCAGTTCAAAACCAGTAGCCTTCTGCTGGGACCAGTATGCTCCCAGTTCAAGACCAGCAGTTGTTTACTGGGACCAGTCCAGCACCAGTAGCCTCCAACTGGGACCAGTGCAGTACCAGTTCAATACCAGTAGGTTTCTACTGGGACCACTTGGAACCAGTAGCAGCCCAATTGAATTCTAACTGGGACCACTTCAGACCAGTTGAAACCAATAGAAACCAGTAGCAATATTTTCTACCACCGCGGTGGCAAACTGTTGAAGCCTGACAAGCTAGTGCTCACGATGCTCGGTTGCTGACCAGGAAGACGCTGGTTATATTTGGTCCTTGCCACGGCAATCGCATCTCAGTGGAGGCGAAATGCTATGTACTTAGATTCGAGTTCGTGTTAAGGAACCGTTGTTGGTCCACTGCAGCGTGTTGCATAATGATATCGTGGTTTTAGTATGCAAAACTCCAGCAGTTATTATTGCCGAGTGGAAAAGTATTTGACAAAACATATAAATGTGCCAGAAGTGTAAATTGTAAGATGTAGCACACATTCATGCACACATACACACGCGCCAAGTAAAGTTGCGCATAAAAGACTGACAGATTCAAGGAACAAAGATACACACACAGCGCAGACCATCAATAGTTCGCGAAAGCATCGCGACCTTTTTTTTTATGGACAGCCATGGATGTATGGATGGATGGATAGGAGCGTCCCCTTTATAACGTGGCGGTAGCCGGGCCACCAAGCTCTAGCTTTATTAAATGCGGAGCATTTCTTAGTCGCACGATGTCGCGCTTCGGCGTCGGCGGCGCCGTCCACACCCCCACTGCGCATGCTCGGCTCATCTCGTGCCGGCCCACCGGGCGTTCAGCAAGCCGAGCATGCGCAGTGGGGGTGCGGACCTCTCCCCCGTACTCCTCTCCCTCGAACGCGGGCGGTGTGTATATAAGCGGCGGAGCGCGCGTTCGGAATTCAGTCAAGGGCGTCTTTGCGGACCTCTCCCCCGTACTCCTCTCCCTCGAACGCGGGCGGTGTGTATATAAGCGGCGGAGCGCGCGTTCGTAATTCAGTCAAGAGCGTCTTTACTTGGCTTTCGCTTGACTTGACGCTTTGCTTTACTTGACGCGATACCCCCACCACTCTGCGACGCATTTACTCGAGTTCCCCCCGTGGGAAGATGCGGGCGGCCTTTTTTTCTTTTTCCTCTATAAACATTTCTTTTTCGGAATCACACATATTTTCACAACTAATTTTTCTCCTCGCCTACCTGTTTTGTCTATTGTCGTTCCGCTGTGATGTAACAATCTTACCCGAGCTACCTTGCGCTTCTGTTTGCTCCATACCTTTGCGCCACCATTAATACTCTAAGCGTCTTTTATTATCTCTATCGCCGACATGTTCAGCTTTCCCATGCTAGCCCTGAAACCCATGGCCTCCTGTAGGGTAGTGTCCACAGCTAAACTTGGGTGGACATCTGGACATTCAATCAAAATATGATCTGTCGTTTCCCTAGCTTTTCCACAACACGTACATGTATCCCCTTCTTTATTGAATTTCGCTCTGTAACTTCGGGTACTCAGGCAACCGGACCTTGCTTCAAACAGTAAAGCACTTCCCTTTGAATTATCCTAAAATTTTTCTCTCTTGATTTCGTCTTTCCCTTTTCTGTAGTTGTTCAATGCCGGCCTCTTCTCCATTCCTGCTATCCAATCCGACTTCTCCGCCGCTCTGACCAGCCATCGACCTCGACAACAGCGCCGCAACTTCTCTACCGATCGTCGCGCTGTCTACCGTCGACGGTTGTAACGCGAGCAATCTCCCATGATTCATAGTCCCCGCAGCGTCCATGGCTGATGGCGTGAAGTGCTACAGGTATGTCGTTTGACACGCTGAGTCTGCCGGCAGTTTAACACTCCTTCGAAGGAACCGTAGACCGACTATGCGCATACTGCCGTCCCCAACGCGTCTGTGATTCCTAACACCACTGAGGAGTACGAAGGTGCGTTTCGTTTCTGCATATTGTACTAGGATTTTTTTTTCTTTCTTGGAGGCGTATCGGATCGGCCCTGCGCGGGGATCGCATAAGGGGGAAAAAAAGAAAAGTTTATTCTGGTTTCCCCTCGTTCCTCGAAACCAGGAGTCACGTCGGATCGAAATGTGGCCGGCGACCGTGGTGCAGCAGTTGCAACAAAACTGATGTGGTCGTCCAGGGTGGTTGCTGGGCGTAGTTGCTGCTGCTGCTGTGACGCCCTGACGTTAGCGGCCAGCCGTGCCTGAGCTTTCATTGCCGCTTCGGTCGTCCAGCACTGGTGTACGCTAGTCGATCGTCATTGTCGCTTTCGGACAGCGATGTTTGCGCATCTTCTGTACTCAGTGTCACGGCAAGCCCGTTTCCGGTGTAGCGGTTGCGTAAACTGCCCATTTGGATGATCCAAGTTACCGCGCGACCGGCTACCCTGGATCTGCGTGTGCGATCGCTCGCGCCTACCGGAGCGTCGTTCACAGTTGTCACTCGGTTTGTGGATTCTGCCGCGTCCGCTTATCAAAGCCGGCGGTCGCACAGCCTCGTTTCTGCCTGGCCCGGCCGCTTTTTGGCTTAGATGCCTTCGCCAGGTCAGCGTAGTGAGCGTATTCCTTCGCCACCCGAGTTCTTGCGTGTGTGCCCATTTCTGCGCTTCAGTAACTGCGCGTGTACGCGGCTCTCACGACGAGCGTGAGCAGTGCGCCCCAGGCCCTGGCTTTTTTTTATTCACTAACCGCTAGTAGGCGCCGATCCTGCCCGATCTGTCATTTGCACCGAACTACGTGCGTCGCGTCATCCGAGCTGTGCGCTGTTTATCACTGCTGCATTTCTTTCCTTCTTATTATTCTCGTCTTCGTTCCATTGGGGTGTGTCAGCCTTCAGGACGGTGCATGTTTGCCGGATGCACGCTGTGCTGATCGTCGCATAAGCAACTACACTGCTTTTGTTTGCATAGTCCAGCCGAATTTCAGTGCGCTGCTTTCTTGATACCGCCTAGTCGTGCGGACAATGCACTCCAAGTGGTCCGTTGTTGGCTATCTCGCCATTCAGTCCACATAATTCCACAAATCGCAGATCCCGATTTCTTTGTTGGCTTTTATGCAGTAGGCATGGGTTATTGTTCTAGCCTTGTACGATCGAGTCACGCATTCCATGCTCGATAGTTCAAGTGCTTCCTTTTCGTCTTGCTTGAAAAACAGGGGATTTTAACTTGTGTCAGCCCATCCATACACTAATTTTGAAAACTGTTGAGTAACTTCAAAGAAAGTGGCTAATGTACACTTGCTAAATGGCGCCTGCTAACATACCACCAAACAACAAATTGCACGGTTTAGACCTTATTTCAGCTCCTATGCCTGTCCATGTGCCTGGCTGACCACCAAACAGCAAATTTCATGGTTTAAACCTTATTTCAGCTCCTATGCCTGTCCATGTGCCTGGCTGCCATGCTTCTTTTTGCTGCAGTGAAACACTGGAAAGCTTGGGCGGGGATGTCGACGTAAATTAGGAACATCTGAGTTGCGTTGAAGCCACTGTAACCTAAGCATTACTTGGACAAAGTCTTTTGCAGATACCTATAATTTTCATGTTAAACTGGAGCTCCTTTGAGCATGGGAATACTAGTCTAATGCACTGTTAAAGCAGTTTCTTGCCCTTCCAATTTGTGATAAATATTGATATATTGAGATCAAACTTATTGTCATTTGATGCAAGTCAGCTGCATATGCCAGCCACAGGTCCATTATAGCAGAGCTCTCCATAAGTTCATTGATATGTCCGGAAAGTGCCGATAATGGATCATAGTGCAGCCTTCTTGTTTTAAATTATGCCTAGCCCATGTTGAGCATGGTCTTAATTTTTTCTGTGATCACTTCTCGCGTTGGTCACAACTAATGTTTTGTAGCAGTAGCAACCATAGTGAAGGAGTCAGCTGAAGCATCATTACAATATAGGTTAAGAATTTATCAGCAAATTTGTTGATTAATGATATGTGCTGCTAGAAATTCGGGCTTCTTAGCCACTTCAAAGAAATTGATATCGCTTGGATGCTTTTTGCATCAATATCTGATGTGCCTACACTTCTGCTGTTCATGGAAGTGAGTGCACCATAGATAAATCAGAATTGTGAGTGTATGAACCATAACAATTGGAGTACATGAAAACCTGGTGAATTTTGATCTTTATTAAATGGAGCAATGGTCTCGTGCATAGTGACTGTACATTGCACTTTGTTTTTAGTGATTGTAAGGCCCCCGAAAATTTGAAGGCATGGAAGGGTCCAAGCACTGTACCTGCATATGAACATTGGTCTCGTGACATCCCTTTTATCAGTGGTGTCTCATTAGTGCATTAGTGGTATTAGTTTTGCTATTGCCTGGAATCGTTATCGGAGCCAGAGTAAATAGTATTTGTCAGATGTTGGCTTCCCAGTATGGAAAGAGCCAAGGCCTGTTTACTGAAGTGGATCTCTTTCTGCCCACTTGTCTACTGTAGACAAAACAAGCCAAGAAAATGACAACAGTGCATGTTCCTTCTCCAGCTTGATGCAAAGCCTTGCCGGGCTGCTTTTGTTTATAGCTATTAAATACCAGTGGGTTTTAAAGGGAAATGCTGTGCAGAGCCATTTTTAAAGCTAGCTCCTTTCGTCTGACTCTGTACTGCATCTGTACACTTAGCATACTATTCTGCTAGCCTCTAAACACTAGATTCTATTAGCATGAAACTAAAGTAGCGAGAGTTGTAGGGCTTATGGCCCAATGCCTTTATTCCTCAAGGAATAAGGGCATTGAACCGAACTGAAGAATGGTTGTGCTGCTGCAACACATGTCTGATGCACAGCATGTCAGCATCAGTAGGGAGCAACAGAGATTCCAGATATTGTTGATGAAGTCTCCCGAAACACTAGAAAATCAAACAGAATGTAATGTGTCGAGTGTGATAAGTGCATAAGCACAAGTGGCAAAGGGCTATTCTGACAACAGGATGTGTGAGTCAGCCAGCTAATATGGGTAATAAGTAGTGGTGCCATGATGCAGTTAGCACATGCTGGAAAAGGAGTTTCTGTGTAGAGCATTCCATTTTTGACTTCCTGTGTCTGATAGTGCTGTCAGGTCAGTTATATTATTTGAACACAAAAACAAATGTCAAAGTGACCAATGTCCGAATGCCGCTTCAAGATTTGAGCACATTGCAGGCAAGCATGTACACTTATAACAGTGGTGGCTTAGGGCCCATGGCTCTCTCTGTTCATGAGCGCAAAGTTACTGGTCATTTTTGGACATGGCAGCCTTATCTTTAACATGGACAAGGGGAAACAAAATCTGTATACCGGGACTTTGGTGCACATGATCTAAATAATCCAAGTGATCCCCCTGCAGTACATATCCTTGTTGCACCCAAAGTGTAGCCAAGAGACGTAGGAAGCAGTAAATCATTCCTGCAGTGCAAAAGGCTTCACATAGGCATATTCAGATTTTGTAAGTAAAGTGGCTGTTCTTGCTTGAGGCATTTATATGTATATACATTGCCTGTACAGCTTTCTCTATTTCAGAGTTCAACCATGTTTATTTCGTGTAGTAATAGCTTGTGTGAACACGTGTGTGTGTGTGTGTGTGTGTGTGTGTGTGTGTGTGTGTGTGTGTGTGTGTGTGTGTGTGTGTGTGGTGCACGCGTGCACACATGTAACCTCTAGGTACAGCCCTCTGACCCAAAAATACTGAATTTCCTGGCCGCGGCAGCTGGATTTTGATGGAGGTGAAATGTTGAGGCCAGTGTACTGTGCAATGTCAGCGCACATTAAAGAACCCCAGCTGGTTGAAATTTCTGGAGACCTCTACTGTGGCATCTCTTAGTCCTAGCTTGTATTAGTATAGTATTGTTTTGTTTGTTTTATATATATATATTTTTTCATTTACTTGGTGTCTGAGCATTCAGTGAATGAGTAAGTGTTCTTTACATTGACCCTGCATGCTGCCTCCTTTTCACTTGTCCCTTATTCTTGTGTATGCAGGATCAGCTTCTGAAAAAACGGGGCCATGTCCAAAACAAAGAATGCCCAGCCTGCGCTGCACAAGGTCATTATGGTGGGCAGTGGAGGCGTTGGGAAGTCGGCACTTACACTGCAGTTTATGTACGATGAGGTAGGGAGCCTTTGCCAGTGCAGTGTGTGTTGTGAACCACCAAGATCCACCCCACTTATTGGAGACCGTGGTACAGGTGTCAGCGGATGTTAAAGCTAGACACTTACCGTAGTCTCAAGTAATAGTGTTCCTTTTATTTCGACCTTTTGTATGTATAATTTATAAATAAGCAACCACTACTACTACTACCTACTAGGGGCAGTGTACATATGATTTGTGTAGCTCTTCAACCACTGTGGTACCTTAACACGTGACAGGTCATACTTCTAAGCTCAAGGATGTGGGCTCACTTTCCTGTCACTTTGGTGGGCCATATTTCAATATTGAATGGCGGTGGAAAATAAGGTGCTGTCATACCTAAGAAGCTGATGGACACAGTCAAAAGACGTTGGACACAGTCAAAAGACATGCTTCAAATGCTTGCAAGTTGATTGTTGCAGCTTTTTTAAAAGTTCTTGTGGGATAACACTTTTTTGATAGCACTGTGGAAGGGCGATTTGCAAACAGAATTTCTCACTAATATTTGTTGAGCATTTATTTTAAGCCAGGATGTAGTGTGTTGCGAGAGTGCCAGCAGCGAGCCTATTTGAATGTGCATTTCCTGTTTCAGTTTGTAGAAGACTACGAGCCGACTAAGGCAGACTCGTACCGCAAGAAGGTCATCCTTGACGGTGAAGAAGTTCAAATTGACATCCTAGACACTGCCGGTCAGGAGGACTATGCTGCCATCCGGGACAATTACTTTCGTTCAGGCGAGGGCTTCCTTTGTGTCTTCAGCATTGAGGAGCCGGAGAACTTTGCTGCCACGACAGAGTTCAGGTATGTCGTCGTGAGACATATATTGCTAGAAATGACTCACTTAACATTAATTTTGCCACCGACTGTTGCATTGTAACTCGTTTTTATGTTGTTTCTAGGTGTATGTTCACGAATTAAAAAAATTTATGCAAGCAACAAAGGTTATGAAACAAATTCAAGATGAGAGCGCACCAAAAGGAAGGCGCATGTCCTTTTTATTTCTCTTGCCATCCAAAGGTTTATATTCTGTATCAGAATGTTTCTGTAATTGAGCTGCAGCCTAAGCAGTCTTCCTATCGTGGCTTTCCCATGACAGCCTGTATCAGTGCGTTTTGACTGACATCATTACATTACCGAAGCATTGGTAGCGACATCTTTGAATAACTTATTCAACCATGATGTGTGACATGAATATTTCTGCGACCACAGCACAATATAACTATCCAGGCTGCAGCATTCTTGCTGCAGAAGAGGAAAAAGAATAACCAGTGCACATTGTGGCTACCAAGACTCTTTTTTTGTTGTAGAAAGGGTAAAGTGGCTACATATATGAGTGTCATTTCCGCTTGCTGTAGTTGATATCAATGCCACGATTTATAGGCAAGTTAAAGTTCTGTAATGAGTCTCTCTGATATGACAAACTAGAACACATTACCCTAAGAACAAGTCAGGTGCTCTATGCTGTTACCTACGATGAAATCTTTTTGGAAGAACCTCTATTAGTACTGGGCCCAACATGATATGGCAAAAATGGTATTAACTGTTGAAGAGTGCACCTTATGTAAATAATAGGTTCACTGTGCAACTTTTTATTATTAGTGCTTGTATCTGACACATCTGCGTAGTTATAAAAACGTATACAATGTAATCTTTGTATCTAAGTAATCAAAATATATAGTATCAATCTAGCACAGTTGAACCAGTTATGACAATACCTGTTATAACATTATATCGGTTATAACAGTGATGAGCTGCTGCACCATCAACTTTTGAATGTCTTCTGTGGTGAGCTACCCTCCTATAACAATGGCCCCATACCCTGTTACCGGTTATGACATAGAATTCTGGTGGCTGGTTGCACCCTGTATTGGTGCCCAATGGTAATGGAATGTGGAATCTTTGAAACAAAAAAGTTCGACAATCCCTAAGCATATTCTTATGAGATGACTGCCGGCTATTTGTGACTGCTGTCACAAATAGCCGGCATGCAGTTTCATACCTGAAGGCCTTTTTCTTCTATGTTCATATTTGATTTAGGTATTTTTTGCTTTTCAAGTACCGTATTTACTCGTGTAATTTGCACACTTTTTTTCGCTATTTTAGCGAAGAGTGGGTGTGCAAATTACACTCGCCGACCATTTGTTCGGACGCTGAAAATTCGGACATGCTCATTTATTCGGACACCTTCGCAGCACCTCGACTCGTCCCATCGAAGTAATGTATAACCATGACCGATAATTCGGACGTCCTACAGCGTGCCGTTTGATTTTTCGGACTCCAGCTGCTTGGTCAGACGCGAAGTCAAATGCCACGATACAGTCGTGACAAGCTGGCTGCGATGTTTACATTTTGCTAGGTTGCCAGTACTGGAAGGGTGCGCTTGCTATGGTTGGATTGCTGGTGTCTAAATCCACGCAGCACCTACAAGTTACAGTTGCCGATCTCGAAGGCTTACTTTTGTTGGCTGCACGTACTACTGGTTGTCGTGTTTCGGATTTAGCCAGTCCGGTAGCCATTGACTGTATACCGCAGCCGAACAGCAGGCCAGGCCAAGCCAAGCCAGTGTGCTTGGAACTCGGTGCTCGGCATTTGCATTGTCAGTTGTTACTTGACCTAGGCCTTGTCAACAGCTGCCTTTCAAGTCTCACTCTTTTGCTTTGTGTGTTAGGCCTGCTTTGCTTGTTCGATCTCGTCCAGTCGTAGCGTAGTGTGAAATGGCTCCTTCTCCACCCGTGCCATCTGTGCCGAAGAGACGCGGCAATTACAAGACTGACGATGGCGAAGAAAGCAGCCATTATTCATCAGGTGGAAAGCGGCCGACCTCAATGCGAAGTTGCTCAGGAGTTCTCCATTTCGAAGCAAACCACAGGCCACGACTCCGCTGCTGAGCTGCCGCCTGACACGAACTTTATCGACGACCTCCGTGCCAGTGGGATGGATATCCCCGCCGTTACATTTGAACAGTTTGTTGACTTTGACAGTGCCGTCCTGCCCTGTGCCGAGTTGGATGTTGAGATCGTCCGTCAGGTTCTCGAGCCGCCACAAGTGGACAGCGATTCTGACGACGACGCACAGCCCACGCCACAGCCATCGAGGGCAGACTTGGCGCAGGCCTTGACGACACTCCTCTCTGCCTATAGCGATAGCCAGACACTGTCGGAAATACAGGCTGACCTGATCGCGCGTAAACATGCACCTGTACAGTCGCGCATTGACAATTTTTTCTGTACACTGGGACCATAAAAGTACTTTTTTTTCTGGCGAATCCCTTTTTTTCAGACTCTCGATTATTCGGACTTTTCGGCGGTTCCCGTCGAGTCCGAATAAACGGTCGGCAACTGTACGCGGAGATTTCGCGAACACATTCGAAATAACTTGTAATACTATATAATGCAACAAGCGAGGTAACTCTTTTGGATACGATCTCACGTAACACTACAAAACGTTGGTGTAAGAGAATACAGCTGCTCTATGGACACTTTTCGCAGTCTCTTCGCGTCAAGAGCGCAGCACGTAGAACGGTTTACGAGCCGCCCACTGATGGCTGCCGAGATAGCGTGCGCGCCAGCGCTATCTCGTCTGCCATGCGATTGCTCGGCAGGGGAGTGATGCTCCCCCCCCACCTTGCGTCTTTTCATGCTCGTTAAAGACCACATCGATGGCAGGTGTCCCGATCGGGGTGACGTTATCGCATGCACCCACCGAGCGACGGAGGTAGGATGGGCTCGTTTGATCTCTGCTTCAGCCGTTTTCGTCACCCCCACTCGCGTGGTTTTATTCTAGCGACCGTACTTTGGGCTCTGGGGGCTTCCGGAAAAAAAGAACCAGAAAAAGGGACATCGCACTCGCAGCCTCTTCTGTGTATGACTGCCCTCGCCTGCGCAGCGAGGGGCGCGGCCGCGCGGCTGTTCTAAGTCTGTCCGTGCGCGTGCGCCGGCGAGCTGGCTCGGGCGGGACAGGAAGCGCAAAATATGCGAGGATTTTTTTTTTTTTTTTTTGTAAAGCTGGCTAAATATCAGGGGTGCGCAAATTATGCGAGGGCACAAATTATGTGGGTAAATACGTTATGTCTAGTGGATTTGAATTTAGAGTGCTTTGCAATGCTCGGCCCAGTGCACCACTTTACAGAAAGATTGAAGAGTGCGGATGTGCTACGCATGCAGGGAGCAGATCCTGCGGGTGAAAGGGGACGAGAACATACCATTCATCCTGGTGGGGAACAAAGCAGACATGGAAGATAGCCGCAAGGTGTCCGTTGAGGAGGCCCAGGAGCGGGCACGCCAGTGGGGCGTCCCCTACGTCGAAACCTCCGCCAAAAACCGCACCAACGTCGACAAGGTGAGCCCCGTGTTTCAATGTGGTTCTCTACCTTACATGCAGCTACATTCTCGCCGTTCTAAGGCGCAATGCATGCATCCCATGGCTTCTACGACAGCGAACTGTTGTGTTGTAAATACTGTACAGGGGATAGTGCCGTTTTTTCTTTTTAAGAAAAGCATTTTGCCTCTTCTTTTGGGAATTTGCTGCACGTAGGTTATAGAAACAGGTCAGGCAGGTGAAACACAACCTAATACACATATATTTTCAGGACAACAAAGAGCAAAGGACATTTATTTTCAATTTTTATATACTATAGAACCCCATTAATACATTCCCGTTTTGTACCATTTCCGGGCAGCAGCTTTTGCAATCACGGATAGTGACCTCATACCTCATAAAGCTACAGTTCCTTCCTTCCCCCTCCCCCCCCTTTTTCTTTTTTCTTTTTTGCTTCTTTTAAGGGGAGCTTTTAATTTTAGATGTACGTAATGTTGACAAGTTTTAATGTAACATACGTTTTAAAGCATGTATAATGTAAAGTGTATATTAAATACGTCTGTGAATGCGAAAAATTAGAACCTAGGAAGTCCTAAAATATCCAGATCCCAGTAAGCAGTTCCATACGTCTGTAATAAGTAATATAAAAAATAGTACCCATGACGGGCTAAAGGCAGCGGTAGAACTACGCCAATCCGCCTTTTGCATGATCTGAGTGCACATGCGCCGCAACCGGCGCAACCTGTACGGCATCGCAGCAGGTGATGCAGGCGGCGTGCAATGCGAAACTGTGTACCCATTAGTGATAGTAATGACACTTGGCACCAGCTATGCTGGTACGCCATCCTCACACACATTTTCGGTAGCGTGAAGTCCTCTCACATCATCACACAATGCAGGCAGAACAACGCTGCCTATCTGCAAGGCATTAGCAGCGAGGAATACGCGCTGGACACATCAGAGCATGTATTTATTAAAACCATTACTCTGAGCTACCATAGTTTGAGGCCTGGCAATACACATGATCACTCGGAACATCACAATAAAGAAAACTCACCTGGCTAGGCAGAGGGTGCCAGCACGTCACCTGTTGTATTCCTTTGACAGCATGAATATAGCAGCTCGTTTCAGTGATGGAGGGCGAATACTTCAAATAATTCCGTGAGTTGACGTGTGGTTCAACTCGGTAAACATTAGATCACGCACATACACACGTCATCCCTGAATTATTTGTCTTTCGGCGTAAGATAACACTGCAATTCACTTCCTACGATGAATTCCTCCAGCTGCTTCTCGCTTGGCGCTTTCATTGGTCCTGGTATGGTACATCCGTTCGTGACAGGAGCCAGTAGCTCCGCGACTTGAACAAACGCTGCTGTGAGAAACACGGATTGAGCTCTTGCTGTCTCTCTGTATGCTTACTCGGAGACAAACTTTCCTGAGTTGCAAAAGATGATACGTCTGTTCACTTTCAGCGTACCAAGACGACTGGTTCATTTTCTAAGGAAAAAATGGAAAGGGGACAAGGGAAAACAACAAAATAACAAATAACACAAATACAAAGAGTCAACAAAAGGTATACATCTCTTAGCAGACAGCATGACCTTGTCCACAGCTGTGCAAACTTGATTTTGAGGGGCTTTATACTGGTGTCGCACGGGCGCTTCGAAGGCCTTCAAACCAATGGTCCATCGACTCAAAGATCATGTTTTAGCTGCTACACGGACGGTTTCGGTGGCCGTCGATTCGGCAGTCTATCGAGCTTGATAGACTATCGACTCAACGGCCATCAAAACCGCCCGTGTGACAGCGGTATTAGTTGTTACTGCGCCTGTGGTACGGGAGGCGCGTGGGTCCTACAGATGTCGATCCCTGGTGCTTTCACGCCGCGTCCCTGCACTCCGTGTGAACTTGCAGTGCACCAAGAAGAATCATTTATTTTCGTGAGGAGAGATGGAAAATGCGGAGGCAAGTAAAAAAAACAGCAAAAATATAGAGAGTCAAAAGAGCTTTCTGTCTTTTACGGCCTATGCAAGAGCAAGCTTAACCAGAATATTGAGAGAGGAAGACGTGCTGTTTATGTTATTGTGGGAGGCACGCCCGTGGGCTCTGTCGGGTGCAGGTGCATATGCTTTCACGTGACGTACCTCTGCTTTATGCATGCCATCTGGAAAAAAAACAGATTTCACACCTCAACTGAATGTCCATATGGGAAGCGAGTGATGTCTGCTTTGCCTTCATGTTCGGAGGGCATTTTTTCCTCTTTCTACAGTGAAACCCCGATTATACGACTTTCTTGGGACCGCGAAAAAGCTTCGTAAAATGCGGGCGTCGTAAAATCCAAACAGAAAAATTTATGCCCTTGAGTGCGCCGCAATCCACTGGTGTGATTCGCAACAGCCGTAGCGAAACATGGCACACACCTAAGGGGGGGACGCGGCCTTTGAAAGTCGAAAAATCGCGGAAAACATGCTTTTCGGAAACCTGCATATTTGCACTGTAGTGTCAAACTACCCCTCCTGTAATTTTCAGCGCCCAATTCGTCCTAAAGCTACTTCATATCAAATATATTACGAGCAGCGGCAGCTGCTGTGCCCCTCAAACACGCTCCAAAACAGCACAACTTCAAGTGAGCGCCTTTCACGTGCCATTCAACCGACCGGCGCCATTTCAGTCTTTGTTTTTTTTAAGTCGTGCGGTTTTTTTTTTCTTTTCCCTCCCACCGCCGTCGGTGGGAGCAGTGCTTGCGTGGTGGAAGCATGGTTCACGCATGATTGGGGGTGCTCGCGGGGACTTTCGAGAATCCCACGCTTGGATGCGAAGCTGCGATTGCGCCAAGCGCGCGCTCCTCGAGAGAGTGGGGAACGTGCAGCCGCTACTGGCTGCTGCGCGTGATGACGCAGTGGCCTTCTCCGGCGGCTGCTCCGTGCGTCATCTGCTACAGTTAGGGTTAGCGCCTGCTTCGTGGTTGTCGCCGCGATGTCTGCCTTTGTGTGTGCCGCTTCGCTTTTCGTTATCACAGAAGGGAGATCGCAGGAGAGCGGGAGAGAGATGGTTGGTCGGAAAGGGGTGAAAAGAACGGGGGAAGAGAACAACTGGGGGCGCCACTATGCCGCTACTTGCGGCGCGGGCGGTTGAGGGGAGGGCCAGGGGAAGACGAACGAACGGCACCGGAAAGCTGAAATGAACCGGTTTCCTGAGCGCTCGGCACGCGGAGGGGTGACGAGGAGCCGGTGCAACGAAAGGTGTCCGCGGGCGCTTCCCTTTTCTTCGCCGTTTGGTCACCCTGCTTCGCGTGGATCGTCGTGTAACGCGGGTTCTGCGTAAGATCGCATCGTATAATTGAGGTTTATAATGCATTGTGTCTATGGGGCTTGCGCTGGGACCAGACTAATCCGTCGTAAAATGTGGGTCATCGCAAAACCGGAGGATGTAAAACCGGGGTTCTACTGTATAAAGACCCAAAAAACTTTCTCATGGGCGGTTCTTCTTTTCGCTGTGGAATTCACAAAAGTGGCGAGGCATCCCAAAAGTGGGTACAGAGTTTTGAATTGAAAATAAACATGACGCTCACTATGTGTGCCGCTCCCCGACCATGTTGTGCCATAGAGAAATGCTGCGGTAGCAGACGACATGTTTGGCGTGACACCGTACAGGCCCGTGTCCGTGAGAGGGCGCCACACAGACATGCAAAAGCGGATTGTGTCAAATTGCACCGAGAATGGATGTCTGCGCTATCCTGCATCAAAATGGCCTTTTGGAGAAAAAAATTACGCCAAGCCTGTGCCAGATGCTGGGAAACCTGGGACTCTGTCATCCAGGCGACCTGTTGACGGAGGGACTTCGCCAGCAACAAAGATGGAGCATATCGAAGGCAAGCGAAGTACTCAGCGAGCTCTGCACACACATCTATGGAACGAGGCTAGGCAACTATTCGAATTGAACTTATTCACCTCAGTTCTAGGAGTGTACTGAAATGTTTGTGCGACAAAGAAGAGGACGAAGGAGAGGCACAAGAGGAGAGCGCGCACTTGGAATAGTTTGCGAGGAAAGGGTGGGAGTCGATGCAGCTGGTGTGACTAATAAAAGGTTCGCGCTCCTCTGAACCGGCGCCGTCAACCTTTGCTTCCGCACCCCCGTTATTTTGGAGTTGTGCAGATCATCGTTCATGCTTTTCTCTGTGATGGATGTATGATGGACTGCTGCTGTACTGTCATGCTCGTGCTTTATTTGGACGTCCATCAAACCAACTTGGAACCATGGAGTTTGCCTGTGGGGCATCATGCAACATACCATATAAGATGAAGCTTTTGCGATGTCTGCGGGTGCTAATAGGCCTGTGCAAAAGAGCCATTGCAATAAGAATTGCATGTGGTACATAGTTTTGATTAGTATTAGCGAGCTTATTTTTGCTTGTGCCTGTCTGAATTGGTGAATATATTATGTAACAGTAACACCTGTGTTGCTGCTCGCGTGGATGTGGGTTCTGCGGGAACACATGGGAGCCGTTGAGTAAGAAAACGAGAGCCGTGCGAGTGTTTGTCACTGGCGTTAATGCGTTCCACAGTTATGCTTTTATCTATTGTTCATTTATTACCCATGACCAGATATTGCAACACTCTTGCAATGCCATTTCGCACTCTAAACATAGTAATCGGTGTGTCCTGAAGTTCCTGATCAATTGACATCAATTATAACATGACGAGGCACCTGTTCGCACAGCTGCCCGATATTGCAAGCTGCAGCTTGCAGTTGTTGTTTCTGCATACTGGTGAAGGGAAGATGCAAAACCACTTTTAATGCAAAATTGCAAAGCTACGAGAGTAAGATTGACCATGTTAAAGCTTGTTACAAGATAGAAGAGGGCTTCCGACCAACACCTCCTATGAGCGCAATACATGATGTCATGTTCCTTGCAGGCGTGCCTATTCGATCAGTCTGACAGTGAGCTTTTGTTCGCACTTTGTGACTAAAGCATTGTTGCATAGTGGATTTTAAAAACACGTGTTTGCTGGTGATCTGTCTGCAGTATGGCAAAAAACAAGTTTAAGTTGAGCCTTCGCTTAATCATGTGTACTAAAGGGACAAAATATTTGTGATAGTATGCAGTCATTATTTAAAAAATGTGCGCTTTTGACCCTGCTAGACCTAATTTGGTACCATGAGTCTCAAGAGGGGTTCGATTCTTACGCACCAGATGGTGCAACATGGAGCACTTTCTGCTAGCAGCATGATATTTTTTTTTTGTGGCAATGATGGCATATTTGTTCTAGAACAATAAGGTGAGAATGTTGGCCCTCAGCACATTCCCAATGTTTTTCACCTGTGTATGATTCTACTTATTCATACAACGGCATAGGTATGGCCATGGCTTCCAAAATTTGTGTGTGTGCCAGAGCTGCCAGCGCACCTAGTATTTGAGGCCATCATATGGTACCACTGTATCATTCTCTTTTTGCCTTGTCGCGTCACCCACATGTGGTTGATCTGGGCCATGACATGTCATTGCGACAATGGCTACCTGTTGCATCGCTTGTCACTGCCATTAGAATATTGTATGCATATGGTTAGGCCTTTAAGAAAGTTTTACCCAGATCTGAGCATCAAAAGTACCAAAAACAGATTGGCCAAACTTAACAATTTCCCAAAAATTGCAGCTTGGTAAAAACCCATTTTAAGTGTGGAATTGAAACTTTATGTGATAAAAAATGCTTTTTTAAGATTGCTTTCTTCATGGGAAACAGCCTGATGCTGCTCACAGCCACAGTTTGCCATGGAAGACATCCTTTGCACTTACGGAGCCTTGTATTTCTACTTAAATAGTTACTTTTTAAGGAGCAAACTGCCTGAACAATTCTAACTTTAAAACACAGAAATGTTCCTTGTGGTGCCTACATAGAGTAGAAAAGAAGAAAAGCCGGGGATGTTTACCTTTGGCTGGCCTGCACGTGGAAGGAGGTTGAGGAATTGAACAAAGGAAGAGACGAAAGCATAAAATGAGAGTTCATGCACACAGTAGCACACAGGAATTTTCCATGACAGCTTGACTCAACTGGCACAGCTGAACTTCTGGGCACAGATGAGGCTACACAATTGTATGTGTACTACTGAAAAGTTATGGTGCCGTAAGGTGAATTAACATTTTTAAGGAGCTTGAATTATGTTATAGCCTTGTAGCCGGGAGTTGAAAGGTGCGCTACGCAGTTCTCGCACAAAAAATTGTCTCGAACGCGGGCTGCACACCTAAGATGTGGATAACCTGAGCTTTTCTTACTCTTTGAACGTTTGGAAGGCTTCTGTTATTTAGAGCATATAGCTGCTACATTCTGAATGTGTTTGAAGTCTTATTGCTTGTGCGTTCTGGCACATTAACTCTTCTGAAGCTAGTCGCTTCAGAACGTGCTGTGGTTACTCACTGTACATTGCAGCTTTCTCCTCTTATTCATGAAACAAATACCAAGACTGACGCAAATGATGTGTGCTGCACTTCAAGGACCTGCGCTTTTCTACCTCTGTGCAGGTTTTCTTCGACCTAATGCGGGAAATTCGTAACAGAAAGAAGACCGAGAAGGCCGTCAGCAACGGGCCACGCAAGAAGCCGCGCCCCATCAAGAAGAAATGTACCATTCTTTAGCCATGTCCTTTCGCCCACCAGCATTCTACTATTCTCGTTATTGTTCTTCTTTGTTTTTTTTTTTATTTAGTGTTCCAGCTGTTGCTTTGTTGTTGACTGCACATAACATGCCTGTCATATAGCCTTGGGCCATATTGTCAGCCCTTCTGCCACATTGGCACTGCTGTCTATACAGTTTTTTAAAAAACCTTCTGGCCTCGCTTTTTCTTTGAGGCCGAGCAGGGAAGAAACAGCAGTGATCGTTTGGTACAGTCACTAATACCTGCCAATGAGTGACAGCACAGTTCCTGTTGATAATTTGTCTCCTTGTTTCGGCCACACCGTTTCCGTGTTAGCAGTATGCTTCATGGCAGTGCTCTACTGCTCCATTCCTTCTGTGCAGGATTTGTGGCCAGAATTTGTGGGCAAGCAAGCAAAAATGGGGGGATTGTGTCTATGGGCACAAAGCGATGGGCCATGCAGTTGTGCTGGGAGAGAGCTGCGTGTGCCTTTCCTGCCTTGAGCATTAGTAGATTTCTCCTAGCTGGCGTGGGCACAAAAGCGGAGTGGATCCTCCTCACTTGGCAAACCGCCACGGAATTTTTTTAGCCAAGTCAGCAGTGGCCCATAACGCACTTGAGTCAATAGTTTGTCCAAAGGGTCCGAGTGCTCTTTGATATTGCCGTACTTGTTTCTGTGTTTTGCACTGTTTTTAATTAGCTCGCATCATTGTGCGTGGACACTTTGGAAGCAAAAGCGCATGTACTTTGACTGGCACATCCTATGCTTAGGGCAGTGCCACCACTGTTGTGTTCAGTGCAGTAGCCGCAGGTTTTTGCAATTGGTTTTGCCCGGTTCTGGGACTTTTTCTTATTTAAATCTCTCGAACTGTGGCCTTTTCAAAGGTACTGCACAGGACTATGTGCATATGTATACATATTTCCTACACGTAATGCTTTTCAACTTGTATTTGGATCAGATTGCATGAGAGTGCTTGATAACTTTGCTGTGAAATTTTTGTTCTGTGCCAAAAGGAAACCAACGACAAAAGAACCAGTGCTTTCGTGTCTCTTTGGAGGTGAAGTTTAAGTCTGTGCTTTTGTGTGGCGCATGTGTAGGCTCATGTTGTGCAGCAATTGGCAGCATTCAGTATTTGACAAATAAAATTGACACATCAGATTTGGACTTTGGTCTCAGTTGACTTCTGCTCTTTGTTGCTTAGGTTGGTCTTGATACTTAGGTTGGTTTAACTTGGGGTTGGAATGATGATGTGGCAGTGCAGGAACCCACAGTTCTACAGCATGCGACTTTGTTGGCTTCCTAGTCTTAATCCAACGAATAAATTTAATATCGTCTAGTTGTGACATTACATTACAGGGCATAACATCGCTCACATGTTTGCATAAATTATGTGGTCATGGTATGGAGGTGTGAAAGTTCTTCCTAGCTTTTTGCATAAACCTCTTACTCTGTACATTCAGATTAGAGAACTACTATTCTTTGACAAACACTATTGCATATCTGCATGAGGCTGTTAAAATGCGTCTGAAAGTGCATGTGACAGAATGGCATTCACAGCTTCAGCTATCACTTGGCATAAGCAAGTGTCGAAGCACCTTTTAGAGCAAAAAGAAAAACTTGGGTGTCTGTCTGGCAAATCCAGGAGGACACAAATCCATGTACCTGCATACCCAAGACAGAACAGCTGATTGAAGACTGGAACAAGCTCGAGTACTTGCAAAGTATGTTTAAAGTGATGACAAAACATTGGGAAAAAAGTGGGTGTGTGAGTGTGTTGATACTACACTGTTTGTAATGTTTTCTGTCCTTGGGTTTGTGTAAGCTTTGTACGTGTACCTTTGAGGTGCATATGTGTGTAAATAAACAGTTGTGAGGTGCCTCAATGACTTTCATAGGGGTTAAGCCCACAGGTAGCACACGGAGAGCTGTCACAGACTTGTTTGTTTGCTTTATGTGGTATGTGAGATACTTCAACATATTGTGCATCTGGTGGTGTTGCTTGGCAGTTGCTTGTCTGGATATTGAATCCCTCAGTTTTCCCAGTTCTTGTGTATCAGCAGTCAGCAACGGCTTGAAATGTCGAATGTGCTATAAGTTGACGTAGTAGCACAGCACTTACATGGAAAAACTATTGCGTGGGCAGATTGGTAGTTTGAAATGGTCACAAATTGGGCACTTTATGACCCAGCAGAATCTGTTAAGTTTTCTCTCGGATCGAAGTTGCGATAAATGTAAGGTAGCGCCATCTTTTTCCAGCCTGGTCTTCCTTACCTACCTGCTCCCCTACACCTTTGTGAAGAAGGGGGTAGGGGAGTTGGAATGGCTGCCATTGTGCTGGTATATTTTGCTCGATATGACATATATGTGTGTTTAATGCAGGTTCAAGTGAATGGGTTTGTATGAGTAACCTTTATGATGACCAACAGTGTACCATTGAATACAGGCCTGTTCTTCACAAATAAAGTATTGCAGCATAAAGGCTCTACTGATCTTGGCTGACAAAGATCTGATGTATAGAGACCGCTTTATTAGAACAGCATGTGATTTTTCTTTTGAATATACTGTAGGCCCATTGTGGACTTTGCAAGAGTGGTTACTTAAGGAGGTTTTGTGTATTATAATGTGCAATCAACCTTAATTATGAGAAAACTTAAAAGAATTTAATACTACAAAGGAATCTCTGGTTTACCTACAAACAGCACAATGTTTGGTCGATTGTGCCATTGTGAGATGGCCATCAAAGCGAGTGCTTGTGAACATTAACGTGACTTCTGGGTTGATTATTCACTATGGCTTGATCTTGGTGAGGGTTTGAAGAGTGGGTATCGAGATGGGTATATTTTTACTGGTTGTGGTGTAGGTGACATTTTGGCCTAGTTTGAAATGGCCAGAAGCACTTTGAATTGTTTCAGAAGCAGTTTAGTGGCAGCTTTGATTCGCATGACTACTACTTTGTTTTCTTAAGTTGATCATGGTCTCATTCAGTGCCAATTTCCCAGAATAGGCGTGTGCCACTCTCACACAAGGGCACAGAATTTCTCCATATATATTTGTATTTTAAATTTTTGTGCGTGCTACTATCATTACTATTCTCCCCTTTATAGGCACCATACATCACCTTCATCTTCATCACTTTGCTGTGAAAGTGTCTAGCGCTTTAAATCTACCTAATTAGCTATTTGCACTTTGACATGGTTTGCAAACAAAAGGCATGAGATTGCGACAGACCTTTGTTGTAAATAAACAAAAGCATTGTATAGGATTGTGCTTCGTATAGGTTGAAAGTAACTGTGTCCATGGCACTCAGCTGTACGTATACCACATAACTGTTCCAAAAAGTCTGACATACACTGCAACTTGTTGGCCGGATCTGCATTTTTTTGTTTTTCTTAAACAGCACAAGCCAACTTTGCTCGTACGAAATATTTACTTTCTTGATGATGTTATTTTGGGCTAGCAGCTCAGTTGGGAGCTGCCACTTTTTGTGCTGTTAGGTGTCAACATGGCATCCATTTGTGCATAATTCAAAACTCCAAGAAAGGTAAGACTATAGTATTGGGTTTTTTGTGAAATTTTGACTCGATCAGAAGTCGCACAAAATGCGTTTTCCCGCATCGTAGAGCATTCCTCTACTTATTGCGCGCCTTCCTGAATAAAAATACGGTCTCTCATAATCTTGCCCAAAATGCCAAAAAAGGTAGGACTATAGTCCTGGGCTTTGTGTGAAATTTTGACTCGATCAGATGTCGCTCTAAATACGTTTGGCCGCATCATAGAGCATTCCTCTACTTATTGCGCGCCTTCCTGAATAAAAACACGGTCTCTCAACATCTTCCCCAAAATGCCAAGAAAGGTAAGACTATAGTATTGGGTTTTTTGTGAAATTTTGACTCGATCAGAAGTCGCACAAAATGCCTTTTACCGCATCGTAGAGCATTTCTCTACTTATTGCGCGCCTTCCTGAATAAAAATTCGGTCTCTCAAAATCTTGCCCAAAATGCCATAAAAGGTAAGACTATAGTCTCGGGTTCTTTGTGAAATTTTGACTCGATCAGAAGTCGCACAAAATGCGCTTTACCGCATCTTAGAGCATTGCTCTACTTATTGGGCGCCTTCCTGAATAAAAATACGGTCTCTCAAAATTTTACCCAAAATGCCAAAAAAAGGTAAGGTATTGGTTTTTTTGTGAAATTTTGGCTGGATCAGAAGTCTCACAAAATGCATTTTCCCCGCATTCGTAGAGCATTCATCTACTTATGCGCGCCTTCCTGAATAAAATACGGTCTACTCAAAATCTTTGCAAAATCTTGCCCAAAATGCCAAAAAGGTATGACTATAGTCGTGGGGTTTTTTTGTGAAATTGTTGACATCGATCTTAAGTCGCCAAAATGCGGTTTTCCCGCATCGTAGAGCATTCAGCTACTTATTGCGCGCCTTCCTGAATAAAAATACGTCTCATTCAAAATTTTGCCAAAATGCCAAAAATGTCAGACTATAGTATTGGGTTTTTTGGAATTTTGACTCGAT